>CM059448.1:26505626-27248596 GCA_030390025.1 Squalus acanthias | reverse complement strand
TCCCTCTCCTTCCCCCCTCCCCTCCCTCTCCTTCCCCCCTCCCCTCCCTCTCCTTCCCCCCTCCCCTCCCTCTCCTTCCCCCCTCCCCTCCCTCTCCTTCCCCCCTCCCCTCCCTCTCCTTCCCCCCTCCCCTCCCTCTCCTTCCCCCCTCCCCTCCCTCTCCTTCCCCCCCCTCTCCTGACAGCAGCCAGAATAGGAATGCCAGGAAGCCACTCTAAATGTCCCTGTGGTTCCACCTCAGAGTTCCTAAAGTCTCTGCAGAGTAGGCCCTGAATTCTTTGCCTACTGTTATGGGGCAACAGAATTCCCAAAAACTGTGAGAGTGGAGAAGAGGGAGGGAGGTCTGTGAAGTATAGATTTGCATGGAACCATCTCTTAATGCCATGTGGGCTTTCTGTATCCTGGATACAGCTAAATTAAAAATACGGATCATGTGTGCACAGGGTGCTGAGAAATTCCTGAATCAGGTAATATTTTGAGACTGGCCAACACTTGGGGGGAAAAAATCTAATGGAAACTTTAATAAAACTTGATGTGACAGGTAGCACCCAGTTTATCAGTGGGATCGGCTGATTAAAAAATCCAGTCTATTGGCAATGCAGGTGCCATATGACCATGAGCACAAGCTCTTGTCAAGATGGAGGGAGAGCGGGGATTGTGTGCACAATGGGTTATATTGGCTCTGAGCTGAATGCTCTGCTTTTCATGTTGCTGTGGGCAAAGTTAAAAAGAAAACCTCTGGTTCACCAACACTGTCATTCCTCACCATGCTGAGTGCAATCCAGCGCCGATCCCTCGGAGTTAAAAAAGCAGCTGCCTTTGTTTGACACTAAGTACTTTCCTATTTAGCAGATGTAACATCTTTCAGACTTCATTTGATTAGTGGTATTTAAGAGGACCATCGAGAGTTTAATTTTCATGGTAAGTGGGAACAGTTGTGAGCAGTGATACTGGGGTCGAGAGACTGTAAGCTCAGCCAGCTGCTATTATACCAGGTCCTGTGAAACCTGCTGAGAAGTTTGAGAGTGTGACCATGCTGGTAGCCTTCTGAGCTACTCACTCCAGTAAATCCCTGTCCAAAGAATAAGCTACTGACCACGAACTGTGGTGGTCTGTATTCCATACCTAGGATTTCATGGCTCAGATGCGCCTTGTGAGGTAACGCTTGGCTTTCAGAGCCTAACAATCCTTCACTTATATTGGCGAGAGAAACTATAAATCCGTGAGAGCTTAAAGAGGAAATACAAATGCAGAAGACACTAAATGGGTGGTGCATTACTAAAGAAAATGTAAACTTTTTACATGAAAATTATGTATTCTGGTTCATTTTAAGCACTATTATACTTTGCAATGAATAGATTGTTTAATCTAAAAGAAAGGAAAAATAAATGGCATGGACTTTCAATCGATCAACCAGACCATCACTTTCTGAACGGGTCCCTCAACACTTGCTCTCCCGCATCCAACCAACCTGGTCCCAGTTCAAACTGCACTCTGCCTCTCTAGATCCAGTTCACAGAGATACTGCATCCCGCCAACTCCTTTCCATGATTACAAGACGAGGAAGACCATGCAGCCCTTCCAGTCGTGAATGGTGGTGGACCATTAAACAACTAACGGGAGGAGGAGGCTCCATGAATATCCCCATCCTCAATGATAACGGAGCCCAGCACGTGAGTGCAAAAGACGAGGCTGAAGCGTTTGCAACCATCTTCAGCCAGAAGTGCCGAGTGGATGATCCATATCGGCCTCCTCCTGAGGTCCCCACCATCACAGAAGCCAGTCTTCAGCCAATTCGATTCACTCCACATGATAACAAAAACAGCTAAGTGCACTGGATAAAGCAAAGGCTATGGGCCCCGGCAACATCCCAGCTGTCGTGCTGAAGACTTGTGCTCCAGAACTAGCCGCACCTCTAGCCAAGCAGTTCCAGTACAGCTACAACACTGGCATCTATCCGACAATGTGGAAAACTGCACAGGTATGTCCTGTCCACAAAAAGCAGGACAAATCCAACCCGGCCAATTACCGCCCCATCAGTCTACTCTCAATCATCAGCAAAGTGATGGAAGGTGTCATCGACAGTGCTATCAAGCAGTACTTAGTCAGCAATAACCTGCTCACTGATGTCCAGTTTGGGTTCCGCCAAGACCACTCGACTCCCAACCTCATTACAGCCTTGGTCCAAACATGGACAAAAGAGCTGAATTCCAGAGGTGAGGTGAGAGTGACTGCCCTTGACATCAAGGCAGCATTTGACAGAGTGTGGCATGAAGGAGCCTGAGTAAAACTGAAGTCAATGGGAATCGGGGGGAAAAACACTCCACTAGCTGGGGTCATACCTAGCACAAAGGAAGATGTTTGTGGTGGTTGGAGCTCAATTATCTCAGCCCCAGGATATCGCTTCAGGAGTTCCTCAGGGCAGTGTGCTAGGTCCAACCATCTTCAGCTGCTTCATCAATGACCTTCCCTCCATCATAAGGTCAGAAATGGGGATGTTCGCTGATGACTGCACAGTGTTCAGTGCAATTCACAACTCAGATAATGAAGCATTCCATGCCCGCATGCAACAAGACCTGGACGACATTCAGGCTTGGGCTGATGTGTGGCGCGAATATTACCTGCCACTTAAGTGCCAGGCAATGACTATCTGCAACAAATGAGTCTAACAACCACCCCTTGACATTCAACGGCAATACCATTGCCAAATCCCCCACCATCAATATCCTGGGGGTCACCATTGACCAGAAACTTAACTGGACCAGCCACATAAATACTGTGGCAACAAGAGCAGGTCAGAGGCTGGGTATTCTGCAGCGAATGCCTCGCCTCCTGACTCCCCAAAGTCTTTCCACCATCTACAAGGCACAAGTAAGGGGTGTGATGTAATACTCTCCACTTGCCTGGATGAGTGCAGCTCCAACAACACTCAAGAAGCTCAACACCATCCAAGACAAATCAGCCGGCTTGATTGGCACCCCATCCACCACCTTAAACATTCACTCCCTCCACCATCGGCGTACCGTCGCTGCAGTGTGTACCATCTACAAGATGCATTGCAGCAACTCACCAAGGCTTCTTCGGCAACACCTCCCAAACCCGCGACCTCGTCCACCTAGAAGGACAAGGGCAGCAGGCGCATGGGAACACCACCACCTGCAAGTTCCCCTCCAAGTCACACACCATCCTGACTTAGAAGTATATCACCATTCCTTCATCGTCGCTGGGTCAAAATCCTGGAACTCCCTCCCTAACAGCACTGGGAGTACCTTCACCACACAGACTGCAGCGGTTCAAGAAGGCGGCTCACCACCACCTTCTCAAGGGCAATTAGGGATGGGCAATAAATGCTGGCCTTGCCATCGACGCCCACATCCCATGAAAGAATTTTTTAAAAAAACTTCATCCATCTAGGACAACCCTCAAAATTATCCCTCTATCCATACTTCTTGTTTTGTACCCTTCAGCCAAATTTCTTATCCATACCCATGTTTTGCCCTGATTCCCCATACCTTTGTGCTTAATTAGTAATCTTTCATGTGAAACTTTATCAAATGTCTATTGGAAGTCTAAGTACACACTGTCTTAGGATTTACTACAGTCAACTTGGGCTGTCATTTCCTCACACAAATCAAGGAGGTTGGTCAGACAGGATCTTCCAGTCTAAAGCCATGTTGACTGCTGTTTCTTAGGTTATTGTTGTACAGATATCTCAAGTTTACTCCTGGTAATTGAAATTCAATTACCTTACACAGAATTGAAGTAAGACTAATGGGCCTGTAGCTGCCATTGTCTGCTTTGTCATCCTTTTTGAATACAAGTGAGAAGTCACACAACACCAGGTTATAGTCCAACAGTTTTATTTGAAATCACAAGCTTTCGGAGCTACTGCCCCTTCGTCAGGTGAAGTGAAGGAATACGAATCGGCAAAGCATATATAGACAGAGAACAATGCCTGTGTAGCGTACAATCTCAGACGACTACAGTTAATCTATCTGACTGCCTTTTATCACACCTCAGCAGAGAAACAATCAGGTCAGGAAGGCATTATATCAAAGACATAGCAAGATACAGCTAAGACAATGAGGTGGGGTCACAGGGGGTCTAATGTGTCAAATGCAGTCTGTATGGAAAACCAGAAACTTTAAAATTTTTACTTTTTTTTTAACTGGAAATCACATCTGTGAACAAGCCAATGACGACTCGAGTCTGGATGACTCTACGTCATGTAGCGTGACATGAACCCAAGATCCCGGTTGAGGCAGTCCTCATGGGTGCGGAACTTGGCTATCAGTTTCTGCTCGATGATTTTGCGTTGTCGTGTGTCTCGAAGGCCGCCTTGGAGAACGCTTACCCGCAGATCCGAGGCTGAATGTCCTTGACTGCTGAAGTGTTCCCCGACTGGGAGGTAACAATCCTGCCTGGCGATTGTTGCGTGGTGTCCGTTCATACGTTGTCTCAGTGTCTGCATGGTCTCGCCGATGTACCATGCTCCGGTGCATCCTTTCCTGCAACGTATGAGGTAGACAACAGGTATGAATACAGGCACCTTTGTCCAATGCGCACCTTTGTCCAATGCGCTGGTATCGCCCCAGTGTCCATGGACGCCCTCATAATGATTGTCAGTCGCGCACAAATCTCGCTAAGCTCCCTCAGCACTCTGGGATAAATACCATCTAACCCTGGGGATTTATTAGTTTTAAGCCCTGTACAATCACCCACTCTCTCCTGAGAGACTGTATAATCATCCACTCTCTCCTGAGGGTCAGTATAATCACCCACTCTCTCCTGAGGGTCTGTACAATCATCCACTCTCTCCTGAGGGTCTGTATAATCACCCACTCTCTCCTGAGGGTCTGTACAATCATCCACTCTCTCCTGGGAGACTGTATAATCACCCACTCTCTCCTGAGGGTCTGTATAATCACCCACTCTCTCCTGAGGGTCTGTACAATCATCCACTCTCTCCTGGGAGACTGTATAATCACCCACTCTCTCCTGAGGGTCTGTACAATCATCCACTCTCTCCTGAGGGTCTGTATAATCACCCACTCTCTCCTGAGGGTCTGTACAATCATCCACTCTCTCCTGGGAGACTGTATAATCACCCACTCTCTCCTGAGGGTCTGCTTGCTGACCCCAACCCAGTCACATGTTTCTGCAGCATGAGAGCTGTAGGAGATTAAATAGCTTTCATTCCTGCTACTACCTGCTCTGTTACTGTATGACTGTGTCGCTTCTTTGCCTTTTACCAGCAAAAAAGATGGAATGTTGTGAAGAAAATAAGGAAGTGTGCAGTTATCTGTCCGCAGCACAAAATAACCGTGGCCGCAACTTAACAGTTTAGACCCTTCCACCTGCCTATAACTACATCCTGAGGAATTAGCATTAAATTTATTAACCCAGGCAATGCTGCCTCACAAACACACGTATCGACCGAGGCCTTTGCCCGCACCAGCTCTACGCAATGACCCCCACACATACAGCTCCTGCCTGCATGTTGTCAGGGCCTGCAATGTGTCCAGATAACTCTGCATAACGTACATCTGTTTACTGTACTGTAACCAGGGGATCTTTCACGTCCACCTGAGAGCGCAGACGGGGCTTCGGTTTAACGTCTCATCCGAAAGACGATCTCAGCCGGGTTTTGCCACTGGGGTTATAGCAGCTCCTTGATGTAACTCCAATGAACAGGGAGCGGGGAGAATTTGATGGTCACTGTACTGGTGCTGCCTGCATTATCCATGCATTTTATTATTCATCAGTTCCTTAGTTAATTAACTCCAATGGTAGCAGTTCCATTTTAAAGTGGTAACCAGCAGAGTGCCTCGGGGTTCAGTAATGGGACCTTTGCCTTTCGCAGTATTTATACGAGCGTTTGCTAGATATCTGAGTGTGAATAACAGCAGTGTGTGTGTGTGCGAAGAGCTAAAGATAACATCAATGAATGTTAGTCAGCAGCTGAGAACATTTCAGTGATTGTGTGTTAATTGATTGGCACAATAAGTCCCCCTGTTTCTAATTAATCTGTGTAACTGGGCCATTTTTAAATGTACTGCTTCTTCAACTGGTGTTGGTGCTGAAGCCACGAACAGTACATCAGAAGAACTGGCTAAGAGTCCTTTAGTTGTGGAACTGGTCTCTGCATAGGTTTGCCAACTCTGGTTGGAGGTATTACTGGAGGCTTCATCACACGCCCTCTCGCTGCCAACCACCCCGCTCAGTCAAACACCCTTTCTTTTCCATCTCCAATATTTTTATAACTAATAAACTCAAGTGTTCAAAGAAAATGAAAAAACTTGTTTGATACTCCGATGATTTTTCTCCCGTGTGGCTCACAGCAGAGTCGAGGGGATTGATCTTTAATTCTTGGAGACTCCAGGATAATCCTGGAGGGTTGACAACCCCATCTCTGCAGTACCTGTAACTGCCCTCCAGCACATGACCGTTTTGGGTCCCTCGGCAGAGGAACTGATGACATTCTGAAAGGCTCTGGTTTGAGGCCTGATAATTGCAGCCACTCATTAGTAAGGGTATGGACGACAAAACAGTGAGGTGGTTTTTGTAGGAGAGTGACAGACAGCTGGATGAACAGGCAGACGCGGCAGCCTGAAACACAAGGCCCGCTCCCTCCTTTGAGGGGGAAACTGTGGGCCTTTATCGCCGCTTCCCATGGTGAACCCAGGAAGTGGCGAGAACTGGGGAGCAAAGAAAGGAAATTCGCTGCGACCTAGGCCGTGTCTTCGCCACCATTTGCAAGCAACAGGCAGGGGGGAAGGAGTGGCCAGCGGCAGTACCGGCGGGGTGAGGGAAATCTTGATTGGGGTCGTGATGTGCCAATAGGCCTCCCCACCCAAATATCTGATGTTCTCCACTGCAATCCCACCCGATTTCCTCCTATGGTGTGTCAAAGTTAGCAGCGAAAATAAACAGAGAATCGGGGCCCAGGTAAAGCATGGATGGAGCCAGGATACAGCTGAGATGTAGGCTGCAGATCAACAACACCCTACAGGACACAGCCTATTACTATGTCTGTCACACCTAATACTGGCTTTACACTGTGACATGGGCTTTAAATAAGCTGTATCCCAGGGTGTTGACTTCTGTGCTCTATAAATTCATGAGCTCAGGATCTTATTAGGTCCCTGCAGCCTGCCTTAGTGTATCATGTCCTTGTATGCACAGTAACCGACAAATAACACAAGGAGCAGCTTACCAGTTTGTTGATAGAGTATGACAACATGGGCAGGTTTGGTCACTCCTCTGTACCCCACACCATGTCCCCCCCACCTCGTCTGTTGGAATTTTACAGAATGCCAATTTACTTAAAAATATCTCTTGGTGGAGCAGCCAGATTCATGCTTTGTTTGCGACATGGCAAAATGTGGGTGTTAGAACTCTGGCTTTTTCTCGCCATGATTTTCTTGCGCATGACTACAGCTTCCATAACAGGCCGAGCTCCTTATAAACCAAAATCTACATTTGTATTCAGTGCCATGTGTGGATTAGTGTGTCCCAATTTTTCTATTTAATTCCTAAACAGGATAAATTGCTGAGTGGAGAATGAACGGGATGCCCACTACATTCACCCATCAGAGCGCAGAAAAATGCCACACAATTGACCACCGGGGACAGACTGATACAACTGGGCCAGCTTTATCTCCAGATAAAGCAATACACAAGCAGTAAGACACAGCGAGATACTGATACACTACAACTACCAGGCTTACACAGCGAGATACTGATACACTGCAACTACCAGGCTTACACAGCGAGATACTGATGTACTACAATCACCAGCCTTACACAGTGAGATACTGATACACTACAATAACCAGCTTTACACAGTGAGATACTGATAACTGGGTCATTTTTAAATGTACTGCTTCTTTAACTGGTGTTTGTGCTGAAGCCACAAACAGTACATCAGAAGAACTAGCCAAGAGCCATTTGTTGTGGAACCGGTCTCTGCAGAGGGTTAACCAACTGTGGTTGGAGGTATTACAACAACAACTTGTATTTATATAGTGCCTTTAACGTAGTACAACAGGCGTGTTATAAGACAAAAAATTGACCCCGAACCACATAAGAAATTAGGGCAGATGACCAAAAGCTTGGTCAAAGAGGTAGGTTTTAAGGAGCATCTTAAAAGTGGAAAGAGAGGCGGAGAGGTTTAGGCAGGGAATTCCAGGGCTTAGGGCCTAGTCAAGAGAAGGCATAGCCACCGATGGTTGAGTGATTATAATCAGAGATGCTCGAGGGCAGAATTAGAGGAGCGCAGATATCTCTGGGGGGGTTTGTGGGACTGGAGGAGATTACAGAGATAGGAAGGGGCTTAGTTACTGGAGGCTTCATCACACGCCCTCTCGCCGCCAACCACCCCGCTCAGTCAAACACCCTTTCTTTTCCATCTCCAATATTTTTATAACTAATAAACTAAAGTGTTCAAAGAAAATGGAAAAACTTGTTTAATACTCCTATGATTTTTCTCCCCTGTGGCTCGCAGCAGAGTCAAAGAGATTAATCTTTAATTCTTGGAGACTCCAGGATAATCCTGGAGGGTTGACAACCCCATCTCTGCAGTACCTGTAACTGCCCTCTAGCACGTGACCGTTTTGGGTCCCTCTGCAGAGGAACTGATGACATTCTGAAAGATTCTGATTCGAGGTCTGATAATTGCAGCCACTCATTAGTAACGACAAAACAGTGAGGTGGTTTTCGTAGGAGAGCGACAGACAGCTGGATGAACAGGCAGACGCGGCAGCCTGAAACACAAGGCCCGCTCCCTCCTTTGAGGGGGAAACTGTGGACCTTTACTGCCGCTTCCCATGGTGACCCTTTGTAACAGAGAGCTAATAAGATTGGCAGGAAAGTTAAGCGTAACTTGACATCGGCAGAATAAGCTTGGGAATGGGTGTAATTTCGGATACAACTTCCAGGTTGTGCCCCTGCAGGAAATTCCAGGCCAAGATATATAAGCCCGATTTTGTGAGACTAGCAAAAACTGTGCTGGGAATAGCTGGCTGCCTTGCCCCAAGTTAGCCCCCCTCGCACTGACATGACTGCCAATCTGTGGGGTCGGTTCATTAGTAGTTAGCATAAACCTCCAGTGCAACTTTGGTTTTGTGCTGTCAACTAGTCTAATGGGGAATATGCAAAATCTGGCCAGCGTCTTAAATTTAAAGGGATGTGCGCACTTAAAGGTTGGATTTTTATGACAATCTAGCAATCTTCATAGGATCTTATCCACCTGCTTGGTCAAGTCCCTAACCGTGGCATCTGGGAAGTAAGTTACCATCCAAGACTCTTGGTTATGCTTGCAGAAGAGTTCATCGATCCATCTTAATAATATGGAGTCCCTTACAACTGCAATGGTACCTTTAATCTTATCCCTTCACTATTCCCCTTGCGCAACCGCTGCCCTTTGCCATTGCCCCGCCGGTGGTTACCAGCCCATGCAGTTCTATCCTTGTCCAGCCCCAGGGCTGATGACCTGCTGGCCAACTCTTAGCTCCACAGCTTCCCTCTGTTACTCAGTTCTGTTCATATTGTTTTGAACCAGAAGTTGTGATTCACATAGGGACCAATGACATTGAAAAGAATAGGATGGAAATCTTGCAGAGGGAACTTGTAGAGTTAGGCTCTAAATTAAAGTGCAATACCTCGTTCATAGGACTCTAAGGTTGACTACTAGTGCCACATGCTGGATGTGTTCAGGAGCAACAGATTGGACACATCAATATATAACTGCAGACGTGGTGCAGAAAGGAGGATTTTGGTTTGAGATCCCTAAGGCATTGGAGTAAGTCCTGGAGGATGTTTACACAGCATGGGCTTCATCTAATCCAGACTGATACCAATGTCCTCACAGAGTGGGTTAAACTAGTTTGGCAAGGGAGGGGTAAAGAAAACAAACTGGCAACTATATAGCACCTTTCATGATTTCAGAATGTCTCAAACTACTTTACAACCAATTAATACTTTTAAAGCATAGTCACTGTTGTAATGTAAAGAAAGATTTGCATTTATATAGCGCCTTTCACGACCAAAGCGCTTTACAGTCAATGAAGTACTTTTGAAGTGTAGTCACTGTCGTAATGTGGAAATGCTGCAGCCAATTTGCACACAGCAAGCTCCCACAAACAGCGATGAGATAAATGTCCAGATAATCTGTTTTAGTGATGTTGGTTGAGAGATAAATATTGGCCAGGATTCTGGGAGAACTCCCCTGCTCCTCTTCAAATAGTACCATGGGAATATTTATGCCCAGCTCAGAAAGCACACGGGACCTTGGTTTCATGTGTCAGCCAAGAAAAGGTGCTCAAGTCTCTGGAGTGGGGCTTGAAGCCAGAATCTACTGACTCAGACATAAAGTGCTACAACTGAGGCAAGGCTGAAGGGGGATACAAAACGACAATGCAGCTACAGAAAGAGTGGGAATAGCAGGGTATTATGAATGATACAGCAGCTATAGAGAGGATGGGTGGATAGTAGCTGAAGGGGGTAAGGGCTGATATAACGGCAATAGAAAGGATCGGTATAGCAAGAAGGAGATATGGGTGAAATAATATGGATGGAGTAATAATAAGGAGCCAAATTATTAATTGGTAACTGTTATAAACCAGCAGTACAAGGTGGACAGGGAGCAATTTGGGCAGATAAGGGAGGGCTGTAGAATATTGTAAGGTACTAATCACAAGAGATTTCAACATTCCGCAGATTAACATAGAAACATGGAAAAATAGGAGCAGGAATAGGCCATTCGGCCCTTCGAGCCTGCTCCACCATTCAATATGATCATGGCTGATCCTCTATCTAAATACCATATTCCCGCGCTCTCCCCATACCCCTTGATGCCTTTTGTGTCTAGAAATCTATCTATCTCCTTCTTAAATATATGCAGTGACTTGGCCTCCACAGCCTTCTGTGGTAGAGAATTCCAGAGGTTCACCACCCTCTGAGTGAAGAAATTTCTCCTCATCTCAGTCATAAATGTCCTACCCCGTATCCTGAGACTGACCCCTCGTTCTCGACCCCCCAGCCAGGGGAAGCATCCTCCCTGCATCCAGTCTGTCTAGCCTTGTCAGAATTTTATACGTTTCAGTGAGATCCCCTCTCATTCTTCTAAGCTCTAGCGAATACAGGCCTAGTTGACCCAATCTCTCCTCATATGACAGTCCTGCCATCCCAGGAATCAGTCTGGTGAACCTTCGCTGGCAAGTATATCCTTTCTTAGGTAATTTAAATGGATAGATCAGGGGCAACCTGTGGGGAGAGGCAGATTACAAATAAATTCACTGGCAGTCCCAGATGGTTTTGTCACACAACATGGGTCCGGCTGATGGAGCAGAGGCTGAGCTGGATTTGGTGTTTAGTAATCTACCAGAGCTGGTTAATAACCATACAGAAGGCCCATCGTGCCTGTGCTGGCTCTTTGAATGTTGGTGAGCTCCGGGATCTAGTAAATGTTCTACTTGTAGATTTAATATTGTTGTCCGTCCTAAGGCTCAAAACATGGAGGGACAGGGCGCTTTGGGAATGCACATTTTGGAGCTAAAGAAGAGTGGCGCGCAATATCAGTTAACAAAAATAGAACAGTAAGAAATTAGTCCCCGATGCAGCAAGAGGAATCCAAAAAAGTTTTACAACTGTTAATATTAGAAAGAAGGTCAAGGAACATGATGAATTGGGTGAGGCTATTCTAGATGATCAGAATGTGGCAAAGACACTGAATGGATTCTTCATATCCGTTTTCACAGAGGAGAACTAGACAATTTCTCATCACGGTCAATGAGGCTAAGTGATCGATAACAAATAAAGTAGTTAGTAAGGAATGTGGGCCAATTAAATATCCACAAGGGTCCTGGCCATATAGGATACATCCTAAAATCCTCAAAGAATGAAAGGAGTAAATTAATGATGGTTCGGTTGATATTTTTCAGAGCTCCATAACTACTGAAAAAATCCCCGAGGATCGTGGTTCCAATATTTATAATGAGTAAGGCACAGACCTAGTGATTACAGGCCAGTTAGTCTTAACGTCATTGGTGGTAAAATTGCTTGGCGGTCTTCTGCAGCCTGCAATAAATGAATTTTTAAAGAGCACAGCTCTTTAGGCAGCAGTCAACATGGTGTCAGAAGCAATAGGTCACGCCTCACAAGCCTGCGCGCATTCTTTGTAGAAGTAACTAGTCGGCTAGGGAAATCTAATAGATGTCGTTTGTTTGGATTTTCAAAAGACATTTGACAACGTTCTTCATGCAAGACTAGTAAGGAAGCTTAAGACTGGTGGAATAGTTGACAGGTTGTCTGGAAGAATCAAGAATTGGCTTCGGTAACAGAAGTCAGAGGAGGATGATCAATGGAAAGCATTTTGCTTTCGGAAAAAAAGTAACCAGTGACGCTCCACAGGGACCACTCTGGAATCCCTCCTGTTTACAATATTTGGGAATGATATGGAGCAAAGGTGTCTGTAGTATTTTACATTTTCTCAGTGGCACAAAGCTTTGTGGGCAGGTGACCAGTAGAAGCGAAATTGATTTTATGAGAGTTATCAGAGTTATGTAGAGAGACTGAGAAGTGGCAGATGAATTTTAATGTGGTTAAATGTAGGGTAACGTATATAGGAAGAGGTAACCGTACATAGCTGTACAATATGAAAGTATCCTATTTTGAATATTCATTGGCATTTGGGAGTGATCATTAAACAGACTCAAACAATCTAGTCAGTGTAAGCCAGTTATTAATCAGGCAAATTGTATACTGGGGTAAATCCGAGGGCATTGGATTGCAAGTCAGAATGAGTTACACTGATGTTGCACAGATCAGTTCTGAAGTATGGCATGCAGTATGGTTGCCCAACCGCAAAAAGGATAGAGATGCATTAGAAAAGTTTTGGAGAATATTGGCCATGATTATTTTAGGCAGCAGGACACTGCGTTATGAAAAAGGACTCGGGTGACTAAACTTATTTTTGCTGGAGAAAAGAATGAAGGGAGACAGGTCCTCTGAATAATGAAAGGTATAAATGAGGAAGTAAACCGAAGTATTTAACTTGGACAACCAGCATGGGAGGAGAAGACTCAAATCCAAAATTCACTAGCCTCAGGCAAAGTTAGAGATTTAAAAAAAAAATTTTTGCCCCACAGGAGAGCAGGTGTAGCAGATTTCCAAATAAGGGAACAGATTCCAGGTCAATTGGCACCTTTACAAAGGAGCTGAACCAATGTCTGTTGAGAAACAGTCCAGCGGATCATAAAGATATTAATAGTTTGATTTTTTTTTTCCAGGGGTAGTAGGAGAAGGAACTTTTAATTCCTCTCAAAGTAAGGTATTGGCTGGTGAGGTGGGGGGGTGAGAATGTGATGTAGAATAATCCTGCATTGTCTCTGGATGGAGCGAGTCTGATGGGCCAAGTAGCCTTGCCTCACTCTGGATTTTCATCTGTTTGTATGTGTGTGGAATATGTTTAAGTGAATATGCTGCTGTGTTCTCCTCGTGTGCTATTTATGCTAGTGAACTAAAAGGTCTTCTCAGGACCTGCTTTCACTGAAGGCCCACCTTTACTTAGTGCAGACCCAGGCAATCCTGCCTGTGTGCCAGAGATGGCCTGTCCTTCTCAGTCTGTGGGGGCCTGTGTGCTTTGAGCGTCTCTTGTCACTTGCCCAGGCGTAGGTATTGGTTAGGGATTGGTCACTTGAGAGTCACCCACTCAGCTTGGTTCTTTGCTTTTGCACACAGGCCACTCCTGGAGCCAAGTCGTGTGTGTGTGTGTGTGTGTGTGTGTGTGTCATTGCACTCCTGCGGGGCTGCGGAATCCTGTCCTGCTGTGTTACCCTGTGTTGCCTCCTCAAACTCACAGTACCCTCCAAAATCTGTGCATCTGGGTTGAAATGATGTGGGTGACTGAGGTAAGTATGACCGTCTCGGTATCAATTTCCTCCTCTTGAGGCTTGCACGATGGCAGAGGATGAGCACTTGGCAATTGCCACGTCTATAATTGTTGCACAGACAGGACATGATGGCCTGGAATTTCTGCAGGGGCGCGATCCCCTCTGGAAGTGTGGCTGGGCGGGATGGGACGGGACGGCCGCCTGCCCAGCGGTGTGAGCGCTGACCTCGCCGTAGTTTCCAGGATCAGTGTGATCTCCACAATTTGAGCATTCCCCGCCCGGGCCCAGCAAGCAGTTGTCACTGGGAGCTCACCTGTTTGGGTCAGGGCTTTAAATTGTTACCGTGACATCCTTTAGGGCAGAGCTGTGATCCAGAGCAATGTGTAGGTGTGAACAGGCCCTACTGGGGTCAAATAACGGAGAGGAACGTCCTCCTCAGCCAAGGCCAGGATAATACTTAATTTTTACCACTTAAGTTGTTTGTGCCCTACACTGTGTGCTGCTGCCTGGTGCTAACTTGAGACTGTGTTGCCTTACATGTGTGTGAGGATTTGAATGGAAAATTCAGGTCAGGTGTTCAATAATTTGGTTTTGCTCATGTCAGAGAGAATTCCCCAGGGCTGTGTCAATTCTGGATAAACTCGTTGGATCAGCTAGTGCTCATGGTCAGGCTGAAAAAACCTTCGACAGACGCAGTGGACCCAAGAGTAAAGTGGGCTACAATGGTCCAATATACTATTCTACTTCTGGCCTCACTGCGTACTTAATATCCTACCCCTTTATGTTGGGTCCCCTCTGGCCAGTAGCAGCTTTTAATTCAATATATTAACTTTATTTCAATGTTTTTCTTTTCTACTCATTTTAAGAGAGCCTTTTATACTGCGTGAGAGTGTGTATGTGCACAAGCACGTGTCCACAGTCTCTGAATTCTTCCTTTCTGGTGTAGAGTTCTGGCAGAAAGCAAAACTGGGACCTTGTGGGACAACACAGTACAGCTGTGGCCTTGTGGATCAAGGTCAAGATAGACAGGATGCGACTCGGTCAGTGTAGGGGTATTTTCAGAGCTGATACGATCAGCTCAGTGAGTGACACGGATAGTCAGGATCAGGCTCATTCTTGTGCTTTTGTTTGGATTTTTTTTAACCCAGCACATTTGCAATTTTAATAAGTTGAGCTCCTGATTGTAACCTGACCTGCCCCCACCCTAGTCCCACTGCCTGCTGTTACGTTAGAGGGAGTGGCTAAAAGCGATGGTTCCAGATCCTCGGCTGAGATACAGGGCAGACTGCAAGGGGACAAGCTTTTCCCACCAGGAGTACCTCCACGTACGGACACCAATTGGAAATGTCAGCAACCTGGTTCTGTACTCCACTTGATTGGAGACAACTCTATAGTAAAATGAAGACAGACGTGGAGAAGGGTAATGATCAGGACATTGGCTTGAAGGAGTCCCAGGATCACGGAAAAATAAACAAGACGACAGATATAACTAAGGTGTCAGAAGAAACTGCAGGGGGTTCCATCCAAACCCACTCACCTGGTAGGTACTGGGATCAGTGGCACAGTTCAAGGGTGGCGTAGACTGAGCATTTGTGGATCTTGTCCCCAAGCATTAAGGGTCTAGATTCAGTTTGCACATCTACTACTGTGTACTTACTGGGCTTCAAGAAAAAAAAAGCCTCCCAATCTTGAGATCGGCTCCTAGATCAGCCTGATAGCACCAGCTGTATCACATAACATTGCAGCTCAGAAGCCAGGTTCCAGTTCTAGCCCTTTATTCCGTCCACTTGTCTGACCTCTCTAGGTGTGCAGGGAGAGTTCAGGGCTGTCCCCGGTCCAGAGAGCGAGGAGATGAGGGATCCTTATTGATAAGTGTGCCCCCCTGCTGGTTAACGTGTGTTGGGACTGGCAATGGAGCAGGAGCCCAGACTTTCATAGACTTCTGTTTGAAATCAGATAACAAATGATTTGCCAAAAAAATGAACATGATATTGAAAGGTCGGGGGCGGGGTGGGTGGTGTAAAGAGACCAAATTGTCAGTTAGTGTCGATCAGGCATCTGTCGGAATCTGGAAACTCGGGCCAAACCGGGAAAACTTAAGATACAATTCAAAGTATCAGAAAATATTGATTCATACAGGTAAAAAATAGTAAGAGCCCAACAACCAACTGGGCATGAGCAGTTTATTGAAGTATCCAAGGGGAATCGGAACTGACGCAGCCAAAGTTCAGTCAGCCTGGAGTTTGAGAGAGTTTTGAATTTAGAATTCACCTTGGTAGCTTTGCAACTTTCTGGGGCTCTCCTTTGGTGTTATCACAAACAAGTACAAAATCCGTTGGTTTGATTTGTCCAGTATTGCCAGTGAGACCCTGAGTTTACACTCAGTCCAATCTGTCAGTGTGATGGGGTGTGTGTGCACATATGTGAATTTGTACCGTGAGAGTGAGTGTGTGTGTACATATATGAATTTGATTTTGTGTGTGTGTGCACGTGCATCAGTGGGTGCATGCATGTGTGAATTTGATTGTATATGTGAGTGTGTGTGTGTGTGCACATATGCAGTGTGGGAAGGCCCGTGCACAATGGGTGTCTGCAGCCTTTCAATCAGTGGTGTGCAGAGAGGTTGGGTGAGCTGCTATTTAAAGAGCTGAAACCTAAAAGGGGACATGGGCCCGGATTTTAACTTCCAGCGGGTTTTTGGTGAGAAATTGCGCTGACGTGTTAATTTCCCGCCCGCCTGCGGTAGAATGAGACCCAACCCATTTGAATGGCCAGGCCTGATTAAAATCCCATTCCGTGCGGGAAGCCGTGGAAAATCACATGGCCCAGAGACTGCCCGCTGACAGCAGATAAGTGATGGGATCGGCTACTGGACCATCCTGCGACCGGGGAGGGTGGGGGGAGGAGCAAGATCGTGGCTGGGGAGGCCTAAGCTTTTAATCCAAATGAAGCACTGCTGCTCCTCCTGGCCCCTCAAGGAAAGCAAAAAAAAAATTTGAAACTTTTTTGGGTCTCTTCTGGCCCCTGAACCACACGTGTGTGAGTGTGTGTGTGTGTACGTGCATCAGTGTGTGTACGCACGTGTTGGGTTCACCTGGTGGGGAAACTAGTTGCCACATCCCGTTCAGGCCAATTAAAATTCCAACTGGTTGGTTCCCAGCGGCTTCAGGGCAGGTAAGTGTATTGGGGTCTGTCGGTGTATTGGGGTTTGTCGGAGTATTGGGGTCTGTCGGATGTATTGGGGTCTGTCGGATGTATTGGGGGTCTGTCGGTGTACTGGGGGTCTGTCGGTGTACTGGGGGTCTGTCGGTGTACTGGGGGTCTGTCGGTGTACTGGGGGTCTGTCGGTGTACTGGGGGTCTGTCGGTGTACTGGGGGTCTGTCGGTGTACTGGGGGTCTGTCGGTGGACTGGGGTTCAGTCGGTGTGTTTGGGGTCAGTGTAAATGGGGTTTGTCGGATGTATTGGGGGCGGGTTTGTTGCCACAGCAGGCAGCTTGCAGGACTCTCACCAGTGTTTGTGTATAGTGCAGTAAACAGTGCCACAGTGTGAATGCCACAGTCTCGCCCCGTACCTCTGCCATGAATTTGAAGGATTAAGGTCAAATTTGTAAGAAAAGTGTGTCAGCAAACTTTGCACTGCGACTGGACATCACATTTTCTAAATGTGTATACCGTCACTTTAATACTGGGACACTGCCCTTTTATTACCAGGACACTGCATGTTCAAAGCATTTGGGAGTGAGAATACAAGTCTGCTTTTGTTTTCTCTTTAGTGTCTGATTTTCAAAAGGGCCGTTTACTTGACCTCCGTGTGAAGAGTCTGATTTCACAACTGCAAATCGAGCGATTGTTTTGTTAATTAATTATGTTTTGAAATGTATACCCTCTGTTGAATTTTGTTTCAATCGAAGTGATAGGTCCCAGTGCTGTGAATAAAACCTTTTCCACTTCACACTCAATGTCAGTATCCAGCACTCACTCCCAGGTCAGATACAGCACGGCTTAGTTACAGAGTGTTGGGAACAGTAGTACAGTGCGCTGATCAGCAGAGAGACCTGGCTGTTATGGTGTGTGCTAAATGGAGCATGATCGGCAGTGAGAACTAGGGTTTATAGTAGAGAAATGTGTTATTGGTGTAGAATGAGGTGCTGCTCAGACTCCGTCTGGAGTATTGTGTACAGTCCTGGTCACCCAGTTATTCTCCCGGAGAGAGTGCAGAGCAGGCAACACAGATCATTCCAAATCTTGGGAATCCAAGTGATGAGGAAAGGCTAAAAACATTGGGTTTGTTTTCTTTGGGAAGGAGATTTGAAATGACCTAATTGAAGTTTTCAATTTTACAAAAAGAATTGCCAAATCTATGACTGGTGATGGGCTCAAATCGCAGGGAACCCAAGTTAAAAATGAGGAAGTTAGGTGCGAGACTGGGCATCAGGGAAACAATCCCACCCAAAGGGTAATCAAATTGTGAAAGAAGTTCCCAATGCTGGTTCACTCCGACCCCACAGAAAAGACAGCATGGCACTGCTTGTCCGGCTGAGAATTCCGGAAACACAGCTGGAGGCTGGGACAGGAGTTCATTCCCTAACTTTCGGGAGTCCCGCTATTGGATTCCCGGACTCAAAACTGCAGACAGCCCTGATGATGTTCAGACCATAGGTGCAAGATATTTTGAGATCCTGCATCAGTGGCTGTACTTTTTGCAGCACCTGCCCCTGCAGTTATCTGACAAGCCAGCCATTGCACCAAGACCCTGTCCGTGGTGCTGGTACTCGGGATAGTTTGGCCCCATGTGTCGCTAGCTTTGCCTGCTGACACCTGGTGGCAGAGTATTGGCACTGCATCCACTGTGCATGGAGTTATTATGGCCCAGAATTTGCCGGAGCCGGAAATGTCCAGCAATTTGTGGCAATTTGCAACTCGTGGTGTATCTCTTCCTAGAGTGTAATTATCAGGGAGCTGGGGCAGGGATTCCTCAACAGCAACAAAAACTTGTATTTATATAGCACCTTTAACGTAGCTTCACAGAGCATTATAAAATAAAATTTGATACCAAGCCACATAAGATATTAGGGCAGACTTGGTCAAAGAGGTAGGTTTCAAGAAGCGTCATAAAGGAGGAAAGAGAGGCAGAGAGGTTTAGGGAGGGAATTCCAGAGCTTAGGGCCGAGGCAACAGAAGGCACAGCCACCAATGGTGGAGCGATTAAAATCGGGGATGCTCAAGAGGCCAGAATTAGAGGAGCGCAGATATCTCGGAGTGTTGTGGGACTGGAGGAGATTATAGAAATAGGGAGGGGCGAGGCCATGGAGGATTTGAAAACAAGGATGAGAATTTTAAAATCAAGGCGTTGCTTAACCGGGAGCCAATATCGGTCATCGAGCACAGGAGTGATGGGTGAACGGGACTTTGTGCGAGTTCGGACACGGGCAGCCGAGTTTTGATTGACCTCAAGTTGACAGAGGGTAGAAGGTGGGAGGGCGGCCAGGAGAGTGTTGGAACAGTCAGGACCAGAGGTAACCAAGGCATGGATGAGGGTTTCAGCAGCAGATGAGCTGAGGGAGGGGCGGAGTCGGGCGATGTTACGGAGGTGGAAATAGGCGGTCTTAGTGATGGTGCGGATATGTGGTCGGAAGCTCATCTCGGGGTCAAATACGACACCAAGGTTGCGAACAGTCTGGTTCAGCCTCAGACAGTTGCCAGGGAGAGGAATGGAGTCGGTGGCTAGGGAACGGAGTTTGTGGCGGGGACCGAAGACAATGGCTTCGGTCTTCCCAATATTTAGTTGGAAGAAATTTTTGCTCATCCAGTACTGGATGTCGGACAAGCAGTCGAGAGAAGTGGTGGTGATGTAGAGCTGGGTGTCGTCAGCGTACATGTGGAATTTGATGCTGTGTTTCAGATGGTATCACTAAGGGGCAGCAAGAGGGCCAAGGATAGATCCTTGGGGGACACCAGAGGTAACGCTGCGGGAACGGCAAGAGAAGCCGTTGCAAGTGATTCTCTGGTTATGATTGGAACAAGGCGAGTGCAGTTCCACCCAGCTGGACGACGGTGGAGAGGCTTTGGAGAAGGATGGAGTGGTCAACCGTGTCAAAGGCTGCAGACAGGTCGAGAAGGACGAGGAGGGATAGTTTACCTTTGTCACATAGGATGTCATTTGTGACTTTGATAAGAGTCATTTCGGTACTGTGGCGGGGCGGAAAACTGAAACGAGTGTGATCATCAGGTTGCTGGCTGCAGGGATTCCTAGAGTGTGATTATCAAGGAGCTGGGTCGGGGATTCCTCGAGTATGAATAGTGGGGAGCACCTAGTTCTCAGTGGCAAGGATGAGCACTGATAGAATTCAGAGACAGAAACAAACTGGTGTGAGTAACTTGGTGATCAAAAGGCAGGGCTTGTGTTACCGCAGATATTCCACCCACTGAGACTGGTCATACATCAGACCCATCTGATACTGCTCTGGACCTCAGCTGGGCACTTCTGCAAATCCAAGGAAAGTGTCCAGGATGTTCCCATGTACCCATCCCAGCCTGCTCCCATACCCTGTCCTCCCAGCCCATTCCCATTCCCTCTCCTCCAAGCATGTTTCCGCACCCTCTCCTCCCGGACTGTTTCCGCACCCTCTCCTCCCGGACTGTTTCCGCACCCTCTCCTCCCGGACTGTTTCCGCACCCTCTCCTCCCGGACTGTTTCCGCAACCTCTCCTCCCGGACTGTTTCCGTACCCTCTCCTCCCGGACTGTTTCCGCACCCTCTCCTCCCGGACGATCGATCCAGCCAGCCTCCTTACCACCTCAGCTGGCTCTGCTCACCCGTCCAACTGGTTGTGAGCAGCATTGGGGCAGACCGGCCCTTACTCCAACAACAACAACAACAACAACAACTTGTATTTATATAGTGCCTTTAACGTAGTAAAACGTCCCAAGGCACTTCACAGGAGCGTTAGCAAACAAAGTTTGACACTGAGCCACATCAGGAGATATTAGGGTAGATGACCAAAAGCTTGGTCAAAGAGGTAGGTTTTAAGGATCATCTTAAAGGAGGAAAGAGAAGCAGAGAGATTTAGGGAGGGGCAAAAAGATGGCGTGTGGCATATTGGACATGAGCGAACAGTGTGGGGTTTAAGTTTGAAGTTGTGATCTTACTGTGTTGGTGATGAATTGTGAACATTCCAAGGAGTGCGATTCAGTACTGGAGTCACAACTGATAGGGTTGTTTTTATTTGCTTTATTCCAGCTGGGAGAACGACCACAAATGAGGAGCTGGAAGACATGCTGGAGAGTGGAAATCCCGCTATCTTCACATCTGGGGTGAGTGAATCATAGAATGGTTACAGCGTGGAAGAAGGTCATTCAGCCCGTCGAACCCACTTCAGCTAGTCCCACTCCCCCGCCCTTTCCCCGTAGCTCTGCAAATATTTTTCCTTCAGATACTTGTCCAACTCCCTTTTGAAAACCGTGATCAAGTCTGCCTCCACCACCCTTTCAGGCAGTGCGTTCCAGATCCTAACCACTCGCTGAGTAAAAAAGTTTTCCCTCATGTCGCCCTTTGGTTCTTTTGCCAATCACCTTAAATCTTTGTCCTCTGGTTCTCGACCCTTCTGCCAATGGGAACAGTTTCTCTCGATCTACTCTGTCCAGACCCCTCATGATTTTGAACACCTCTATCAAATCAAAAAGTGCAATATGTGGTTCTTTTTCTCCCTAACACTGTGATGCTAACTCCCTAAGCGGGACGAGATCCATTATGCAAGACAATGATTATGCTGGAATTAGTCACTAAGGTACTAAATTTTAAGTTACAGCAAAAAAATAAGCAGCATGTTGGGTTAAAAAAAGGAAGAATGGCATTTAAACAGCAGTTTGGCTCAGTTGGTGGTACTCTTGCCTACTAGCCAGAAGATTGTAGGTTGAAACCCCACTACGGACTTAAGCAGATAATCTAGGCTGATACTTCAGTGTAATACATTGTCGGAGTCGCTATCTTTCAGATGAGATGTGAAACCAAGACCTTCTCTGCCTGTTCATGCTGAAGTTAAAGATTGAGAGGTCGCACAACACCAGGTTATAGTCCAACAGTTTTATTTGAAATCACAAGCTTTCGGAGCTATCGATTGCTCCTTCCTCAGGTGAAGTAAATTAGATACAGAATTGCCAAAGCATATATAGATAGAAAACAAAGCATGTGTACTTTACAATTGCAGACCAATAAATTAAATCATCCTGACTATCTGCCGAGGTGTGATAAAGTTAATTAAGTCAGCCAGGAAGGTACCACATCAAAGACATAGCAAGATACAACTGAGACAATGAGGTGTAGTCGCAGGGGTTCTAACGTGTCAAAAGCTGCCGTAGTTAAAGATCCCATGGTACCGTTCTCCTGGTGTCCTGGCCAACATTCTTCCCTCAACCAAAAGCAGATTATCTTTGCTGTTTGTGATATTTTCCTGTGTGGAAATTAGCTGTCATGTTTACTTACACAACAACAGTGACAGCACTTCAAACAGTATGCATTGGTTGCAAAGCATACTGGGACATCGTGAGGATGTCCCAAAAGGTGCGATATACATGTAAGTTTTTCTTTGCTTTCTATCGTGTCTGAGGAAAGTCTCAAAACCCTTCACATCCAACTTTAAAGTGCAGTAGCTGCTGTTATCAAGTGCAGTGACTGCAGCACTTTGCGCAGAGCAAGATCCCACTAAACGTAATGAAATGAATGGCTGTTTATTCGGTTTTTGGAGATGATTGAGGGAGGAATTTTGGCCAGGTTACTAGGATACAGGATACAATTTGCATTTATATATCCTCAGGGAGTCCCAAAGTACTTCATAGCCAGTTTACGAGTGTAGTCACCATTGTTTTATAGGCAAACACAGTAGCCAATTTGCGAACAGCAAGGTCCCACAAACAGCAATGAGGCAAATAACCAGTTAATCTATTTTTTGGTGGTGTTGGGTGAGAGCTAAATGTTGGTCAGGACATAGAGAGAACTCCCCTGCTCTTCACATGTCATCATGGGATCTTTGCCGCCCACTGAACAGGCAGATGAGGCTTTGGTTTAGCGTCTCATCTGAAAGACAGCACTTCCAGCAATGCAATACGTCCTCTGTACAGCACTGAAGTATCAACCTTTTGACTTTAATTTACTTCATTTTAGTTGTTTAAACTTGTTTATTTGGTCCCTTACCTGTGGACTGTTTGAGCTAGTATTAGGTTCGTTAATTTGTTGCATAGGTTGTATGAATAGCGATTTTCTGGTCATTTCCTCCTGTGGCCGTTGAACATTAAGTGTACATTAAGTAAATAAAAATTGGAGTTTACTAGTCTTGAGCAGCAAGAGTCCAGTGGTTATTTGCCTCATTGCTGTTTGTGGGACCTTGCTGTGCGCAATAGGCTAGGAGAGTGTTGAGTTCGGCCATAGTTGGGGGCAGCTGAAGCCTTTGATATGTGATACCAGCACAAGGTGAGAGGTCCTGGATGTTTAGTGTGTCTGGGATGACTATGCATGTGAGAAGTATCTCTGACTGTGAGCATTTGATGCGGAGATGCTGCCGGTGTTGGACTGGGGTGGACAAAAGTGAGAAGTCGCACTTCACCTGACGAAGGGGCAGCAGCTCCGAAAGCTTGTGATTTCAAAAAAAACTGTTGGACTATAACCTGGTGTTGTGCGACTTCTCACTTGTGAGCATTTTAGTTCAAGGTTTCTGAGCTCGAGGAGCCAGCTCGTCAGATTTGGGAGGCTGAAAGGTTCCTGGAATGCGCATTCCAGGAGTTTGTCACCCTGCAGGCAGGGTGAATTGTTGATGAAGGGAAGTGGGTGCAAAACGAAGACTGGAGACAGTGCAGGGATCCACTAAGAGTGGTGAATTGACAAATGGGTATTCAGTATTGAACACCTATGCTGCATTTATTGCCCATCCCTAGCTGCCCTGAGAAGGTGTGGACCATGGAACACCAGCGTCCTGTGGACTGTCGAGCACCAGGACACGGATTCACAGGCTGATCACTGTAAGGTGGCTTTGAGTGAAGGCCCATACCTCCACAAGGTTGTAAAGAAAACCAGAAGTGCCTGTAATGACACATCTTCGAGCGGCTTTGACAAAGGGCCCGGAGCAGGGGACTTGCCTGTTGTCTTGCCAGTTGATGGAATGTGATGTGGGGTGCCTCCCTCGACTTCAGAAAGGCTGTTGAGAATTGGTAGTGCCAATGTAGAGACGGTCTTCACATGGAGAAGAGGTTTAGTGATATCTAAGGAAGCCATGTGTAAAGGTAATGCAGGAACACTTGGGAACTGTTATTTTCTGGAGAATTTCAGTCACCGAGCTTCACCAATGTAGACTTGGCCAAAGCATTCAAAAAGGAAACTGATTATCCCTGATACCAAAGGATATGAAAAAAACAAGCCTGGCACCAGGGCAGAGGGAGAGGAAGGTGCTTTGTGCAAGTGCTGATAGAGTGCCCAAAACATGTTTTCTTAAATGTAACTTTTTTGTTGAGCACATGCCCAGACATACCAGGCTTTGTATCTAAACTGGTCAGGCCCAGAAATGTTACGTCTTGACCGGGTAATCAGCCTGTTTTTTCCCCCATAGATCATAATGGACTCGAACATTACGAAGCAGGCACTGAATGAGATTGAGACACGACACCATGAGATCATCAAGCTGGAGAACTGTATCCGTGAGCTGCACGATATGTTCATGGACATGGCAATGCTGGTGGAAAGCCAGGTAAGAGAAGGAATGAACAGAGAGCGCTCTCATCCTGAACCTGTACCACAAACACTAGCTGTGAACTAAATAGAAACAGGCCCAACTTGGTCAGTAATAGCGGATTGAATTAAAAACCTTTATGTCTCCATGATGATGCTGATTTTAACGACCACAAAATCCTGATCAGACGATTCCCTTTAGGGGTGGATGTGTGTGAACAAAATATCACTTCACTTTACACTGTGCTTGTGAAGGAATTGCTCAATGACGAGTATTCTACATGTCGATGTTAAAGGGTAATATTAATGTCAGGGTGTGCTAATGTGTAACCCACTGACTGTGTGTCCATCCCAGACTGACCCTAGGATGAAGCTTCATGTTCTTAGTTTTTAGGCTTCTTCCCCGAATCTTCCTTCCAGTTTTCACCACTTATCACTTTTCCCCTCCCAAGCCAGCGGTGCGGAGTCCAATCGCACTGCCTTTAGCGACACCCAGCGGAGATTAGCCAACTTAACACAGACTGGGGACGGAACTTCAGACCTTCTTGACCTGTATGACTCAGTGACACACCAGGAGGGCCATTAACCTCACTGCTCCATGAGAGGCACTGTCCTCTTAGTGCCAGGTTTCAGGTGGGTCCTATCCAGGAAACCACAGTTCCACAAACCCGAGCAGAGAAGTGAATTGGTAATGCTGTCATGCCCCCTAAACCTGCTTCCTCCACAAGTGGTGCTGTAACCTCCCTTTCCATTAAAATAAAGCACAGCTGAAAGACATTCAATGTCCTCCTACTAAATATGATCGATGCCACTGGAGATTCACTACTTATTAATGATAACTTAGGCCTGAGCACAGTGATATCTTTCCCCTCTCCGCCTCTGTTGTGAGGCTTTGTGCTTCTATTTGTTAAAATCCCCAAATATGTTGGCATTCATTTAGAGGGGCCTGGGAGCAAGCTATTCACTTTGGGATGGGGTAATACCTGTCCCATTCAGCACCCGCTTTCAGTTGATGAGGAGTAAGACTGGCAGAGTCGGCAGATTTCAGGACTGTCCAGAGCTCCAGGTGGGGAGCGGATTGCAGGATGCTCCGACACAGTAACATTAGAACCTGTTCCCGATGGTGATAAATCTACATTTTCAGCTCCCAGCATGGGACACATCACCAGCAGGTGTATAGGAACAGGAGCAGGCCATTCAGCCCCTTGAGCCTGTTCCGCAAAATGGCACCTCCGACAGTTCCCCACTCCCTCGGTACTGCACTGGAGTGTCAGCGTATATGTGCATTCAAGTCTCTGGAGTAGGGCTTGAATCTATGACCTGACTCAGAGCCAAGTGTGCTATCACTGAGCCAAGGGCAGGATACCTGCTTCACATACAGTCTTCCTCCTCCCCTGCCACTCTCACATATGCCACCATCCCCCATGTCCCAGTTACTCTTACCGATCACCCCATCTGACCACTCACAAAGATCTCCCCTCAACACTCTGGGCAAGAGCTGAAAGCAGGGTTTCTGCTGTTTGGGCTGAAGAGACTGTGGATTATGGAAAACTAAAACAAAATAGATTAAAGAGCGAGTAATAGAATCATAACAGAGCTCACTGTAGCACTGATTCACAGTGTCAGTGGGAGGCTCTGCCTGTGAGCCTGTTCTTCCTACGCTGGTAACAGCCTATGTTTTCTCCTGCTGCTAATACCCTGGACTGGATGGTGAAGTCCTGCAGGTAATGGCATCTCTGTGTTTGTAGCATGCAGTGACTGTGAAGTTTGCACGATGGCATGTACTACAAACTACTTGCATGATCTCGGGTACTTTTAATGTAGAAACTTATCACCAACCCTCCCAAGAGTGCAGACTTGTTGCACTGCAGGATTGTTCACTTGGTTTCAGCCCCCCACCCCCCCCGGCCTGGTGAATACCGGCAGCAGAGCTGCTGGGTAAAGCTGCAGCACTGTTTGAGCCAACCACACCTCCATGGTGGGTGCCAGCACAGTGCCAGGCCCAGGCTCCGCCGGCAATCTCAATGCAGCTACTTATTCTCAAGCTGCGAGTGGGTAAGAATCCCTCTGGTTGCTGCATGAGTAATAAATAACCAACACAAGAGGGCAGATTTTCCAGCTCTTTTCCACTGCTCCGCATGCCAACACTGGGCAGACGCAGCACACGCGAAGTTCTGGGATTTCCTGACCCTTGGCAATGCCTAGTGCTGACGGAAGGGGCAGATCACTCGGGCCCGTAGCGGTGTGTTGGGAACGTCTGGCTGCAGACAGACACCAGTAACCAGAAGGTCCCAGTTAGACCTAAAAATCCTGGGGTGCAGTGGGTTCAAATCTGTTGCCTCCCATCTTTGGTCCTTCAGTCAGTGAGGGTTTGGGAGAAAAATAAAAAGGGGGATACCAGGAACACTCCCTCCCACCTCACGGGATAGTCAAGCCGGCACCTACTGGAGACCCAGCGAAACAGGCCTTTGCTCCTTTTCCCTGAACTTTGCATCTGGGGAAATGGACTTTCCTTTGGGGACGAGCCAGAAAAAAAATCTACAGATACATATGGTGTCGTGCCCTAAGGAATTTTCATCCCAGTTTAAAAGTTCTGAACAGCAGTGCTAGAGTCTGGAAACATTCTATTAAATAAATGAAATCATTATCTGTTAAGATTCAAAACTAAATCCATACTTTTAGTGATTCCAGCAACTCTCCACGTGGAAGTGATTGAGTGATCTGATGAGTGAGTTACGGAGCGAGTGAATGACTCACTGTGCCGTGGCGGGACACTGCTTTTGCGCTGTGTTTTGCCCTACATTGAGTTCTTGTTCAGCTCAGCCATTAGTGGGACACACTAGGCAGAAGGATGAGCTCCGTACAACCGGGCAGGCATTACTGCGGGGCTGTAATGTGGAGCCCCCTGGAGGCTTCACCTGGGCCCCCAGCCAGGGAGTGCTGTAAGGTGTGGGAGGGTGAGTAGGTTGAAGGGGTGATGGTCGCGTTGTGCGTGCTTGGCGTGTCTGGGGCTCTTCATGGATGTGAACCCTTTTCCTTCTGTTTCAGGGTGATGTGGTCAACAGCATCGAGCAGAATGTCGTCAATGCAGCGGATTATGTCGGGCAAGCGAAGGAGAACACTAAAAAGCAGCTAGTTTTCAGGGTACCAGCAGACGGGTAAGTGGCCGAGAGAACGGCACCCTAATCAGATCTGTTATTTTCATGTGTCTTTGCTCTTTTCCTCACTGCCCAGGGAGAGATGATAGACAGGATCGAATACAACGTTGAGCACTCAGTTGACTACGTAGAGAGGGCAGTGTCCGACACGAAAAAGGCGGTTAAGTACCAGAGTAAAGCGCGACGGGTGAGTAGTGCGAGTGTCTCCACCCCAGCATGTGGCGTGGGCGACCCCATTTGTGAATTGTGCTTCCCCAATTCCATCACGAGACCACGGAAAAAAATGTTTCTCGAGCCTTGTGTTCACATGATTGTCCGCGGACTGCATTAGTCACTCGTCATCCCGCGGACTGCATTGGTCACTCGTCATCCCGCGGACTGCATTGGTCACTCGTCATCCCGCGGACTGCACTGGTCACTCGTCATCCCGCGGACTGCATTGGTCACTCGTCATCCCAAGGACTGTATTAGTCACTCGTCATCCCGCGGACTGCATTAGTCACTCGTCATCCCGCGGACTGCATTGGTCACTCGTCATCCCGCGGACTGCATTAGTCACTAGTCATCCCGCGGACTGCATTAGTCACTAGTCATCCCGCGGACTGCATTAGTCACTAGTCATCCCGCGGACTGCATTAGTCACTAGTCATCCCGCGGACTGCATTAGTCACTAGTCATCCCGCGGACTGCATTAGTCACTAGCCATCCCGCGGACTGCATTAGTCACTAGTCATCCCGCGGACTGCATTAGTCACTAGTCATCCCGCGGACTGCATTAGTCACTAGTCATCCCGCGGACTGCATTAGTCACTAGTCATCCCGCGGACTGCATTAGTCACTAGTCATCCCGCGGACTGCATTAGTCACTAGTCATCACGCGGACTGCATTAGTCACTAGTCATCCCGCGGACTGCGTTATTCACTAGTTATCCCGCGGACTGCGTTAGTCACTAGTCATCCCGCAGGACTGTATTATTCACTAGTTATCCCGCAGACTGTATTCGTCACTAGTCAGTGTTGCTCTCTGCACTTTTCTTCCCAATGAAGTGCGCTGTCCAACCCTCGACTAACGGTTATTAACAGAGTGTAAGGGACGTATATTCTGCATACAATGTCACTGGCTTTAGGACGCAAGTCTCTGTCAGAAATTCACCTGTTACCTACATCTGAGGAAATTCCTGCAGTTTACAAATACTGACACAGCCTTACACTCTTACACAGCCTTATACACTTATATACACATAACAAGACACTTAACAAATCAGAAGCAAGGTAACTATAGATGCACAAGCAAACAAAAATGTAATATATTCAGGGAGCATTAGACCCAGTAGCACGCGGTGTGCTGTTATATAGTATACATGTGGAGTGTTAGACCCAGTGACACGCAGTGGGCTGTTATAGATGATACACCTGGGAGTGTTAGACCAAGTGTCTCACAGTTTGCGTTAAATAGTATACACCGAGTGTTAGACCCAGTAACACGATATATTATAAAATATACATAGGAGCACTGTACCTCTATGGTATAATTTCGGAAAAAGTCTTTGTTTCCTATCAGTTTCTCTGCCTCACTGGTGTTGCTGGCCCAGGGTGATAACATTGTTAAGCAATGTCTGTATCTCACACAATATAGTAACATAGAAAAATCATGGGCTGCGAATTGCGGTTGGAGGCTTCCTGCGAGCGAATGCCTCCGAACCGCAAGTAGACTCCGTACCTACCTGGTGCCTCCGTATCTTCAAAGACTCGCGCTCCTGGGCCTGCAGGCAAATGTCTGCATAAAGCCCCACGTATTCCAGGGGTGCAGGCGGTTCGCAAGCGTCCCTGGGATGACATGGGCTGGCCCAACCAATCACAAAGGGGGAATCCCATTATGCTTATGGAGATTTCATTTACATACGGAATCCCCATAAGCATAATTAGGAATCGCCTAAAAAATACATTTCACCCCACGTAAATAAAAACAAATCATCACATGTACAAAATTAATTAAAATACAATTTAATTAAACATTTAAAATAAAATTATTTTTCAAAAAATTACATTTTTAAACATTTTTCAAGGGGCCAAAAATAACCTAAACTAATATTAAAAGTTTTTGTATGGTTAAATCATTTAGAAAATGTTATTTTAATATTTATTTAAACCCTTACGCTGGTAAAAGAAGGCCTTACGCCTGCTTTAACCAGGCGTAAGGGTTTCTTGGGCATTCGCTGGGCAGTAGTTGGGAGTAACCTAACTCTCCGCCAGCGAATGGCCATTTCCTGCGGATTCGTACGGTCTGTCGAGCTGAAACTTGACAGATCGTCAGTTCCGAGTTTTCCGCCTGCGCATCACATGCGGAAACCCGGAACTCGCGGGGCACTTACGATTGCGTACGCGGTCATAGGCCCCGGAAAATCCAGACCAATGTGGCTCTTTCCTGGAAATAAAAACTCGGCGAGGAGCATGATCTGGAGTCTCGAGCACACCCGTGGAGTTTGGATGATGGTGTAATCTTGCCATGATTCATGATGTCATCTATTCACAATACAGCCTTGTAACATATGCTCGGCCACAGTTCATTCTCAATGGTATATGGTGCGGAGACCAGTCGTATTGTTCGGTTCTGTGACGCATGTTAAAGAATGTCAATTAAGAATAATATGAGAGGGAAGACAAACCCTACGTACGTGGAACCCTGGCAGAGAAACATGCAGTTTGCTGGTCTGACTTAATACTTATGGCATTCTGTGGTTCTTCCATTCCTTTTTCCTGTCCTTGGATCCTCTGTGAAGCCCTTTTCCCATCAGCTTTTGGGTTGCTAGTCCTTTCATTTGCACTTTCTACCACAGCATGCTAGCCAGTGGTTTGCACTCCAACACAGCATCCGTCACTCACGGTGAGCACAACCGATTGTAAGGTGATGTCGTGGCAGAAAGTACCAGCTCTATTAGCAGTGACGGTTGATGGAATACCAGGGGCAGGGCTTCTGCATGTGGTGACTTGATGACCATTCAATGAAATAATGGAGAACTGAAATATATTAAGCTTTACATTCCCCTTACCGTCTATCCTGAGACTGTGCGAATGTTCACCCCAACATCCATCCCAGCATCCAACTCGATACAATCTGTCCCCTGAACATGCTTCCTTAATGCAATCTATCCTGCTCTAATCTATTCTATATTCGAATATAATCTGTGCTACCCAATGAAGTCTATCTCCGATTCTGATCAATGTATCTGACCTGATCTATGGCAGTACAGTGTGTCCCATTGTTATGTATCCTATTTATAATGTATTCCAAAGAGTCTGCTCTCTCCCAACATAATCTAATCTATTCACAATATAATGTAGCAGAATGCAATAGGTCCTTGTCAAATCAATACCAGGGCAGTGTCTTATAAATAAACCTAGCCTGATATCATTCACCCTGTTATAATATATCCCAATACAATCATTCCTAATAAAATCTCTCCAGTGCAATCTGTCTAATTAGTCTAACTGGATATAATGTGTCCCAGCTACAGCACATTGTTTTTTTTCCTCTACTTTCTTGCCCAGTGTAAGCATTACGCACTCCAAGCAGATATCACATGGCAAAGCAAAGTCTTCGCTCTACTGTAACCACGTATCTTCAATTCAGTGGATGAGCGTCCCTTTTGCACTAGTGTGACTTTCTCTACTTCCCGCACAAGCCATCCCGAGAGAGATTGCCAGTTTAGTGTCAATTGTGCCAGATTATTTGTAGTTTAATGGCATGGACCAATGTCCACTAGGCCTGGCCCAAGACTGACTTCAATTTTTGTAAGATCTTACAGCCAGCAGATAGACGAACCTTTCATTCTGCCAGTTTAAGCTGAAGCATTCGGTACAGTTGAATCTTTTCTAATAAAATCTGCCTGTTGCAATCTATCTCAAATCAATCTATACCCATACATTCTGCTGCGATGCTATTAATTCCAAGCCAACCTATCTAGATGCAATCAAGCCAAAGATTACAATTGGTAAAGTCTACCTCAGGACTGTCCTGACATGATAGGTCTTTGTACAGTGCACCTAATGCCACCTATTTATCACCGTTTCATCTATTCCAATACAATCTACCCCAATATATTTATCATAGTTTAATCCATTCCAATACAGCCTACATTTCTTGCAGTTCATTTATTGCAGTTAATGTAATCCAATGCAAAGCATCCCAGGATATATGTACTTTTTAAAATCAAAATAAACTCCAATGACATGGATGGGAAACAGACCTATTGTCCCTGTGAGATGGGCCCTGAATTTCCGATCAGAGGCTTCCTACGGGCGGATGCCTCCGATCGGAAAAAATCTACGCACTTACCTGCTGGCTCCGTAGGTCCCGAGACTTGCGATCCTGGGCCTCTGCTCTATGAAATCTGCAGAGGCCCAGATATCCCAGGGGCGCAGGCGGTTCGCAAGCGACCCTGGGATCACGAGGGCCTTGGGGAACCAATCGAAGAAGGGAATCCCCCTTCACAATTTTGACAGGTCTCTACGCACAGATCTGTCAAAAGTATGAATGGGGATCGCATTTTAAAATGCAGTTAAACATTAAATAAATTTTTAAAAAATCACATTAAAAATTAGTTAAAATTACATTAAATTAAATATTTTAAACAAAAATTAAAATTTTTGAAAAAAATAATTGAAGTTTTTGACAGGGCTAAAAATAAACTTACCTGTTTTAAAAGTATTTTTAAATTATAAATGAGTGAAAAAAAATTATTTTAATATTTTTTTAAACTCTTATGCTGGTAAAAGCAGGCCTTGCGCCAGCTTTTACCAGGCGTAAGATTTTTAAAGCTTTTCAGCGGGCGGAAGTTGTGCAGAAAGCGGAATTCCTGCCCGTGGAGGCCTTTCTCCCGGGCAGGCGGACGATCTGTCAAGAGGATTCTTGACAGATCATAAGTGCTGAGTTTTAGCGCATGCGCTTCGCATGCCTAAACCCGGCACCTGCGAGGCCCCTACGGGCGCGTGTACACCCGTGGGGGTCGGAAAATCCGGCCCATTATGTTTAAGCACTGCCATGTAGCCTGTACGTACACCACTGTGCCAGACTTGTCAGCTGGGAGATGTGGTAGGGACCCAAAGAAGTTGTTGTTTGAGAATTTATAATATTCAAATACAATTCATATGCCCTGACCTGTGCTAGATTTAAAGCCAGATTCTGTTGTACTGCCCAAATGTTAGAACGTAAATTGTGATTCACGGGGTAGAGTTTCCGCTTTGGGTGCAATCGAGAAATTGCACCCAAAATGTGCTTGAAATTGCGCTCGTTAGGTTACAGTTCAAGTTTCTGCTAAAACTAATTTGCATAATCACAAATGTAAAATCTTCAATGAACCAGTGCAATCGGGCAGCATAATAGAATCGTTTTTTTTCTTTCCATCAAAAAATATTCCTTGATGTATTTAAGACTGATAAACTGGTGCAGTTTTATTAATACAGCTGAAAATGAGTATATCACAATAAAAATGCTTATTTTTAAGAGTGTCCAGTCCTCCACCTGTGAGTAACCTGATTTCAAATCACTGAAAATGACTTTAAAAGACTATATTGAACCATTTAATAGTTTCATTGGTGTACATTAGTCAGTTATTTGGTAAATTATATATTTTTTGATATGAAAAACCTTTTAAAACATTTGCCTTTGCACCTAAGAAAATGAGTGCAATTTGAAGAGCCTTCCTTAACCAGCGCAATCGGCGGAATCTCGCAATTCCAACCTGGGGACGTAGTCAGTTTTGTGGGCGGAGCCTGATTCAGGCGAATCGAATCTTGAACCAATGTAAAAGATCGCGAAAAACACAAACGTAAATTGTTTTGGGCGTAACTCACTTACGTTTAAAGTTCTTTTGCGCTAGTTTGGCTGATTCCGCCCTGATTGCGCTGATATTACTGGCGTAAACGAGCGGAAACTCTACCCTCTAATCTTTGCTAGCGACCCAGAATTGGTACATGAGACCATGGTAGGACTCCAAGACCCAGTGTTCATAGTTACCATCACAGCCTTGCTCGTGAAGATGTGACACAAAATATTAGATCTTAAAACTGGAAGCTCTTGGGCTGAACTCATATTGTGGAATAACATGTTTTATGAAATTCCTTTAGACAAAATTTAATGAAGATGTTAACCATAATTGGTTAAAACGTTTGTTAAAATAGCAAACAGAGGATTTTCAAAGCGATGTGTTAATGTTCCAAATATCAGATAAAACAGTTTCAAATGACTTGTGTTTATTTGGAAAACATCATAAATGGGAGAGCAACAATGGAAAAGTATTTAAGGAAGTGTTTGTGAAGCTTAAATTGAAATTTATTCCAGTAGAAGCTGATATTCAGTAGGCATGTAAAGAAAAGTAGTAAGGATAAGAATAAAGCTTTTAAAACATGTAAAGAATCTAGTAGATGGGAGGTTGTGGTAAAATATTATCGCAAACAAGAGCAGGTAAAAATAATTGGAGAAGTGAAGAGGAACATTGAATGTATGCTGAGAACATCGGAAGTAACAATAAAGGGTTTTACAAATATCTACTCATTAAACAATGGGTGCAAGGGTATTGGTCCACCTAAAATGATGGTGGAAACCTGGGGGGTGATTTTGCCAGCCCTGGGGAGGCGTGTTTGGAGGCAGGACTGCCAGGAAAATGGTAGAATTTGGTGGCGGGTTGCCAACCCGCCTCCGTGCCATCTTCCTAGGAGGCGGGTAGCCGTCCCGCGCCAGGTCCCGTTTCCTTGGAGAAAGGAAGGAATTAAAGCCTATTAACTGCCTGTTCACAGGTAGTTAACAGGCAGAAAATAGGATTATCCCCATTTTGCTTCAAGTGCGGGCTTCCCGAAGGCTCCAAAACCCATCAGGTCAGCGAGGCGAGTATTGGGTCTGCGGGGGTCGGGGGGGTGCAAAAGTGTGGTGTGAAGGTAAGTGATGGGTGCGAGAGTGGAGAGGTGAGTATCTGAGGTAAGTGCAAAGTGTTTTTAAAAGTGTAATTACCTTTGTTTCTTCCTGCAGGCTTCAGTCGGTTTGTATGCGGAGAGTCTCGGACCTCTGCGTTGGGATTGACAGGTGGCCATTGCATTCACAGATGCAACAACCATCTCAATTCTGCAAAAGAAAGAAGTTTGATGGGGTCTTGTTTTCAAGACCTCATCAAACTGCAGAGAATGTCACTGTTTGACAGCTTCACAGAGCTGTCAAACGATGACAATTCATCTGTCAAAAATTTTTGACAGCTGAAACGTCATACGTTGACGTGCTCTGCAATCAGCTTTCCCTTAATTGGCCTGCTAAGCCCACTGGGCAGGCTTAACAAGGTCAATCAAGGGAAAATAGCGTGGGTTGGCCACAAATCGATGGAGGCGGGACATCGACCCGACAAGCAGCAGTCCCGCCTCCAACGCGCCCCCAGTCAAAAAATCGCCCCCTTAGATTCTGTAATTAAATAGCTACTACAAATCCATCTGTACTCAGGGAGAGGAGGATGAGTTGCTTGAATCTGATATCATGTTTCCAGGGACAGCTAGACAGTATGTCAATAATGATGGATGTGGTTATTTAAAAGATTGAATACTCTTAAACAGACAAAAGTTACTGCACCAGATAACTTGAATTTACGAGTTTTAACGGTAATAGGGAATTAAGTTTCAACTGTCATGTATGAGCAATCCACGAAGATTAGAAAGTGGTTGACATAACTTTATTATTTAAAAAAGGGAAACTATAAGCCAGCAATTTAATGTCCGTCATAGGAAAAGCTTTTAAAACCATTTTGAAGATGCAATGGGTTAACACTTGGACAAGCGTTAACGTGTGAAAGGAGAATCTGAATAGATTCAGGTGAATAGGTCATGTTTCACTTATCTGCTGGAGTTTTTCACAGACATTACCTTCCTGGTGGACAGGGAAACAGTCGGTATTATAAAGTTGGATTTCCGAAAGCGTTTGACCAGATTTCACACTGACAATTGATGGCTGAAGTAAGGAGTCATGGAGCAGGGGGTAAAAGTGCTTAGCTGCAGTTGAAGAAGGCAAAAGGTTCTGAGTTACATCAGCAGAGAAACTTGAGTACAAATCGAAAAAGGTTGTACTGTTGCTGTATGTGGATTTGGTCAGATTTCACCTGGAGTCCTGGGTGCAGTTCCAGGCATTTGATCAGTTCCCCAAAGGCTACAAACCAACTCCAGAATATTCAGTAACAGTACAGGAGCCATTGTGTCCTGTGGTCGCTCAAATTACGCCGTGGAATACTGGCACACAAATTCTTTAATTGCTTAGATTGCCCATTGCATTCCCCCTGATGTTGAGGTACTTGCAGTAAGTAATCAGGTGACGGGTGTGGCAGGGTGAGAAATAGTACAGGGATCTATAATGCCAATTCCCATCCACTTTATTTCTGCCAGGTGCATGTAAACAAGGCAGTAAAGATATGGTGACATCCCAATTCCTATCATTATCCGCTCACCTATTACTGAGTCTTAATTACAGCATATGAAACTGATGTCCTGGGATGCTGCGTACTACCCTGAAGGAGAATTAGGTTCATGGGGACAAATGTGTCTGGTTACTGTTGTTGTTAAAACCTTATTATTGCACTGTATTTGCTGTTGCTGCCTATTTTGCCATTTGTTGGTTGGTTGACATTTACCTCCCCCCCCACCCTTTTTCTTTTAAGACAGCGAACAGTGGCTTTCCCATCAGGGGGTTTTCTCCATCTTTGCTTCTTGCAAAAGGAAGAGGAGCAATTGAGGGTAGCCAAGCTGATGAGTCCTGCTCTATGGCCACATGGCGCCAGTTGCCGATACCCTCGCACCAGAGTACCCAGGCAGAGGCAGTCCTACCTGCATTTGACCGAGGAGCAATGCCTGAGGAAGCTTCACTTTTCAAAAGGAGCTGTTGGAGTGATGTCACGGTGCAAGCAGATCTCCAGTCCACTTCCACTAAATCCACCACTCTGTCAGTGACTGTTATGATCACCACCACCCTTGGCTTCGATACTGGTGTCATTTCAGCCTTCCATTGTGTACATCTGTAACAGCCAAACAGTTGTGCACAGATGCATCAAGCAAGTCACGGATGCATTGTCCTCTAGCGCTACTAATTTTGTCATTTTGCCATGGACAACTGGTGCCAACATGACTGGGCACTGTACTTTTATTGAGTAGCAGATTTTCCAAAGCCCAGTGTTTAATGCTTGAACTCAAAGCTAAACAATGCTTCTCCTAAATGCTGTCTGAGTGTTAGGCTGCTGTGTGTCAGGACGTGTCTCTTGGGTTTGAGGTTGCCCTTGTCTGACAACAGCTAAGTCCTGAGATGACCTCGTGTAGGCTGCACTTTTTGTGCTGCATGGGCAACCTGACCCCTACCTCCTATATGCCACGGAGAGCGGTGGGGGGAGGGCACACATGCTGCTATCCTGGCAGCACCATCACCTTTGCATGGTTGGGCCACGCCACTGGTACTGGGCATTGATCTGTGGGAAAGCAGACCCAGTGGTTGTAAGGAAAGCAGTGACGTCCTATGTGATGCTTGTCTGCAACTGGTCACCAAGACCGTCCAAACTGAAAGAGGCAGCTTTCTCCAACCTGGCACTCGAGACCTCTATAGTAGCAGTCTGAGTTTCCATGGAGGACCTCTAGGGTGATCTCTACTGGAGATGTTCCTGAAGCTGCTGCATGCTCCATGGTGGACTTCAGTGCTCCAATGTGATCTACACTGTCGGATATGGTCCTGGTCAAAGGGTCTCCAATAAATGTGCTACTGGCAGACTACCGGCACCGAACCTGTCTGTAGTACATCGTCGCTGGGTCAAAATCCTGGAACTCCCTACCTAACAGCACTGTGGGAGTACCTTCACCACACGGACTGCAGCGGTTCAAGAAGGCGGCTCACCACCACCTTCTCGAGGGCAATTAGGGATGGGCAATAAATGCTGGTCTTGCCAGCGACGCCCACATCCCAGGAACTAATTTTTAAAAAAGGTAGTGCATACTAAGTTATCCATTGAGCAGCCTCTGACCCTGTACCATAGAGACACAGGGTAGGAGAGAAAGACGTTTAGGGCCATGTCATGCTTTTGGGGCGTATTATTCCACAGCGTGTGAGAGACACCCGCTGTTCAGCTGGGACTCTGCATAATATTCTGAATGTTTTGTTTGCTGCTGCAGTTTTCTTGTGTTGTATTTTTTGCATGCTGAGCTTCATCTGGTTGTTTTCTTCCCTTCCCACAGAAAATGATCTTTATAGGAATTTGCATTGCAATAGTACTGTTGGTTATCATCATTGTTCTGGCTGTGTCTCTCAATTAATGCTCCAAAACACCATGATCCCGCAGAATCATCCCGATTGAGACTAAAGCTGGGCTTTTGTTCCATCATCACCATACAGCACTCATGTGGAAAGGAGAGACAGCAACCCATCATTACTGGGCATTTCCGTTTCATTTTGACAAACACCTATCATTTTCCAGGAGGTGCTGTTCACAGCCAGCAAGACCATTACTCAGGTTTCAGTTCTATCCTCCTGTTGTGGACCTTGCTTCTTTTGGCATCACTGTAAGCTGAAGAACAACATCAGGATTCAAGCACAGTCTCTTCTGTATTGTTTATTGCTTACCTTCAATGCCATAATCTCATTTAAGAAACATTATCAGAATGAACCTCGCCTTAACAGACCTTGATCCTCACCAACTTATTGGGTGACTCTGAATCCAGCTGAAGTTCTGCTGTAATAAGGTTTTTATAATAACTTTTAAATCAATCTCTCCCCTTCTCTCTCCTTCCATCCTTCTCTCTCTTCCCCCCTTTCTCTCTTTCCCCCCCCCCTTTCTCTCTTCCCCCCCTTCTCTTTCCCCCCCTTTCTCTCTTTCCCCCCCCTTTCTCTCTTCCCCCCCCTTTCTCTCTTTCCCCCCCCTTCTCTCTTTCCCCCCCCCTTCTCTTTCCCCCCCCTTCTCTCTTCCCCCCCCTTCTCTCTTCCCCCCCCCCTTCTCTCCTTCCCCCCCCTTCTCTCTTCCCCCCCCTTCTCTCTTCCCCCCCCTTCTCTCTTCCCTCCCCCCTTCTCTCTTCCCTCCCCCCTTCTCTCTTCCCTCCCCCCTTCTCTCTTCCCTCCCCCCTTCTCTCTTCCCTCCCCTTCTCTCTTCCCTCCCCCCTTCTCTCTTCCTCCCCCCTTCTCTCTTCCTCCCCCCCTTCTCTCTTCCTCCCCCCCTTCTCTCTTCCTCCCCCCTTCTCTCTTCCTCCCCCTTTCTCTCTTCCCCCCCTTTCTCTCTTCCCCCCCCTTTCTCTCTTCCCCCCCCCTTTCTCTCTTCCCCCCCCCTTTCTCTCTTCCCCCCCTTTCTCTCTTCCCCCCCCCTTTCTCTCTTGTCCCCCCTTCTCTCTTGCCCCCCCCTTTCTCTCTTGCCCCCCCCTTTCTCTCTTGCCCCCCCCCTTTCTCTCTTGCCCCCCCCCTTTCTCTCTTGCCCCCCCCCTTCTCTCTTGCCCCCCCCCCCTTTCTCTCTTGCCCCCCCCCCCTTTCTCTCTTGCCCCCCCTTTCTCGTCTCCCCCCCCCCACCTCTCCCCATTCTCTCTCTTCGAAAAATCCTCTGATGGTGTTTGAACTGCCAAGGGCAGGTTTTACTAGAAGTGGCTTGACCTCCAGCCTCTAGCAAACACTATGCTGAGATTGCTAGCGAAGTATCTCCCACGTAATGCGTCCAACACACATTGGACATGAAACACAGAATGTCTCCCTCTTTGCCAAAGATACTGTTGTTAAACATCTTCCATAGCAAATACCTATAGATACATCACGCACAGATCCCCTACAAACAGACCCCCACACACGGCTCCAGATAGACAGAGACACATACCTGCACAAAGATACAAGCGTACACCAATACAGACCCACATGAACGTACCCCTCCTGATTAACCTGTAAAGAAGCTCCATTGACACCAGCAGTGTAGATGTGCCTGCAGTGCTTCCCTTCCCACTGTTACCCTCCTTGCAGACAGAAGCAAGGAAGAGTAAAAATTGATACAGCGAAGGGCAGGGAATTGCAATTACAATAGATATCTCCAATTGAAGAGTTACAAGCACAATAGGACAAATGGCCTCCTCTGCTGTAATTTATAGGATTCTATAAGACTTATAGAAAAAAAACAATAAACCCACAAATAGAGGAACAAGAACTGATTCAGGAACAGGAAAAGATATGGAAACAGTAAAACATACGGATACAGGAAAAGGAACGCATACAGGAGTCAGAACACATACAGGTACAGAAACATGAACAGATATGGATATAGGTACACATGAATATGCAAACTGGAATTTTTGCAGCAACAGGTATATAGAATTTTATAGAACAGAAGGTGGCCATTTAGCCCATCACACCTAACAGCATAAAAACAATTCTCCTCACCTTTCCCTCTGTTTTTTTGGTAGTGATCTTTAATTTATGTGCTCTAGTTACCAACACACCAACCAGTGGAATTAGTTTTTCATTATCTGATCAAAACTCCTCTATCAGACCTCCTCATAACTTTCTCTGCACTGATGAAAAAATGACTCACTTTCTCCAGTCTCTCCTCATAACTAAAGCTTCTCAATTCTAGCTTAATCTTAGTAAACTAGCAAGAGACATAAAAACAGATTATAAAAGCTTCTATAGGTATGTAAAAAGGAAGAGATTAGCGAAAGTAAAAATAGGTCCCTTAGAGGCGGAGACAGGAGAAATTATAATGGGGAATAAGGAAATAGCAGACATTAAACAAATACTTTGTATCTGTCTTCATGATGGAGGACATATTACATTCCAGAAATAGTGGAGAACCAAGGGTCTAGTGAGGAACTTAAAGAAATTAGTATTAGTAAAGAAATAGTACTGGAGAAATTAATGGGACTAAAAGTCGACAAATCCCCTGGACCTGATGGCCTACATCCTAGGCTTTTACAAGAGGTAGCTACAGAGATAGTGGATGCATTGGTTTTGATTTTCCAGAGTTCCCTAGATTCTAGAACGGTCCCAGCAGATTGGAAGGTAGCAAACGTAACCCCGCTATTCAAAAAAGGAGCGAGAAAGAAAACAGGAACTATAGGCCAGTTAGCCTGATATCAGTAGTAGGGAAAATGCTAGAATCTATTATTAGGGACGTGGTAACAGGGTACTTAGAAAATCATATGATTGGGCAGAGTCAACATGGATTTATGAAAGGGAAATCGTGTTTGACAAATCTAATAGAGTTTTTTGAGGTTGTAACTAGCAGGGTAGATAAGAGGAACCAGTGGATGTGGTGTATTTGGAGTTATCAAAAAGCATTCGATAAACCACACAAGAGGTTATTACACAAAATTAGGGCTCATGGGATTGGGGTAATATATTAGCATGGATTGAGAATTGGTTAACGGACAGAAAACAGAGTAGGAATAAACAGGTCATTTTCGGGTTGGCAGGCTGTAACTAGTGGGGTACCGCAAGGATCAATGCTTGGGCCTCAGCTATTCACAATCTATATCAGTGACTTAGATGAGGGGTTCGAGTGTGATGTTTCCAAGTTTGCTGACAACACAAAATTAGGTGGGAAAGTAAGCTGTGAGGATGTCTCCAAGAGGCTGCAAAGGGATATAGACAGATTAAGTGATTGGGCAAGAACATGACAGATGGAATATATGTGGAGAAGTGCGAAGTTATCCACTTTGGTAGGAAAAATAGAAAAGCAGAATATCTTTTAAATGGTGAGAGACTGGGATATGTTGGTATTCAGAGGGACCTGGGTGGCCTTGTACATGTATCACAAAGTTAACATGCAGGTACAGCAAGCAATTAGGAAAGCAAATGGTATGTTAGTCTTTATTACAAAAGGATTGGAGTATAAGGGTAAAGAAGTCTTACTACAATTATATAGGGCCTTGGTGAGACCACACCTGGAGTACTGTGTACAGTTTTGGTCTCCTTACCTAAGGAAGGACATACTTGCCATAGAGGGAGTGCAACGTAGGTTTACTGGACTGATTCCTGGGATGAGGGGATTGTCCTAAGCAGAGAGATTGAGTCAACTAGGCCTATATTCTCTAGAGTTTAGAAGAATGTGAGGTGATCTCATTGAAACATATAAAATTCTTAAGGGGCTTGACAGGGTAGATGGTGGAAGGATGTTTCCCCTGGCTGGGGAGTCAAGAACTAGGGATCACAGTCTCAAAATAAGGGGTCGGCCATTTAGGACTGAGATGAGGAGAAATTTCTTCACTCTTGTGAATCTTTGGAAATCTCTACCCCAGAGAGCTGTAGATGCTCAGTCATTGAGTATATTCAAGACAGAGGTTGATAAATTTTTGGATACTAAGGGAATCAAGTGATATGGGGATAGTGCGGGAAGGTGGAGTTGAGGTAGAAGATCAGCCATGATCTTATTGAATAGCGGAGCAGGCCCAAAGGGCTGAATGTCCTACTCCTGCTCCTACTTCTTATGTTCTTGTGAACCTCTTTTGCACCCTGCCTATGGACTTGATATCCTTCCTAAAGCTGAGGCATCCAAAACTGGATACAATGTTCAAATGCAGCCTAACCAATGACTTGTATAGATTTAGTATTACCTCTTTGTTCTTGTACCCTACTAAGAAAACTTTTTTTTTTTTACAGCTTTATCAATTGGTCCTTCCAATTTAAAAGATTTGTGTATCTGAATCCCTCTGCTCCTCTACTCCGTTTAAAGAGCATATGTCCTCTAATTATTCTTTCTCCAAAAATGAATCACTTGACATATCTCCACATTAAATTTCATCTGATGTCTATCTGCCCAATCTACTACCCTGTCTAGGTCCTCCTGAAGTCACTTACAGTCTTCTTCACACTCCCTATTTTGTTACAATGCCCCTATAGCCAACCCCCAAAGTTAAAGTGGCGGAACGGAAGTAGTTCCGAGGAAATTCCTGGTCATAATCATACTGAAGCCTAAGAGATACAATATTTTTCACCAATTTCCCCTTCCCCAAATGTGCTAGTGTACAGTTCCATTGGCAGCAGATACCCTCTAATATCCTGTCTGAATAGTCATTCTGCATGTGTGGGCCTAGATAGTGTTCAGTCAGGGGGGCGAAGGGAGGCGTCGCAACCATCTGAAATTCTGTCCTTGGTAAGTACTCATGGACTTTCTAGCAGGAGTGATCAGGAGTGACTGATTTTTCTCCCCTCCTAATCTAGGGCACTGAGGCCAATTGTAGTGCCCCGGCCCCCATGGCTATACTGGCCTGTGTGGCTCGGCACTACACAGGGTAGTACATTTATTTACTGAATCATCAGAGAAGCTTAGAAAGAGTTGATTTTACATACACCAAAATATAGCCTTGGTGTGGTAAGGCTTGTAATTCCATAATGACTGCTCGTTTTGTGTCATAGTAAGGGGGAGGAGATAATTCGTCAAAGTTTGTCAGTATGGATATATACATTGCCATGTACAGAATTACATTAATAACAAAAAAGGTCAGAAGAATTTTTTTTAAATACACTCTTTCACTGGTCTCAAAGAGAACATTGTCAGCTGTGACGAAAGCTACTTGAAAGCCACTAAATAACAGCAAAAGCGAGGCTGCTAAAACAGTAGTGTACTGCAGGGGAAAGAGCTCACTTTAGTAACAAAAGCAATACTATTTATCCTAGAAGCTAAAATATATTATTGCTGTGGGAGCAAGGAACCCAATTACGGTGTGGATCCTCTTTCCTGTCTCTGTCACTGTCACGGGACACGTGTGTATCATGTGGCTGTAAAACTACAGCACGGCTCAGTACGTGCGGATAATGTGGTCATTCTGCAGGTGGCTCATCCCTTCTTCCTATGTGTTATCCTGTTCTTCTTGCATCTATATTGCAGCTCTCGCTTTCTCCATTTATGAAGAACTGGCTCACTGTTTTTGCATGATTGTATATTTTATGGCTGCTTTGTTATTGCTTTATAAAGCATAATATTTCTGAACTCATGCAACTCATTTACGAGGTGTGCGGGAGGTGGATGGTGACTCACTCTGTGGGAGGCAGTTGAACATTTCTGACAGACCGGCAAGAGTTTGAGAAGCTGATCATTCCATCGGCATCACGGGATGAAAGGAACTCAGGTTTGAAATGTGGGCTAGACCTTCACAGAGAGAGTAGGCAGCCTTAACATAGTGAGCCTATTATTGGTCACAATACCATGCAGTGCCTGATGAAGGGGATCAGGCTGAAGGTGAGTACCACACAATAGCAGTGGCCTCGTGAGTAGTATCATGATATGGTATCAGCAACTAGTGTGTGAATGCCAGTCTCCATATTCCCAAACCAGCTCCTTTTTCCAAATCTGCACATCATCCTGCAACTGGACAGCACAGCACCAAGCAGTTGGGTCAATGGGTAACCAGTTAGCCAGCGTATCAGTCAGGAGCCAGTTAACTAAAGTCAAAGGTTTACAAAAAAGTTATACATTGAGGTTAAAAGATAATAAAGCGACAAACCTCCTGCCTTCCCCGCTGCTTCAGGTTAGTGTTAATGTGAAGAGTTTGTAATGAGTGGGATTGTAATGTCAGATGTTTGTTAATGTGAGACGTGTTATAATAATGAGGGGGGGGGGGATGGTGGGGGGAGGTTGGTTAATGTGAGTCAGTTGTTAATGTGAGAGGGGCTTTACAGTGTGGGGGATTTGGAGCGTGATGGTTGGAATTTGAGGTGTGTTGATGCTTAGAATGAGAATGTGTTTAGTGTGGGAGGTTTGTAATAGGGGACTTGTGTTGTGAGGTGGGTTTGTAATGTGAAGAGTGTGTTAAAATGAGGGGGTAGTAAGTATCATTAAGGCAATTTGTAAATGTAAAGGGAAGATTTTAATCTATGTTGGAATTGTTCATCTTCCATTCTGTAAAGATCCTGAATTAATTAAATGTAAAATAAAAGCTCCAGAACTAACCCTTTCTCCTCTTCTTCCTGTCATGCTGCTTGGATTTGGGGACTGCAGAAGAAGATTATGATCATTATATGCTGTGTGGTGCTGGGGGTCGTCATCGCCTCCACAGTTGGGGGAGTATTTGGATTTTGAAAAACACAAAATAGGAGAGAATCTACCAATGTGATGTGGGCAGTTCAGCCACTTTGTGAGATGAAGTGACTTTCACTCGGTAACACTGAGAAAGGTTTCTCTGCATGACTATCTAGCATTACTTCCTTTACTGGTCCTGCTCTTTCTGGCTGTTAAGGTATGGTAACATTTCTTTTCTCTTTAATTTTTTTTTTCAATGATGCGCTGTTTGCCATAAACACATGAAAATTTGGCCCTGGAAAAAAAAACTCTTCATATTTAAAGGGATTGCTCTTAACCCATTGATTGCCAAAGCCAAAGAAAGCCCAGTTAACACCAACAGACACAGCGGCTGGAGTCGACATTTTATAATAAGATACTGATCACAAAAAGGCAATATCTTTTTTAGAAACTCAATTAGTGTGCACAAGCTTTCAAATCTTGTCAAGGTTGGAAGAATGCAGTGATCCGACATCTCATCAGCACAATGGTACCCACTGGACTAGGCTGAAGGCCGTTATCCCAACAGCATGTGTTCTGTGGAAATTCTTATCTTCATAATAACACTTCCATAGATGGAGGAGTGATCTAGTCTGGGAAAGTTTTGCTCTAAGTGTATGACTCGATGTTTGCTACTGTGGGTGAGGACCACCAGACTGTCTTTGAAGCCTCTCTTCTGATCTCAGCCTTACTCCTTTGCTAATTACAGTATTTTTCATTCGCTGTCATTTCTTCATGTGAAGAAGAATCGCTGATGAAGATTCTCTCAAGTGGTGCTATCGCTCCCTGTGATGTTAGAGAAAAGGCTGACAAGATCTGAAGAGTATCTTTAAAGGATTCAGCTCTTTTTTTTTAAAAGTGAAATGAGGTTGAAACAATTCAAATAAGTTATCATCAATTTTTTTAATGTATTCTGGTCTGACAAAAAAAATCAGGAACCAGGCAGGTGAACCATCAACAGTTCTACCAGTCAAAAATAAATTCTTCCAGCCCGGAAGCAGAAACCCTTAGAAAGCGTGTGCTTCACATCCATCTCTAATGTAATGAAAGGTACCCTCAGCGAGAAGCAGCTTCCTTCTCCTATGTAACATATGTCCTAAACAGATGAAGCTCTCATTTTAACATCTATAAAGGGCTTGTGTTGGGAGATTTTGTACCTTGTCTATAATCAGTTTTCCTGCTTTAGGGTTCTAGTTTCTTTTAATTCCATGCGACATGAAGCTTTCGTTCTGGCTGGTTTTCACATGTTTTTCACTTGTGCAGTTTTACCAAGAATACACAAGTCCTCGCCAGCCGCCAGCACAGCCAGTGTGCAGTCCTGTGCAACTAGGTATCAAAGGGCTTGAAAGAGCAGTTAGTCAAGACTTGCCAGTTACCATCAAACTGCACTCTGGTTTGGCGGCTCCTATGGGTTGTTGAGGTGATGTCAGTCTGCATGTGGTGCAGAAAGTTCTGTTGCCAAGTTTCTTCCAGTCTTAAGTTAGAAATAAATTTTATTTATGCAATTCATGTATGAACAAAAATGTAACCGGATTTTTAAAATTCCAGCTTTTTGTCGTCTATTCCAGCAGTGGTGATGCAAGAAGGCTTCTTACGCAGGGCGCTGACACGGTGCCATTAACCAAATCACTAAAAGTCCCAGATCACTGACTTGTACTTTCCAGTTTTTATGTTTTAACTTTCCATTTTTAGCTATCCAGTTCCATCAGCCTCTGTTGTGTTCACCTCACACCTCAATATCTTACACATTGAGATATTTCTAATTCTGCAACTGTTTCCTATGTTCTTACCATTAGTATAAAAAAACGGCGTTTCTCACTCTCTCTTTTATTATTACGTTGCCCTATTTCTACCCCTTGTTTTTTCCATACCATTTACTTGTAAGCACTTTCCCTTGGGTTTCAACTGAAGAAGGGTGTTGAGGGACAGACCTGTATTAATGGTGCTGTTGTTCTCACCTTGACATCAATGCACTTCACACACTCCCAGTGCAGTCACACGCTGAGCGGCTATCAGTAGCAGGAAACCTGGCTGATTTTCCCTTCTTAGCCCAGTGGTGCTGAGGTCCGCTACCGTGCTTCTATCACCAACTGGGTGAGATCTGCTAACTCCACATAGACCAGGTTAAACCTGGGGACCTTCCTTGTGTGGACAGCTTGGCTATTCTTAACCAACTGATCCACTGGGGCAGCTTCCAGTAGGTAACTATAAGTAGAAAGAAGTCAGTAAAAACTTTAAGAAGCCAGGACAGAATCTGAAACTGGAGCATGCTAATGAGACAAGAGACTACAAAGATTAAACAAAATTCCCCTGTTTCTAACTGTAGATAAATTGAAAGGTCACACACTAAAACCATTAGACTTAAGTTGCTTTGTGTTCACGTTCTGAAGTTATAAATATCAGGAATAGTCTGGCTGACGCATGCAATGTACACTCCTTCAAACAAAACCAGTGTTATCTGCATAAGCACAGTTTGCATTATTCACATAGAGACTAAAGCCAAGACTTTGCACAGTAAGGACTGAGATCCCTCAGCTGCACAACCATTACTGAAATTACTTCTTGTTCCCTTTAAGTACTTTTATATCACCAACGTGATGATAGCTGACTGCTGATCTTGCAGAGGCTATTTTGGATCTAATCTTTAGTAATTACTCACTTGAACTTATGTGTAAGTGGCCTGGCAGCAGTGAAATGTTGTGTGTGTCCCGATCTTTCAGAATTCCGACCTCCTCGGGTAAATGTGTTGAGCCAGTTCAGTGAATCAGTGTGCAAAACAGTGTTACGCTGTGAGCACACTGAAGTATGGGGCCAGTTCAGGGACAAAATAGGTAATTGCCAATTAGATGCAAGCCATTAAATAAAGTTAGTAAGTCCAGTGCCAAAATAGTTGGGGGGAAAAACCTATTCAGCTCACTGCCCAAAAATGTGCAGCATGGTCTCAGTGCATCTCATCAACCACCAACCACCAAGTGGGAGATGGATGCCAGACTCAAATATGTCTGGAGAGAAATGAGGGTGAGGTGATTTTGTGGTACTCCCCCAAGCCCCAGACTGCACCGGGTCACAATGTAGAAGGGCCTCTTACTATCTTGATACTGCTGCAATCTCTTGGGTCAAAAAGATACCAACTAAATGTAGGGGAAAATAAAGGCAAAAAAAAGACCAAGAAAATAATGGAAAAGCTCTGTGTTTATACTAATGGTTGGAACACAGGAAAGATGTCTGCAAACTGGACAACATAAAATGAGTCGTAATATGGAAGGGGCAGAGACCTGGTTAAACCATGACATTGACTGTGAGCCTAAAGTACTAGGGCAAAGAGTATACAGAAGGGATAGGCACTGCAGCAAAGTGGGTGTTTGGGGGGAGGGGGAGGTTGTGCCAATATGGGTAAGCGAGGCATGTAAAAAGGTCAAAACATTAATTGACTTTCAAATTACCCAGGTATTATCTCAAAAGCAACCAAGGAAAAACGAAAATGAGCACTTGTTTCTAGAAGTGGTGCAGGATTGTCTCTTACTCAGTTTGATTCACAGGCAATGCAGGCTAGTCTGGATCTAATCTTTAGTAATTACCCAGGAATGATGTATAGGCAGTTGTAGGAAAACATCTAGGAGAGTGTCGGCTTCTTCCAGAAGGTGAACTGAGGAGCTAAAGAAAATATTAGAAAAAGACTACAAGAGGGACCCGAAAAAGCACTCATGTTAATAGCAGAAGAAAGGTCAAAGAACAAGAAGGTCCGTTGAAGGATAAATTGGGAGAAACTATACATGATTGTCAGGATATGGCAGAGACATTGAATGGTTTCTTCACATCAGTTTTCACAAAGGAGAACTGTAGACAAATTCTAGTAAATGGGGCTAAGTGATATGTAACAAATATAGGAGTCAGTAAAGAATGTGTTATAGAGAAACTGGAAGAATTAAATATCCGCAAAACTCCTGGGCCAGATGGAATACATTCTTAAGTACTCAAGGAATTAAAGAAGGAAATTATTGATGGTTTGGTTGATATTTTTCAGAGTTCCATAAATATCAGGAAGTACCAAGGTCTCCAGGATGGTAAATCTAGTCCCAATATTCAAAAACGAAGTAAGATGCAAACATGGTAATCACAGGCCAGTTACCCTAACAGCCATAGTGGAGAAAAATGTTTTGAGGGCATTCCAAAGGATGTAATAAATGAACATTTAAAGAACACAAGTATCACAAGGTAAAGTACAGTCACCACAGTTTCAGAAGTAATAGCCTTAAAAACCTACTGGAATTCTGCAGGGGGTAAATAAGCTAGTGAACAAGGATTTTGAAAAGATATTTGATAAGGTTCCTCACATGAGACTAGAAAGGAAGCTGAAGATTCATGATGCAAAGCTCTGTGGGATATTAATGGATAGAAAGGAGATAGGTTATCTTCGAGATTTGGATCAATTATTTAGATGGTCTGAGATATGGCAAGAGGATTTTATTCTGGATAAATTTAGAGTATTACATCTAGGAAGAGGTGATAATGAATATATTTACAACAAGACAAGATTTCTGCTGCAGCATATCAAACTCCTAGAGTTTCAGTTGGTCTTATTAAAGGGTGGGAACGTTCAAGAAGGGATAATACGAATGGGAGTCCAGTGGCAGAACCCAAAATAGAAAAGGATTTGGGAGTGATCATACTCTGAAAACATTTAGTCAGTGCGAGGTGGTTATTAATCAGGCGAACCAGATACTGGGACTCATCTGGAGGTCATTGGACTACAAGTCAGAAGTTTTGGACAGATAAATGGTGATGCCAATTCTGGAGCATGGCTACATCGAAAAGGATATATATGTATTAGAACGTGTTCAGAGAAGAGTGACCAGAATGATTCCATGCCTTAGAGAACTAAGTTATGAAGTAATGTTCGAGCAACTATATTTATTTTCATTGGAAAATACTGAGGGAAGACCAGATTCATGTCTTCAAAATAATGAAAGGTATAGATAAAGTTGAAATAAACAACATATTTAACATGGGCAAAGAGCACAGAACCAGAGGGAAAAAGAAAATTCAAATTCAAAAGAAAATTCACAAACCCAGCCCTCACCCCCCCCCCCCCCCCCCCCCAAACCCCCCGGATAATGGATGCGTGCAATAAACTCAGAAGAGAATTGATTCAAGATCGATTGGCATCTTTGAAAAGGAGCCACATCATTATCTGTTGAGAATTGGGATTAAAAGTTATATAGGTACTTAACAACACATGACTTTTTTTTCATGGGAGGTCAGAGAGGAATTTACTAAGGGAGAGATCAACAGGTGGTATGGGAGGCAAGTGCATGATAGAATAATCTGACATAGACTGGATGAAGAGGGCCAATGGCTGAATGACATTTTCTTGCTTTGTTTTGTCTTATGTTTTCACTCCTAGTTCCCTAATCTTTAATTTATGTCCCTTGGTATTTAAACTCTTCATCAAAGTGAGCAATTTGCCTGAATCAATTCCTTTCACAATCTTGAAAGCTTCAATAAATTCCCCTTAAAGTCTCATTATTTTTCTGAGGAAACAAGCTCTACTTATTTAATCTCTCCTCCAAACTTAAATTCCTGAAACCCAGAATCATATTTGTTGCTCTGCTCTGTACCCTCTCAGTAGCATTCATCCTATGATCACATGGCCAGTACTCTGGGACAAAGGTTTCCTCTGTGTGCCACTTGCACCTGCATCTTTATGCACATATTTACAAATTTACTACAAATAGCAAACAGGAAATCTTCCCTTGATGGTCAGACCAGATTAGATTTAGGTCAACGTCTTGAGCTCTGCTCAACACACCACAAAAAACAGATTTACATTACAAAGGATACAGAAAACAACACGACTGATCCCAGTGTAAAGGGAATGAGCTACCAGGGAAGAATGGAGAAACTGAAGCTTCATAGGTAGATAAGGGGGAATATTACTCATCAGAAAAGTAGAACATAATGGAAATTAGGGAACGTAACGGATATCAACAAAAAAATCTCGAGTAGTAAGAAAATTATGTGCAAAAATGTGGGAATGTTAAAATATAGTTAGATACGTTGATGGAAGATTGAATTCACTAGAGGGATGGGCTTTTATAGGAAAGTTCATGTATTAGAGGGATGGCTTTTGATGAGAGATTTAATGCACTAGGGAGATGGGCTTCAATAGGAAAGTTTATGTGCTCAAGAATTGGGCTTCAATGAGATTTAATGTACCAGAGGGATGGACTACAATGGAAGAGTTAATGTACGGAATAGATCAAATGCTCTTTTCTCGGATTGTTCTTATACAGCAGCGATAAATGTATATTCTCTTGTTAATATAACCCAGTACCTCATTTATCTTTGTAATAGAACTAAGCACTATGTTGACAGTTTCTTATCCACTATAATTCCTAGATATCTCTCCTGATCAGCCAGCAGGACCACCATGTGAAGCATACACTCCCCCTTTTTATTCCTTTCTCCCACAGTAATTGTTTTCTGCTCTTCCACATTGAACTATATTTTGCCATCTATCAGCCCAGTTCCTAAGAGATCTAAATCCTTCTAAACCTGGTTGTATTGTTCCTCATTATTTATTCTGCATCCCATTTTCGTATTGCTTGCAAACCTATAGATTTTTCTAACTACACTTTTCTAAATTATTCATGCATATTACTAATAGAAAAGGCCCCAGTACTGATCATATTTAATCGTCCTGCTATTTCTTTATCCCTGGATTCCAGTTTCTCACTATTATTATGAAGTGGACCAATATTTTTTCACCCATTGTTCTCTCTTTATATTCAAATAACCCTTAATTGTTACTTGAGATGTTCTCAGAAGACTAACATTCAACATTTTGTTTGGCTTCTCTTGTTACTAACTAAAGCCATCTGTTTATCCCTAATATTTTTTCCATCCCTACTTAACCATGTTCTCCTTCATTGCCCTTTAATGTATTTTGATATTGGCTGTAATGAATTTCAATTGTTTCCTTACAAATAGTTTTTCAAATACTTATACTTTTCTAAGGAAGATTTCTAAATGATTTTTCAGTTAACCTTTACGTCCTTGTGTATTCCCCTCACTCTGCTCTTTTAAAGTCTAGTATTTTCTGTCATTGGCCTTTCTTCCATGATATGAGTATGGAGTTGCTATCGTCCTTCAACAGGGAACCTGACAAGTTCCTGAGAGACAAGATCACTCCCAGTTACAAGGAGTAAATTACTAGTTAGTTGTGAAGTATGCTGATTCATGCCCAGGCACAATCTCCTGGTGCTTACTCAGTTGCCTTGGGAATTGGAGAGAAGTTTCTCAGAGTTTTTCCTGAATTGCCTGCAGTTTTTTTTTATCTGTCCCAGGAAATAGCATGTTATTGCTGGGAGGGGAAGGGGTGGCGGGGTGAGGTAAACAGTGTACAAGGTTATGCCATTGACTGGATGGGGTGGGCTTAATGGGGCTTATACCATTTCTCGCCCTTTTTGTATGATCTTCTATCCTCATAAATATTTCAGTGTAATTTATATTATTATAACTGGATCCTGGATGCTTCCTTATGTATGATTGATGTACCATACCTGTGTCATTGTTAAAGATCAGACCCAGAATAGCCTCTGCCTGTTTTGGCTGCACAACAATCCTGCACCACTTTTAGAAACACGTGCTCCTCTTTTCCAGAAACTACGTTGATAATTTAAAAGTCAATTAATGTTCTGACCTTTTTCCATGCCTCACTTACCCATATTGGCACCGGACCACCTGCTTTGTTGCAATATCTGTCCTTTCTCTATACTTTTTGCCCTGGCATTTTAGTCTCCCAAATCAATGTCATTTAACCAGGTCTCTGCTCTTCCTATTACATCATACATTTTTTCCAGTCTGCAAACTTGTTTCCAAACGTGCTTCTAATATTAGTATACACACACTGCACTTTTCCCCCTCTCACTTTTTCTGCTTTCTTTTTGCCCTTTGTTCTTTCTCTTCACTTTTACCCGTAAACACTTTCTATGCACATAGAAATACAGTAAACAGCTTTACGTACCATCCCCATGGCATTACTGAACCCCTATGAACTAGTATTAAAACTGATCAAGTCATTTTCTATATTGGCTGCCATACAAAATAACTGATAATCAGTATGATAGAGAACCAAATCTGAATTCAGAGTGCTTGTCTCTACCTTGTTCACTGGTTTGAAGCAGGTCCTACTGCCCTTCTTATTCTCTCCACGCACTATGAACAGGAAACCTAAAATCAACAGGCTGTGAACCGACAGCCTGGTAGCTGGTCATCTCGGCTCCTCTTCCTAATTGCACCTCATTTCATTTATTTATTCAGGTTTTCTCTCAGAATTCTTAACTGTGCTTTCAGCAGGATAACATTTAACTGTGTAACAGTGAACCTCACAGTTAACTGTCTGGGGTGTGGGCGAGGGAACTGCACACACCAAGTAAGGAACCTCTCTCTCGAACGGAGCCCATACCCCAAATACTGTCTCCAGAGTCAGTCGGTGTCTATCGGTGCAGCCTGCAGCTGTCACAAAGAACATCTGGATTTTAATAATTCAAGTTAATTCATCAAATGACCCAAGCACAGACAGATGCACTGGAGCCCTGGTGAGGCCAACCGGGTGTCTAGCATAGAGTCCATTATACTTGTAACTTCAAAGGCTGCAATTTCAAATGCACCTGAACACTTGCTAGAGACATCTAGGAGTAGTAGAAGAGCATGTCATGTCAATTAGCTTTCACTGTGGCCTCATCCGCAGATTAAGAAATACGTCCTGTAACGTACATCTATGAAGTGTTACCTCTTTTATTCTCACTGCCTCATAAGCAAGTCCAGCCAACATTAAACAGGACTGATTCCAGTCCTGCTGATGGTGGGAATTAGCTGATTCCGAATAAGTAAGTACAAATAAAAAGAAACTGCAAATCAAATAAAAAAAACACAAAATTTGGAACGTACACAGCAGGCCCGTCAGCTTCTGTAAGAAAAGGCAGGGTCGTGTTTCAGCTGTGGACCCCTCAGAGCCGGAGACGACAAGATGAGCGAGCTCTTTAACTGAACTGAACAAAGCAAAAGGGTTGGAGGAAGAGAGAGAATGAAATACATAAAATAGCTGGGGCTAGCACACAGAGAGCAGGCCCTCACAGGCAGGGGCATGCAGTTATCAACAGACGATTAGGCACGAACCGTTTAGTGCTACTAGATGGTTTCAGTTTTTGACCAATATGAGTGGTCTTCATTATTTCCCAAAGTTGATGGTAATGGGTCCCATACCAAATTCCCCGTGTCTTCTCACTTCTGTGCTCTGAGTGCTGCTAGTCCATTTCAGAAGTATATTTTGCAATGTCCATGTGTTCACTTCTGAATGCCTTTCTTAAGACTGGGACTGTCTGGTTCTGGGAGAGTTGTTTTTTGCCACATTTTCTGACTTGCCTCACTGCCCTTTCCACATTATTGTTTTTGTTGCCTGCTGCTGACTCTTTGTAATACAGGGCTCCTTTTGCTGAGACCTGTAGCCACCACATTGTTGCTGGCTTCAGCTCCATAGAGACTGCTCAATGGGCATTCCATTGGGCTTGCCAATGGCTGTCATGGATTTAGAGGCTCAAGGGAAGTTTAGGCAGAGGGCAGAAAGGCAAGTGCACTTGCAGCTCAGGAGTTTGGCACCCAGCTGGAATTGACCTAGAAATGTTTTACGACTCGGGCACACCCACTTGGTTATGTCTGAGGAGACCTGTCTTTGCTGTCTCCACTTCAAGAGGGAGGCTGTGACAGAATTATGCCGTCTACTGGAATCTGACCTGCAGAGAAGATCTAGTGCAATTAATGTCCTGCCGATTGGTATGAATCTCACCACAACAACAACAACTTGCATCTATATAGAGCCTTTAACGTAATAAAACATCCCAAGGTACTTTACAGGAGTGTAATCAGACAAATATTGACACCGAGCCAAAGAAGGAGATATTAGGACAGATGACTAAAAGCTTGGTCAAAGAGGTAGGTTTTAAGGAGGGTCTTACGGTGGAGAGGCAAAAAGGTTTAGGGAGGGAATTCCAGAGCTTAGGGCCTAGACAGCTGAAGGCACGATCACCACTGGTGGGATGAAGGGGGTGGGGGATGTACAAGAGCCCAGAGTAGGAGGAACACAGAGTTCTTGTAGGGCTGGAGGAAGTTACAGAGGTAGGCAGGGGTGAGGCCACGGAGGGATTTGAATGCAAGGATTGAATTTTTACGTAGCTGGATCCTTTCAAGCTATCACTTGTGCCATTTACCACATTATACAGACTTCAGTCCACTAACTTATGTCACAGTACCCTTGTTTCCCAACGGAAATACCTTTGTCCATTTCCCATTGGAAAGGAGGCAACAACACAAGAGGGTGAAGCACCTTATCAGGTGGCACACTTCCCTGAAGTGTAAGATCTCAATTGATGGTACAATTTCAACCATCAAGGTCTGCAATAACAATCTTCCAGCTTAATGCAGGTGAATGCGCTATATCTAGCAACAGTCAGGATGACTTAACTTTGCCGCAGTCCACTTTGTCAGCACTATTTCAAGCAGCAGACAGACTGGGCAAATTGCTGCAAGGAGACTAGAGCTACCCGCTGGAGCCCTGGTCATTAACACCACTGAGGAGCTGAGGCCAACCAAAAGTACAGTGACTCCGCCTGAATAGTGGTGGAATATACAGTCAGCATGTTGAAGTGCATTGGGATGCTTTGTATGTTAAAGGCAAAATATAAATCAGCTGGGATGCTGCTTTAAAGTTCTGAGAAGGTCCTGAAAACTACCTGTAATTACTGTGTCTTGTATAATTTGGCAATTCATTCAGCTGAGGATCAGCAAGGTCAGCCTGGGCTCTTGCCAGAGGAGAAGGAAGAGGAGGATTGTGAAATGACCGAGGCTGATGTGCAGCCAGGAAAACTGGTGCATCAATCATTGATTGACAGAACTTTCCAGTAAAAGTACACGGTGACCCTGCACTAACGGTCCTCGCACCCTCGCTATACTATAGGAGCCCTATTAACAACATGCTGGGCCAAATCACTTTTGCTGCTATCCCTGTCTGCTTCGCCCCTCCTGCAAAATTCATATGACCCCTGCTGACAAATCTACCCAGTATAATCCAAAGAAAGTGCAACCAGTACACTTCCCTACTCAAGTTTTGTGTCTTGCTTCAATGTATATTTCCCTACTGCTTGGCCTTGGTGAGAATGTAGGGTGGGCGGTATTTTCTACCTAATCTTATGCTCTTTCTAAGTGCCTCATCACTGAGAGGAGTAAGTATGGTGACAGGCTGCTCCCAATAGGGACCTGGGGGGTAGCGATTCTCTGTTAGATCACCAAATAACCTGTAACTACTGCCGGCACTTTTGGTGTTTGTGCTGGCTGGGTGCTTCTGTCCATGGCCTACGTCTTCTGCGGTCCTCTGAGGAGGCCAGCTGGATTAGGAAGATGGAGCATCAGCCAGAGAAGTAAATGCCTTGTGTGCTTCTTATTGCTAAGCCCCAGCTGTTGGGTGCCCCTTGCAAATGATCAAGGATCAGCGTGGGGACGGATCCTTGGCCACCACTCAGGAGTGTCAAGTCTACCAGCAAGGTCCTCTCCAGCTGATGATCCCCCCCCCCCCCCCCCCAGAATTGAGAGGCTTCAGCAAAATGCAGCCAAAGGTCTCAGCAGCAGTAGATACAACGTTGCCCAGCAACACTACCTCTGCAGTTGGGCCTTCTGCCCTCAGGCCTCTCTGCAGATCACCCATCTAGAGTGACAATTCGCTCCATGATGGTCTGCAGGTTTCTAAAATCCCCTCACATATCTATATAGATGTCAGAATAACACCATCATATATTCGCCTCCATTCCATGTGCTGAAGATTCTCAATGGACTACATGAAGCACTTATGCTGATTAAGTTCAGCTTTGTTTGCAGCCCCTGTTTGGACCCACAGCAGATGCCGGTCTGGGTCTAGCCCTTCCTCTTGTTGCTGCTCATCTGCTGCCTTTAAACGTTAGCCTTGGATCAGTAGTTGCACTCTCATCTCTAAGTCAGAAGGTTGTGGGTTTGAACCCCACTCTAGGACCTGAGCATATAACCTAAGTTGACACAAAGGTAGTACTAAGGGGGTGTTGCATTGTGGTGTCATCTTTTGGATGAGACATTAAACAGGTAGATGTAAAAGATCCCATGGCACTCCTTGTCTCTCAACCAACATCATCAAAAATAGATTAGCTAGTTATTCATCTTATTGCTGTTTGTTGCACCTGGTGTAAATTGACTGCCTTGTTTGCCTACATAACAATAATGATACACTTCAAAAGTAATTTATTGGCCACAAAGTGCTTTGGGATGTTCTGAGGATGTGAAAAGTGCTATATAAATGCAAGTTTGTTCTTTATTTGTCCACTTGCTCCTCCTCACTGGTGCTAGGTGCTTCCCGATGAGCTCCCTCAGGACTCTGTCTGACTTCCTTGAAGTGGATGTTTCTGTGCTGGTGCTCCCTGGTATTAGTTGTATCATCTTTTGAAGCCCTCTACCAAAAGAAAAAAGGGATTTGTATTTGCATGAGATGTGCAGCAAAAGGCTGTGCACACAGTGCCATTCTGCTCAGGGGGTGGTGTCTATCTATGTGACTTGCCGGGCGAGTTTGAAGAGCTAGCAAGAAAAACTTGAAAGCGCTTACCTTGTTGGGCTACCACATAGTCACCAAGCTTTCTTTCTGTGGGCTCCACCCTCCAATAATTTGGAGGGCAAGGTTCTTATGGTGAATGAGGTAGCCTGGTGGATAGTCAGGTGACTCTCTAGTCGTGGACAACCTTCTTCTTTAAAAATAGATGGTTTCAGCATAAGGACATAACATGAGGAACATCCTAAAGATCTACCTCCATTCACTTGGTATGAAAGGACAACTTTAGAGCACCCAAGTAGTTTTACAAGCCATACTAACTTGGTAGCAAAACATGCAACAGTATGTGAGTCAAAGGAAGCCTTTCCCTTTGGCAGCCAGCGAGTTGCAACTGCAGCTTTATAGATGTGGTAGTTATAGGATTGTAAGATGTGAGGGGTGGGGCAAATGTTTTGCCTGCTGCATTTTGTGGGCTCATTGTTTTGTGACATTTCTTTCCCATGAACTGGCACGTTTTAGTCAACCCTAACGTGGCACTCTTACAAAGTCCAGAGTGCTTCTTCTCATTTGATCCCATGACCCAGTGGGAGACTGCATTCCGTCAGGTAGCCACTTCCTGCCATGCTTGCTGCACACTGGTTCAGTTGGGAACGTTCCCCTCCGCTCCAAAATTGACCATCATCTTCTGCACATTGTGCAGCAACACATTCAGCCTCTCTTTGTAGGAGGTGGCACTCCTCCTACTTGCTCCTGCCATCATCACAACAGATTAACTAGCCATTCACCTTATTTTGTGAGACTATGAAAATTGAACAGCAGCAGCCCTTTAAACGATGCTGCACTCCTCATTTCCTGTCCACCTGTTGCTATAGTATTCCATGTGCATGAGGAAAACATGTAGGGAGCATATTTAAATTAGGTGACGTCAGCGAATCAAACAAGGCTGCAGACCACTCGAGCACATGCAATTGCTACGAGCACAGGTGCATTTTCTCTGTGACCACGGAATTGGCCTGGAGGTGGAAACTGTTGCATAATGTACGTAGATCATTACAATGAACCTTTGGCTTAGTGGTAGCATTCCCACCCGAGTCAGAAGGTGCAGGATTTGAACCCCACTCCAGACAGTCCCAGGGAGTGGAGTCCGTAGCTCTGGCTCTGAATTCTCGGTTGACATCTCAGTGGATACTCGCGTCCAGTGGGTGCCCCCCCCCCCTCCCCCAAATCACATGGGTTGTGGGAACCCATGAATCCCTCCCGCAGTATAGGACTAACCACCCTATCGGTTGGTAGAAAGATAGCTGCGGCCATGGAAGGAGCATTCACTTCATGGCCTGTCAGACTGTTAATGAGACTGTGAATCCTTCCACTACTTCACACTATTCTCCAAGGGAAGAATGTGAAGATATATTAAAACAACAACATCACAGTGAGCCAATGAAGGGGTATTAAAAGAACAAGTGTGACTGCCGCTTCTTTATTCAGTGCTGATGGGCCTACTCTCTGTTTCCAGCCTTTTCTGTATTTATTTACACTTCTTTCCAGTTTTCCAAATACCTGCTTATCAATTCAACTCTTTTCCTTCCAGTTTCCCTTTTTGTTTTGTTCCCATTCCATTAAATAGCCTATCTTATCAGACAGATCAACAGAAGGACCTGCTGTGTAATTGCAGCATTTTCTGCTTTTTTTTTGTCCTGAATAAAATGTGTTGCATCTTTATGGTGTCACACGCAAATGCTTCAGTGTTATTTTAGCAAGCTGATGTCATGACATCACAAACCTAACCTTTTACCGCAGCCCCCTTTAAACCACAACACAGCACAAAGCCTCCTGGGGTAATTGCTTAACCTTTGCAAGATGGTGAAATATTCTCAAGAGCCTCTTAAACACTTAATACATATTACAGCTGATTCTGTACTCCCAGCACTTGAAGGGAGTGCAGGTTGAAATCAGGACAATAACACTGTAGCCCCAACTCTGCACTGCCTGAGGGTGGCTGCTGAGAGCATGGATTGGCCCTATTGTGTGAAGTCAGGACCAAGCCAACTGTTTTTAGGCTTGAGCTCCTCAGCTGCCTGCAGATTAAAAGTATTTGTTGGTAAGATGAGGCAGACAGAGTGGCCTCCCCTCAATCACCTTCCCTGCAGCCCTCGAGTAAAAGTGTTTTGGAAAGTACTCTGCCATTCTCTTCACTTTACTAATGGCTGTGACTGTCCCTGCATCAGTGCAGCCAGCAGAAAGCTCACCGGTCTATCAACCTGCTTCAGTGGTAAAGCAATAGCACAATCTCTTGGACCAAAGCAATCAGCTTTTGTACAGTAATCTCCAGTAATTAGTATCATCAGTGACTGAGTCACGGAGATACACACTTACCCCTCTCTGGCAGTTGCCCATTCGCTGAGACAACCAAGCCAAGCCCAATCCTGCCCTCATCTCAATACCAACGTGCACTTTCTACAAGGGGTTCGGTGGACTGTGATCAGAACCAGGGACCTTGGCTGATCTTTCACCTCTCTAACTCTGGAGCTATGATCCCTTCCTACCACCACCACCACCTCCTTGCCACTACTATGCACTTCAAACATTTTCTTGGAAAATTAGCCCTGCATTTCTGAGGACCAAGCCTCCCATTGGACTCCTATATGCTCTTCCTGGTAACTGCAGGGTTGACATTAAGGGGAAGATTTCCTGTGTATCATCATAAACTCAATGATTTGATTGTACAAAGCACACACAACAACTCTAAATGAGGTCAGGGAAGTGAGTGGAGCTTCAGACCAGAGTGCTGGTTTGAGTTAAGTGAATAAGATCTCCAGTCAGGAGCAAGGTCCATGTGGAGTCTGGCAGGCTACTTCTTATCACATTAACAGATCCTGTCTCAATGAGTTTCTGACAAACAGGCTGGTGATTGAATGTGTTTCTAGGAACCATTCAGGATGTCTCCTAGCAGAGTACGTAGAGTAGCAGGTGATGGAGCGGATATGAAGGTGTGTACGTCCCAGTTTCTTTCCACCTCCCCCTACTGCAAGGTAACAATACATCAAGAAAACCACAGCGGGAAAGTGAGAATCCAAGACTACCGATTAAAAATTCTTGGTCAGGAAGCCACTGGATTCTATCATTTCATCCACATCGCCCAAGCACAGCGAGCAGATCTGGCTCACTGGTTAATCTCATGATTTTTTTTAAAATTGCCTGTTGCCCTGACTTAGCACCCTGCGTTGCTTGAAGACTTTATTGTACGTCTAAGGCCAATGTTCTGTGCCAATTATCTGGTGTTTGGTATTTTAGCTGCTTTTGAATGTACATGAGAAAGTCACCAGCCTGTGACTCAGCAGACATGAAGCCAGGCTCAGCTCAGCTCCAGTCTGCCCCACATGTACAGCACAAACTGTAGCCAGGCTCAGCTCAGCTCCAGTCTGCCCCCCCATGTATAGCACAAACTGAAGCCTGGGCTTGTGAACCTGCTGCATCTGCCAGTTAACAAATTGTTTGCACGTTAGCCTAAGAAAAGCAATGTTTTGTCTTGTGTCTGTGATTAGTTTGGTTTTGGCTTATCTGTCTCAAAATAAATGTGATGTCCAAACTCTGTACTTTGAAAAGTAAAAGCCTGGATGAGAATGTTCCTTAGAAATTGGGAGTTTCAATCTGCACCCATTACACTTTCTAAACACGTCTCTGATTCTGACATTTGGTAAAATGTGCACTGGAGAAGCCCTTAAACATTCTTTCATTTGCGCCTACATCAGAGCTTGAGATAAAAGCAACTCCGCGCTTGCAACATTTGCAGCCTTTTTATTATTTTAATCAAAATGTTAAATTGGCACAAGCACAGGATGGGCTGAACTAGAACCTGCCCCCCCCCCATCCCGCCCCCCCCCCCCCCAAGTGAAAAGCACAAGTGTGAAGAATGTCACAGGGCAGTTTGTGGTAGCAAAATGTTCAAGATTGGATCAGTGAATAAAATCAGCTGGCAGGGCAGGGCAGATGCCAACCTTACTGCTCTGACCCTCAGTGACTCTGCCGCTCTCAGTTACTCTGTCCTCCATTGCGCCACTCCTCTCTGACCCTTGTTATTCTACTCTCTGTTGCTCTTCCCCCCCCCCCCCCCCACTGCTTCCATTATTACTCCCTTCGATTATTCTTCTCTAGCCCCCTCTGTGACTTTTCTCTTCTGTTACTCACAGTTTACAGCTGTGGTTTCTGCTGTCATTTAAGAAGCTGGCGACCACGGTTAAGTGTTATCTCACTTTCTCACTGACTTCACTCCAGTGAAACCATCTGGCTGGTAATGCTGTGACTAACAATCTGTTCCTTAAAACCTAACAGTTGAAAGCAGTACTTCAAAAAAAGATAACAGCGAAGAGTCACGCTCCAATTCACTGCCAGATGTGGATGGGTTTGGACAAGAGCAGATGTGCAAGCATCCCATCCCCTGCTGCTGCTTTGGGCTGTGCCAACTGAGGAGAGACAACCCCAGGGCTCAAGGTAGCTGCATCATGAGCAAGAACAGAGCGGCTGGGTTAGGTGCCCATTGTAGGAGGGAGAGGTAGGGTTAGGTGCCCGCTTTGGGTAGGGAGCAGTCGGTTTAGGAGCCCACTGTGTGAGAGCGGTAGGGCCCGGAGCTCACTATGGAGGGTATGGTAGGGTTAGGTGCCCACAGTGGGAGGGAGAGGTAGGTTAGGTGCCCACAGTGGGAGGGAGAGGTAGGGTTAGGTGCCCACTGTGGGAGGGAGAGGTAGGGTTAGGTGCCCACAGTGGGAGGGAGTGGTAGGGTTAGGTGCCCACTGTGGGAGGGAGAGGTAGTGTTAGGTGCCCACAGTGGGAGGGAGAGGTAGGGTTAGGTGCCCACAGTGGGAGGGAGAGGTAGGGTTAGGTGCCCACAGTGGGAGGGAGAGGTAGGGTTAGGTGCCCACTGTGGGAGGGAGAGGTAGGGTTAGGTGCCCACTGTGGGAGGGAGAGGTAGGGTTAGGTGCCCACTGTGGGAGGGAGAGGTAGGGTTAGGTGCCCACAGTGGGAGGGAGAGGTAGGGCTAGGTGCCCACAGTGGGAGGGAGAGGTAGGGCTAGGTGCCCACAGTGGGAGGTAGAGTTAGGTGCCCACTGGGAGGGAGCAGCTGGATTAGGAGCATTCAAAATTTATTTTTAAAATTGACTCTTATTTAATATTCCATGACTGAAACAATCAGATTTACCCTGTCTTTTGGGCTCTAGCATGTGAAGGAGCTGAGAGTAACCTGCAATCACATATGCATAATAGACTGTTGCTGCACGGTCCAAGATCTTACCTGCAAGCATGGAACTGAACACCAAGTCGCCCCGTTATGAATGGGATCCTAGCATTTTACACATAGAATTACATAGAATGTACAGCACAGAAACAGGCCATTCAGTCCAGCTGGCCCATGCCAGTGATTATGCTCCTGACGAGCCTCCTCCCACAGTACTTCATCTAACCCTATCAATATATCCTTCTAAAGCATAAAAACCTCTAGTTTTCAAAGAGTTGAACTCAGCTGCAGTTACCCTTCCCCCCTTCCCTCCGCGGAGGGTGCTGACTTGTACAAGTTCCAAGGGGACCTGCTGCCCCCCTCGTATGTCACTCAAGGGGCCATTCTTCATGTGAGCCTAAACAGTGAGTGTTGGCGGGCTATTCAACTGTGAAGGGCATCAGAGGCAAGCCCATTCGTCTCCTCAGCTCTTCTTCAGTGACCAGCTAACTTCGAGCAGACCAAGGGGTGAAACGTCAGACTTTCCTGGTCTACCTGGCTTAATACCATTCATCCGCGGATCTGGGATGGGAGCTTTAGATCACTTTTCAATGAGGGTTACCCAGAGCTAATATCCAAGTGTTCAATATCATTAGTGTTGTGTATTAAATTAATGACTAGTTTTCATCAGTTGTCACTTCTGTTTTGGTGTTCTCCAAGTTGCACAACTAATGTTATTTAAATGTAAAAATAGATTGAAGATGATTATTGATCATTGGGGTGTTCGAGTTAGTCACTTGCTGTGTAATGGAGAATCCCGCATGTGATTCAATCTGCCACTTTCTCCTTTAAAGGACAATGATCAGAAGCGCAGATTTCAAAACACTTTTACCTACTTAAAAAAAAAAGTCTTCCTTCTCATTTTAAGACAAATGCTAAATCTTTTGGTGCAAAAGGACAGTGTCCCTGTTGTCTACCTGCAGGGGCAGTGCCAGGGAGTTCCACATAGCGCTAGCTTTTACCACAGAGAAATATGTGACCGCAACACCATTGCATTCTCCTAAATAGTCAGTGGCAGACATCCACAGACAAGAGCCCAAAGACGGAAGGACAGTGCTGCTGGATGAAACATACCTTGTCGTCTAAGCTATAACTTATATCAAGGAAGTGCAGCTGTGGTCAGCTCATGAATAATAGGATGGCAAAGACCAGGAGAGCCGGGCACAGCTATCTGTACATTGCAGCCCTCATCAGGACTTCTCCTTGCAATTTACACAGTGCACAGCTTACCGTGACCAACTGTAAGGCTCTCTAAAAACTGGAAATGCTACATTCCTACAACACAAAACCCGGCCACCTCAAGAGGTGGTTTGGGGGGGGGGGGGGGTAAAAGCTCACTTCCTATTGGAGAAATTAACAGAAAGCATTCAGTAATTTAATAAAATGCTCAAATCTCAATATCCAGTATGATCCAGCTAATTACCATTCAAATGAATTCCTGCCTCACTGAGAGGGCTCTCTATTTGGCAGGGCTTCAGTGCAAAGGAACATATTCTGGGCAGCTTTCGTTGCCAGGGAACTCACCCACTTCAGCAGCACACCAGCCTGTAGATTTTTGTGAATAGAAGCTTACGGTAGAAGATAAATAATCAGTGGCCAAATTTTGCTGGGACATTGAGACGGCGCAGTATGGAGAAAGGAGTGAGCTCGGAGCACATGGCTGATACCCATGTTGTAATGAACACCGTGCACAACATTATTTTAAAAAAAAACAAGAGTTGTGTCTAATCACCACAAGATGAGGCAAGCAGCCATTATTTGGGTCAACAGTTCAGAGAAGAGAGAGATTACTTACCCTTTATCTTTCTTCTAAGGAAGTATCCTGCAAACAGCTCTGGAATGAGCCAGCACTAGAATATGCCTTGAGAAACGAAAAATCACATGAGGGAGATCTTACCTATAGGAGTTTTGTGATGCTCTGGCACTATAATATCTGAGGAGTCCAGCATGTGACCTCTTCCCCTCCACACTTTATATAACGTAAGCTCTTCTCCTTTCGCATTTATTACTAAGGTAAACCCCGCCCGAGACTTCATTTTGCGATTTCTCAAATGAGGAAAGATGAAACAAAACGGCCTGCAAAGACTGAGGGAAAGGTTGGGTGGGAGCACCGTGTGTGGAGGATGCTCTCTTGAAAGAAAGATGAAGACTCGACTAGTGGTAGATTATCACTCTTCAGTATGCATCCTCCACACACTGCTGGAGAACAATCACTGGAGACCCTTGCAGGCAGAATGGAAAGTGCCACTGTAAGGACAGAACATCCAAACAAACCAGCATCCATAGCAAGACCTGGGCGATCGTGTCTGATAAATATGTATTGGTTTGTCCATGTGGCCTCAGATAAACACCTTTAATGTCAGTTTGCTTCAGAGGCCTAAGATGTAGCCTTGAACCACATTGAGTAAGTCATTACTGGCCTCAGTGGGCAACAATGAAGGACACATTCGACGAACAAGGAGGCAATCTGGTAACAGGTTTAACAGTATTTTAGGGATGTAGGAAACAAAGAAATGGCTCAACTTTCTGTTCAATGGACAAAATGTGAAGCCATGATGAACATCAAATGGGTTAGAACAAAATTCAAATCCCATATAGGAATTAACCGAGGGCAGTCTGGATGTAAATACCCGCTATGCCTCATAAAATGAGAAATTAATGGATGTTATCCTAACAAACCCAAAGCAGGTGATCGAAAAGCTGTTATACACACATGAAGGCCCTACTTTCACCTGAAGGTCAATTAACAATCTAAGGTACTCCAGAAATAAAGTCACCTCACGGGAGGGGGAGGAGTGTGTTCCAGATCTCCCCAAAACTGTATCACTTAAGGTTGTAGGTAATGTAGGTTTATGGCTTGCATGAATCCAGAAGTGCATCAACCACTAAAGGATGAAGGCCTTGCTCTGGGAACCATTCCCCTATCAACAGAAAAATCTGACCTGATACTTTGGAGTCAGGAGGTCTCTCCTGTCAGGCAGCAAGTTAAGTTCAATGCCTGGATGTCTGAGAACACAATCACAAATAACTAGCCGAGATAAAAGAAGCAACAGCAGAAAATTTGAGAGGTAAATAAAAAAATGAAACCATGCTGAATATCTATTTAGTGAACTGGAATGTTTGGCCCAAGGATGGGAGGAGAAGCTTGTCTTGTATAGCATGCGAGAGGGATCACACGGGGAGTGGACCCCTCTGATATCTTTGTGCCATCACAAACCTTTTAAAGAGGAAGCCTTGTAATTCTTTCTCCCCTGGGAAATGACCCAGTGCCAGCGATATGGAGAGGATGCGCACCAAACATTAGCGACTGTCTGGGGCACTAGGCTTTTTAGTCAGTGTGCAACTGCCAGTCAACCCACATGATGTGGATGCTTACTGAGAACATACCTGAAACTACTCTCCTCCCTCTGACATAAACATCGAGGACCCACCTGTACGTCAACTATATACAGCTCTCAGGGAAATCTTAGGATTTACAGTCTACTCCTGATAATTCAAAGTTTATTGCACTACAAAAATTTGAATTATCCAATCATTCAAATTAAGCAGCACAGCAAAGTGGGAATTCAGCACCCAAAAGGTTGAATTATCAGATCATTCAAATTAAGCGGCTGGCATTAAGAGGAACAGACTATCCACCTGATCAAAAAGATTGATACAGGTTCAAACTGATTTAAATGCTGTTAGGGCTGGAATACACCAAGCTAGGAGTCATTTTAATCTAAAATGAGTAAGAATTGAAAGTCTGACTCCATCACTGAGAATGGGGCATCCCTCCAGAGGGTCCCATCCCATGGTTTTTTGCGTTCTTTCGATCTGGCAGCAACACTGATGATGAGCTTTGTAATTTCTTAATCAAGACATTGGGAAGTGAATCACCTCATGTAGAAAGCAGGATCCAGCAGCACGGCCCGTCCGTTTAAAGCCCCAGTATGTCCCCTCTCCCAGTTTGGTGAGAGCACTAGATAGAGGAAGTTTAACTGGGGGCGAACAAGTACAGCTCATGTGGGTCAAACAAAAGGGACACTGTAACTTGGGCAAACAAAAAGATCAGAGGCTGCGCCCGAGATCAGTGTTGCCTCATTTGAAGAACTCTCTGGGGGTAAGCATTTCTATTACTGTGCAATAAAGTGGACAAAATACCCCAGGTCCTTCTTACTCATTGAATTTATGCTGCATGTTACAGGATTTTTTAAAATGTGAAACGTTTCCTTTCTGTGTCTGAAACTCTCATTGAACCTGTTGTTTAACGCACTGCTCCTCACCAGCAGTGCTTGATATTGTAAAGATGTGGATGGCTGTCAGTGTTGTCAGTTCTGCCCTCACTGCGAGGATTGCCCTGATTTGTAACTGTGCTGTAGAGCTGATTGTGCTGGTTTATGTGTCGCAGTTTGTTGCAGAGGTGAGGGACAGCGCTGTCTCCCGTCTGCTCTCCCAGCCATTGCCTTCTTGTAAAGTATGTTCATGCTTTGGTTGCAAATGGCTTCCTGCGTTGTGAATTCTTATACAAAATAAACAATTCTGATCAATGACATGGCTTGGTCTGGTTTATTGCATGGTGGGTGGGGCACTTGGCCTGTTCTTGTTTGGGCCAAACTTTGTACATTGTGATGGAGGTGTTGATCCCTCTGCATCAGGTTTACTTTGAACAGATTTTACGTGACAGCCTTCAGGTAAATACTGCGTCTCTCTGATGGGACAGAAAATGGCACATTGGACAGCAGGATTGCTACCCAGGCTATATTCTCCTTGGAATGTTTTATAATGAGTAATCACTCCTTATCTATAAAGGATCAATTAAGCTAATTAGCAGTGGTGACATTAATACCATCAGCCAGACTGAGGTTTGAACCAGTTGACTCTATTGCACTTCAGAGCAGATGTATTAACAGCAAAAAATGCAGCATCACAACCTGGCGTCGCACTGCCTCAGTACTACAGGAACACAATCCAGCATCTCACTGCGACAGCGTCACAACTGGGTGCGTCACTGCTGTAGTGGAGATGGGTAATTTCAGAATTAGTAGCAACTTCTACAGTTTTAGAAGGTAAGGGGATTATAACAATCTGGAGTCATATGGCACCTTTAGTGTAATAAAATGTCCCAAATAACTTCACATAGGCAAAATTAACCAATCACTGAGCAATGGTGAGAGCAGGATCAGGGCGGTGACCAAAGGCATGATCAAAGAGGTAAAGTTTTGAGGAGACTTTTGAAGTAGTGGGGGGCATAATAGCAAGGCAGAGCGATTTAGGCCAGAGTCTGCATGTGCTGGAACACAGGACTGCGGAAGGCAGGGGCGAGACAAGGCAATGGGAGACATAGATGAGGACAAGAATTTTCAAATCTATGTGTTGGGGGGTTAGGAAGCCAATGAGGTTGGTAAGGACAGGGTTATAAGGGAGCATAATATAGTGTGGAATAGGAGGCAAGCAGCACAGTAGTTTGAGGGGTAGGAGGGAACACCCAAGTAGGAATACTGAGCAACACAAGCACATTTTCAAGGAGAAATGAAGAACATCGGGAAGATGGACTGAATATTCAAATATCTGCAAAGAAACTAAGAACTTGCCTTTATACAGTGTCTTTCACAACCTCAGGATGTCCCAAGACCCTTCACAGTTAATAAAGTACTTTTTTTGAAGTGTAGCCACTGTTGTAATGTGGGGAAGCACAGCAGCCAATGTTCCCACAGCAAGATCCCACAAACAACACTGAGATAAATGACCAGATAATCTGTTTTAGTGATGTTGGTTGAGGGTAAACATTGCTCAGGACAACAGAATTCCCCTGCTCTTCTTCCAATAGTGCTGTGGGATGTTTTATGTCCACCTAAACAGGCAGACTCAGTTTAATATCTCATTCAAAACATGGCACCTCCAACAGTACAGCACTCCCTCGGTACTGCACGGAAGTATCAGCTTAGATTATGTGCTCAAGTCTCTGGCGCGAGGTTTGAACCCACAACCTTCTGACTCAGAGACAAGAGTGCTACCACTGAGCAAAGGCTGACACCTGTTCCCAGCATTTCACTAACTCACTGCTGGCCTGAATTTAGCCAGAAAATAGAGAAATTAAATTGTAGTCAGATCACCAAGACTACAGTAAGAGTAGGGCTCAACAGAAAATCCATTTCAAATCTGGATTCTGCAGACTGAACCATCCTGCTTCTGACAAAAATGATATGTCGGTTTAACTTTACATATTGCCTATGAATCAAAAAAAAACACTGCAGACAGCAGGATTTGACACGTTGGACCCCCTGGGACACATCTCATTGTCTTGGCTGTGCTCTTGGTGTGTCTTTGATGTAAGGACTGAAAGATTTTATCTCTGCATTTTCTGTGTTTATATTCTGTGAACTTTTGTAGATTCACTCATTGTAACTCTACCTGAGGAAGGGGCGATAGCTCCGAAAGCTTGTAATTTTAAATAAATCTGTTGGACTATAACCTGGTGTTGTGCGACTTCTCATGAATTAAAAGGACAGCAACCAGATTAAAACAAGACAAAAATGCTTCACCTACATATGCGACTCTTCTGATGCCCTCCGCCACTGTAACAAATTCTAGTTTTCCGGCCTTAACTGTCTCCTTTTCATTATGGATCTACACATCCATCCCTCACCAGGACAGCCTTCTGGACTCCTGGTTCTTCCTCAAACAGCAGTCGAGTCAGTCCCCACCCCCCACCCCTCTCCTCCATCTGGTTGAACTTATTCGCACACTGAACAACTTTTCCTTTAACTCAACTCACTTCTTCCAGATAAAAGGCGTTGCTATGGGAACCTACATGGGTCCTTTCCTAGCTATGCCCGTCTTTGTAGGATATGTTGAACACACTTTGTTCCAGTTTTACACTGGTCCCCCGCCTGACCTCTCTTTCTGTTATATTGATCACTGTGTTTGTGCTGTTTCCTCCACTCACCCTGATATAGAGGATTTCATTGTTCAAATTTCCATCTTCCCCTTACCATGATGTGGTTCATCTCAGACTCTTCCTTCCCTGCCTTGACTTCTCCCTTTCTATCTCTGAGAATAGGCTTTCCACTGACATCTATTACAAGCCCAATGACCAGGAATATACCTCTTCCCACTTTGCTTCCTGTAAGGACTCCATTCCCTTCTCCCAGTTCCTCTGTCTCCGTCGCATCTGCTCATGTTACCACCTTCCACACACCAAAGCTTCTGAAATGGCCTCCTTTTTCCTCAGCTAAGGATTCCCTTCCACCATAGTAGAGAGGGCTCATAACTGACTCCCTCCCGTTTCCCATACTTCTACCCACACTTCGCTCAGCCTCCCCCCCCACTACCATCCCCATTCAACAGATCAACTTCTGCCATTTCCACCACCTCCAACATGATTTCACCACCGAATACATCTTCCCTTCTGCTATTCTCTCAACTGAAGCAACCATTCTCTCCGTGATACCCTGGTTCACTCTTCCACCACCCCTGCCCCCTGCTCTCCTTCCTCTGACATTTTCCTATGTAACACCTGCCCCTTCACCTCCTCTGACACCATGGTCCAGGGTCCCAACACTCCTTCCAGGTGAGACAAAAATGTACATGTGCTTCCTCCAACCTAGTACACAGTATTCATTATTCATAGTGCAGTCTTCTCTACATCGTGGAAACCAAACGATGAGCATTTCCATTCTGTCCGCAAGTGTGACCCCGAGCCCCCAGTCACTTGCCACTTCAATTCTCTGTCCCACTCTAACCTTTCTGTCTTTGGCCTTCCAGGCTGACCCAACAAAGCTCAACGAAAGCTCGAGGAACAGCACCTTATCATTCTACCAGGCACTTTGCAGCCCTCTGGCCTTAATATTAACTTTAACAATTTCACACCTTCACTATAGCTCCCATTTTCTCTCTGGCAGGAAATGCTTGCTGGCGCTGTCGGATGGATGAGTCAGCATTTCTGTGCCTCCAGGATTGTCCTGGGGAAGGACAAGATTAGCGTTTGGGGTGGGAACCCACTATCAGAACACTGTACTGGTGGGCTAGTGTGCACCCTTGGTATCAATCTGCGTTTATTTCTTCCAGCAGGCTCCTGGGCCACAACAGACTGCTCTGCTTTGCCAGTTTTCCACATTTCCCTTTCCACCAGTCTGATTCTCCTCACCCCACCCCCATTTAGATATTTACACACTGTGTCTCGTATTTCTTTTATTTCTGTTATTATGCCTCCTATTATCACTTCTACCATTTAACCATCTGCTGTTTTCCACTTAAGCACTTTACAGGGCATTCTCTTCCTTGGTGTGTGTGGGCGTGGGCGTGTGCGTGTTTTCCTCTCCCCACTCCCTTTGTTCTGTTCCTGTGTAACATCTCTCAGTTCTGACAGAAGGGCCACACCTGAAACATTAACTTGTCAGTTCTCTTCCCAGATGCTGTCTGGCCTGTTGAATGTTTCCAGCAATTACTGTTTTTGTTTCAAGGCTGCTGCATTTTTAAAAATTCATTCCTGGGATGTGCGCGTCGCTGGCAAGGCCAGCATTTATTGCCCATCCCTAGTTGCCCTTGAGAAGGTGGTGGTGAGCTGCCTTCTTAAGCCGCTGCAGTCCGTGTGGTGAAGGTACACCCACAGTGCTGTTAGGGAGGGAGTTCCAGGATTTTGACCCAGCGACGATGAAGGAACGGCGATATACTTCCAAGTCAGGATGGTGTGTGACTTGGGAGGGGAACTTGGAGGTGGTGGTGCTCCCATGTGCCTGCTGCCCTTGTCCTTCTAGGTGGTAGAGGTCACGGGTTTGGGAGGTGCTGCCAAAGAAGCCTTGGCGAGTTGCTGCAGTGCATCTTGTAGATGGTACACACAGCAGCCACAGTACGCCAGTGGTGGAGGGAGTGAATGTTTAAGGTGGTGGATGGGGTGCCAGTCAAGTGGGCTGCTTTGTCTTGGATGGTGTCAAGCTTCTTGAGTGTAGATGGAGATGCACTCATCCAGGTAAGTGGAGAGTATTCCATCACACTCCTGACTTGTGCTTTGCAGATGGTGGAAAGGCTTTGGGGAGTCAGGAGTGAGACACTCACCACAGAATACCCAGCCTCTGACCTGCTCTTATTGCCACAGTATTTATGTGGCTGGTCCAGTTGAGTTTCTGGTCAATGGTGACCCCCCAGGATGTTGATGGTGGGGGATTCGGCAATGGCAATGCCATTGAATGTCAAGGGGCGGTGGTTAGACGCTTGCTTGTTGGAGATAGTCATTGCCTGGCACTTGTGTGGCGCGAATGTTACGTACCACTTATCAGCCCAAGCCTGAATGTCATCCAGGTCTTGCTGCATGCGGGCATGGACTGCTTCATTATCTGAGGAGCTGCGAATGGTGCTGAACATTGTGCAGTCATCACAAATGAAAAAGCCCATCGGAGAGGATGACATACAGGATTTCCATATATTTTGAAATAGAATACTGTCGTGCAGCAAAGGTACAACTTCTATGAGCGCTGAGACAGATAATTCCCTCCATGGACGGGGGAGCTGTTCTGTGTGCTATGACCTGCTAGTCCAATGCTGCAACCTGTGAGTTAGGCTGGCCCCAAGACTGCATCCGAAGAACACAGAGAGCCCAGAATGATTAGATCGATGCCTCGAGTTGCCAAAGATGCTAATCTGGTAAGGAGAAAATGGTCTCCTGATGATCAGAAAGCAGGGTACAACCAGGCCTACGGTCAAAGGATAACATTGCAGGTCAGATTCAGATTCACTGCGCATTGGATGGGGTACATTCTAGTGTCCAGTGAGTTTGGTTACAAAAATGAGTGTTTCAGCTTGGAGAGGGAGAATTCTGTTAAAATGGAGAAGGGGGTGTTAAGGAAACTTTAAGCACATGTTGATGTTGTAGTCTGTGGGAGGATTTACAGACGGACAATGGAATCAAGACTTAGTCAGAATGCATGCAAGTTTAGTTTTAAAAGGCTGCATTAAAAGGTGTCTATAAAATTCATCTTGGAGGGAAGGAAACAGTTTTAACAAAAACATTCACACTGACATATGTTCATTACCTTTCCATACTACACTTACCTTCCGTCCTTCATTCAGAATCTGGTTTACACTTTGTAGTAGAGGTATAGAGTACAAAAGCCTGGAAGTCATGCTAAACCTATATAAAACACCAGTTCGGCCCCAGCTGGAGTATTGTATTCAATTCTGGGCACCACACTTTAGGAAGAATGTGAAGGCTTTAGAGATGGTACAGAAGAGATTTACTAGAATGGTTCCAGGGATGAGAGAATACAGTTACATGGAAAGACTAGAGAAGCTGGGCTTGTTCTCCTTGGGGCAGAGAAGGCTAAGAGGAGATTTGATATGGTGTTTAAAATCATGAAGGGTTTAGATAGAGTAAATAAAGAGAAACTGTTTCCAATGGCTGAAGGGTCAATACGAGAGGGCACAGATTTAAGGTTGGCAAAAAAAAAAAAAGAGGCGACATAAGTGTTAGAGGGTGATCCCATGCTCACCAACTTGAAGGCCGAGAATTTAATAGCGCTGAGGGGGGCGGGTTTGGAGGCAGATCTGCTGTCAAAATAGCAAAGATTGACAGCGGGTAGGAAACCCGCTGTCAACCCGCCTCCACACGAGTCTCCCAGGTGTCGGGTCTGTCAGCGCAGAACTGACCCGACACCAAGCGGCAGGGGATACAATTCAGCTACTTAAATGGCTTGTTAAGAGCCAATTTAAGAGTATTTTGAGGCTTACTTCTAATTTTACATTCTCCCCCACTGGGTTACCCGCTGTTCGGGGAACACGCCAGCTCAACCTGGCGTGTTTTGAGTCTGCTCTGATGTTTGTGAAAAGCTGACAGCTGCAGAAGTGGTGTAAAGGATGCCATGTTGCAGATGGTGAGTTTCAGAGCACAGAAAAAGTTGATTACTGCATTTTTAATACATATACAGATTTCTTTAGCTTAAGTTTTTAGATCCAACTGTATGTCCAGTGCCACCTCATTGGGAGAACCTCTCTCACCATTGACAGATCGCTTCTGTCATCTCACCTGCAGCTGCCATCTATTCCAGTAACGTTGGAGCCAATGAAACAATCAGACCTTGGTCCTCCGAATCCTTCCACGATCAGCCCCAACACCAACATCACCAACCTTCTCCGCCATCACCTGATGCTGCACTGGACACAGGGCATCAGCCCCTGACAAAATTGCTGGCCAGGAGGCCAGCCATGGCATCACCATGGCCAGATTTTCTTCACTTGATGCTGTAAACCCTGGCTGCCACATGATGCGCCAGGTTGACACCATCCCACACCAGCACCGTGAAGCATCCCTTTAATGTCCAAGCCATTCCATGCACACTGCACACTCATCACTATAGCCGGGTGGGGTGGGGTGGGGGGGGGGGGGAGTTATGATTGCACAATCACTGGAACTCAGTAAGACACTTCTCAAGGTTCGCTCAGATCTGTCCAATAAGGGGCACTGCTTGAAAAAGAGATTTCACTGTATGACAACACATTACCAGAAACTTCACATGGACATTGGCTAAACCTCTTAAGTGCCTACCCTTGTGTGTTGTTAGTTGGTATTCTTGCAGTAGGATGAGGGTGCGTGTGAGGGGTGGCTAGTGAGATGGGGAAGTGATAAAGTAGATAGAGAGGGTTGGGTGGAGGTACAAGGTAAGTTGGTGTCCTGGGGAGGTCTCTTCCGCCCTTGGAAGGGAAGAGAACCTCCCTGAGTGCTGTGACTCCCTCCATAAGCATATGGAGGGAGTCATTGGAGAGCCTGTGTGCAAGCGTTCACCTTTGAGCAGTGATTGTCAGTGTTTGCAGCACCTCAATGCTGTCAAACACTGACAGAACAACTGTCAAACTCCATGTGGACGTGGTCCCTTTAATGAAACTGGCTGATGACATGTCATCAAATGACGTCATTGGGCCCACTTCCTGTTAATTGGCCGGTAAGCCCACAGGGCGGGCTTAACAAGGCCAATCAAGGTAAAATCACGTCTGCAGAGTGGATGCAGCTGGGAGTGAGACCGGAAACCAGCTGTCCCGCCCCTATCCTGCCTCCTCAATTAAACTCACGGCCGAAGGTTCTAGACGAGAGGAAGACAGGAGAGAAGCCAGAGACTGTTCACGCACGCCAGCCGTCTGTCCGATCGGGACCGGTACCAGCTGCTTGTCACGGTCGTATGTTTTTGCTGTATAACTAGCATGTTATATTCCATCTTAAACTCTGATTAAACACAATATACCCACCATATTAGTTTGCAGTCGATCCTGATTATTTGAAAGACTAGAGATAAGCTACTAATTGGCTTAATCTCTACAAAATGGTGACCACAGCAGGACTGCAAAAGGGTTATTGTGGGAAATAAGTTAAAGACGGACTCGATCTACAATGTCATAAATGGTTCCAGGTGGGACGACTGGGTAGGAAAACCTCGAAATGGGGGGCGGGCGTTTCATCACTGAAACTTAAAACAGAATGGCGGGTGCTCTTTGTAGAGATAAAGTCGTGAACAGTCTCTCAGAGAAGTTAGGGGGCCAGGGGGCCCAAGGGGCTATCGGAGTCATCCAAAAGGACAGATGTAGTATTCCAAGTGCTTGGACGAGAAACTTAAAGCATAAAGAGCAGGGGAGAGAGTGGGAGATAGAGAGGGGAAAAGATCTAAGCTGCATGCTAACCCATCTGAAAATAAATTAGTCTATGATGAAATAAAGAAAGGAGAAAAGGAAAGATGCTGTCCCTTTTCTACTTTCAGTGTAGTGTCACTTAAAAAAAAGCCTGTCTGAATGTTTCGAAGCTAAAAGCTGAGAAAACAAAAAAAGTTTGTTTAACAAAAGATTAAGTTTCAGTCTAAGATTTAGCCTTGGAGTCACGGTTGCTATGGTGAAATTTCCAAAGCAGTTTGATTTGATTTGTTTAAATGTGGAAAAACTAATTGTTCTCCAGTTATATTCAGTGTTTTTACAGTCATTTGGAAAGGCATCTGAAGAAAGGACAATAGAAATATCACAATGTCTGTTTTCTTTGTGCATCATTGTCACTTGAAATGTATGTACTTGGTCGACATGTTAATGATTGTAAGACTGAATTATAACTTGTAACTGTGGTAATTGTGTTTTGTATGTAACAGAATGTGGGAAAAGCCAGTACGAATCCAGTATGAGGTGGTTTTGGTGGTGCCTCCTGTGTCACTACTACTGCAACTACTATGCTTTACGGGTCTAACAGGACCTGCCCCATTAATAGCCCCAGTTTCTGCTTCACACCACATCTACCCACAACCATCAACCAACACATTTTACTCAGTATCAAAACCTATGCTCAAGTGAAACTGACAGTAAATGAGATACTTAAGTATGAGCTGCACAATTATGTGGCACAATTGTCTGAGGGCTTCAGTGAGCTCGTGATGCGACTGAACTCCTCCCTAAAGCATTTTTATGTTTTGGGACAAGACAACTCGAGAATAGATATTGAAATTGACAGCACAGGGGACAATTCAAACTGGTGGGATATTGGGCTTAATATATCAGCACACCCTTAGGTTTGTATTATTTCACACGCTCTGGTAGTTCTCCAACTTGTAATGATAGTGTATTTGATATATGTACCCCATGTAGTAAGACTTTAATGCATAAGCCAATTGTGTACTCATGCCTATGACTGACCGGCACTAACAAATTAATTGAGCACACCGAAAGAGAAGATCCGAAGCAATGTAGAGGAGACCCCAGGTGGGGTAAGATCAGGAACGATAGAAGAAACAGAGGATACCCAGGTGGGGCAGAGTTGGAACACCAGAACAGTGAATTGAATTTGAGTAAGGGGTCAGAGGTTGCTCCTCCCCCTCAAAGGAGTGGACTGTAAGAAAGGGGGAAATCTTCATTTCTGAGTCTCCCTATTAACTAACGCTCAAGTTGAGAAAGCAGTAAGTAAATTAGGGGACCACGAGTGGTGGGGAGTAGCCTATAATGCCAGCCAGCATCCCTGGGCACCAAGTGATATCAGCAGGCCTAGTGATTGCCCAGTGTCTGGTCTTAATAGTCCTCATTATGATGTCTTGCTATTTTAAACGTCTGACCCTCCAATTGAACCATCGAACTAACAATTTAGTGCTGGCACGATATATGCAAAATCAAAAATGAGAGGTCGAAATAGAGTTTTTCTCCCTCTCAAGGTGGGGAGTATGTTAGAAATCAGGGGTGTCCAAAATGTATATAGTTATGCGAACAAAATTGTGACGCGGATAATGCTGTGTTTACATGATGGTATTAGAACTGGAGACAAAAGTCTCTTCAGACTAGTATTAGAATAATTAGATAGATGCTTAGAATCTGCTTGTATTTTGGTTCTCGCAGATGTTGTAGCATTCTGCAGTCTGACGGTCATATATAATCTTGTTTCCATGCTGTCTGCTGTTTTCAAGTTAGGATTTCAACCTTGTTTATGTATCTCTAATTGGACCAACTAAGGCTCAATGCCTACGTTTCTTCTATTATTGCTAATAACCATGATATAATGCTAAGGTAAATTTGGAGTTAGCTTAACAAAACTGCTTGTGAAGATAATTAAAAGTTAATTAGTATAGAAAGACATGGAATAAAAGGAATTTAGGGGGGTCAAGGTATCCATCTCAGGATGGAGCAGTTTGTTATATGAAAGTGAGATGGCGACTAGCTGAAGTGGGACAGCTCTGGTTTGGGCCTCATGAATAAAAGGGTACAAGGCCAGGCCTAGTATCAATTGCACCAGGGAGGACAAGGGCCAGGGAGATAAGATATGAATTCCAAAGGAAGAACCTTCAGAAAGATGAAACAATAAGACAAATTGGCTCAGATCATGAGACCCCTGTAGTGGAGGGCTTTCATCCAAAAATTGAGACAAAGAACTCGACACCCCATTGGGTACTGAGGTTTTAGGGGAACCTCTGTAGGTTAAATGGTCTTGTCAATAATTTGGCCTCAGGCACACCCTTAAAAAGAGAATAAAAGTAACACCCTGAGGGCTTGCCCACACAGATGGTGGAGGGGAGAGCCAAGCAGAAGTTGGGCTGGTCGAATGCTCTTTCGAGAGTGATCCATGCTCACCAACTCGAAGGTTCTAGACGAGAGGAAGAGAGGACGCAAGCCAGAGAACTGTTCACGCACGCCAACCATCTGTCCAATCGGGACCGGTAACCAGTTGCTTGTCATGGTCATATGTTTTTGCTGTATAACTAGCATGTTATATTCCATCTTAAATTCTGATTAAACATAATACACCCACCATTTTGGTTTGCAGTCAATCCTGATTATTTGAAAGACTAGAGATAAGCTACTTATTGGCCTAATCTACTAATGGCTACCGCAGCAGGACTGCAAAAGGGTTATTGTGGAGAAATGAGTTAAAGACGGAGTCAGTCTATAACGTAATTTGAAATGCATTGTCTGATGGGGAGTGTGGTGGGTGCAGATTCAATAGTAGCCTTCGAAAGGGAATTGGATAAATACTTGAAGGAGAAAAAATTGTAGGGATATGGGGAAAGAGCGGGGGAATGGGACTAACTGGATTGCTCTTTGAAAGAGCCGGCACAGACTCGATGGGCCAAATGGCCTCCTTCTGTGCTGTACTATTCTATGATTCTAATGGACTGCATCCCGACTTTATGAGTAAAAATACAATTCCAGTGCTGGGTTTGGAGCGAACATTACCATGATTAACATTTAACACTGTAATTGCCACCTACAGGCATAACAGGTACTGCGGGTATTTATTGACACTTTTGAAACAGAATTTGCCAAAGACAGACCCTGACATAGGAGTTTTCAATGCATTTTGAAATAGAATGTTTCAACCTACGCGTCAATTTTAATATGTTAATAGATAGATATAAGTTGGAACAGTGCCAGTATCTTTTTAAACTCTATGTATTGTCACTGAATTAAAGGGACAGCTACCTTAAAACAAGGCAGTAGCGCCTCATTTTTGTCACACTGCTTATGAAGTCCAAGCACCAAGGGCTGATTCATATATTGAAACTAACCAGAATGACAACCGTAATCGCTTACAAACCTCCCTTAGAATCGATTGCAAGCCCACCGGAGCTGATCCAATGTCTGATACAGTTGCAGTCAGAATAATTTTTAACACTTCCTGTGCCACATGATGATTTTTCGACAACTGCAGCTTGAAATCCACCCATAATGGATTGTATTGCAGAAAGTCTGGAGTGCAGTATTTGAAAAGTCAGTGATGAGAAAGGCCATTCCTCCAGTACACCGTTTCTACAATGACATCTAATTGTATTTTGAATAACCTCAATGTTTCTGCCTCAATTACGTCGGTTGGTAATTATTCCAAACATCTATCACTGAGTGAAGAAGTTGTTTTCATGGTATCTGTTCTAAAATTATTTGTCACGAATTTAAACTTATGTCCTCTAGTCCCAATCATGTCCTCTAGGTGTCAGCCTTGGCTCAGTGGCAGCACTCTTGCCTCTGAGTCAGAAGGTTGTGATAGAACACTGAGGGAGTGCTGCAATGTCAGAGCTGCTCTCTTTCAGATGAGATGTTAAACTGCAGCCCCTCTGTCCTCTCAGGTGGATGTAAAGGATCCCAGGGCACCATGTGAAGAGCAGGAGAGTTCTCCCAGTGTCCTGGCCAATATGTATCCCTCAACCAACACCTAAAACAGATAATCTGGTTATTTATCTCATTGCTGTTTGTGGGATTTTGCTGTGTGCAAATTGGGTGCCGCATTTCCCTACATTGCATCACTTATTTCACTGGCTGTAAAGTGCTTTGGGTCATCTTAAGGTCGTGAAAGCTGCTATAGTAAAAATGCAAGTTCTTCCTTACTTTGAAGTATAACCTGGATTATTATCTATACCATTTTATATAGTTTGGCAGCCCATGGTTCTTAATTGAATTCAAAGTCTTTCATGTGGAAGTTTGTCCAAACATTCCTGAAAGTCTAAATAAACTATAATGCAAATGTGCCACCATCTACTGCAATATCATTCTACATTCATGACTATTTCTCACTACAGTTTTGCTATACAGGTTCTGCTCCAGCCTACTCCTTACAATCAATTCCATTATTTTACCTGTTACTGATGCTAGGCTAATGAACCTGTGCATTTCTGGCACAGATCTGGGTCTTATCACAGCTGGCTGCGATCCAAAAATAAACATGCCAGGATCCAGGTAGGCCAGAAGACCAACTTTGTTTTTTTTTACAAATTGGTCTGTGACTGTGAGTTCTGGTTCCCCACTGCAATCTATCCTGCTCACTAGAGCAGACGTAATGTAGACTCTGGCCTAGCAGAAGGCTGAAGATGGTTCCATTAGTTGCTCATTAACTACAACACTGTTGATCACAGCTGCCACTAGGAAAACACTCTGTTATCTGAGGCAATGTACATTGTTCTTCTGGGTTTCCATCTGCTGTTATCCCAAATAATGGCCAATTAAGAAGAAACATGACCGAGAACACTGCCCCCGGTCTGGTAAAGCCTGATTCAATTACAACTTAGAACACTTGTGATACAAGAGCTTCAAAATATCAAAATGAAAGCTTTACAGTGCACTGAACATATACCACATTTCAAGCATTGTAGTCTATTCTGGTCAGCAAACTACTACAAAAGGCAGGAGGGTTGCCTCCCAGTCGGGGAACACTTCAGCAGTCAGGGGCATTCAGCCTCGGATCTGCGGGTAAGCGTTCTCCAAGGCGGCCTTCGGGATACACGACAGCGCAAAATCATAGAGCAGAAACTGATAGCCAAGTTCCGCACTCATGAGGATGGCCTCAATCGCGATATCGGGTTCATGTCACGATACAGAACGTGACTTGACATCATGGCCGGTCTTTCCAGGTTTTAAAAAAAAACTAACACAAGAACCAAACCTAAATGGAGAGGATATGCAGCCAGCAGGTGTTTTGACACATTGGACCCCCTGGGACACATCTCATTGTCTTGGCTGTGCTCTTAGTGTGTCTTTGATGTAGGGAAAGATTTGAATACATTTTTTCTGTGTTTATATTGTGAATTCTGGGAGATTCTCTCACAGCTACCCTACCTGAAGAAGGAGCGACAGCTCCGAAAGCTTGTAATTTTAAATAAATCTGTTGGACTATAACCTGGTGTTGTGCGACTTCTCATTTTTACTACAAAAGAGGCACTGCAGACAGCTACAATACTGATCCCAAGTGTAAAGGGATAAACTTCTGAGGAAACATTTGGGAAAGTCAAGAATCTAGAGAAAAAGGTATTCAAGGAAGAGGGATATAAAATATTAAATAGTATGAAGTAAATCCAGAATATTATTTCAAAGTCAGGAAAGTAGAACCAAAGGAAATAAATGGAAATTATTGGAAAGCAAACTTAGAACAGATACCTGGAAAAACTTGTTTACTCAAAGAATAATGAACTTTTGGATGAATTCACTAAGCAGGATAGTAGATTAAAAAATGGGGATCTTCGAAATGCAGTTGGATGCACTGAATGAAGCTGAGGACGAGTTGAGATTACAGCATTAAAGCAATACACACATTAGTCCACCGTGAACAATGGCCCTGAATTCGAGGTCGGTGCTGTAGCTAAGGAGTACGCCATCGGCATCACAAGGAAATCTGCACTTACCTCGTGAGAACTCCCCTTTGAGAACTTGCTTTCAAATGCTGCAGAGTTATGCGCAGTGTAGTGCCCCATGGAGACCATGAGCGCACCGTTGTGTGTATGCGAACCTGGGATCACGTGGGGCGGTGCTCCTTTCACTTCCTGACTCTTAGCCAATTGCCAATCCAATACTCCTGAAGTGAAATTCTGGGTAAACGGGTAATGCAACCAGTGTGGTGTTCATTGAGCAAACTTTTTATGTTGGAAAGATCACTATCATACAATGTAAGATCTATTTGTTAGGTTGAAGTGGTAATTTTTTTTTTTAATTGGTTAACATAGAAACCCTAGGTGACTGTAGCCAGTGTTTAAGGCACATTGAATAGATCTGAAAAGGGTTTCCTGCGATGCAAAATATAGTAGAGGTTGTTTTAAAAGTGTCTGTTATTAACATCGACTTACTTCTAAAAGTAACTGTTTTGGAATTATACATTTTTCTAATAAATGAGATGAAAATGTCCGTTGTTTGATGTGGGATATGGAAGTGAAAGTTTACGTACGGCCACTTGTAAAGGGGTTTATATCAGGGGTGCTGTAACTATTCAGAGTCAACAAACTGGATTTTCTACACAAAGAGATGTTGAGATATTTAGGTGTAGAATAGGTAGGTCCATGGTTTAAAATACAAAGCTACACCTATCCAATGGCAGCAAATAATTGGACAGACATATTTACCTATTGTACGGCACCAGTTAACAATTTGGATTTAGTGGGATGTGAAATGATGCTAGTTGTCTATTACTTTTATGCCCATATTCCCATTTCGTTCCCTTGTCCCAGTTCTCGTTTTCTTTCATTTTATGAGGGTTGTTTATTTCAAAAAAGTCTCTGCCTTGGTGATATAATATGTGCATGAAAACACCGCAGTTCGTTCACATTAACGAAATCAACCATCGACATTAAACTGTTAGAATTAACCAAATGGAAAACGACTGTAAAGATAATGGGCAGTTAACGAAACCAGAATTCCGGTCCCCTTACTCTATGCAATAGGCTTCCTGTGCCTGTTTGCACCAGACTTTAAAATTTTCAGCATAATTACCTCGCAGTAGGTGAGCATTTAGCCCAACTTTTCGCCAACATGTTCATTTGTATCAGAAGGTGAAAGACGCAGCGAAGCCTATGTGCAGTCGAACTTGACAGTCCGCAAGTTTCGGGATTTAGCGCATGCGCAAATCCTGAACTTGCGGTCAGTTTCAAAGACGGTATGACGACGCACTCAGAGTACACCGTCATACCGACTGCAAATTCAGGGCCAATGTGTGAGGTTGGAGAGGATTTTGCATTTGTGTACAAAGATTTAAAAAACTTGCATTTATATAGCGCCTCAGGACATCCCAAATTGGATTTACTTTTGGAGTGTAGTCATTATTGTATTGTAGGAAACACGCAGACAATTTACACACCGCAAGGTTCCACAAACAATTAAATAAATGACCCGATCATCTGTTTTAGGTGCTAGTTGAGGGATAAATGTTGGCCAGGACACTAAGCACACCCTTAGTACTGCACAAAATCTAGGCTGACACTTAGGCTGCGATTTTACAAACCTCGGCGGGTCCATGGCGGGCGATGTCGGTGGTGGGTCCCGACCCACCGCTGTCTCCATCCCGGTCTCTGAAATGAATTTCCCGAGATTGGGCTTGTTAAGCCCGCCCAGAGCATTTCCCGGCCAATTAGAGGAAGCGGGTCTGGTGACGTCATTTGATGATGCGTCATCAGCCAGTTTCCTTAAAGGGACCATGGCCAACTTTCTTTTGACATTTGTGCTGTCAGTGTTCTACAGCATTCAGCTGCTGCAAACACTGAAAGCACCGCATAGAGGTGCACGGCTGCACCCAGGCTCTCCCATGACTCCCTCCATATGCTTATGGATGGAGTCACAGCACGCAGGGAGGTCCTCTTCCCTTCCCATGGGCTGAAGAGGCCTCCCCAGGAGATCAACACAGCCTGGTTGAACATTGCACAAGAGGACACAAGCAGGGATGTGGACAGGAGGGCCTGGATGCAGTGCCACAAACCTTTCAATGATCTCAGTAGATCACAAAACGTTACTGCAAGCCACTCTCAACCTCATCCTGCTGTGCCTCTCATCAAATCCCCATCACTCTGTCTTCCCTACCCTACTCCTGTACATCCTTACTCACACCAACTTACCTTGCACCTCCACCATCCCTCTCTATCTACATTATCACTTCCCCATCTCACTAGCCACCCCTCACACTCACCCTCATCCTAGTGCAATCATACTAACAACACATAAGGGTAGGCACTTGGGTGTTTTATGCAATGTTCATGTAAAGTTTCTGTTGATGTGGTGTCACACATTGAAACCTTTATTTTCAACACTTTGTTCTTGGACAGATTTGTGTGCATCTTTGGAAGTGGCTTAGTGAGTTGCAGTGAATATTGAGACATAATGTTACCCCCGCAATGATGAGTGTGAAAGGAATGGCTTGGGCATTGTAGGGATGTTTTATGGTGTTGGTGTCGGGTGGTGCCAACCTGGTGCATCATGTGGTAGCCAGGGTGTACAGCATCAAGTGAAGTAAATCTGGCCATGGTGAGGCCATCGCTGGCCTCCCGGGCAGCAATGTGGTTGGGTGCTAATGCTCTCTGTCCTGTGCAGCATCAGGTGATTGCGGAGAAGGTTGGTGTTGTTGTTGTTGGTGCTGCTGGTGTTGGGCTGATCATGGTGGGATTCTGAGGACCAAGGTGAGAGAGTATAAAGGGCACCGATGCTGGTGGAATAGATGGCAGGTGAATTAGAGATGACAGAAGCATTCTGTCAATGGTGGGAGAGGTAATTAGGTCAGACTGGATGGAGATTTGTGTAGACTTGCAACATTTTGAATCTGTAGTGGAAATGCAGTGAGGAAGAGTTTGTAGCTGAGGGAAGATATCCCTGTAAGGTGAGAGCTTTTACTGTACATTTGAAGCTGTTAACTTAACAGCTGATTCAATGGCCACTGAACTCCCACCTCAGCTTGACAGAGGTGGTCCACGACCAGCGTCGACCCCGTGGGCGAGCTGTCAAATGCAGAAGGTGAGCTGAAATTCATTCTTAAGTGGCTCTAAACAAGCCACTAATTACCTGAATTGGGTATCCCACTGTGAACCCGCCGCTACGTGTCGGGTCTGCTCAGCGCTGAGAGACCCAACATCGGGGAAAGGCGCGTGGCGGCGGGTTCACAGCGGGGTCCTGACCCACTGGGGGAAAAAAAAACATTTTCCCACCAGACCTGCCACCGATCGCACCCGCTGACCCCCTGCAAAATCCAACCCTTAGACTTTGAGTGCTACCAACTGAGCCACAGCTGACACAAGGGAAATACAAATAATTAACAACCTTTACTATAAATTAGCAGTTTTCTCCGGCTTCACATGACTGTGATATCTCAGTGTAGCAAGTCAGGTGATGCATTGCCCATTCATTTTGAATGCTAAAATCCCTGATTTTGGTTTACACCGAGTGGAATTTTGATTACCCACAGTTAAAGGAGCAAATTCTTCTTTTTCTTAATGGTTGTAGTTGTATAATTTGTGGCCATAATCTTTTTAAATTTCACAGTATGTGTAAAGTCCAATTTTAAGGGGTTAGTACAGGTTGCACCTTTAAATGGGCACATAGCTTGAAATAGTCATCACGGTTACATGTATAGCAGGTCAGGAAACAGTACCCTCATTTGGCAAAGGTACTGTTTTTTAAATTTTACAGGTAATTTTTATCCCATTTGAGGCTCCACAGCAAAGCAGAGCATACCCTTAGCCCAGAACTGCCCACATTCAGGATTGGTCAGCACTTGGCTGATGAAGCACAAAAAAAAGCAAGGGGTTCAATTTGAAGACCAAAACACGTTGGAAACAAACATCAGTACACGGTCAACCTGCTATGCTGACTGTTGCTACATTGGAACAGAACACAATAAAATGAGAACTGGCTTCAGGTACAAAGGTTGAAAATTTGTATTTTCTCATTCACAGAAATTCTGCTCCAACCAACAGAACAGATTCAAATTTAGTCCTGGGCATCAATTCCACTGGTTCTTGAGAATGAATTTTACTGATGGCTGGAACCTAATGGCAAGGGATATTGTATCCACTTTGAGTACAAAACAATGTAGCATTAAAGTGAAGTCACAAACATTCCTCTGAGCCTACAGAGACCCAGAAACACACAGAAACCGAAGGCAATACTAGCTTGCCGCAGTTTTATTCTTTCTTTGTACAAACTGCCTCTAATGCGCTCTGAGCATCATTGATCTGCTGCTGCAATCTCTCTCGCATTGCATCAGTTGTTGCTTTCTTTAGCCTGCCTTCCATCTCTTCAATAACTGCACGGTAGCCCACCACGTTGTGGAAGACCCGGATTGCACGGTCACCACATGAAACTAAAAACCTATTGTTGATGTCAAAGGCCAAGCCAGCAATCTCCTCCCCGTGCACATTTAAAAACTCTTCCTCCTGCTTGCCTGTCTTGGCGCTGTGCACTGTGATGTTGAAGCCACTGGAGATAGCTACCACCCTGGCATCAGGAGAAAGAGCAATTCGGCAGGGATCAGAGACATTGCACTTCATAGTGAACAGCAAGTAGGGGTCCTGCTGCTGCTTGTACTCAACATCGGTATCCCACAGCTTCCAAGTGCCATCTTTAGAGACTGTTGCCATTCTGTCAAGGAAACAAATTAGATAAATGAGTGATTTTTTTTCATTAATTACACAGACCTGTAAAAAAATTTTAAAACACAACCCACTGAAAGCTAGATTCTGTAGGTTCAACAACTCCCAACCAAACATTAATAATTTCAGTTGGTACATCATTCCGAACCCATAAGCTAATGATTTACCCCAACCAACCAGTTAATAACTTACTTCCAACTCACCAGTTAAAAATGTAATACCTTTACCTTTCCCTCTTTTAGCTCTCATTAATTCAAGCACCAAAATCTATCTGAAGGCAGGTGAGCTGCTCGCAGGACTTTGATAATCTTGCTCTATAATTAACTGCAAGAAGCAAGTGGAAGCAGCCAATTAAATACACTAACTACCCAATATATTAATATACACAGATTAATGACTATCCTGGCACTACACAGAGTACAAACTAAAGGAAAGGTAATCATTTGGCACGACAAAAGTTAAATTTTTCATCCTTCCACTCACAGGGTTTAGTTTTTTTTTGTGATTGCTGATTCTCTTATCCAAAGCAAAAAGAGCAGAACCAGTGTCTAAGGGCATCAACTTGGACTACTTCAACAGATATTTGCTCAAGAATTAGATCAGTTTGTTTGGGCCCCAAAATCACTATTCAAACATGGTGCCAATATTCAAAAAGGGCAACAAGGTAGAACCAGGAAATTACAGACCCATTAGCTTGACTTTGTTTGTTGGAAAGTTGCTAAAAGGAATCATTAGAGAGGCTCTGTGTGAGCACTGTGACAGAGAAGGGATTATTAGAGACTCAACATGGCAACAAAGGGGGCCATGTCTTACCAAGCTGGTAGAATTGTTTTGATGAAGTTGTTAGGTTGGTGGATATAGGTTGCTCGGTTGACATTGTATACTTACATTTTCAAAAAGCTTTTGATAAGGTGCCACACAATATGCTACTAAATAAGATGTAATCCTGTGGGATTGGCAACAGATCTCAGGGTGGATAAAAAAAATTGTTTGCATTCTCAGACAGAAAGTTGTTACAAATGACAGTGGCTCTGTGTGAATGACAGTGGCTCTGTGTGGGGACTGGTTACTAGTGGAATCTCACAGGGATCAGTGTTGGGACTATTGCTCTTCGCCATCTTTATTAATGATTTGTACAATGGCAATGGGGGAACTATCTTCAAGTTTACAGATGATAAAAAGAAAAGACTTGCATTTCTATAACGCCTTTCACGACTTCAGGATGACCCAACGTGCTTTACAGCCAATTAAGTATTTCTGAAGTGTATTCACTGCTGTAGGAAACGCAGCAGCCGATCTGCGCACAGCAAGCTCCCACAAACAGCAATGTGATAATGACCAGATAATCTTCTTTAGTGATGCTGATTGAGGAATAAATATTGGCCAGAACACTGGGGATAACTCCCCTACCCTTCTTCGAAATAGTGCCGTGGGATCTTTTACGTCCAACTGATCAGCAGACCGGGCCTCGGTTTAACATCTCATCCGAAAGAAGGCACCTCCGACAGTGCAGCACTCTCAGCACTGTACTGGAGTGTCAGCCTAGATTTTTGTGCTCAAGTCTCTGGAGTGGGACTTGAACCATTGGGATGCAAACATTAGTGCGAATGTTAGGACCTTAGATGAGGAAAAAATAATTGCAATTGGATCTGATGCAGTGGGGGAATGGGCCCGCATCCGGCAGATGTCATTTAACATAAATAAATGTAGTATTACGCGTTGGGGGGGAGGGTGTAAGGTAATCGGCAAGCATGTGTACATTATGGAGGGTTCAGAGCTTAAGGCTGTTGAGCGAGAAAGGAACCTAGTTGTTATAGTATGTGAAACTCTTAAGTTCACAATGAGTGCAGCAAAAGTAAGAGAATATATTGCTAGGATGAACCGATGCAAAACAAAATGCCCTATTCTGTCCTTATATATGGCCTCATCTAAAATATAGTGTCCAAATTTGGTCCCCTCACATGGTAGGTGATTTAGAGGCGCTGGAAAAGGCTCAAAGGAGGGCATTTAGATAGGCTGAGATAGCTGGGTCTTTTTACTTTAAAAAAGCGTAGACTGCAAGGAGAATAGATGGAAGTCTTTAAAATAATGAAGGGATTAGACTCTGTTCATGTGAATAAACTATTTGAGTTAGGTAGGCCAAGGAGGACCAGGGGAAATGCATACAAGTTGCATACGCACAAATCTAGTTTAGAGGTCAGGAACTGTTCTATTCACAGAGGGTCATTGACCTCTGGAACTAATTGACAGCGAGTGTAGTGAGTATGAATTTGCTGCTAGGATTCAAGAGACAGCTGGACTTCTAACTATGGCTGATATTGCAGCTTAAAAAAGGTAGTTGGGGCATTGGGTGATGTATCTCACGGCCACTGGACGCCTGGAACTTGTTTTAGGTGTTAGCCCTGGCTCAGTTCGTAGCACTCTCGCCTCCGAGTCAGAAGGTTGTGGGTTCAAGTCCCACTCCAGAGACTTGAGCGCAAAAACCTAAGCTGATGTTCCATTGTAGTGCTGCGTGAGTGCTGCACTGTCGGAGGTGCCGACTTTCAGATGAGACATTAAACCGAGGCCGTGTCTGCCCTCTCAGGTGGATGTAAAAGATCCTATGGCACTATTTCGAAGCAGAGCAGGGGAGTTATCCCTAGTGTTCTAGCCAATATTTATCCCTCAATCAACATCAATAAAAAGATTATCTGGGTATTATCTCATTGCTGTTTGTGGGAGCTTGCTGTGTTCAAATTGGCTTCCACGTTCCCTACATTACAACAGTGACTACACTTCAAAAAGTACTTCATTGGCTGTAAAGCGCTTTGGGACATCTGGTTATCATGAAAGGCGCTATATAAATGCATGTCTTTTTTTTTGATTGCCTTCGGGAGGTCAGAGAGGAATTTCCCAGAATCTTGGCCTGAAATAGCCTAGAGTTTTTCTCTGAATTAGCCTGGTGGATGAAGGCGATGGGGGTCTTAATACTCAGCTGCACGATGCCGACATGGGACAAGCTCGATGGACCAGCTGGTCTTTACTGTCTGCTTATTTTCCTACCTGGTCAAAAATGTTATATTAAAAATCTGATCTTCTGAGTCATTTTGTTTCTCTGAACTCTGGCTCTCCTGGTCCATGCACCATTAAATCTTGCTGTGACGACGGTTTGAACGCTATTGTTGAGCGTGTACAAATGAAACCCTAAAATCCCGAGGGGCTGCTTATTAAACAGTGTATGCTACTCAGATAACTGATGCGAGGTGCTCATCATACAAAGAGGTCTCACCTCCTGGAGTCGTTGGAGAAAGCGAACGAGTAAATGCCAGCTGAATGACCCTTTAGGTCAAAGGCCCTCGTCACCTCCCGGAACTCGCCCGACTTGGTAAAACACACTTCCCAAACCTTCACGTCTGGTGTAAAGCCACATGAGGCCACAAACCTGCAGAAAAGGAAATGAACCATGATCCATGGAATACTGTTTTTAAAAGCTGTGTAATCTGATTTCTCCACAATATTTCCTTAGAGCACCTGATAAACAGCGAAGGTCTGCCACAATGTGAAGCCACAGCCCAAACACTGCCAGGAACACTGGCTGCAAAGTGCCATTTGCTCAGGACCAATAGAGATGTCCGCGCTGGCCTTGCCTCTCCTATTGCACCCAGTATGTATGGCATTACTGCTGGGCTTTGGTCATTTAATACCGAAAGGTAAAATTAGCAGAAGTGAGTGACACCGACCTTCCACAAGGAGACACTGTGGCGTATGCATTGTTCATCTGGTTAGTGTTAATTGTAGCCAGAACCTCTCCTTTCAGGTCCCAGATCAGGATAGTAGTGTCACTGGACGCAGACATAATGAACTTTCCTAAGGTTAAGATTAAAATAGACACATAGTTATTACATTTTGCTCTGTACAGAATATTTATAGTTGACAGCAAAGGACAAGTTACACTAAAGCTCCGACAGGTAATCACACCTAGAAATGTACTGGTGATGCAAAGGCTGAGTCCCAACATGCGGCAAAGGTTTGCATCTACAATTTCCCAATGCAGTAAGTCTATGATTTCAGTCATGTCACCAGAAGGCACCGACAATGCCTCTCTTTACACTGTGGGGAGAGAAGCATAGCAAGTCTTCTCAGATCATGATCACAGTTCGAGATCTTTTGACCATTTTAACACATAGGATTTTAGGGGAAAATTTTACTTTAAATGTTGTGCTTAAAAAGGCAAAATGCATGTAAGTTAAAAAAGGGATTTTGAGTAGGTAGATAAAGTGCTAATGAAATAGCTTTGAAGTGTTCTCAGACCGCAAATAACAAAACAATTCGGTAGTTTATCTCTATAATTAATAAACACCCCATACCCATTGAGCTGGGAGAGCTTTTGATCCCAGGAATAAAGCAGAATTACAGACACCAAAAAGCAGACTTGGCTTTTGTAATAGAAGGCGAATGCTCCCAACCAAAGGAAATGAACAGTACGCTGGGTCAACCCTCCCATCCAAAAGGAGTGAATCAAATGCTGGATGAAGCGAACCACCAACACCGGACGAACCCTGAACATAGGCATTGAGCCGCACCTGTTTCCGCAATTCCGATGTTCACAATGGGAGCTTTGTGCTTCTTCGGGAAGTCTTCAGGAGCAGCGGTGAATGTGAACGAACCTTCATCCTTTTTGATCATTTTAAAAACACGTATTGTTTCTTCATTCGCCAGCCACGTGATGAAGGCTCTGTAATGACAGAATTAAAATGAAAGTTAGATTAACACACTGCTGGCATCTCAAATGCCACAAGGCCAAAATGCAGGAGTGGCACAAAACAATAAGGATCAGACACAGTGAAGGATCAGAACTGGCTGGAGCTGTAGTCACACACAGTAGCCTGCAAGCTGGCAAATTACTTATTTTTTTTCAGTCTCTCTGAATTTGCAACTCAGGCCCAGCTAATTGGCAAGTGGGATTCTGTATGATGCACCTGGCACAGCTGAAATCATTTTCTTCCAATAACGTACACATGCTACAAGCCAAGTCAAGTGGGGTATCCAAAAATAAACAAGGACCAAAGACCAAAATCCTAACAATATATCACATTTTACCTGGAGTCAGGGCTGAAGCACACATGTGTGGCATGATCAAGCTCGACGTTAGCTCGCACACAACGATGGTCGCGCTCAAGAAAGTCTTTTGTACTCCAAATTCGCACTGTGCGGTCATCAGCACAGGAAGCCAGGTACTTCCCATTACTACTGAAATCCATGCAACTGATATTTGCACTGTGACCCTTTAAAACAAAATCACAATTCAATCAAAACTCTTTTTTAGTCACTGATAATACAGGTCTCATTTATACTGACTTTAAAGTTTCTTGACACATTTCAGGATCTCCTGACAATTTTTACACAGAAAGTATTTCGAAAAATTGTTACTCTAAATGTGTTTTAAATGCATAGTGTAAGTTTTAAAAAGGGGTCTGAGATGGTAGGTAAGAGTTGTTAATAAACTAGCTTTGATGGTGTTTCCTCATAAGATTGTAAATAATAAGCAATTTGCTAGCTTTTCTCAGTAATCAATAAACACCTCACTCCCATTGTGTTGGGGAGTCGCTGGTGCTGGGCATTTAGGAGGAGATCTGGCAGACCTTCCTTTTTCTAACTGTGCGCAGAAATAGATACAAGCAATCAGGTTTTCAATTCAGAAAGGCTATGAGAGCAGTCAAGATTGTTAAAGAGAGCTTTTGCTGAAGTTAGAAATGCTGGAGGATAGTTAGAAGCTATCTTGTTTGAGTCAAGTAGGATGACCCACTGATGTGGGTAGTAGAGCATGATCTTTATTTTTTATTATTGTGCAAATATAAGCTATACAGATTGAATTAAGTGCTGTTCTGCATGTTCATCTTACTGTGAAATAAAGGAGCTCATTTTTGTGTATCACCAAGTGTTCATTTGATTCACCTTCGGATAATTTGAAGTACGCATGCGAATCACACGAATACCACGTCCAGATCACAAAGGGCTATTATTGTCACACCTTGGGTTACACTACCATGCAAATAGATAGAGAGACAGAGAGAGCAGTGTGAGTCAACTCCCATAAAAGTAAGATGTCCAGACTGCTTACGGTAGCAACTGACACCAAGAAGGTATTTACGGCAGTCCCGAATGTACAACAATTTTGCTGAGGTTAAAATACATGACCAATACCACTATGGTGTTCTTCCTGTGCTATCACCAACAGGTACTGGCGCAGAGAGTTACCCCAGCATCATTACCAGCAAGTAAGGGCTCACAGCGTTCATCCTATACTATCAATGAAAAGTACAGACCTATAGATCGTCAGTATCACCAACAGGTACTAGCTCATAAGAGTTCCTTGTTTACCATCAGACACAAGCATGGCCCACGAATGCAGGAATCAGCAACATTACAGGGAGGAACTCATGGACCAGCTTCTATTAGTGAGGGAGGAATTACACAGGCTAGAGTTCACTGTCGCCTGAACAGGGAGATGCTCACAAGGCCACATCCCAGTGGCCAGATGGGAAAGATCGCAAACAGCTAGCACCCATTGGTGACCAGATGGGGAAGAATGCACAAATCCAGCACTTCTTACTGATCAGGCAGAGAGGAAATACAATGCTTGGCAGTGACTGAATGGGGACAACCTCACAGGGCTGGCACCTTAGAATGAGAGGAACTCACAGGGCCAGAGGCCATCAACATCCAGGTAGGAAGGAACCTGTGAAGAACAATCTCTCCATGCACAAAAAAATATTCTAAGCTTATAGAGGGAATTTTATTTTATTCTTTTGCCACAGCTTCCCCAAAGTTGTGACAGAGAGGCAGCAAAAGCTTCCCAGTGATGGGCTCGTCAGCGAGGAGCTCTGAGGAAGGGACACTGACATAGATTATTAATTCTTGGAACCAAGATGTACGGCATCCTGCACAGCACTGGCTGTTACATGGTGTTTACAGTCCCAAAAACATTTTCAGCCACATAAAGGTGGAGAAGTCCAGAATTAGTGTTTTTTTTTATTATTACACCTTAAATGGGCCTTTGGATGTTTTTCTACGTTAAAGACACTATATAAATGTAAGTTGTTGTTGAACTACAAAAGTTACTCCAATTTCACCCCATCTCAGGTATCACGCTGTCCTCATTACTAACACGGTTGCTGAAGCTTGCAGTGTTGTGACAGATTTGCTGCATATAACTTACAGATCCTTACCTTCAGTGTAGTGGCCAGCAGTGGGTGGGTAAACACATGTTGCTGCAATTTTTCTTTACGCGAACGCTGCAGCTTTTGCTTCTTGGATGCTGCGTTTCTCTCACTCACACCATTACTGACTTCTGAATAAAACAACAGGCAGCTTCAGTTCACAAGCATTTTATAATAATTCAATTAAATATCTAACTATAACCAAAAATGCTCAGCCAAGCGCGTCTCGTATCTGCTGATGGGATAGCAGACAGCGGCTAGGGAGAGGGGCATAGGTAGAGGCTAGCGAAGGGAGCATAGACAAAGATGTTACACCTGCAACTGACTTTGGCCAACACAAGTCTGTGAACTGATTAAATACCCGAGTGGGACTTCTACAGAATAAAACAGCACAAACCGTGCCTAATACTATATTCTCTATAACATGGTATCGCCATATATATCACTTTCACACACAAAAAAGCTGTAACTCATATGGATTTCCTAGTACTCTGCTATTGTTGTTTAGTGCTCAATGCACCAACTGTTGGCACTGAGCCATAAAGAGGAGGAGGGTCCCAGGATCAATCCCTCGGGCCTTAGCATTTCCCAAAAGCCTAGGTTTGGAGTTTAAATTTTTGCCTAGAGCAGTGACTCTTAGCTGAAAGAGACATCCTGCTGTCTGGGCATGTGAATTGTGCAGAATTTCCCTGGATGTATCAGTAACATTTAAGCTAGCCAACTGATATGCTTTACTCCCAAACTGTAATAAAATCTATTTGGTTGTTTTTCAAAAATATTTGAAGAGCTAATGGACAACTATCAAAAACTCTACGGAGGCGAAATTTATATTGTGTTTTTTTGTGGGGGTGTGCATGAGGGAGAAAGATAAATGTACTGATTGGACACTTGTTTCAGTTCTTGTTGGTTTCATGTTATAAATGCTCTAAACTTTGGAAAGTGTATTAAGCAGAGATACATATACAAACAGGCAGTGTCTTTCCTCATCCTTTTTTTTTAAAGAATTGAATCTTGAAAGCAAACAAAGCCTAATTATCACCTGGGTTTTGCTAATCGTTAGAAAATGTAAACATTCAACTTACTGATACCTGTCAGAGACAGGCACAAAGTGAGAGATAGACAGAAATGAGAGAGGGACACACACACAAAGGCAGACAATAGACAGATGCACACTTCCAGGTACCAATTGCAAAACACCAAATTTAGTGTCTGCAGAGAACTCTTAAAAAGTCATAAACCAGTGCTGCTATACATTTCTCAACCCCATCTGGTGCTGTCAGGCTTATGCCCTCTCATTCCATCAGCAAACTACCAGTGAGCGGAACCCAATATTCCACTCTTCAGTCTGCCAAGCTTCAGGTTCCCGTTCCAGTGATGTCAGACCAAAGCATCCCTCATGTGCTGGAAAACGGTAGCAGCCCCATTACAGTGCCGCAATATTCTAGGACCATCCCATAGTGCTACCAAAGAGCAGGATCACGACCAGTGTAGCTAAAGCCCACTCCCTCTACCTAGTACTGCTAGACACCAGATAACAAACTGCAATGGGTACATCACATACAATCTTGGTGTGTAATGCTGCAAGTTAACGCCTGTTGTTAATTACTCCAGAGGTATTGCTACAACTTCTAAAAAACGTAGCCTGCAACCACATCATGACAGACAGCTGTTTACATATAAATTTCTATTATAAGTCTTTACATAAGCAATTTCAATGTTAAATGTTGACATAAAAAGCATCAATCAAAACTGTGACACAGGAAGCAAGGTTAGTGAACATAACGTATACACCATATGCAAGAATATATATGTCCGCACCAATGCTTTTGGTTCTACTACCTTATTTGGCAGAAATAGTGCTGAGGAGTTAGGAAGGTTTTTCCAGGGGAAGAAGCAATGCGGGCACATACCACGAGGAGGGGCCAAGTCTGTGTCGGCCTTGGGTCAGTGGTAGTAGTCTGTCCTCTGAGTCAGAAGGTTGTGGGTTTAAGCCTCATTGCAGGATTTGAGCACAGATCTAGGCCGACACTTCTGTGCAGTACTGAGGGAGTGCTGCATTATCAGAGGTGCCATCTTTCGGATGAGATGTTAAACCGAGGTCCCATCTGCATTCTCGGGTGGGCGTAAAAGGTACCATAGCACTATTCAAAACATATCACGAGAGTTCTCCCCATGTCCTGGCCAGCATTTATTCCACAACCAACAGCACCAAAAATAAAAACACAGGGCCTCTTCTTCATGTAGAAAGTGATCAACACTTCCTGGCAGAGTGGTGGAGGTGAAAACCCCAATTTATTTAAGAATCAACTAAATATAAGCAATGGGGGGACAGGGATCTTCTAAATGTATGAATTAGTACGGTTCTTCTAAACATATGAATTAAGACAGGCCAAATGGCCTTCCTCATCCATTAGTATCTTGTGATCTCCCATTGCTGTTTGTAGGAACTTGTTTTTGTGCAAATTGGTTGCCACGCTTGCCAACAAAAGGCAACCGTGACTACACTTCAAAAGTACTTAATTGACTGCAACACTTTGGAATGTCCTATGGGCGTTAAAGGTGAGAGAGAGAGAGATATATATATATGCAAGTTCTTTACTTTCATACCAGACCCATCAGCCTGAGTCACCTCAGAAAAGCACCAGGATGAAGGGTGGAGGAGCAGATGCTGCTGGAAACACTCAGCAGGCCAGGCAGCGCCTGTGAAGTTTCCGAGTAAATCCTTGGGGACCCTCGGCTCTTGCCAGCCAAAGGCATGGGTACGGCCCAGATTTTAGCGTGCGAGTGTCAATCTATGGAACAGGCTCCCTAGGGAGATGGTGTATGCAGATATATCGTTGATTCATTCAGATTTAAATTAGATTAGTTTCTTTCACAAAATAATATTTTGGGATACATTATATGAGCAATTTAAGACATGATATGGTTAAGTGCGGCAGGAACAGGTCAATAACCAGAGGGTATAGATTTAAAGTAATTGGTAGAAGGATTAGAGGAGAAAATTTTTCACCCAGAGGGTGGTGGGGGTCTTGAACTCACTGCCTGAAAGGGTGGTAAAGGCAGAAACCCTCATCGAGGTCCCATCTGCTCTCTCAGGTGGACGTAAAAGATCCCATGGCACTATTTCGAAGAGGAGCAGGGGAGTTATCCCCTGTCTCCTGCCCAATATTTATCTCTCAATCAACATAACAAAAACAGACTGTTTGGTCATTATTACATTTAAATGGTGAGAAACTATCAAATGTTGGTGTTCAGAGAGATTTAGGCGTCCTAGTACAAGAAACAGAGATTTAGCATGCAGGTACAGCAAGCAATTAGAAAGGCATATGGCATGTTGTTGGCCTTTATTGCTAGAGGGTTGCAGTACAAGAGTAAGGACATCTTGCTACAATTGTACAGGGCTTTGGTGAGAGCACACCTGGAACACTGTGCATAGTTTTTGTCTCCTTATCTAAGGAAGGATATACTTGCCTGAGAGGCGGTGCGACGAAGGTTCACTAGATTGAATCCTGGGATGAGAGGGTTGTCCTATGAGAAGAAATTGAGTAGATAGGGCCTATACTCTCTGGAATTTAGAAGAATGAGAGGTGATCTCATTGAAAAAATCTGAGGGGGATTGACAGGATAAATGCTGAGAGATTGTTTTCCCCTGGCTGGAGAGTCTAGAACGAGAGGGCATAGTATCAGGATAAGGGGTCGGCCTTTTAAGACGGAGATGAGAAGAAATGTCTTCACTCAAGAGGGTTGTGAATCTTTGGAATTCTCTGCCCCAAAGGGCTGTGGATGCTGAATCGTTGACTACATTCAAGGCTGAGATAGATTTTTGGACACTAGCAGAATCAAGGGATATGGGGATTGGATGGTAAAGTGACGTTCCGGTCAAAAGTCAGCCATGATCTTATTGAATGGCGGAGCAGGCTCGAGGAGCAGTATGGCCTACTCCTAATTCTTATTGCTGTCTGTGGGTGCTTGCTGTGCACAAATTGGCTGCGGTGTTTCCTACATTACAAGGTGACTACACTTCAAAAACTACTTCATTGACTGGAAAGCGCTTTGGGATGTCCGGCGGTCGTGAAGGGCGCTATATCAATGCAATTCTTTCTGTTTTCATCGCATTTAAAAAGAACTTGGATATGCACGTGAAGCGCCGTAACCTGCAGAACTACAGACAAAAGCTAGAAAGTGGAATTAGGCTCTTTTTTGGCTGGCAGACACAATGGGGCAAACGGCCTCCTTCTGTGCCAGGAATCTCTGTTTCTATAACAGGTGACTTTGAACCACAGATAAAAAGACTTGCATTTATATAGCGCCTTTCACAAACACCGGACGTCCCAAAGCACTTTACAGACAGACAATGAAGTACTTTTTGAAGTATAGTCACTGTTGTAATGTAGGAAACACGACAATGTGATAATGACCAGACAATCTTGTTTTAGTGATGTTGGTTGGGAGATAAACATTGGCCAGGACAATGGGGATAACTCCCCTGCTCTTCTTCAAAATAGAGCTGTGGGATCTCTTACGTTCACCTGAGAGCAGACGAGGCCTCCGGAGTGTCAGCATGGATTTTTGTGGTCAAGTCTCTGGAGTGGACTTTAAACCAGAACCAGGTGAGGGTGCGACTTACTGGCTGACACTGGGTATTCCAAAAGCTCTCCACCTCTGGGGTTTTCCTTGTGTCTGGGCCTGCTGTCGACTAACTGTTAGAGATTTGATTGCTACGAGTAGTCAACAACTCCATTATCGTTGTATCATACGACTTATAAGGCGAACTAGATGGACCAAGGTCTTTTTTTCCCGATGCAATGAATGGAGCCTCTTCGGAGCCCCGCCCACTCGCTGCTCCAGCCAATAGGGAGCGCTGACGGACGCCATGCAAGGCCGCAGCCGCCGCTGCTCGGGTCAGGAGGGACCCCGGCCGGATCACACAGCGCTCCCCGCGGGGCGACCCCTTACCGTCATTGCTGCTTTCCTGCGGCAGGCTCCTTCGCGAGCCGGTCACCGCCGCCGAAATGAGGAAAATGAGCGCGCCGAGGAGCAGCGAGAGGGCGAGGACAGCGAACGGCTCCATCCGCCCCGGGCTCCGCAGCAACGTCAGCACGCGTGGCAGTGGAGCGTCGGCACGCACGGAGGAGGAGGGCGGGCACGCACGCAACGTCAGCGCGCAGCTTGCGAGCCGCTGCCAAGGCGACGCGGCCTTGAAGAGGCTTCAGTCTGATGGTTTCCCCTCCCCGGGCAGCGAAGTTTCTCTCACGGACCGCGCTTTATACTCCATGGGGCGGGTCTGAGCGCCTTACATCCGGGGCCCCCTACCCTCCGGGCTGCTCAACACACCCCTCTCTGTGCGGGTTATCCTGCTGCAGGGAGACTGGGCTGACTGTCCTGGCCTAAATGTTCTCAGAGGGCAGCTGTCTAACACGAAGGCTGGAGACATGCAATACCTGATGTGCCCATCACTACCCAGCAGACTCGCGAGTAACCAGAAAATATAAGAAATAACAACAGAAAACGCTGGAAAAACTCAGCAGGCCAGGCAACATCCGTGGAGAGAGAAAGAGAGTTAACGTTTCAGGTCGAAGCCCTTCGTCGACCTGAAACGTTAACTCTCTTTCTCTCTCCAGGGATGTTGCCTGGCCTGCTGAGTTTTTCCAGCGTTTTCTGTTGTTATTTCGGATTTCCAGCATCCGCAGTATTTTGCTATCAGAAAATATAAGATCCGTCTTTCAGACGAGATGTTAAACCGAGGCCGCTTCTGTCCTCTCGGGTGCACGGAAAACATCCCGCGGCACTCTTTCGAAGAAGAGCAGGGGAGTTCTCCCCAGTGTCCTGGCCAATATTTATCCCTCAACCAACATCACTAAAACAGATTATCTGGTCATTACTGTTTGTGGGAGATTGCTGTGCGCAAATTGCCGTGTTTCCTACATTACAACAACGACTAGTACTTCATTGTTTGTAAAGCGCTTTGGGACGTCCTGAGGTTGTGAAAGACGCTATATAAATGCAAGTCCAATCCAGTCCAGATCACAAGAAACACTGGTTCATATGAGTAGTATAACATTGTGGAAAACACTTGAGGGCAGCTCTGGTGATTTTAGGTGGTGCCCCCCCCGGTAATACTTGTGGTGCCTCCTCTAAATCGGCATCCAATAAGGCACTAAGCTGGTTTCAAGTCGTTCTGCACTTGCTTTGGCATTTTTAATTGTGCAGTGAAAAGTTCAGCACAATGGGCATTTCGTTTTATACAATGGCTACAAACTTTCTCCTCCATGTGGCAGTGAAATCTTCCCAGGGAGTATTTCTTTTAAAAGATGATAGAAACAAAAGGAAAGTTAAGTGAAAGCGTTAAAGAGGAGTCATTTGATATGCCGATGGTTGCAGATTGATGTTATTTTGGTTTTCATGAAAGCCAGCCATTGTAAACACTAGTAGTTTAATTAGAGGCAGTTGTTGAAAAGGAAGTCAGTTATTGCATCATCTGCTTTCTGAACACTTGGGAAAATGGGGAAGTAGAATTGGAATAAACCTAAACAGCCATCTTGCATCAAAGGTATAAGGGTAGACAGCAAAAAGGCCAAAATATACAGATGAGCAGGCAATATAGAGTAATTTTTCCACTTGGGAGTTGAACTGCTCCAGCAGAAGCGAACATTGGGAAATTGTGCATTTTTTTAATATTCATTCTTGGGGTGTGGCCGTAGCTGGTAAAGTTGGCATTTATTGCTCATCCCTGATGCAACTGAGTGGTTTGCTAGGGCAGTTAATAGCCAACCAGGCGGAACCTGTAATTTTCAACAACTGGGCTGAAATTGCAGTTACCTGATGTGTGCTTCTGGTATGTGCAATTCTACACCGGCAGCATTGAAGCAGAAATGTTTTATTACTGTTGCAGAACACGCAATCCTCTCTTCCCTACCTAAAGATTTTAACCCAAGATTATGCCTGATTTCAGAGTACAAAATCAGCTGGAGAAAGTTAGAAGTGCCTGTATAGTGATTGAATTTATCTCACTTTTATTACATTCTGCCTGCACAGGTGGATGTAAAATAGTGTCTAATGGAAATTACTGACCAGCCATACTTGTGGCTATGGTGACACTGTTTTAGCCACATGTACTCACTTTAGTGGAAAGCACCTTACATACACACACAATACAGCTAAATGTACTTCACGTGTATATTTACTTAACAAACATTTACCACCATACATTAACCAAGGAAATAAAAACACATGCAAACTTTGTTCTTCGTCTTACTATTTTATCAACAAATGCACACGCCGTGTGAATATGAGTATTGAGATCACTTGCCCAACAACGTTATCTATTACTCATTTTTTATTTACTAATCAGAAATGCAATTAGCCACATGTGGCTAACGTATTGGACAACACTGATGTAAATGATCCCATGGCACTATTGGAAAAAAACAGAGAGTTCTCTCTGTGTCCTAGCCAACATTCCTCTCCAACCTATACCACTAAAATCAGATTAACTGGCCATTCATTTAATTTGCTGTTTGTGGGATGTCGCTGTGTGCAAATTAATTGCTGTGTTTGCCTAGGTCATTGATTATGAAGCACTTTGGAAAGTTCTGAGCACATAAGATGTTACAGTATATAAATGAAAATAATTTTCTATCTGAGCCTTAAAAGTCTATGGCCGGAATTTTCTTGACCCTGGCGGGTCCGGTGTAGCCGGTATCTGTGGCCGGTCGTGACCCCGCTGCTGGCTCCATCCCGCTGTAGAAAATGAACTTAACGGGGCCTATTAAGCCTGCCCAGCGCGTTACCTGGCCCAATGAGATGGAGCGGGTCTGGTGACGTCATTCATGACGTGTTTTCAGCCAGGATCCTTAAAGGGACCATGGCCACATTAAATTTTAAGTTTAATCTAACATAGTGGGTGTTGAATCTTTACAATAATATAATAAAAGTTATATATGAGTGACAAAGAAATATTTAAATAATATTATCATTAAGTAATATGCCATCTACAAATACAATCAAGAACGTAATTTAAAAAGTACATTAATTGGGAAGTTATTGGTGCTTTAGTCACAAATCTATAGACTTTTGTATCAATAACTGGTACAAATAAAAGATGTGTGCGTATAGGTAATATATAAAATTAAGCAGATTTTAAATGTAATTGTAAAGGGGTGGATTTACAATCATGCAAGTTCAGCAGAAGAGCTGTGGAATCCCTGACAAACAGTGTAAGTGGTGCTTACAATGTGTTTCTGGGATGTCGGCAGCTCTTCCGTTGAAGTTAACAATGGACAAGTGAGAGAACCTCCGCAGAAATTCACCTTAAAGTCTCAGAGTGAAAAATTAAATTAGTTATATTCAGGGACTGAAAGCAAATGGAACCAGTGGAATGAGTGATGAGAATGAAACGGTTATGGTTGATGACTTGATTTAATGTGTAACTGGACAATCACAGTATACTGTGAGGAAAACCTGACCAGAAACCACACAAAAATTTATTTAAATGGTATAAGTCATTTTTTATAGTGCAACTCAATTCACTGCAATTTCTGTTGATTTGGAAGGCAACAGCCGAGAATGGCCAGTGAAAAATGTAATTCTCTCACCATCCAGGGAAGCACTTACATCCCTTCAGGAATTTCTGAATTAACATTTACCAGTAGCTTTTCAAGTAGAACAGAATCTCCATCAATCTGTTAGCTGATGCAATCAACATGTTTTTATTTCGGTTTAATTTCCATGCTGTCAAGTAATCAGCTGGAGCAATGGCCACGGAACTCAAGCAGAAGTGGTTCCGGAGCTGCATGAATCCCGTGGCCATGCAGGGAAATTTAAAAAGTAAGTGAAAAAAGGCTCTTAAGTGCCTGTAAACTACCTGATAATGATCTCAATTGGGTTCCCCGCCGCTGCCGGTCGGGTCAGCTCCACGATGACAGACGTGCCTGTGGGAAAGGCACGTGGGAGCAAGATGACAGTGGGTTCCCGACCCACTGTCAAAAATAACAACTTTCCCACCCGACCCGCCACCGATCGCGCCCGCTACCACCACGGAAAATTCAGCCCTATGTATCTGCACTTCTAGACTTCTTTGTTCCTCCAATCTTAAGAATGCTACCATTCAAAATGTACTTCCTCTCACTGTTCTTTTTTCAAAAATATATTGGCCGGAATTTGTGGTGGGTAATAACAGCGAACTAACAGTGTTTGCTGTTATTACCCCTTTGAAACTGACCGCAACTTCAGGATGTAGCACATGCGCATCTAAACGTGTAAATCCTGAAGTTGCGGTCAGTCATTCACTGCTCCGACACTGGCTGCGCTGTGCCCCACCCATAGCCAGCAGTATAGTCAGTGAAACTGACAAAAACTTGGGCTTTTCCGTGGTAATATCGCTGTGAAATACCCCATTAAAAGTTAGGCCTTGTTGGATTAGCTGTAACTGGGGTTTTAACAGCGTATTGACTGCTAAGCAAACGTTCTGGCCCTGAAAAACTAATTTTAATTTTGTGGTGTTAATTTCTCCATTTTGAAATGCAATTTTTAAGAAACTTTATTAAAAAAAGTTTTATTTTTTTAAAGTTTGTTCATATTTATGTCAGGTTTACCATTTCCTCATGTGAGAGCCCCAATCTTTGTTTTGCTCTCTCTAACATTTTTAAAAAGTCTGAATTAAAGAAACGTCTTCACTTCCTGGTTCTTGTCTGTGAGAATTCAGCATTGTGATTGGCTGCATAGACAGCTTGTTGACGTCACAGCAGAGCGCACTAGGGATTCCCCACTATTCTACACAGATCTCACCTACGCGGCGAAAAAGGCAAACTTCTCGCCACAGAGAGCGCGAGATCTTTGTGGGCAGCTTTCTTCGGGGTTAGTGGTGAACGCCTTTGCTTTGCCGCTGATCACAAATTCCGGGCCATTATTTCATGTATCTGCATTGACTTACATCTGCCACTGATCTGCCCACTCCATTAAGATGCTCTCCAAACTCCTTCACTTTTCCTCAGATTGCTATGCTATAATAAATTTTGTATCATCAACAAACTTCCATAACTCCTGATTCATTAAATTTACTATTTGTGGGATCTTGTTGTGTGCAACTGGCAAACATGCTTGGCTACATAACAATAGTGACAGCACTTAAAAAGAAATTCATTGGATTTGAAGATGCCCTGAGGATGCGATGAGATGCTATATAAATGTAGTTTTTTCTGAACCAGGTAAGGTGAACATTGCCAAAATGAATCTACGGTTCAAGCTGAACTGCATTTTTATTATGATTCCCTTGGCAACGCAAGCACACTAATTCAAGAAAAGCAAACAGAACGCTCTAGTATAAATTTAACTTCGATGGAATCTGGAACTGTACCCATGGATTGGAGGGTAGCTAATGTTACCCCACTATTCAAAAAGGGTGGTAGAGAGAAAGCGGGGAATTACAGACCGGTAAGCCTGACATCGGTAGTGGGAAAAATGCTAGAGTCCATTATAAAGGATGTAATAGCTGAGCACTTGAAAAACAGTGACAGGATCGGACAAAGTCAACATGGATTTACAAAAGGTAAATCGTGCTTGACTAATCTACTGGAATTTTTTGAGGATGTTACTGGGAAAATAGATAAGGGAGAACCAGTAGATGTGGTGTATTTGGACTTTCAAAAGGCTTTCGATAAGGTCCCGCATAAGAGATTAGCGTGTAAAGTTAAGGCACATGGGATTGGGGGCAAGGTATTGACTTGGATAGAGAACTGGTTGGCGGACAGAAAGCAGAGAGTAGGAATTAATGGGTCTTTTTCCGAGTGGCAGGCAGTGACTAGTAGGGTACCGCAGGGATCGGTCCTTGGACCCCAGCTATTCACAATATACATTAATGATCTAGATAAGGGAACTAAATGTAATATCTCCAAGTTTGCAGATGACACAAAGCTGGGTGGGAGTGTGTGCTGCGAGGAGGATACCGAGAAACTCCAGGATGATTTGGACAGGTTGGGTGAGTGGGCAGAAGCGTGGCAGATGCAATATAACGTGGATATATGCGAGGTTATCCACTTTGGTGTCAAAAACAGAAAGGCAGACTATTATCTGAATGGCAATAGATTGGGAGAAGGGGAAGTGCAACGAGACCTGGGTGTCCTTGTGCACCAGTCACTGAAGGTAAGCATGCAGGTGCAGCAGGTGGTGAAGAAGGCAAATGGTATGTTGGCCTTCATAGCGAAAGGGTTTGAGTATAGGAACAGGGATGTCCTGCTGCAGTTGTACAGGGCCTTGGTGAGACCACACCTTGAGTACTGTGTGCAGTTTTGATCGCCTTATCTGAGGAAGGATGTTCTTGCCATGGAAGGAGTTCAGCAAAGATTCACAAGGCTGATACCTGGGATGGCAGGAATGACATATGAGGAGAGATTGGGTCGATTGGGCTTATATTCGCTGGAGTATAGAAGAATGAGAGGGGATCTCATCGAAACATATAAAATTCTGACAGGTCTGGACAAACTAGATGCAGGAAGAATGTTCCCGATGGTTGGAGAGTCCAGAACCAGGGGTCATAATCTAAGGATAAGGGGTAAGCCATTTAGGACAGAAATGAGGAAGAATTTCTTCTCCCAGAGAGTGGTGAACCTGTGGAATTCTCTACCACAGAAGGTAGTTGAGGCCAAGTCATTAAATATATTCAAGAATGAGTTAGATATATTTCTTAAAGCTAAAGGGATCAAGGGATATGGGGAGAAGGCAGGTACAGGGTACTGAGTTTGGATGATCAGCCATGATCTCATTGAATGGCGGAGCAGGCTCGAGGGGCCGAATGGCCTACTCCGGCTCCTATCTTCTATGTTTCTATGTTTCTATGCAGTATGTCAGTACAACGTGAAGATTTAGACCCTACTGTAGCATCTGGGATACCTCAAACCATACCTGTCACATTCCTGATTTCCTTTAACCTGCACTTCTACATCTCTTCAAATGTGCCCTTTTCTTTCTTTAGTCATGCCAACCTCATCTATTGTTTCACCTCTTTCAAACTCTTCTCCCTTCCAATTTTTTTCTTGCACTTTCTACTCCCAACTTCTGATCCAAAGACGATTTGTGTATGTGCTGATTATACATCCCTGCTGTTCACCTTAGCTTCCTTGATTAATTTGTATTTAACACTATATCTACTTTAACTCACCAGATTCATCTGCTGTCTCCTAACCTTAATAACCTTCTAGAATGTCTCAACTTTTTAACAAAAACAAAATCAAATCCATTGACTCTTAACTTCCTTTCTGCTGCAATCACCATCCTTGGTGACTTTATTGTTCACTGTTACTAGTGTGCCCTGCTTCACTTTGATTGATCAGGCCAGGCCAGGCCAGGATCAGGCTATCCTGAATGACCTTGAATAACTCATCAATCAGCCTACCAGTATCCCTGATCATTGCAGTAATTCAGCTAACCTGGATACTGTTCTTACAGCTTGTCCCAACCTTCACACTCGATCTGTCTCTTCACTGCTGGGCTAAAGAACTGGACTGAATGCTGATTTTATTTCAAGCTTCAACTACGCAAAAAAGTTTTTTTAATTAATTAAAAGTAGATCACTCCTGAGTAGTCTCTGCAGTTCTGTCAACTGGTGTGGTGAAGCAAACCTGCTTTAAAGCCGTGGTGTCAGCATCAGTAGGGAATTGTGAGGAGTGACATTTATATGTGCCATGACATAAAAGGTAAGACACCATGCATTCTTGAACCAAACAGCTGAGACTCAACAGATCGATAAAGTTTCACTGTAGGGATTAACCAACTGTCAATAGTAATCAACGAACATCGGACTCAGCACTAAATAAAGCTTCAGTCTTTTGTTGGGAGCTTCTGTTTGTGAAGACATGCAAAAGTTTAATTTACCCTCTCCCAAATGATATTGGTGCTGTTGTGGCTCAGGTGAAGGCCATCCTTTCGCTATAGCCTTCCCTCGTTCCAGAAATCACTCCAGTGCACTAAGAATGTGAATTCTTCCCTCCTGCACCAGCCCTTCAGCTACATGATCACCTACATAATCTTCCTCTCATTGGCCAGTACAGTTCGTTGCACAGGATGCATCCAGAGATTACTACCCTTGAGTGCTTGCTTTTCAATCTAGTGCCTAATCCCTTAAACTCCTGTTACAAGACCTTAAATGTCATTGGTTCCAACATAGACCGCAACCTTTATCTGCTCTCCCTCTCTTCCCAGTGGTTTTTGCATTCGTTTAATGATATCCTTCACCCTGGCCCCAGGAAGGCAATGCACCATTCGAAACTCCCGGTCACAACAGCAAGAAAGTTGTCTATTTCCTTGACAATATAATCTCCCACAACTTCTACTCTCTTTAGGTCCACGTGCCTCTCAAAGCCCTCGATAGTTCCCTTCTCCATGCAATCATCCTCCTCTGAGTCACTATCACTGTCCATCTATTGGACAATTCAGTAACTCGGGTTGCCTATACCATTGAGTCCCACCTCTCTGCTTTCCCAATGAATGCTCACCCAATTCTCTCTTTCTACACTATCCTTATTTCCTAAAATGTCTAACAGCACTTCTTAGGTAACCACATTCTGGAGACCCTGCAGAGTGTAGCTAATTGTTCCCCAAGAAGAGATCCTCTGCTCCAGAGACTCAATTTTGCAATACTTAGTGCAAATATGCTGCCCCTGGATACGCTGGGCATCCATGTGCCTAGCCTACTTAAAAACGTGAACATGTTACTCCGAATTCCTGCAAGCAAGAACTAAACCCCACTCAGTCAGTTTACATAAGTATCGCACTTAGTATCACACCACGTGATACCAGCTAAGTCAGCACAGATGTGGGATGGAACCTGGGCTCTTCCTGATCTGTGTATCTCAATACCACAGCAAGCGCTGTATTTATCCATTAAGATTTTTTTGATAGAGTCCGTTGCTAGGATGATTATTGGAAAGTCTCCCCTGAATGGGTCCTGGTGTTGAATAGGGAGATTCTCAGCACTCAGTAACCTATTAAATGTGATTGGTTCAATCATTACTTACCAGACCTGTACTAATAGGCTAGTCCCTCAAACTGTCAGACGTTATCTCAACCTCTTTCATGCTAGTTACTCTTCCTCTCTGCATACCGAGCTAAAATGAAGGCATCTGCATCTCCGACATCAACCACGTCTCCATCCCAAACTGTGGCCATCAACAATGCTGCAGATATCAGCGTGATCATCGTGTACTTTGTTTTGGTCATCGCCGTTGGACTGTGGGTAAGTGTTCATTCCCTCATGCTGTTTGGGTTCTTCTCTTCTTCAATTTTTTTTCTTCAGCACACTTTTTACATAGTTGGCCATATTTTATTTAAATGTTTGTTCCCCATTTCTGTTTCTGATCACGCTGCCCCATTATTGAGTGCAGTCCCGCTGCCCCATACTAGATACAACTGCACTGGGTGCAGTCTTGCTGCCCCATACTGGTTACAGTTCTACTGCTCCATACTGGGTACAGTCCCGCTGCCCCATGCTGGGTCCAGTTGTACTGCTCCATACTGGTAATGATTCCACTGCCGCTTACTGGGGTATAGTTCCAGCACATCTTGTCAGCAGAAAGCTGCCGTGAGTCCCCAGGAATGGCCCCAGAATTCTTACAGCCAAAGTTAATTGATCCCTTCGGAGGAATTTTCAGAATTGTGGCCTTCCTGGCATTGGCCTATCCCGGATCATCCATCATCAAATGTGAGAAGTCGCACAACACCAGGGTATAGTCCAACAGCTTTATTTGAAATCACAAGCTTTCGGAGCGCTGCTCCTTCGTCAGGTGAAGTCCTTCACCTGACGAAGGAGCAGCCGCTCCGAAAGCTTGTGATTTCAAATAAAGCTGTTGGACTATAACCTGGTGTTGTGCGACTTCTCACATTTGTCCACCCCAGTCCAACACCGGCATCTCCACATCATGGCATCCATCATCAGAGCAATGTGGCGCCAATCCAATTTTCCATGGGTTGGGGTGACGCGCCCTTACAGTTGGAGGCCACCCACCTCAGGTATGCAGATGACACTGTACCCATGACTCGGAAAGGGGTCTGGGTCTCCCTGTATCAGCAGACAGGGCTCGCTCCACCACACTTCTGCTGGCAGAGTGGGCCGACTAGAATTTTGGGCCCTTTGTTTTTATGTAACTTTCTATTTCAGGTGTGCAATTTAGTAGTTTAGGGCTCAATCCCTTGTCAGTCACTATTGGCTGCTGCTGGCGGCGTAGGTGGGACACACGGGTTAGGTTTCATCCTATAAGGAGGCAGCTACCGAACCCACATGTCCCACCTACGCCACCAGCAGCAGCCAATTCCAGGAGGGCATCGCCCTGAGAAACTAATGCCGCGCTCTGATTGGTCTAGATCTGAGGCGTGGCGAAGATTGCCTTTTCAGCGGACCAGTGAATATGTCTCCAGTCTATTCAGGGACGAGTTTTGTGAACCGAGGACTCTTCTGGGTACATTGTTTGCCCGGGGACACAGTACCTCACCCAGGCACTGTCCCCGGAAAATGGGGACGTATGGTCACCCTAAGCTACTGGTCTCGGATGTCGAACTGTAATGTAAATGCACCCTCTATAGTTTTCTATATCTATACACTATATTAGGAGTGTTGCATATGGTATTAACTCCCTGTAAGCATTAAAGTTACTTCCTGTAACACTTTCCCCATCACACTTATTGATAACACCCCTCTTGTGATAAAACAGTGTATCCTCCAACTCATCATGAACAACACTATAGCAGATCTGCTTGTGTAATATTAAAATACTTGCATTTATATAACATTTCATCATGTGACTCAGAAATGTTCAAAAGCACTTCACACCCAGTGAATTGCTTTGAAGTGTAGTGATGATGGTTATTGTTTAGACAAAATTGACTGCCATTTTATGCATAGCAAGATGCCACAGACAGTAATGACCAGTTAATCGGTTTCTTGGTTATGTTAGTTAAAGGAGGAATGCTCGCTAAGAAACTGGGGCCTAGAAATTCCAGAGCACTGGAAACCTGCTGGTGGCACCGCAGGCCGCAGTTAACGGCCGCCGAAATTAATAGCGCTGGCAGCACCGGTATATTGGTGCTGCTTGCTAATTAACATTAGCCTAGCGCTAAACTCACTGTGCAATGCCAGTTTTCGGGTGGTTGTCTTAGCAGGAGGCTCAATGCAGCGTGGCCATAGTGTCATTGGAGCAAAAACAGCCTTCTCTTAAAGCAAGGCTGCCAGTTTAGAAAGCAGTGTCGGTCCCTTAAAGGGGAACTGCATTCTAAAATGAAAAAAAAAAAATCATTTATAAATAGGCAGTTTTTAGCCCTTAGAGCTCAACTGCCTTATGAAAAAAAAACATTAAAAATAATTCCCAAATGGCAGTCTTCTGCTCTTAAAGCTGAATTGCCTTCCACACCTAAAGAAAGGGAAAAGTGCTTCAGCACTAACACAAATGGCTCAGCAAGCCAGGGAAGGGGCACTCACATACAGCACTCCAGCTTTGTGCAGGGGGTCAACACTGCAAGAGAGGTCCTCTATCCACAGGAGCATGGAGGTCCTCCAGAAAGAAGGAAGTGGGACCAGATCATCGAGGCCATCACTGCCAGCAGTGTTGCCCCCACGACCTGGCTCCAGCGCCCAAAGAAGCTTCATGACCTTAGACTAGTGGTCAAGGTCAGTGAATGCTTCTTAAAAAGCCGCCCCCTACCAACTGCTCACTGCACAACTAGCCTTGCACACTGCTCAATGCATGACCCCGCACCCCAATCACTCACATACCAATAATCTGTACTAAACATGAGGCACACCTCCCATTCCTAGCTTCACCTCACCCCCTTGGAGGAGACGGTGCTGGCCATTCTTGGCAGGGGCATGGATGAGCCCTTGGCCAGCGGTGGGGCTGAAAGGATACAAGATGCTGGTATCCTCATACGTTATCCTCCTTCTCGCATGCACCCCATGCTTTCCCACCCTCCCCTCACCACAACTCCACCCTTGTGCCTTCCTCATTTCACACACCCAAGAAATGCAGCCTGCCCAGCCAGTGGTTGGCTAAGAAGAGGGAGAGGAGAGTGAAGAAGAAGAAGAAGAAGAAACACCATCACTCGATTTCACACTCCCAGCCACCAGCTCCTCAAGGTCAACCTGCAAGGCCATTTGCAGTGTCCCCCACTGAAAGTCAGCAGCCTTCCACCAGCCATGCTGCTGCCACTTGGGTAGCACTGCGTGACATCAGTAGGATAGACAAAGGCACACGCAAGACAGTCACTAAGGGAATGCATAAGGGCGATTAGTTGATTTTTTGATGTCATATTGTATGGATAGATGTACAAAGTTCAATTGGATAGTTTGCCTTGTGGTGGCTTTTATTTCAGCATTGTGGCCCAGTGATGGTCAGTAACAGAGGGAAGGTAAGGTCTGGGACAAATGTTGAAAGGGGAATTGGTGTTGTGGTCACTGGTACCGCAGGCAGATGATTCCATCCCAGATATCCCGGCCAGAAAGGGTCTGTCTGGGTTGCCTCCTTCTTTCCGCTTCCTCCTCTTCCGCTTCCTCCTCTTTCGCTTCTTCCTCTTCTGCTTCTTCCTCTTCTGCTTCTTCCTCTTCTGCATCTTTCTCTTCTGCGTCTTCCTCTTCTGTGTCTTCCTCTTCCCTTTGCAAGTGGGTGCTGGAAATCTGAAATAAAAGCAGAAAATGCTGGAAATACTCAGCCGGTCAGGCAGCAACTTGACCTGAGACACGAACTCTGTTTCTCTCTCCACAGATTTGCCTGACTTGCTGAGTATTTCCAGCATTTTCTGTCTTCTCAGAGGTCTTCCTTTACCATCCGAGGCCTTGCAAGCATCCAGCAGCACTCCCTGCACACCTTAAAAACTTTTAACATCTATTGCACCAAGCTGCTACTTCAATAAAATCTAAAAAAATCCAGTTCAAAAGCTTAAATGCAAACTTACCTGAAAGATGTGTGTGTCCCTTTAAGAAGTGCTGATAGCATCTCTGTCAGTCTGCTGCACGCTCGTTTTTCAGAGCGAGCTTAGGACCCAGCGCTAAACTCAGCGCAAAGGTCCAAGTTCGCAGAGTGTAGCGTTTTGGCAGTGTTGTATGCCAACTGAGGTCGCGCTCTCCAGATTTGCATGGCCAGCGCTGCTAACGGCTGCGCTATGGCCCTCACCAAAATGGCGGCCGCCAAGTCCCGCACCAGAGCCAGGCGGAAGAGCGGCGGTCGCCATTTTTTTGTCAGGAATCTGCCGGTAATGAGCACCAGTAAGTAACCGAATTTCCAGCCTGGGAGTATTCGCTGCTCTCCTTCCATTACTGCCATGGGTATTTAGCATCCACATTAACAACCAGAACAGAGAAACAGGCTACAGTCTAATGTCTTATTTGAAGATGGTACCTCTATCAATGAAACACGCTCTCAGTAGTGCACTGGAGCATCAACCTAGATTAATAACTGGAGTAAAAACAGAAAATGCTGGAAATACTCAGCAGGTCAGGCAGCATCTGTAGCGAGAGAAACAGAGTTAACGTTTCAGGTCGATAACCCTTCGTCAGAACCGTTGTTAGTGTTTGCTTCAAGGTCGCAGCGGTTCAGCTGAAAGGGGATAAAACCGATTGGCCCAGGAGTTTCCACCAATGTGTCTGCAGTGCAAGGGTTAACAATCAATGTTATTACTGAATGGGGAGGGGCATTGTTCATTTAAGAGTAAGGACGTTGTCAATCTACATTACAGAATATTCCATCTGACCCTGTAAAAGTTTACAGAGCGAAAGAGTCAAAGGCCCCGCAAATAATTACAAGGGAACATTACTGAGTAATTTTACTTGCATAGTCATTTAGCACAATTGTCATTATGAGCTAAAGATTAAAGAGGCACATTGCATCAAAGACCTTGTTTACTCTGTTAGTTTACTGACCGGAACAGACCATCGTTTTGGAAGGAGCCCAGCAGAGTCGTGTCCATGTGATCTGCACAGAGGTATTAAGAGGGCAATAAATGGAAATGTTCCTCCTATATCTAGTTCTTTCTACCACAAGTCGTCTTAATATTGCCAGGAGGCTGGCATTAGCACTGGAGAAGGAAGAAGATACGTAAGAACACAAGAAGGATTTCCAAAATTCCAGCAACCTGTATTAAATTAACACTAGTATGGAATTTTGAAATTAAATAACTGTGTCTCAATCAGATGGGTGGTGGTCTAAATGGGCCGAATTTAGGGGGTGTGCCTCAACATGGCCTCCATTAGGTGGCAGGTCTCAATTGGATGAGTTGGTTGTGATACTGTAGTGATCTGGAACTGGCTTTCCTCCATTTATGCTGGCTGTAAGTCAAGTGTACGTTGCCCATATATAGGCCGCGATTTTGCCTACCGAGGCAGGATAAGTACGGCCGAGGTAGGTGGCAGACTGCGACCCCGCTCCCGGTTCCATCGCGCTCTGTTGAAGTGATTTTACCCAGATTCGGCTTGTTAAGCCCGCCCTGCGAGGTTCCTGGCCAATTAAAAGGAAGCGGGTCTGATGACATCATTTGATGACGCATCATCAGCCGGTTTCCTTAAAGGGACCATGTGCACATTAATTTTGACAGTTGTGCTGTCAGTGTTCTACAGCATTGAGGTGCTGCAAACACTGACAAGCACTGCACAGAGGTGCACGGCTGCACCCAGGCTCTCGCATGACTCCTTCCATATGGGAGTCACAGCACGCAGGGAGCTCCTCTTCCCTTCCCATGGGCAGAACAACCTCCCCAGGAGACCAACACAGCCTGGTTGCACATTGCACAGGAGGACCCAAGCAGGGATGTCATCAGGAGGACCAGGCTGCAGTGGCGCAAACCTTTCAATGATCTCAGTGGATCATGAAACGTTACTGCAAAGCCACACTCAACCTCATCCTGCTGTGCCACTCATCACATCCCCATTACTCTGCCTTCCCTACCCTACTCCAACTAATTCTTACTCACACCAACTTACCTTGCACCTCCACCCATCCCTCTCTCTCTATCTACATTATCACATCCCCATCTCACTAGCCACCCCTCACACTCACCCTCATCCTGGTCCAATCATACCAACTAACAACACACAAGGGTAGGCACTTGGGTCTTTTAGCCAATGTTCATGTAGAGTTTCTGCTAATGTGTTGTCAAACATTGAAATCTTTATTTTGAACACTTTGCCTTCTTGGACAGATTTGTGTGCACCTTTGGAAGCAGCTTAGTGAGTTGCAGTGAATGGTGAGACATAAGGGCCCCCCCCCCCCCCACAATGGTGATGAGTGCAAAAGGAATGGCTTGGGCATTGCAGGGATGCTTTATGGTGTTGGGTGGTGCCAACCTGGCGCATCATGTGGCAGCCAGGGTGTACAGCGTCAAGTGAAGTAAATCTGGCCATGGTGAGGCCATCCCTGGCCTCCCGGGCAGCAATATGGTCAGGTGCTGATGCCCTGTGTCCTGTCCAGCATCAGATTGTGGAATAGGTTGGTGTTGTTGGTGCTGCTGGCGTACCTGATGATGCTGGTGTTGGGGCTGATCGTGGTTGGATTCTGGGGATCAAGGTGAGATTTTTTGAAGGGCACCGATGCTGCTGGAATAGATGGCAGCTGAAGCTGAGATGACTGAAGCGATCTGTCAATAGTGAGAGAGATTGCTCCAAGGAGGTGACAGTGGATAGAGAGTTTACTCCAAACACTTCCAAACTGCATAAAGCTCAAAAGTGTGTTCGAAATCCTGAAGGCTCCTGCTATTAACACTGGAAAGTGAACAGCTGTGAAATGGTAACCTTTATACCACTTTTGCAGCTGTCACCTATTCAGAGCAATGGAGAGTCATTGAAAACCCAGCCTACTTACCTGACGTGATCCCCGAGCGCCGTGAAAGTCGTCAATAAGCTGGAAAAATGGTAAGTAGATGGTAAAATGCTATTTAAATACCTTTTACAACCTCTTAACTATTTCAATTGGCACAGTGTCGGGTCTGTAAAGCACAGGCAGACCTGACACTTGGGAAACTGACATGGAGGCGGGTTCACAGCGGGCGCCCGACCCACTGTCAATCTTTCAGATTTTGACAGCGGATCCGCCTCCGAACCCGCCCTCTGAGCGCCGGCAAGATTCCGGCAAGATTCCGGCCATAAAGTGGGCACTGTGTCCTCCTGCTACATTTTAGATGCCCTGATGTTTCAAGGGATGGGCTGAAAGTTATGCTTTAATCTTTTTGGAGAGATTGGACATGAAATTCCTGCAGCACCACTCTGCCAGGACTCCAGACTACTAGTCTGCCATGACCCCTGACCCCCTCCCTATCCCATTGACTTCAGTAGAGAGTAAAATTGGGCAGGGTGTAAAATGGGCATCAGGCCCAAACCCAGCCCATTCCCGCTGGGCAGGTTAGGTTCAAATCGGGGCTCAAGTTTTTCTTATCATTTGTATTTCCTCATACCAGGGACTATTCTAGTAAATCTGCATTGTACCATCTCTAAGGCCTCAATATTCTTCCTGTAGTGTGGTGCCCTATAATGCACACAGTACTCTAACTGAGGTCTTATTAGTGTTTTATATAGGATCATTATTATCTCTTGGCTTTTATATTCTATAGGCCTAGAAATTCGAGATCACTACAAACCTGCCAGTGCCACCGCAGGCCAGAGTTAACGGCCGCTGAAATTGATCGTGCTGGCAGGACCGGGATATTCATGCTAATTGCTAATTAACATTAGCCCAGCGCTAAACTCACCGTGCAAGGTTGTTTTCGTGGTGTTAGTCCTGGCAAGAGGCCGAATGCAGCGTGGTCATAGCGTGATTCTTAAAGCAAGGCTGTCATTTCAGAAAGCAGTGAGGTCCCTTAAAGGGGAACTGCCTTCTAAAATGAAAAAAATAAAAATCATTTAAAAGTAGGCTGTTTTTAGCCCTTAAAGCTCAATGCCTTATGAAAAAAAATTAACATCAAAAAGAATTCGCAAATGAGAATCTCCAGCTCTTAAAGCTGAATTGCCTTACACACCTAAAAAAATGGGAAAATTGCTTCAGCACTAACACAAATGACTCAACAAGCCAGGGAAGGGGCACCCAGGATCTCACACACAGCACTCCGGCTTTGTGCAGGGGGTCTGGAGTTTAGAAGAATGAGAGGTGATTCATTGAAACATACAAAATTCTTACAGGGCTTGACAGGGTAGATGCAGGGAGGATGTTTCCCCTGGCTGGGAGTCTAGAACCAGGGGTCACAGTCTTAGAATAAGGGGTCGGCCATTTAGGACTGAGATGAGGAGAAATTTCTTCACTCAGAGGGTGGTGATCTTTGGAATCCTCTACCCCAGAGGGCTGTGGAGGCTCAGTCGTTGAGTATATTCAAGACAGAGATCGATAGATTTTTGGATATTAAGGGAATCAAGGGATATGGGGATAGTGCAGGAAAGTGGAGTTGAGGTAGAAGATCAGAGGCTCGAGGGGCCAAATGGCCTACTCCTGCTCCTATTTCTTATGTTCTTATGTCAACACTGCAAGAGAGGTCCTCTATCCACAGGGGCCAGTAGACCCCCCAGAAAGAACAATGTGGGACAAGATCACTGAGGCTGTCACTACCAGCAGTGTCACCCCCACGACCTGGCTTCAGTACCCAAAGAAGCTTCATGACCTCAGACCAGTGGTCAAGGTCAGTGAATGCATCTTCAAAAGCCATCTCCTACCAACTGCAGCACAAGCCTCACACACTTCTCAATGCACAACTCCCCCTGCCTAATCACTCAACTACCAACGGTCTGTACCAAACAGGAGACACACTTCCTATTCATAGCTTCACCTCACCCCCTTGGAGGAGACGGTGCAGGCCATTCTTGGCAGGAGCAGGGCTGAGCCCTTGGCCAGCAGTGGGGCTGAAAGGATACAAGATGCTGGTATCCTCATACGTTGTCCTCCTTCTCGCAAGCACCTCTTGCTTTCCCACCCTCCACTCACCACAACTCTACTCTTGTGCCTTCCTCATTTCACACACCAAGAAATGCAGCCTGCCCAGCCAATGGTTGACCAAGAAGAGAGAGAGGAGAGTGAAGAAGAAGAAGAAGAAGAAGAAGAAGAAGAAGAAGAAACACCATCACTTGATTTCACACTCCCAGCCACCAGCTCCTCAAGGTCGACCAGCAAGGCCATTTGCAGTGTCCCCCACTGAAAGTCAGCAGTCTTCCACCAGCCATGCTGCAGCCACTTGGGTAGCACTGCTTGGCATCAGTAGAATAGACAAAGGCACACACAAGACAGTCACTAAGAGAATGCATAAGGGTGATTAGTTGATTTCTTGATGTCATATTGGAAAGATAGATGTATAAAGTTGAATTGGAAAGTTTGCTTTGTGACCAAGAGGACACTGTGATGATCAGTAACAGGGTGAAATTAAGGTGTGGGACAAATGTTGAAAGGGGAATTGGGGTTGTGGTCACTGGTACCGCAGGTAGATGATTCGATCATGGCTATCCCGGCCAGAAAGAGGCTGTCTGGGTTGCCTCCTTCCTTCTGCTTCCTCCTCTTCTGCGTCTTTGTCTTATGCATCTTCCTCTTCCCTCTGCGAGCGCATGCTGTAAATCTGAAATAAAAGCAGAAAATGCTGGAAATATTCAGCAGGTCAGGCAGCATCTTGACCTGAGTCATGAACTCTGTTTCTCTCTCTACAGATGCTGCCTGACCTGCTGAGTATTTCTAGCTTTTTCTGTCTTCTCAGAGGCCTTCCTTTAACATCTAACGTCTTGCAAGCATCCAGCAGCATTCCCTGCACACTTAAAAAACTTTTAACACGTATTGCACCAGGTCACTACTTCAATAAAATACAAAAAATTCCAGTCCAAAAGCTTAAATGCAAACTTACCTGAAAGATGTGTGTGTCCCTTTAAGAAGTGCTGACAGCGTCTCTGTCAGTCTGCTACACACTCGCTTTTCAGTGCGAGCTTGGGACCCAGCGCTAAACTCAGCGCAAAGGTCCAAGTTCGCAGAGTGTGACGTTAATTCGATGTTGCACGCCGACTGAGGTCACGCTCTCCATATTTGCATGTCCAGGGCCAGCAAGGCCCTCACCAAAATGGCGGTCGCCGAGTCCCACGCCAGAGAAGGGCGTTAGAGTGGCGGCCGCCATTTTATTCCAGGATCGCGGCAGTAATTCGTGGCAGTAAGTAGCCCAATTTCTTGGCCTATACCTCTTGTGATAAGACCTAAATAGTTACAACCTTATCAACCTGACGTGCTGCCTTTAATGTCCTGTCAATCTGTACCCCTAAATTCCACAGCACTGAGCCTACTTGCAGTTAGATTCTAATTACAGCTGTTATTTTTTTTACCAAAATGCATCACCTCACATTTACCGGCATTAAATTCCATCTGCCATTTTTTAGGCCTTCCCCCCCCCACCCCACCACCATCCCCCCCCCGCCACCTCCCCGTCACCGCGCATCTTATCAATATCACCTTACGGCTTTCGTCGTCTTTGAAAGAATTAACTATACCTCCTATTTTGGTATCATCTGCAAATTTCAACACCAGTCCTTCTAAGCCTATATCCAAATCATTGATAGTGAAGTGGCTCCAGAACAGAAACCTGTGGGACATGACAACCCACTTCCAACCACTCTGAAAAACTGCCATTAACTCCTACTCTCTGTTTTCTCCCTTCTAACCATGTGTTAATCCAGATAACTATCCTCCCCCTAATTCTATACCATAATCTTCTCTAGTAATCTCTCAAGTGGCACCTTGTTAATAGCTTTCCTGAAGTCCATATACACTACATCCACTGCATTTTCCCCATCTACCATGTTTGTTACCTCATCAAAGAATTCTATGGGATTTGTAAAGCACAATCATCCCTTTTGAAATTTGTGCTGGCTACTTCTATTCTCTCTGTATCTCGATGGCATTTCCATCTTAAAGATACTAAAATTTTCCCTGCCACAGATGTCAAGCTCTACATCCACACTCAAAAGAGCACTGAAATATAATTTCAAGGGCGACACCAATTTCCCCCTCCTCTGCCTCAGCATCATAATCTGTATCTTTGTTGGGCCCTTGCAATTTGTCTTCCTTTAGCCTAACTACCTTATCTGGAACCTTCTTTTTATTCATAATAATATCGCTCATCTCACTTTCAACCATTTAAGGATTCAACTCCTCTTCAATATCCTTCTCTTTTGTAAAGAATTTCAGGCCCATTGTGTTTTTTAAAAAAGTAGTGAAGTTTGCTGCTGAACTGGTGGGCAGATTTTCGAGAGTTGTTGGAGGCCACATCACCCTTTAGCAGTGTTGGCCAATTGAAATTACTGACTAGCCACAAGTGTGCCATGGATCAGAAGCTACCAGGTACATCCTGCAATAACCCGAACAATGTCTCATGCTCCAAAATCATCCTTCTTTTAAAAGCTGGACCCTGGGGGATCTGAATCTCTGACTACATCAGCTGTGAATGGAAGTGACCTCACCCTCAAGCAGGTGCTTCCTCTTCCTCCTTGACCACCTCCATCTGCTCCCGCTCACCTGTGCTCTGTATATCACCCAGTTTGCTGCCCTCAAACCGACTATTTGAATTCCCGGGATGAATGGATCTGCGTCGGTGCTGAACAACATGAGATAGAATGGCAAGTTTCCAGCTGAGGCGCTGGGTGACTCCACTCACGAAGGCCTCGAGCCAGCTTCTTTGGCCATACCTGAAGAAATATAAAGAGGAGAAATGTTTGGTGCCCTCCCACAGAACAAGTTATCATGCTATATGCCAGCTTGTGTGTCAGTGCTTGTTTGCCTGAATGGAATGGAGTGTGAAGGAAGGATCAGTGTGGTATAAACTTTGAATGGTGCCGTGCTTCCTGTATCCCCATCTACTAACTCCTCCTCCTGTCCTTACATTTGGAGGACATGCTCCTTGAATGGGGTCAGTCTTTTGACACCCCCCTGCCCCCCCCATTCAGTTGCAAGCATCTGCCACCTGTTGTATGGTGCTTTTTCCTTCCGTAGCAGAAACAGACATGATTATCTGCCAATGGCTGCATGGAATGTAATCTAATCTGTTATCTATAGATTTTGTTTTTTTTAGTCTATGTATAGGACCAACCGTGCGACCGTGGGTGGGTACTTCTTGGCCGGGAGGGACATGCGATGGTACACAGTAAGTGACGTTTATGTTATCGATTTAATTTATTTGACAACAGCTTCTTAAATTATAGCAAACTAAATTACCATAAATCTGAAATCCTAAGGCAACTAAGATCAATTTTGTGTTAATCCACAACTGGGCCATTGTTGGGCAGTAGACCTCAAGTGGCTGGTAGGCCACAGCCTGAATATGTGAAAATACAAATGGTTGGAATTGATTAATAATCTGTAAGCAGTGAGAATTAAACTTTATGGCTATAAGCAGTAATTAAGATTTAAGGCTATTTGGGCAATAAAGAAATTCCTCAACAAACATTCACTACAAGCCCACTGACTCCCACAGCTACCTGGTCTACACTTCCTCCCACCCCGCTTCCTGTAAGGACTCTATTCCATTTTCCCAGTTTCTCTGTCTCCGCCACATCTGCTCTGACGATGCCACCTTCCATACCAGTGCTTCCGACATGTCTTCCTTTTTCCTCAACCGAGGATTCCCCTCTACTGTGATTGACACCGACCTTGACCGTGTCCGTTCTATTGCCCGCACTTCTGCTCTCACCCCTTCCCCTCCCTCCCGGAACCACGATAGGGTTCCCCTTGTCCTCACCTTTCACCCCACCAGCCTCCGCATTCAACAGATCATCCTCCGCCATTTCTGCCACCTCCAGCGTGATCTCACCACCAAACACATCTTCCCCTCACCTCCCCTTTCAGCATTCCGAAGGGACCGCTCCCTCTGCGATACCCTGATCCACTCCTCTATCACCCCCAACACCCCTTCCCCTTCACCCGGCACCTTCCCGTGCAAGCGCAGGAGATTCAACACATGCCCTTTTACCTCCACCCTTCCCACTGTCCAGGGCCCCAAACACTCCTTCCAGGTGAAACAGCGATTTACTTGTACTTCTTGCAATTTAGTATACTGTATTTGCTGCTCACGATGTGGTCTCCTCTACATTGGGGAGACCAAACGCAGATTGGGTGACCGCTTTGCGGAACACCTCTGTTCAGTCCGTAAGAGTGACCCCGCGCTTCCGGTTGCCTGTCACTTTAATTCACCGCTCCACTCCCACTCAGACCTCACCATCCTCGGCCTCTTACACTGTTCCAATGAAGCTCAACGTAAGCTTGAGGAACAGCACCTCATCTTTCGATTAGGCACTTTACAGCCTTCTGGACTCAACATCGAGTTCAACAATTAGAGACCATAACCTCTGCCCCTATCCTTTTTTTTCCCATTTATTTTATTTATTATATATTTTTTCTCTCTCCCACATGGCACCTGTCTCTCCTTCTGCTAGTACCATTTACACTTCATCTAGAGCCATCTTTTGTTTCTTAACTTGTCCCCTTACCATCTCCTTTTGCCTTGCACCATCTCTTAATGTATCTTAATGTCTCTTAATCTCTCCTGCCTTCCATCCTATCACAGACCTTCCCTTTTGTTCTTTCCTCCCCTCCCCCCTTTCTCTGCCCCTGCACTTGCTTAAAAACCTGTTCCATCTCCAGCTTTTTCCAGTTCTGACGAAGGGTCATTGACCTGAAACGTTAACTCTGTTTCTCTCTCCACAGATGCTGCCTGACCTGCTGAGTATTTCCAGCATTTTCTGTTTTTATTTCCTCAATTAGATGTTTGTCCTAAACTCGGCTTGTTATGTAATAGTCCTCAACTAGGCCTCAGTTAGGTGGAAGTTGATTGCATCCAGGTTCCTGAGCTGAAAGTTCAGCGTGGTAGCTTACTTTGATGCCCTGTTCTCTGAAAACCTTTTATAGCTAAAAATTCTTTTCTGATATCTAATTCTCCATTCTTGCAGCAGAAGAAAGTTTCAGTTTAAAAAAAAACTTGCTCAGTCTCTTTCTCAATTCCCCCTCCAGGTGGGAGCCTCACTCTTTGCTAGTAACATCGGAAGCGGACACTTTGTTGGTTTGGCAGGCACAGGGGCTGCAAACGGCCTGGCCGTCGGTGGCTTTGAGTGGAACGTAAGTGTGGTGAAACAAGTATGACATCACTTCGTAGACGAGTAACATTTTATGAATCCTGATTGGTGCATCTTTGAGATTCCAAGTTTTTTCCCAGCTGAACCCTCTTCATATTCCCATTACAGCTTGACACACTCCGATGTGTATTCTCCTAGTGGGGACACAATATTACACCCAGAACTCCAGCAATAAGGTACACTACTGCCCTTGGGGCCCCCAGTGATCAGAAACATTACTACCTCCGGACCCCCAGAGAACAGGCACATTACTATCCCTGGACCCCCCTGTCATCAGGCACATTAATGCTCCCAGACATCCAGCAATCAAATTCATTACTGTCTCTGGAGCCCAGGGCTGTGACACAATACTGTCACTAGACCACCATAGATCAGGCACATTATTGCCCCATGGCACCATGTGAACAAGTACATTACTCATACAATCATAGAATCATAGAAACTTACAGCAAAGAAGGAGGCCATTCTCCCATTGTGCCTGTGCTGGCTCTTTGAAAGAGCAGTCGTGCTTAGTCCCACATCCATCCGTAACCCTGTAAGTGCCTCATCCTCAAGTACCTGTCCAACTCCCTTTAAAATTATTGATGGAATCAGCTTCCACCACCTTTTCAGGTGGAGCATTCCAGATCCCGACAACTCTCTGAGTAAAAAATGTTTGCCTCATCTCCCCTCTAGATCTTTTGCCAGAGATTTTAAATCTATGATTATTGATCCACTCGCCAGAGGGAATAGTTTTTCTCTCTGTACTCTATCAAAACCTCTCATAATCTTGAAAACCTCTATTAGGTCACCTCTTAGCCTTCTCTGTTCCAAGGAGAACAGTCCTAACTTTTCCAACCTCCATTCATAACTGAAGTCTCTCATCCCTGGTAACATCCTGGTAAACCTCCTCTGTACCCTTTATAAGGCCTTTACATTTTTCCTAAAGTGTGGTGCTCAGTACTCCAACTGAGGCCTAACCAGTGATTTATAAAGTTTAAGCATAATCTTATTGCTTTTATATTTTATTCCTCTGTTTATAAACCCAAGTAACCCATATGCTTTTTTAACCACCTTATCAATTTGCCCTGCCACCTTTAAGGATTTGTGTATATGGACACCAAGGTCTCTCTGCTCATCTACACTTTTCAAAATCGTGCCATTTATAGTATACGGTCTTTCCATATTAGCCCTCCTAAAGTGCATCATTTCACACTTTCCCGCATTGAACTCTATCTGCCATGTTTCTGCCCATTTCACCATCCTGTCTATGTCATCCTGAAGCCTATAACTATTCTCATCCCTATCTACTAATTTGCCAAGTTTCGTATCATCTGCAAACTTTATAATGCTGCTCGCTACACCCGAGTATAGGTCGTTTATAAAAATTGAAAAGAGTAATAAACCCAAAACGGACTCTTGGGGAACACCACTGCACACCATTACTCTCCCCAAGCTCCCAGGAAAGTGATATATTACTACCCTCTGACCACCAGCAATCAAAGACATTAATGTCCCCAAACCCCAGGGATCTGACACATTACTGCTTCTGGATCTCAGTGACTAGGTATATTACAGTCCCCAGATCCACAGTGAACAGGCACATTAATATCCTTGGATCCCCAGGGATCAAGTGTATTACTTCCTTGGTCCCCAGGGAATCTCGTACATTACTGGTGCATTACTGTCCCTGGACCCTCAGGGATCAGATACATACATCCCACGTGCAAGCGTATCAACTGGATGAGATATATTTGATGAAATTTGATTAAAGTTTGTGCTCTCTGTATCAGCCTCTATTTTATCAATATATATATATCAATATATATATCAATATTTTTATGGTCAATGTTCCTCTAAACTTTATCTTTTGTCCTCATAAGATCCAAATACCATTTCTACCTACCTGCATCCTCACGTTGTGGGGAAAAAAAACTCATCGCTCTGTCTCCTGCTCTAACTCATTCTTTCCCAGGCACCATCACATCATCCTTTCCTTTTGCAATGTACAGACTTTTAACATCCAAGCATGATATCACCTAACCACTACTTCCTTATTTACCTCATCATCTCTCATGCTCATTTCAACCTTGGTGCTATCCTGTACTTTATGCCCCTCACCCGGGTCTCTCAGTAACAAATGACAAAACAATCTGCCCTGTATAACTTTGGGATTTGCCTCCCACAGGCCCTGTTTGTTGTGTTACTCCTGGGTTGGCTCTTTGTCCCAGTTTACCTGACAGCTGGGGTGAGTATGAGATTCCATTTCCATTTAACTGCTTTAGCATTTGTATTGTACAATTCCCAGATGATGCGTGGACTTATCAACACACTGTGACACCCAGTCTCCTGGGGCTGGATTCAAACATGGTCCCAGAGATGGAGGGACAATATGTCTAACATACTGTGTCACCCAGTGCGCTGGAGCTGGATTCAACCCTGGGTGCCACTAGTAAAAAGACAGTGGGAGTAATTTTGACTTTGGGTGATAGTGTAAAGCGGGCGATATTGATTCGGCCACCTGTATACATCTCTCCTGATTTTCATCTCCACTGACTTCAATTGATATCACCCGTTGTATCCGATCCCTCCCTACAACCCAAAGACAAAATGGCCCCCAGTGTATCAAACATAATGGCCAGAATTTTAATCGGGGGGTGGGTTGGGAGCGGAGGGGGTGGGGGGCTAGGAAGTGGTCGGGAAACCCGGGAGAACGAGTTTCCTGTGGGCCCTGCTAAATTTAACGACAGCCAGCCAAATGGAGAGGCTGGCTGGCTGCTGGGCGGGTAGACCTGCGCCACTAGATCGCAGAGAGGAGGGAGGGAGGGAACGGATGAGGGCCGGGGTTAGGTCGGGGGCTGGCATCGAGGCATCGGTGGAGGTGGAGGGGGGGAGGGAGAGAACATCTGGGGCTGACATCAAAGTCTTGGGGGGTAGGGAGAGAAAATTGGGGGCTGGCATCGAGGCATTGTGGGGTGGGGGGGCGGGGGGGGGGCCTATGAAACCCGACAATCCACAGTTAAATTTAAAATGATGGTTAAATCTGAGGCATGCCAGCCTCATTATAATATTTTAATGGGCGACCCGCCTCCTGGGAGCGGGTTGGCTGCCTGCTCACCCCGTCCCGCCTCCATTAAAACCAGAAGTAGGTGGGTTGGAGGCGGGCTGTGGTTGGGATTCAGTTTTTTAAAACTTTAACCTCCCACCCGACCCCACTTTTTGGGGTTAAAATTCCCACCAATGTGACACCCAGTTTCAATTAATGTCTCCAGGTAACTCTTTTCCTGCCAATCCATTGTAACCAAATATTAACCTGGCCCTTTTCAGAGATGTGGATTCAGTGACTATTTTAACCAGGAGGAAACCTGTAGATGAAAATACTTGGATATTACTTGAAAATTCTTCTTGTGTCCTTTCCCAGGTCATCACGATGCCCCAATACTTAATGAAGAGGTTCGGAGGAAACCGAATCAGACTCTACCTCTCCCTCATCTCTCTCTTACTGTACATATTTACCAAGATCTCGGTGAGTATCTCATCATGCCCATCACTGCATCAACTTTTTCTTGACTCTCTAACTTTGATGGGTCTCTGATGGTGAGACCCGGTCCTTAAAAAATGTTCTTATGGAGAAATGTCCTCTTTAAGGGTCCCTGATGGTCAAACTCCGTCTATAAAGGGTCCCTGGTGGCCAGGTTTCCTCCTTAAGGGTCCTGATGGGAAGACTCCCATTTTAAGAGATCCTGATGGTCATTCTCTCTTTTTAAGGATCCCTGATGATCGGATTCCCTCTTTAGTTAGATTTCACTGTTATTGACATTTATTTATTGACGGCGATTTCTTTTGTCCGATTACCTGGCAGGTGGACATGTTCTCGGGAGCGATCTTCATCCAACAAGCTCTGGGATGGAACATCTATGTTGCAGTAATTGCATTGCTGATTATTACTTGTATCTATACTATCACAGGTAGGTACTGAAGATCAGGCAGGCGAGCATCCAGTTTACATGGAGCATTCTGCGGGCTGACGCTTGAGAAATTGGGAAGATGAAAATTGGAAAAATCGGCCATACAGAGCAGGAAGAAGCCAGCTTCTATCTCTAGTTTCTGTTAAATCAGCTGATCTCACCCGGTGTAGTACTGAGCCACACAGTGCAGGAAGGTCCTGAGTTCTATCCCTGGCCTGTGTTTAGTTAACTGATCGCAGCTGGGGTGGCGATAGGTGTGCTAAAATTGGTCTCAGTGCCCCTGGGTTGGGAAAAGAAAAGCTGGGGTTCCTGCTTTTGATTATTATCCAGTGACTCTTGCTGGAATGTTGCATTTGTGTGGACTTCAGGTGTGGACAGAATCGGACTCGGCTTGGTTGCAAATCCCACTCCCCAACCCCCCACCCCACCCCACCCCCCACCATGAACGCATCATGTGACACCCACTGTCTAGGGTTATTGAGTGTCTATCTTGCAAGCTTCCACTGTGGATATCGGTAGGGATAATCCCCAATTAGATAAGAATCCCAGCATCTGCTCTTTCTCCCACTCCTGGGTCAGTTGCCATCAATCAGACAGTTCTTGTATTTGAACATCATCACTGGCTCAAAATTTAAAATGCCTTTTTATTTGATTCCGCAGCGTAATCTGGATTTACTTTTTACTCACTGGGCTGGGAATTACATAGACAGAGTTTAGAAAGCCATTGACCAATTGAGGTAATTGAAGAATTGGTTTACTAGAAGCAAACACACTTACAAAGTGGGTTCTGGCAAGGCCATTACTGTGAACATTTTTGAAGTCTACGAAAGGCCTACTTTCTAACTGAGGCAATGTAGAGGCCTTCTTGAGGCCCACCACTTAATTGAGGCCCACTAACTAATTTGAGGCCCAATTTAGCCCTACCACCTAATTCAGGCTTAATTTCCTCAATTTAAGATACCATTAATTCAGGTTACTGTGATTTAAGAACCTTGTGTTTTCATTGCCTCTTCTCCATTCCCCAGTGTTAATTTGAGCCTTTGGTAATATTGAGGTTACCTGTGGTCGAAAGGAGGAACATTTCCATTTACCGCTCTTTGAATATCCCTGTGCACAACAAGTGAACAACATTCTGCTGGCTTCTTTCCAAAATGACAATCTGTTCCGGTCGATAAACTAACATGTTAAACAAAGTCTTTAATACGATGTTCCTCTTTAATTTTTAGCTTATACTGACAACTGTGCTAAGTGACTGGGCAATTAAAATTCCTCAATAATGTTCCCTTGTAATTATTCACAGGGTCTTTGACTCTTTCACTCTGTCAGTTTCAACAGAGTCAGATGGAATATTCTGGAATGCAAATTGACAATGCCCTTACTCTTAAATTAACCATGCCCTCCCCATCTTAGTAATAAAATAACATTTTTAACCTTTATACTGCGAGATCATTCAAGGAAACGCCAATATCCTGAGCCAAACAGTTTTATTCCTTTTCAGCTGAGCCACTGTGGCCTTGGAACAAACATTAATATTACAGCAATAATTCCGTGTGTACTTCAGGCAAACTGTTCTAAAATCAGACTCCCCCACCCTCATCCCCACCCATACTTTTCTAGCTTATACTCCTGTAGAACTCTCGGTGCATATTCCACAGCGACCATACTTCAAAAGGTCATTCTTCAGGCATGGGCCCAGACAGTGAGTATCAGCAGGTCACTGTGCTGCAGGGCACCTCACAGCTGAGCCCGATCGTATCCTCACCCAACGACCACACTTCCCAGCAGGAATCACCAGACAGTGATGAAGAGCCAGATCCTTGGCTGATTTTTCCCTTTCTAACCCGGGGCACTGAAGATCATTGTAGAATTCTACGGGGGGAAAATTCAGTTGCTTTGCGCCTCCCATTAGCGCCCTAAGAGGGCGCTAATGGGGCGCAAAGCAACTAGCGCCCGGGCGCGGCGATGTTTGCGCCGCTCGCGAAATTGACCAGACATTTTGCGGCGGCGCTAAACACTACCACCACGATCTCCTGCGCCCGCAGATCGTGACGTCAGTCGAGCGTGCAACGCCCCGGTAGCGCCCCGGACCGGATATTGAGTGGCGCCCCCTGCATTAGCACCTGCCGCTAGCAACGACAGCTGGCGGGGAGCGTTTTGCAGTTGGGAAGGGACTGGGGGAACACTATTTAAAGGCGACCGCTTCCTGCCTTTTTTTGTCGGCGACATTTTTGCACCACGCATTCTGAGAGAGAGAGAGAGACTTCTGGAGAGATTCAACGCTGTGTGAAGGAGTTTTGGGTACTGAGCAGCACTTTGCAAGTTCATTTTGATTTGCCCTTCCTTGCATCGATTTAGAAGAGACTATGGGGGCTGCACTCTGAGCTCTTTCCCTGGGCCTCTCCATTGTTCTTTCCAGCAGATTTGATGTACAGGTCTCTCCAGGCCGAGATTCAAGGCTGCAATGAGCAGGGTGTAGATGGAGAGCAAGATCGACCCTCCCCTTTAAGAACTGGCCGTCGCCATTGTGTCTGTGTTCCATTGCTAAGTGACATCACCTGAGCTTCGCCAGCGCTCTGAAGTAGCGCCTTGCTCCTCGGCGTTAGCGCCTTAAGAAAGGTGTGTAGCGCCTGATTTAGCGCTCAAATCACCTCCAGGGGCGATAGAAACCAAGTTTGCAGTCGGAGGCGATAATTAGCGGCAGGCGCTAAACTTTGCACCCGGCCGATAATTGCGCCCCAAACGGGGCGATACCGAATTTCTCCCCCTACATCTCTTGTGTGATGGCATGGGGAGCCTGCCTTTGTGACCTATGTCCTCTTTGAGTAGATTTCTGAGAGGATCAGCTGGAGGCCTGGCACGTGCTGCTTTCCTGAGAAATAGCTAAAAGTAAGAAAGACTTGTATTTATACAGCGTCTTTCACCACCTCAGAACGTCACAAAGCGCTTCATAACCAATGATATATTTTTGAAGTGTAGTAACTGTTGTAATTTAGGAAAAGTGGCAGCCAATGTGCGCACAGCAAGCTCCCACAAACAGCAATGTGATAATGACCAGATCATCTGTTTAAGTGATGTTGATTGAGGGATAAATATTGGCCAGGACACCGGGGATAATTCCCCATCTCTTCTTCAAAACAGTGCCATGGGATCTTTTACAAGTCACCTGAGAGCGCAGACGGGGCCTCAGTTTAACGTTTCATCCGAAAGATGGCACCTCCGACAGTGCAACACTCCCTTAGTACTGCACTGGAACGTCAGCCTAGATTTTTGTGCTCAAGTCTCTGGAGTGGGGTCTGAACACACAAATTCTGACTCAGAGGTGAGAGTGCTACCACTGAGCCACGGCTGCATCACGTCGGTCTATTTCAGCCATGCCACTGGTACTGGGCCCAGATTCAGGGTGGTTATTGATCAACGGGATGGCAGATCTAATCCTGAAATCCCTAAGATGGTGTTTCCCACAAGCTGGCCTTGATTGTATGAAGGCCGGATTGCAGGGCTCACTCAAGCTTGTGCCCCGAGTCTCCAGGGCTGCAGTCTGTGCTTCTGATGAGGATGAGGTACCATCTTGTCTGGGACGCTGTTGTGGGGAAACAGTCACAGACTAGAATGAAGTTGCCACATGTTCAATTGATCTTCATAACAAGGAGAAAGCTTTCCTGATGTTACGGCATATGAGGTCAGTGCACCAAACGGAGACCCAGGTCATATGCCGCACATCTTGGAAGAGTGACCTCAGTGCCTGCACATAGGTGTAATGTTCATTGAAGATCCTTATTTTCATAGCAGGCCCCATGAAATCTGAGTCTACTGCCTCCCCAGCATCTACTGTGGAACAGCCAAGTCCTCATCCACTCCCCGCTCCTCTGGCTCTCTCATGCATTGTAACTCACCTGGTACAATATCCTCATCTCCACTATGTAGACCCCTGGATGAAAATCTCTGAGCTGGTGCATAGAACAGATAAGATGGTGACAAAGGTGATGTAATTTGGGGGGGGGGGGGAGGAATGGGGCAAGGACACCAGAGAGATCTCTGCTGAGTTAGCTGGTCTCACCCAGTGTGATAGAGTTTGGCAGATCAAGGGGCAGGATAGCTGTCATCATCATCGTCCAAAAACTCGTAAGGACTTTCTTCCACCTCCTCCTCCTCATTGTCGTCATCATCATCCTCCTCTTCCGCCACATTTGGCTGTGTGAGAACTCCGGATGAAGAGGGAATGAGGTAAGTATGGGTGTACAGCACTTAGACAGGGTGACGAGAGACAGACAGCCTGGAGTTCCGTGGCAGCTAGGTCCTTTAAAGTGCTGTAGCAGCAACAGGTACTGCTTATCTCCCAATCATCTGCAGCTGGTACTGGCCCAACAACTTCACCATTACCTACTATCAAAACGACTTGCCTCCCCTTGAGCTCAATAGCCTGCGCCCAGAAATCTGTTTCCCCCAGTCCCCCCACCTGTGGTCTATCTCACCCAAATATTGTGAGCCAGATTCTCCTAGAACAATGTTAACAGCACTAGGTGAAGGTACGTATCTGAAGAGAATCTTCCACATGGTAGCCAACAGTTGATGTAACAAGTGTGAGAAGGACGCTGTAATATGAGAGCTTGGAGTAGTAAGGGGCTGCTTGTGAGTGGAGCCCCAGCAACAGGGTTCAAGGTGGAAGAAGAGAGCCATTGAATCATGATGCACTATGAAATAAGACTTATCATCCCATTTAAGAAGTGAGGGTGATGAGTAAAGGCGGGTTTGGGATCCCATGGTGCTAAAGTGAAAAGACCTGTTTCTGGGCAATGCTGACTGTCTGTTTCTGATTGATTGTAGGGGGGCTGGCCGCATTGATGTACACGGACACAGTGCAGACATTTGTGATCATCGCTGGAGCTTTTGTGCTGATGGGATACTGTAAGTGAATCGTTCTTTGTACCTTTCAGACAAGAACGATTTAAAAACTTCCCCACGTCCCCGTGATGCTCACCGAGTTTAAACTGTAAGTGACTGAGCCACACAGAGCAGGAAGGGCCTAGGTTCCATCCTGGTCTAGTGCTGAGTTAATTAATTTCAGTCAGTGTGGTACTGAGCCACACAGAGCAGGGAGGGCCCAGGTTCCATCCTGGTCTGGGCTGCGTTAGCTGCTTTCGTCCAGGGCAGGGGATTGGTGCGCTCGGACCTTAGTGCCCCTGGCTTTAGGAGAGAGGAAAATCAGCCAGTACTCGCACTCCTGATCAGTGTCCAGCAACCACTCCTGGAAAGTGCACATGAGTAGATGTTATGTTCGGGCTCATTGGTGACAGCATCCACAATTGAGTACCCCGCTGACACTATCTGGACTCACATGGGCACTTGGGTGAGCTGTCAGAGGGCGTCTGGTTCTTGTGGAACATGTACCCAGAAAGACTCAGCAACTTGAGGAGAGAATGGGAGAAAACTGAGAGAGGAGAGGACAGACCCATTTTGCTCCACAAATAGCGCGAATCAGCCCGTCTTCATCGAAACGCTGTGACACAACAATAACACTGCTACTCACTATACTGAAAAATGACAACCGCGAGAATCATCTTTTTTTGGGAGCGTTAATGCTTGCCATGGTTCGGAATTCTTTGGCCACTTTTCCACAAAAAAGAATTGAACAGGAGCAGTTTTTAACATGTATTCTGAGCAAAAGGTGTCTAAAATGCATTCACCTTTCAGGACAGCCCCACACTGAAAGTTGGGCACATAGGCAGACGAGAGGCATTTAAGATGCAGTATGGCCTGTTGTTTTGCACAGATGCCAAGCGATGGCCAATTCATTAACAATGTCTGAGCATTCAGGAAGACATCTAGCACCTTGGTGCTGACAAACTCTTGATCTCTGCCAGTGTTTGAAGAAAAGCTTTTGAAAATCAGACACAGACAGGCCGGAATTTTCCGGGGTGTCAGCAGGCAGGATCGGTGGCGGGTCGGGACCCCGCTGTCAACCCGCCGCAATGCGCCTTTCCCAATGTCGGGTCTGTCAGCGCTGAGCAGACCCGACAGGCACAACGGGCGACCCAATTAATCTCATTAATATCTAGTTGACAGATCATTAACAGGCCTTTTGAACTTACTTTTTAACTTTAACTTCATGGTCACGGGAACCACGCTGTTCGGGGACCATGGCTGTCAACCTGAGGCAGGAGTTCAGTGGCCATTGCTCCAGCTGATTACTTGACAGCTTCAAATGTACAGTAAAACTCCCACCTGACAGATCATCACTTTCCTCAGCCACAAGCTGTTTCGCAGTCCATTTCCAGCACAGATTCTGCAGGCTTTCCACTTTCCACTCTCCATCCACTCTCACCTCATTGGAAGAACTCTCTCAGCATTGACAGAATGCTTCTGTCATCTCTACTTCACCTGCCATCGATTCCATCAACATGGGTACCCTTTATACTTTCTCACCTTAGTCCTCAGAATCCAACCACGATCAGCCCCAACACCTGCAGCACCAGGCACACCAACAGCACCTAACAACAACACCAACTTTCTCCGCAATCAACTGATGCTGCACAGGACAGAGGGCATCAACACCTGAGCACATTGCTGCCTGGAAGGCCAGGGATGGCCTCACCATGGCCAGATTTACTTCACTTGACGCTGTACACCCTGGCTGCCACATGATGCGCCAGGTTGGCACCACCTCACACCAACACCATAAAGCATCCCTACAATGACCAAGCCATTCCTTTCACACTCATCAGCATTGCGGGGAGGGGGGGGAGGGGTAGGGTACCGTTATGCCTCACCATTCACTGCAAATCAATAAGCCACTTCCAAAAATGCACACAAATCTGTCCAAGAACGGAAAGTGTAGAAAATAAAGGTTTCAATATTTGACAGCACATTAACAGAAACTTTACATGAACATTGGATAAAACACCTAAGTGGCTACCCTTGTGTATTGTTAGTTGGTATGATCGCACTAGGATGAGGGTGAATGTGAGCGGTGGCTAGTGAGATGGGGATGTGATAATGTAGATAGAGAGGGATGGGTGGAGGTGCAAGGTAAGTTGGTGTGAGTAAGGATGTGCAGGAGTAGTGTAGGGAAGGCAGAGTGATCAGGATGTGATGAGAGGCACAGCAGGATGAGGTTGAGTGTGGCTTTGTACTAACATTTTGTGATTTACTGAGATCATTGAAACGTTTGCAGCACTGCACCCAGGTCCTCCTGACCACATCCCTGCTTGTGCCCTCCTCTGCAATGTGCAACCAGGCTGTGTTGATCTCCTGGGGAGGTCTCTTCCATCCATGGGAAGGGAAGAGGACCTCCCTGCGTGCTGTGACGCCCTCCATAAGCAGTTGGAGGGAGTCATGGGAGAGCCTGGGTGCAGCCGTGCACCTCTGTGCAATGATTGTCAGTGTTTGCAGCACCTCAATGCTGTAGAACACTGACAGCACAAATGTCAAAAGTAAGGTGACCATGGTCCCTTTAAGGAAACCGACTCAAGCCACGTCATGAATGACGTCACCAGACCTGCTTCCTCAAATTAGACTGGGAAACATGCTGGGTGGGCTTAACAAGCCCTATCAACGTAAATTCATTTTAGGCAGCGGGATGGAGCCAGCACGGGGTCGCAACCCGCCACCGACATCGCCCGCACCGGACCTGTCGAGGTGAGCAAAATCCCGGCCTAAGAGGCAGTTAAGTCCCAGAGATAACTTTTGCTCCAATTGTCAAGATGGGTAGCAGTCTATTCTTTTAAGTTAAGCAACAAACCCCAAAGCAGACTAATGTATGTATTTTGTAATAGTACGTAAACAGAAGCTATACTGATTGTACCAAGTATCTCTCATCGTACTCAGTGTTATGTATGTTTTGCCTACTGTGGAATAAAGCAGCTTACAATGGAACTGAACACCATCTCCCTAGTGCTAACACAGTCCGCCTTCAGAGAGATTGAAGGAGTACACACAACATGGAGAATCAGAACACAAAGGAGTTTTGTTGTTAAAATCCTGGGTCTAATAGCTATTAGGCAGTGGGAGTCAACATCCATGAGGAGCAGGCGACCAGACCGCTTAAAGGAGCAGCTGACACCACTGAACCCAAGTGGGAATGGACAGTAAATGGATGAAGGATAGGAAACGAGCACTCTTAAGGGAATTTATGTCGGAGTGGGGGAGACTACTGAGTGGGTGCCTCAGAGCTCAGTGTTGGAACCACTACTGTTTCTAATTTACATAAATGGTGTGGATTCAGAAACGTAATAGGAAGTGGTCAAATTTGCAGATGATACCAAACTAGATGGGGCAGTGGAATCAAAAGAGGTACCTCAGAAATTACAGAAAGAACTGGACAAAATGTGTAAGTAGGCAGAACAATGGCAGATGAAATTTCAGTGTAAAATGCTGCATGTAGTAAGGAAAAATAGATGATATACAAACTCTGTGGATGGTGTTGAAATATCTAGGGATAAAACTGAAAGCAATCTGGGAGTCATAGCAAATTTGATGGCTAGACATGACCAACCAATGCAGAGCAGCATTCAACAATACCAACAGCATGTTGAACTACATAGCCTAAACAGTAGAATGTCAGTCAAGGAAGGTAGAGATTAAACTTTATAGTGCTCTGGTCAAACCATGCCTTAAATATTCTGTCCAGTTTTGGTTGCCAAGAAACAAAAGAGACATTCAAGCACTGGAGGCAGTGCAGAGAAGAGCCACAAGGGTGAGCCCTAGTGTCAGAGGTCTGAGTTACAAGGCAAGACTGGAGAGACTCGGGACTTTTCAGCCTGAAAATGAGGCATCTGACGTCTAATAGGAACATAGGAACAGGAGTAGCCCCTCGAGCCTGTTCCGCCATTCAATGAGATCATGGCTGATCTGCGATCTAACTCCATATACCCGTGTTTGGCCCAAATCCCTTAATACCTTTGGTTAACAAAAAGCTGTCAATCTCCGATTTTAAAATTAACAGGTGATCTAGAATCAATTGCCGTTTGCGGAAGAGAGTTCCAAACTTCTACCACCCTTTGTTTGTAGAAGTGTTTCCTAATTTCACTCCTGAAAGGTCTGGCTCTAATTTTTAGACTATGCCTCCTTGTCCTAGAATCCCCAACCAGTGGAAATAGTTTCTCTCTATCTACCCTATCAGTTCCCCTTAATATCCTGAAAACTTCGATCAGATCACCCCTTAACTTTCTAAATTCTAGGGAATACAACCCTAATTTGTGTAATCTCTCCTCGTAACTTAACCCTTGAAGTCCGGGTATCATTCTGGTAAACCTTCGCTGCACTCCCTCCAAGGCCAATATATCCTTCCTAAGGTGTGGTGACCAGGACTGCTCACAGTACGCCAGGTGTGGTCTAACCAGGGTTTTGTACAGCTGCAGCATAACTTCTACCCCCTTGTACTCTAGTCCTCTAGATATAAAGGCCAGCATTCCATTAGCCTTTTTGATTATTTTCTGTACCTGTTCATGACATTTAATGATCCATGTACCTGGACCTCCAAGTCTCTTTGGACATCCACTGTTTTTAGCTTTTTACCATTTAGAAAGTACCCTGTTCTTTCCTTTTTAGGTCCAAAGTGGATGACCTCACATTTGCTAACATTGAAATCCATTTGCCACAGTTTTGCCCATTCACTTAATCTATCAATATCCCTTTGTAATTTTATGCTTTCATCTACACTGCCTACAATGCCGCCTATCTTTGTGTCATCGGCAAATCTGGATATATGACTTTCTATCCTATCATCTAAGTCGTTAATAAATATTGCGAATAGTTGAGGCCCCAACACAGATCCCTGCGGGACACCACTAGTCACATCATATAGAGGTTCATAAGGTTGTTAAAAAGAATAGAAAATGTAAGTCCAGAATATTATGGCCCATAATTTGCAGTCAGCAGCAAAGTAAAGGTGTTCGCTGCTGGTCCCGAAGTAAGCTTCCCACAAAGATCTCGCGATCTCTGTGGCGAGAAATTCGGCTTTTCCGACAGCGCAGCCAGTGTCGGAGCAGTGACTGACTGACGGCAACTTCAGGATTTCCGCATTAGGATCCGCCTGCGCTAAATCCTGAAGTTGCAGTCAGTTTCAAAGGGGTAAAATCAGTGAACACTGTTCATTCGTTATTATTACCCACCGCAAATTCCGGGCCCATATATAAATTAAATTACAGGAGTAGAACAAGGGCACACGGGTTAAAACTAATAAAACGTAAATTTAGGACAGATATCAGAAAATTCTTCTTCACACAAAGAGTGATCAACGTGAAATAAACTTCCAGATGGAGTAGTGGAGGCTGGATATAATAGGATGCTACAAGAGAGGAGGAGTAGGGCTTTAGGATTTTTCTTGATGAATTAATTAGAATGGATCGGACGGCCTTCCTCACCTGTAATTATTTTGCGGTTTTGTGACTCTGCCATTAACCTGTGGATTTCCATTCCATCTTCCACAGCTTTCCATGAAATTGGGGGCTATCAGGCTTTGTTTACCAAATACAAAGATGCCGTGCCAACCCTTCATGATTCACTATATCCCCTCCGCTATAACATCTCCGACAAGTGCTACCTCCCTCGCGCTGACTCATACAACCTCCTGCGAGATGCAGTCACTGGTGACCTACCCTGGCCAGGATTAATCTTCGGCATTACCATCATTGGAATTTGGTTCTGGTGCAGTGATCAGGTAGGCTGGTGATTTACCATTAATAATCTTTGATCCCTAGGTCTCAACAAAGCTTTTTCTTTAAAAAAAAATCAGCTGCCCTTTCACCCCTGGGACCTGGGTTTGAATCCAGCCTCAGGGAACCAAACATCACAATATGTGTTAGCTACACTGTTCTTTCAGCCCCAGGATGATGGAATGAAATTTTCCGCTGCCTGCTGGCTGAGTGTATTATTGGCCTTCGGGCACTATCAACCTCGTCTCTGTAACAAATATCAGATGCATATCCATGCTTTAAGGTATCAAAGCATATCCGAGAAGAACTGATCAGAAATGAGCCGGAAAAGGAATTAGGGGAGCTGACTGAGGGTGAAATCTATGAAATGGGTTTTGAGGAGATAAAGAGAGAAGCCATGAGATGGAGGCCTTTAGGGAGAGAGCTCCAGAGTACTTAGATGAGCACTTGAAATGCCATAGCATACAAGGCTACGGGCCAAGTGCTGGAAAATGGGATTAGAATAGACAGGGCTTGATGGCCGGCGCAGACACGATGGGCCGAAGGGCCTCTTTCTGTGCTGTATAACTCTATGACTCTATGGGCTGGATTTTGATACTGGGGCGGGTTGGGGTTGTGTCATCCGCATTTCGTGTTGCCCCCCCCGACTCTAGATTGATGTGGATGAATGATGCGATTTTAACTTAATTGGCCAATTGAGTTCCAACGTGTGGGAACCCATGGCCAATGAGTTATTCCAGTCTGAAAGTCACCTCCGATGACGTCATCATTGCTGCTGCATTTAAGGTCTGCAACAAGCCTTGCTTCTTCTGCAGGCTGCCAAGCTTTTGGACCTCTATTCTAGAGGCAACTGCAGCAGGAATGGCCAGCCAACGACCCAGGTCTGCTCCCAGGTTCGATGACGTTGCCCTGCAAGCTTTGGTGGATGGAGCAAGAGCCAACAGAGAGGTGCTCTTCCCCTCCTCAGGGAGGAAGAAGCCTCCCCAGCAGACCAAGGCTGTGTGGGTCCAGATCGCCCAGGAGGTCACCTCCTTATCATTCACCTGCAGAACCTGGATCCCGTGCAGGAAGAGGTTTCATGACCTTCTACGTACTGCAAAAGTGAGTATGACTTTCCCTTCACCCTCAATCTGATCCCCATTGCCTCTCCTCACCAGCACTCAGCTTTAGCAACCTCTTCCTCCATATCCCACTTGACACTGACATCCATGCACCCTTACCCATTCTCTCTCCCTCTATGGTCATATTCACCTTACTATTTGACTATGCAGCCCTCACACTACCTATCACTGTCATGCTTTGAAAACAACTTACAACACACAGGGAGGGCCCTTAGTCTCGCCACCTCAATCCATCTTTGTCTCCTTCTAAGCATCTATGCTATGGATTCTCTACACTCACTCCTTCAATCTCACTCAAACTCCACTTGTCTCCCTCATTGCAGGAAAAGAGAGCTCACAATAAAAGGGAAAGAGCCAGGACAGGAGGAGGGCTACCCTCATTAGTCCAGCTCACCCCCTGGGAGGATGCGGTCCTGGAGATCGTGGGAGTAGAGGAGGATACGCAAGTGGGGGACGGACAGACGGGTGCATCACAGCAAGCTGGTGACAGAATAGTGTTCCATCTCTCTCATTGATATTGCATGAGTTGTTGATAATGAATCTGAAGCTCTAACAGATGGATTTATGATCATCTGCAATATGCAATGTGCATGTAACCTTGGCATCACATCTCTGACTCTTTCCTTTACTCCCCCACAGGACCATCGCAAGCACCCGTCCCCACTAGCCAGGAGGAAGAGCCTGAGCAGCCAGACTCCTCAGAGGAAGCTGCGACCTCTGAGGGCGCAGCGTCAGAAGAACTCAGCGCACCCAGCACCAGTGCAGACACTCACACCTCGGTGGGACCCTCAGGATATAGAGTAGTGTTGTCACCTGATGTATCACAGCTCGCAAGTGAGCATCAGCAGATGGTGGAGACAGGGACAGCAGTGGAGAGTCCTAGTCGGAGGGCGCAGGACTCTCCTCGCTCAGCTCAGCTGCATGTCGACCCTCTGCCTCTGGGGCCATCCATAAGATTAGCGGTGCTGGGACTCCAGGAACAGATGCAGGAGTCTCTGACAGGTTTTGTCTCCAGGGTCGCTGCGAGTGTGGAGCGAATGGAGGAGTCCATAGCGAACATGAGCAGAGCCTTTGTGGAGTCATTGGCATATGAACGCATCACCACGGAAAGGATGGCAACCTCCGTGGAAAGGATGGCTACAGTAGAGGAGAGGATGGCTATGGCTATGGAGGAGATAAGTCGCCAGAGTGTAGAAAACATGGTCATTGTTCAGAATAGACTGGCATCTCTTGAGGAGCGATGGTCATCTATTGAACACAGAAACCAGATCTTCATGGAAGTCCTTCTGAGTAGGACTTCCAGTGCAGATACGGGTCCCCATGGGCCCCCTGATGTGCAGCAAGGTGCTCTCAATCCACTTGCAAGCGCTGAGGTGGACCTGACCCATGAGAGGGATGTTGGTGGCAGACAACAAGGAGGTGGGGGCTCCTCTCCAAGCGCTCACACTTCCATGCCACTGACAAGTCCTCGGTCAGAGCCCCACCAGAGTCCGCACCCAACTGAGATCGGCGTCTCAACCCCTGCCCAGCCGCAGGAGCAGCAGACTGTTGCCGACCCCTCGCAGGTTCGCAACCCCAGAGGACGCCCGCCAAAGGTGTCGAGACAGGAGCAGCAACAAACTGAGCAGGGGGCCTCCACTTCTGCTGAAGCCACAGGGGAAGCACCACGTAGGAGCATGCGTAAGAGAAAGATACTGCACAAATAGTCACAAGGGTAGTCACTTGGGTGAAATTTGATGTTTAATGTGAAAAAGCCATCAGGTGTAAAGTGTAAATAAAAACTCTGATGGCTACAGCTGCAGTTGTGGCGTCTGTCATTTCGCTAATGGAACTTCCACAATGAGGCCTTAGGATAACTTGCAATTGTCAGTATGGTGGTCAAATTGTTAGGGATCCGCTGGGTCTGGGCCATTGTCGTAGCTCTGGTAAGAAGCTGCGAGACAAAAGTGCTTGATTGTCTAGGCTAAGCAAATCTGGTCAAGATGAGTGCGTTCCTTGCATTCCGGGCAGCTATGGTCTCGCGTAATGCTGCCGCTGGTTGAGGGGCCTCTGCAAGTTGTTCGTTCTCTCTCTCCTCCTCCTCCTCCTCATCTGAGGAGGCTATGTGAGGAGCCACTTGGTCCTTCGGCATCTGTAAGCCATGACGCTGTGCCATGTTGTGAAGTGCACAGCAAACCACGACGATTCTGGAGACCCTGGCTGCTGAGTATTGCAGGGCTCCACCTGATCTATCCAGGCATCTGAAGCGCATCTTCAGCATACCGATGGTTTGCTCGATTATGGCTCTGGTGGAAATGTGGCTGGAGTTGTAGCTCTCCTCAGCTGCGTTGGATGGGCTCCTCAACGGCATCATTAGCCACGTCTTCAGGGGATAGCCCTTGTCTCCAAGTAGCCATCCGTGAAGTTGGTCTGGCGGACTGAATAGCGGAGGCACACTTGACTGGCGCAGTATGAAGGGGTCATGGCAACTGCCAGGGTACTTGGCACAAACATGCAGAACTTCCTTCTTGTAGTCACACACCAGCTGAACGTTGAGGGAGTGGAAGCCCTTGGGGTTGACAAAAATACCTGGATTGCGATGGGGTGCCTTAAGAGCCACATGTGTGCAGTCAACGACGCCCTGCACCCTTGGAAAGCCTGCCAGATTAGCTAATCCAACCGCACACGCCGTGACACTTGCTCGATCCTTGGTGAAATGGATGTGATTGTGCGCGATGGCAAAGAGGGCATCGGTTACCTGCGTGATGCAGGTGTGTGCGGCCGCCTGGGAGATGCCGCTGATGTCTGCTGCTGATTCCTGGAATGAGCCTGAGGCAAAAAAGTTGAGTGCGGTGGTGACTTTGACAGCCACTGGTAAGGGGTGTCCACCTGGTCTTCTGAGCTCCAGGTGTTGTTGCAGCATTGCGCAGATGTCACCCACTACCTCTCGCAAAAGTCGGAGCTGCCTTTGGCACTGCTGCTCAGACATGTTGAGGTAGCTGACCCTCTGTCTGTAGACCCTGTTTGGGGGGTATCTCCTGCGCCGACGGACTTCCATGCGCTGGCACCTTCTGGCCTGTGCAGCTTCAGGCGGGTGAGCAGCAGCTTGGCGCTCCTGCTGTTGCTGCTGCTGTTGGTGCTGCTGTTGTTCATGGTTCTGCTGGTGCCGCGGCTGTTGTTCATCCTCATCGGATGCCCAGGAGGGAAGGAAATAAATGGCTCCCATGCCTCTGGTATATGCCTCAGTTGAGGAAGCGCTCAATGAGGGTGGCGAGAGGGGTTTCCCAGAAGGTCACACTGGAGATGGGTGTCAGGCTCCAAACTTCCAGAGCTGTGGTTATGCCTTCTAAAAGTTCCCCCAGACCTGTGACAACAAAGTCCTGCCACCTGCAAATGATGGCTGATCAAATCTCCTATTTAAAGGTTGAGCTGCAGCTGAGTGTCAGCAATCCACTTGAGCTCCCGTCAGGTTTCACTGGCGTGTTTCACATCAGGCGTGCTTCACGTGGGAAAAGGGTTAAACTAGCTAAAAAGTTTCGAAATGGCATTACAGAGCCAATTTAGGGCTTGTTAAGGGCTTTAATGGCCTCTCCCGCCTCTTGGAGGCGGGACGGAGTCGGGAACACCACACACGATTTTATCAAAATTGCGTGGAGGCGGGATGGAGGCAGGATCGGGTCCGCCCGCCACTTTTCGCAATTTTAACCCCCCACACGCCTCCAAACCCGACTCCACGGCCCTATGAAAATCCAGCCCTATGACTATGAGTACGGGAATGATAACTGAAGACTGTGCCACTGATGATGATACAGGGAAAGGCAGACACACATTAACATAGACTCAAAAGAGAGGTGTATGGGGCAGGAATGTAGAGCTGGAGGAGGTTGGCAGGTGGGGAGGAACGAGTGTGTGGAAGAATTTGAAGTTGAGAACGAGGATTTTGAAGTTGACGCTCTAAGGGATGGGGAGGTAGTGGAGGGTGGTAAAGGCAGAGCTGGAAGGTGATGTCCATTAGGACAAACGTTATAGGTGATATCTGTAAGGACAGGGGTGATAGGTGAGAGCACTATGGCCAGGGGTGATAGGTGAGCGCTAAGGCCAGGGGTGATAGGTGCTGTCCGTAAGGACAGAGGTGATAGGTGAGGACAGTAAGGACAGGGGTGAAAGGTAAGGACGGTAAGGACAGGGGTGAAAGGTGAGGACAGTAAGGACAGAGGTGATAGGTGAGGACAGTAAGGACAGAGGTGATAGGTGAGTGAGACAGGATGTGGGCAGCGGAAGTCTGAATGAATTGGAGTTTGTGTAGAGAGGAGCTCAGGAGGCCAGTGAGGAGAGCGTTGGAAACATCAAACCTGAGGTGACAAAAGGTATGGTTGAGGTTTTCACTGAGGGTGAGGGTGGGGCAAAGGCAGGAAATATTTTGAAGAACAAAACTGCTCCAAATTTGGCATTAAATTGGCAAACTCACTTAGTGAGGACGGGGTGTGGGGGGTGGGGGGCAATGGCACTGTTAAAATAGAGCTCCTCTTCCAAAATCAGGGTTAATCTGCTTGATGGGACAGAGCAGAGGGCATATTATCTAATCCTCGCTGTACCTCAGCTCAGAGTGTTTGGCAGGGTAATGCAGAGAGAGTTTGAGTCTGTATCTAACCCATACTGTATATATGCTGGGAGTATTTGATGCCGACAGTTGATGCTGAATCCCTTCTGCTGAGATATTTCTAACAACTAGTTGGTGTCCATCTTTTCCAGGTCATCATCCAGCGTTGCCTTGCTGCTAAGAACCTGACACATGTGAAGGCCGGTTGTGTCCTATGTGGTTACATAAAGCTGTTGCCCATGTACCTGATGGTCTTGCCAGGCATGATCAGTCGAGTACTTTACCCAAGTAAGTTTTCTCAATCAAATGCCTATTTGTTCCAACCCAATGTATTCTTGTTAATTGGCATAAGAACCAAAAAGAGTTACAGACCATTGGCGAGGGCAAGAGCTCACCAGCCCCCCCCCCCCTCCCCCCCCACAACCCTCCCTCACTCACACACTGTGCCACGTAATGGTAATAATGGGAGCATGCATCACCATCGTTGACTTTCCAATTTCAGATATTCTCGTGCGTGGAGAGGTTAGCAGCCAATTTCACAGCCCCTTTAATGGAAGCAGGGAGGTTTACCGATGGGGATGTGGACCTTAATGTGTGATGATATACTGAGGAAGAGTCTAGGTTCCAGTCCCGGTCTGTGCTGGGTCATCTAATCTCACCTGATATGATGCTGAGCCATACAGAGCAGGCACGGCCCAGAGGTCTCAAAGGGCACTCCCTTGCGTTACCAGCTGAAGGAAATTTCAGATTTTTATCCCTGCGTCAGGGGGTGCAAGAGGTTTGCGTGGCTCCATGGGGCAAACTTAATTTCAATATTTGTTAGTTGTGTTCTGGGGGCACGTGCAGGCTTCTCCAAAATTTATGCTGCCTTGAGCCATTGTCAGAATGTCATTCGGGTACACTATAAGAGCAGAAGAATAGGCTAGGACACCCTTCACAACAGCTACATCTTAAAGGGGATATAGCACCTGAAAACGAAATGAAATGGATTGTGGGGCCTACTGCTGGATCTCTGGCCCTGTCAGTGCTGAGGTAAATCTTCCTCTCTTCCCCACTGCCCCCCCACCCCCACCCCCCGCCCCCCCACCGCGGCAGTATGAGCCACTTGATCTTTGTTCACCCCACCATACTTAAATGATGGCTGGGAGGCAGGACTAGGGAAATGATCTGATTTCCTGTATTCTGCCTCAAGTACTGACAGCCCCAGGGGCCACCAGGAGAAGGGTGGCAATTGATCCTGGCAGGAAACCCGCGAACGGCAATGTTGGGGCCGAGAGGGCCGATTAGTGGACACCTTTCTCTCTCTCTCTCTTCAGGCTCTTTTCCACTTCCCGCAAGGCCCATGAGTCATGGGGACCCTTTCTTTTAGATATTAAACAAAGCTCTTCGGGGCACTTCTGCCCCCTTTAAGCACTGCTGTATTTTTTTCGCTCCCTCTGTAAGATCCCACGAGGAGCCCGTCCTGTATGAAGAATTAGGCCCCGCCCAAGTAAATGGGTTTGGGCAGCAGGCCGAAATCCTGCCCTAACCCACCTCTGGTGGCGAATCCGCCTCAGACGAAAATCCCATCCTGAGTGTCTTCTGTTAAAGAAGGTGAAAGCATATGTGTGTCTTACCGACATTGTAGTGTGGACCAGTACAGATAAGTAGAGGGCTCAAGTATATTAGCAGGATTCTCAAGGGTCTTTTTCTCCGCTTCTGGAAGGCTGTCCTCTTCCCATGCCACTCTCGCTGCATTTTGTTGAGGAGTGTTCCCAAAGGCGGTAGGCGTCCTCTCCTGAACCTCCTTAAACATGACTTCCCAGGCTCTCTCAGTAAAGGCAGCGTATTGGCCTGCATCCTGTATGCATTTTCCAACACGTTCACCAAAGTTGCTCCCCAAAGGACCCTTTGTGTGCTGCACCGGAACCTTTTACTGGGTCTGCTCCAGAAATGATGCCCCTTTTACTTCTGTGCAGCCAGTGAGCCGGGCAAAGTATGCTGGCAGTGCAGCAATAAATAGCAGCACAAAATCTGGGGAGGTCCCCTCAGTGTGCCTGCAGTGCAAAGTGTCCCTGTGCTGGCAGTGCAGCAGGAGCCCAATTTCAGGCCCCAGATTCCGTCCCTGGTCTGTGCTGAGTCAATTGATCACACCCGGAGCGGTACTGAGCCACACAGAGCAGGAAGGGCCCAGGTTCCAACACAGGTTTGTGCTGAGTTAGCTGGAATCGGGTTAGTGGCTAGAACTGACCTATGCACCCCTGCGTTAGGGAGGGAAACATGAGACAGGGTTCCTGCTCCTGATCATTATCCATTATCCAGTGACTCCATTTGGAAAGTGTCTGGATATCAGGTGATGACAGGATTGGGCTTGGCAGTGATGCCTCACAGTTGAATATCCTCCTAACACTCATTCTCTAGACCCACACCTGACATATGGTCACATGGTGAGCAACTAATGGCCCATGGAACCGTCCCCCAGCGACAGTCAGCACCTTAAACATAGAAAGGAAAATTGGATGGAAATCAATAACCAACGTGCTTTTTATTTGATGTTCAGGTGCTGCTATAATAACAGTCTGTAGTTATTAAGAAAATATGTTTCACCTTTCAGTAACATTGCGGGCACTTTCGAATCAGATGACCCAACAGTGGACTATCCCAGCATGCATTTAGCCTGGCTCCATGGAAACCAAAATTTTAATTTTATAAGTTAAAAATCCGATTCCTAAATAATCTCGAACCATATCTCCCTTAGCTAGGCCCCAAAAGCCTCAGTTAGGCTCCAAATTGAAATTTCAATATTTGAATCATCACAGTTCTTGTCGTAAGCTCATTTTCTCACTAGGTTTCTCCATCCTGAATGTGTAATAGCAAAAGATATCAGAGTTCTGCCCTGAAACTTATTTTGTGAAACATTAGAAGGGGCTGTTGTGAGGGGCAGGACAAGCCACACCGCTCTAGCAGTTTAGAAGGAGCTTTACTCAGTATCTAACTCATGCTGCCCCTGATTTGGGAGTGTTTGATGGACCTTTTTAGTCTGTATGTAAACTGTGCCGTATTTGACCTGGGAATGTGTGATGACACAGTGAACTTTACTCTGTGTCTAACTAATGCTAACACTTGATCAATATCTGGGACAATATTTTATAGGGTCCATTAGAAGAAATTAATTTGGGACAAATTTGGAAAACCCATGCAGCTCATTCTAATGCTTCCATCTTCTCCCACAGATGAGGTTGCATGCGTTGTGCCAGAGGATTGCAAAAAAATCTGCGGCACTCCAGTTGGTTGCTCGAACATTGCCTACCCAAGACTGGTGGTCGCACTGATGCCCAATGGTAAGCCATCTGTATAACTATAAAACCAAGCTACAAATAGCCCATCATCCATACTTCCATTTCCCTCTTCCCCTATTCTCCTCACCTGTGTATGGCTCCACGGGCACTGACCACCTTCTGGTACCTTGCCTAAGTGGTCATGTGTGTGTAAAGTTATCCCGTTGTGGGGAAAATCGCAACTGACCCTGATCCTCTCCTCACCCAATGTACACACGCACATCACTTTCCAACAGAGGTCATTGGACAGTGATCAGGAGCATGATTTTTTTCACATCCCTAACACAGGGAGACTGGGGCCAATTGTAACGGCCCTCCCGGCACCTTGTGTGAGATCAGCTAACTCAGCCCAGACCGGGAATGGAACTTGGGCTCTTCCTGCTCTGCATGGCACAGCTCCACAATGGATAAACATGCTCAGTCTCTAATTCCAATCCATTCTTTCATTGGACCTCAAACCAGGAGCTCCTAACCTCAGTCTTCCCCTCCATCTATAATGCACACACTATTAAAATCCAAACTTGGTGTCACCATATCAACACTTTCTAATTTCCATCATCATCTCTGATATTTTTTCAACCTCAGTGCTGTCCTGCACTCTGGGCCTTGGCTTTTTACCTAAGTTTCAAACCTAAAAGAAACCTGGAAATCTCCTCTACACATTCCACTGTTCCCCACTGTGTTCCCTTTATATATACCACTGCTCCCAGTATGTCCCCACTATATACAGCACTGGGCATCTTCTCCATATCTCCCACTGTTCCCCAGTGTATCTCCTTTATATACCCACCATGTTGCCTCTATATATCTCACTGTTCCCCAGTGTACATGTGCCACACCATGTTTCCTCTTTATATTCCACTATTTTCCAGTGTTTCCTCTCTATATACCCATTGTGTCTGCTCTATAGATTTCAGTTCTACTGTGTGTCTCCTGTATATGCCCCACTGTGTCTTCTCTACATAAAATACTAATCCCAGTATTCCCCAGTGTGTCCACTCTATATACCTCACTATTCCCCAGTGTGTCCACTCTATATACCTCACTATTCCCCAGTGTGTCCACTCTATATACCTCACTATTCCCCAGGTTGCCAGCTCTGTGATTGATTTGAATTTGCCGTGTGTCTCCGGACAGGACTACGTGGTTTGATGCTTGCCGTGATGTTGGCGGCTCTCATGAGCTCACTGGCATCCATCTTCAATAGCAGCAGCACGCTGTTCACCATGGACATCTGGGCAAGTATCCGGAAGGGAGCCAGCAACAAGGAGTTGATGATCGTTGGCAGGTGAGGAATCATTAACAGGATCTGAGGAATGTTTCACAAGATAATTATAATGAGGTAAGCCATTAAGCTCATCCATCCTGAAAGATCTTAACACACACACCACACACACACACCCTGCAGCATCCAATTGGTTGTTAAATAATTCCAGGGTTTTCGTTTCCACTATATCTGGAAATCCATTCCATATGTTGGTCACTATTTGAAAGCTTGAGTGAAGTGTCACTCTGTTATCGTACCGGGCACACATTGCCACTCTTAGGCAGCAGTGTCATCAAAAGGTCACACTATCATGTGTCACACTCCCTCTCTGCTTTACCATATCCTCAAATAGCATGGCTACGGAAGAAATTCAGGGAGCTTGCGCACGTGAGGAATCTCGATGACACAAACAGTGTTCCTTGCCATACAACCAGAATGGAACCTTAACCGTAGAAACACTCTTATTACATGTCTCCTTCTTCTCTTCCTCAGGGTCTGGATTCTCTGTATTGTGGCGATCAGCATTGGTTGGATCCCTGTGGTACAGGCAGCACAGAGCGGGCAACTCTTCGACTACATCCAGTCTATCACCAGCTACCTGGCACCACCCATCGGTGCAGTTGTCCTGCTGGGCGTCTTCGTGAGGAGAGTCAATGAACCAGTAAGAAGCCATTCTGATACAAGTTAACAGCGATTGATGGAGTGAATTTTCATATTCATTTCTAGACTGTCCCATCAGAACTCCCAGGTCAGGTGTAGCACAGGCTAGATACAAAGTGAAGCTCCTGCTATACTTCCCCATCAAGCACACCCAAGGCAGGTGTATCATGGGTTAGATACAGATTAAAGGCATCCGAAATTCCCCGATTTTTTGGGGGAAAAGTGGTATATTTCTAATGAAGAGGACCGGAATTTGGAACGTAAGTCAGACCCGCCAGAGTTACAATCCTTCTCAAGTGGAACTGGCTGTTGTCAGAAGATGTGCCAGCCCCCAAAGTGGTGCATACAGGGTAATGAGGGCAAACGCTGCTGCCCAGAAATCCTGCCATTTACATCAGAATTGCACCTGCCTTAAGCTTGTATAAAAGAGGAGTAAGTTACCTGCATGACTTGTCAAACCAGGAAGAGGTTGAATTCGCAGGCTTTAATTGACCACGCTCTTAGTCTGAAATATCAGCTTTGACTGAAGTGATTACAAAAATCTTTTCTCAGCTGTGCTGCCTCTGTAGTTTCGGGCAGGAAAATCTTTTTCTTCTCATCCTTCTATCAGGGAGCCCTAACTATGGGGTTTACTATGGGTATTTTCATACATATTGGAGGCAGAATAGGAGCAGAAGGAAGAGGAAATGAGAGAGGCAAACAGGATAAGGATACAACAAAGGAGAAGTAGCCAAACTTGGAGGTAATCTTCCAACTGCGAGTACAGACAATGCCACTCTCTCTAGAATGTACCCACTCTTCTCATTACTTTGTGACAGGTGACTCTCACAGTCCAATCTCCTCATTCCCAGTATCTATTCCCCCCAAGTGACTGCCTTTGGACTGGTCAAGGATGGAGGACAAGTGATGCAGTGCCTCACAATGCGGGCAGTTATCATGTACCTGAGGAACCAGGCTCTTCATTTATCCTCCTCCTTCTGTGCCTTGTATGGCTGTAATTCATCTTAAGAAGAGGAGGAAGCGAGGTTAGATTTGTTCTTGTGTTATCTCATCTTGCTTGTCCTCATTAGGTCTTTTAACTTCTTCCTGGATTCCTGGGAATCAAGCAGCAAGAACCACCATCCTCCACATTGTTTTGACTTCTTCCCATGGGTGTCATAGAATCATAGAATGGTTACAGAACTGAAAAAGGCCATTCAGCCTGTCAAGCCCATGCTGGTTCTCTGCAAGAGCACTTCAGCTAGTCCCTCTCCCCCGCCCTTTCCCCGTAGCCCTGCAAATTTTTTCCTTCAGGTACTTATCCAACTCCCTTTTGAAAGCCGTAATTGAGTCTGTCTCCACCACCCTTTCAGGCAGTGCATTCCAAATCCTAACCACTCGCTGCGTAAAAAAGTTTTTCCTCATGTCACCTTTGGTTTTTCTGCCAATCACCTTAAATCTATGTCCTCTGGTTCTCAACCCTTCTGCCAATGGGAACAGTTTCTCTCTATCTACTCTGTCCAGACCCCTCATGATTTTGAACACCTCTATCAAATCTCCTCTCAATCTTCTCTGCTCTAAGGAGAACAACCCCAGCTTCTCCAGTCTATCCATGTAACTGAAGTCCCTCATCCCTGGAATCATTCTCGTAAATCTTTTCTGCCCCCTCTCTAAGGCCTTCACATCCTTCCTAAAGTGCGGTGCCCAGAATTGGACACAATACTCCAGTTGAGGCCGAACCAGTGTTTTATACAGGTTCATCATAATTTCCACACTTTTGTACTCTATGCCTCTATTCATGAAGCCCAGGATCCCATAAGCTTTTTTAACTGCTTTCTCAATCTGCCCTGCCACCTTCAACAATTTGTGCACATATACCCCTAGGTCTCTCTGTTCATGCACCCCCTTTAGGATTGTACCCTTTAGTTTATATTTTCTCTCTTCATTCTTTCTACCAAAATGTATCACTTCACACTTTTCTGCGTTAAATTTCCTCTGCCACATGTCCGCCCATTCCACCAGCCTGTCTATGTCCTCTTGAAATCTATTACTATCCTCCTCACTGTTCACTATACTTCCAAATTTTGTGTCATCTGCAGATTAAGAAAAGCAGTGGTCCTAGAACCGACCCCTGGGGAACATCACTGTATACCTTCCTCCAGTCCGAAAAACAACCGTTCACCACTACTCTCTGTTTTCTGTCACTTAGCCAATTTTGTATCCATGCTGCCACTGTTCCTTTTATTCCACGGGCTTCAACTTTGCTGGCAAGCCTATGATGTGGCACTTTGTCGAACGCCTTTTGGAAGTCCATGTACGCCACGTCAACTGCATTACCCTCATCAACCCTTTCTGTTACTTCATCAAAAAACTCAATCAAGTTGGTTAAACACGATTTGCCTTTAACAAATCTGTGCTGGTTTTCCTTAATTAATCCACACTTGTCCAAGTGACTGTTAATTTTGTCCCTGATTATCGTTTCTAAAAGCTTCTCCACTATCGAGGTTAAACTGACTGGCCTGTAGTTGCTGGGTTTATCCTTACACCCTTTTTTCCCAGCAGATGCACCTTCATTTTTCTAACTTGGGCCAGCAATAATTGCAAGATCCCCATTGGTAAGATTGGCTGTGCGGTGCTTAGAGGAGGACGCAGTGGCACACACTTTGAGTCCTCAGATGATTATCCCATGGATGGAGTGGATATTTCTCCAGCTAATTCATTGCAGTACCACAGGACCCTCTTTATCTTCTCAGAATTATCTCCTTGAAAATGACACACAGAGCAACTCTGCAGCCAAAACAAATACTTCCTTCCTTGTGTCCTTTGGCCCAAAGTACTGCACAAATCTTTTTATGTGGAACAAAGTACTGTCAACTTACCTCAGTAGTCTGCTCCACTTATAATGAAACTGCCAGCTTTTAAGCCTGGCTGCACTTGTAACTGTTTGTGCACCCCCCACCCCATATAACTCTCTAATCAGTAGCAGGAGTTGAGCACAAGGACCATCCTCGAATATTATAATTAATTGATCCCAGTAGTCCCCACAAAGTCGATACCCAGCGTACTTTAGCCCCAGTCCAAAGCTGCATTGGCAATTTGGGACTCCCAAACTTTCAGGGTCTCGGTCCCCTAGGGCTGGATTCAAATTCATTAACGGAGGTGAAAGGACAGTGTATCCAACACACTCTGCCACCTGATCCCCAAGACTGGATTCATACCCAGGTCCCAGAGGTGAAAGGACAGTGTAATTAACACACTGTGATAGCCAGTCCCCCCTGTACCTGTATTGTGATCCGGGATGGATCAGGAAATAGCTTCCTGAAAACAAATTACAAACTAGTTATTAGATTAAGTAGCAGTTAGTAAATTCAATATTAGTTAACTGCTGTTTAGCACATTCGCTGCTAGTTGTGAGCGGGTTCTTGTTTATTACCCCTGCAGGGTGCTTTCTGGGGTTTGATCGGGGGCCTGGCCATGGGGCTCTGCCGGATGATTGCTGAGTTCGTCTATGGCACGGGCAGCTGCATCTTCCCATCCTCCTGCCCATTCATCTTCTGCGGGATCCATTACCTCCACTTCGCCATCATCCTGTTCAGTTGCACATGTTTGCTGGTCCTCATCATCTCCTTCTGCACGCCACAGATCGACGAGAAACATGTAAGTTCTGGGGGATGAATACCTGACGGTTACCAGTCTATAACAAGGAAAGGCTGGGAATGTATTTGTCTATCCTTTTTCTCACTCTGTCTCTCTTTCCTCCTGTTTCTGTCTCTGTCTTTCTCTTCATCTCTTGGTCTGTTTCTTTCTCACTTCAAAAATCTTACTGAAAATAATGGAGATATCATATATAGACAGAGAAAGGAATAGAAAAAGAGAAGGGGAGAGACGGAGGAAAGAGGGAAACAGAAGGGTGAGAGACAGAAAGGGGAGAGTGGAGGGAGAATGAGAGGGAGGGAGAGAGACATACAGATATACGCACACAGGGAGAGAGTGTTATAGACAGAAAGTGAAACGGAGAGAGAAAGATAGATAGACAGCAACAGAGAAGAAAAATAGAGACAGAGAAACACAAAAATGGAAAGAGACCAAGAGAAAATGGGAGGCAGAAAAACAGAAACAGACACAGAGAGGAAGAGACAGGCAGACAGAGAGTCAAAGGCACAGATATAGAGATACAAGCACAGAGAGAAAATTACACAGAGGAAGAGAGAAAAAGAGAAGCAGAGACACAGACAGATAGAGAGAGACAGATAGAGAAAGAGATAACGAGAGAGAGAGAGACATATATCTTTGAGGAGGTAACAGACATGGCAGATGAGGAAATGCAGTGGATGTGGTGTACATGGACTTTCAGAAAGCCTTTGACAACATGCCACACAGGAGACTACTGGAGGAGATTAAGGGTTATGGAATTAAGGGAAGGTAGCAAACTGGATTAAAAACTGGTTAGAAGGGAGGAAACAGAGAGCAGGAGTTAAGAGCAGAGAGGTTGGAAGTGAAAAGCAATGTCCCACTCGGTTCTGTTCTGGGACCACTTCTGTTCACTGTGCACGTCAATGATTTGGATATAGAGCAAGAGGGAGCGATGTCCAAATTTGCAGATGATACTAAAATAGAAGGCATAGTAAATAATCCTGAGGACTAAAGGAAGCTGCATGGGAATACTGATAAGATGTGGAATGGCCAAAACATTGGCAGGTGGAATTCAATGTCAGTATATGTGAGGTAGTACAAAAAGTAATAAGTATACTTTGAATGGGAGAAAGCTGAGTGAGGTTCACAAGACATTAAAATCAGCACCTGAGAGAGATAAGGCCATAAAAAACTAATGGAATACTGGGTTTTATGACAAAAGGTAGGAATATAAAAGTCAAGATGTAACAAATCTGTATAAAACCTGAGTAAGATCACAGTTGGAGTACTGTGTGCAGTTTTGGGCTCCTCACTATAGGAAGGATGTTGAGGCAATAGAGAGGACACAGCACTGTGGGATTGCACTACCAGAGTTAGTAACTGAAGCAAATTAAACTAACAGTAGCTGTTTGACCCTCCAGCTGCATCGCCTGGTGTACAGCCTCCGCTATAGTCGAGATGAAAGGATTGACTTGGATATTGTGGAAGAGGCGAAGACAAAGATCAAAACTCAAGAAGAACCAGAAAATGGCACTACCGACAAGCACCCAGTGATAACAGGTACTCAGCCTGGAAATTAGCAATTGCTGACACCATAAGGCAGCAAGACTAAACTAGAAAGGAAAAAGAGCGAGTAGGTTGTGGGGGACATTTTGTTAAATGCTGAGAGAAATGATCCTTTAAATATATAACTTGCACTGTGAGTACAGAACTAGAGAATGAGTATAAGTTTAATGAGTCCCTAGTGAGACAAGAGATTAGAAGGAATCTGAATACACACAGAGCGGTGAATGTGGCGCAGACTCCCAGCTAAAGCCATGAGTGTTGTGTCCAGTAGCATCTTAAAAACAGCTAGATGGATATCTGGTTAGAAACAAGACTGAAGATTAGAAGTACACAGAGAAGGTTAAATGTTGTGTGGAACATGATGGGTTTCTGAGCTGCTGGGACCATGGAAATGTCATCTGAGGAATGCAACTGGTCAACAAAGTACAGTAGAGGAGAGGAGGTTAGATAATGTGGATGGAAGCTAAATGATTCTGGACTGGATATAAGCAGCACCACTTGAATGAGCCCAGTGCACTAAAGTTAGTTATAAGCAGTACCCTGTGAATGTGAGACCAATGCTCTAATGTTAGATATGAGAAGCATCACCTGAATGGGCTCAATGTTCTAACTTTAGATACGAGAAGCACCATTTGAATGGACCCAAAGTTCTAACTTTAGATTTAAACAGCACCCTCTGTGTAATTCATTATTTATATGTTTCAGTTGCAGAACCAAGGAAGAAAAGGAATGTCTTTATCCGTTGCTGTAGCTGGTTCTGTGGCATTAGCTCAGAGCCAGTGCCAGAGCCAACAGAAGAGGAAAAAGTGGATGCCATGAGGAAAATGGAAGACATCAGCGAAAATACATTCTGGAGTACTGTGGTTAATATAAACGCCATTATCATGATGTGTGTCGCCATCTTTCTGTGGGGCTTTTACGCTTAAAAATTAAAATAAAATAAGTTTTATTTTCTTTTAAAACTGCAATCTCTTAATTCAAACTATTTTACTGTTGCTGAACAAGTTTGAACAAGCTTTTCTCTGGGGCAACCGTCAGGTCTGTGCCTTGGGTCTATGTTGGGTCTGTGCCTTGCATCTATGTTGGGTCTGTGCCTTGCATCTATGTTGGGTCTGTGCCTTGGGTCTATGTTGGGCCTGTGCCTTGGGTCTATGTTGGGTCTGTGCCTTGGGTCTATGTTGGGTCTGTGCCTTGCATCTATGTTGGGTCTGTGCCTTGCATCTATGTTGGGTCTGTGCCTTGCATCTATGTTGGGTCTGTGCCTTGGGTCTATGTTGGGTCTGTGCCTTGGGTCTATGTTGGGTCTGTGCCTTGGGTCTATGTTGGGTCTGTGCCTTGGGTCTATGTTGGGTCTGTGCCTTGGGTCTATGTTGGGTATGTGCCTTGAATCTATGTTGGGTCTGTGCCTTGAATCTATGTTGCCCCTGTTCTTTCGAACTATGTTGGGTCTGTGCCTTGAATCTATGTTGCCCCTGTTCTTTCGAACTATGTTGGGTCTGTGCCTTGGGTCCATGTTGGGTTTGTGCCTTGAATCTATGTTGCCCCTGTTCTTTGGAACTATGTTGGGTCTGTGCCTTGAATCTATGTTGCCCCTGTTCTTTGGAACTATGTTGGGCCTGTACCTTGAATCTATGTTGCCCCTGTTCTTTCAAACTATGTTGGGTCTGTGCCTTGAATCTATGTTGCCCCTGTTCTTTGGAACTATGTTGGGCCTGTGCCTTGGACTTATAGCCAACCTAGAAAACTAGCAAAAGTTCACCAGCCGTTTCAAAGAAGCTGGTACAGCCCGCAAAAAGCAGACAATTCGAGAACAGCCCTGACAGGGAAAAGCAGGTAGTATCACAGGCTTATCTTCATCTGCAGGTACACACAATATTCCTTCACTTGTAGTGGATGAATAAAAAAACATAACTACACGAAAGCCTGAAGGGGAAATCCAAATGTTGAAGGCAAAAATTCTTAGCACATTTGTAGGATGGTCCAAGGGCATACTCTCCTGGGAACATTTTGAATGTTTACATTAAAATAATCCATTAGGTGTCAGCCTTGGCTCAGTGATTGTACTCTCACCTTTGAGTCAAAAAGTTGTGGGTTTAAGCCCCACTCCAGGACTTGAGCACATAAACCAGGCTGACACTTCAGTGCCATCTTTCAGATGAGACCTTAAACCTAAGTCATGTCTGCCTCTCAGGTGGACGTAAATGATCCCATGGCACTATTCGAAGAAGAGCAGGGATGTTCTCCCTGGTGTCCTGCCCCCAATATTTATCTCTCAGCCAACATAATTAAAACAGATTATCTGCTCATTATCATGTTGCTGTTTATGGGACCTTGCTGTGCGTAAATTAACTGCCACGTTTCCTACTTTACAACAGTGACTACACTTCAAAATTGCTTCATTGGCAGTAAAGTGCTTTGGGGCATCCTGAGGTCATGAAAGATGCTATATAAATGCAAGTTCTTTCTTTCTTTATTCTGGTTAATTTTAAGCACTTTCATATTTCACAATTACTAGATTTTTAAATGGAAAAACAAATGATATTTGGATTTTCAACAGACTAACGAAACTTCACTTATCCAACTGTTCTAGCAACAGTTATTCTCTGAGGGAACAGCAGCATAGTGGTAGTATTACTGGGCTAGTAATCCAGAGGCCTGGACTAATGATCCAGAGACGTGAGTCCAAATCCCACCACGGCAGCTGGGGAATTTCAATTCAGTTAATTAAATAAATCTGGAATAAAAAGTATCAGTAATGGTAACCATGAAACTATCGGAATGTCGTAAAAACCCATCTGATTCACTAATGTCCTTCAGGGAAGGAAATCTGCCATCCTTACCTGGTCTGGCCTATATGTGACTCCAGACCCACAGCAATGTGGTTGACTCTTAACTGCCCTCTGAAATGGCCTAGTAAGCCAAAGCCTAGCTGTAACAAACCTCTACGAAACACAATAAGAAGAAGAAAACCGGACAGACCACCCAGCCTCGGCACCGGCTACGGATACGACAACGGCACACCCAGCCCAGTTGACCCTGCCAACATCTGGGGACTTGTGCCAACATTGGGAGAGCTCTCCCACAGACTAGTCAAGCAACAGCCTGACAGAGTCATGCTCACAGAATCATACCTTTCAGCCAATGTCCCAAACTCCTCCATCACCATCTGGATATCTCCTGTCACACCGGCAGGACAGACTGGGGTGGCGGCACAGTGGTATACAGTCGGGAAGGAGTGGCATTGACTCCGGACCCCATGAAGTCTCATGGCTTCAGGTCAAGCAAGGGCACAGAATGTCCATCACCAAGAGTGGCTCGGTAGCACCATTACTGACCAAGCTGGCCGAGTCCCGAAGGACATAGCTACCAATTTGGGCCTGCGGTGGTGAGCGAACCAACACGAGGGAAAAACCTACTTGACCTCGTCCTCACCAATCTACCTGTTGCAGATGCATCTGTCCATGACAGTATTGGTAGCAGTAACCACCGCACAGTCATTGTGGAGACAAAGTCCCGTCTTCACACTGAGGACACCCTCCATCGTGTTGTGTGGCACTACCACCGTGCTAAATGGGATAGATTCAGAACAGATCTAGCTGCTCAAAACTGGGCATCCATGAGGCGCTGTGGGCCATCAGCAGCAGAATTGTATTCCACCACAATCTGTAACCTCATGGTCCGGCATATCCCTCGCTCTACTATTACCATTCTATACTCCTTATTGAACCAGGGGACCAACTCTGGTTCAATAAGGAGTGTAGAAGAGCATGCCAGGAGCAGCACCAGGTGTACCTAAAAATGGGGAAGCTGCAACACAGGACTACATGCATGCTAAAAAGCAGAAGCAGCATGCAGGGCTCAATGATCCCATAATCAATGGATCAGATCAAAGCTCTGCAGTCCTGTCACATCCAGTCATGAATGGTGGTGGACCATTAAACAACTAACGGGAGGAGGAGGCTCCATGAATATCCCCATCCTCAATGATGGTGGAGCCCAGCACATGAGTGCAAAAGATAAGGCAAAAGCGTTTGCAACCATCTTCAGCCAGAAGTGCCGAGTGGACGATCCATATCGGCCTCCTCCTGAGGTCCCCACCATCACAGAAGCCAGTCTTCAGCCAATTCGATTCAGTCCACATGATATCAAGAAACGGCTGAGCGCACTGGATACAGCAAAGGCTATGGGCCCCGACAACATCCCAGCTGTCATGCTGAAGACTTGTGCTCCAGAACTAGCTGCGCCTCTAGCCAAGCTGTTCCAGTACAATTACAAAACTGGCATCTATCCAACAATGTGGAAAACTGCCCAGGTATGTCCTGTCCACAAAAAGCAGGACAAATCCAATCCGGCCAATTACCACCCCATCAGTCTACACTCAATCATCAGCAAAGTGATGGAAGGTGTCATTGACAGTGCTATCAAGCAGTACTTACTCACCAATAACCTGCTCACTGATGCCCAGTTTGGGTTCCGCCAAGACCACTCGGCTCCCGACCTCATTACAGCCTTGGTCCAAATATGGACAAAGGAGCTGAATTCCTGAGGTGAGGTGAGAATGACTGCCCTTGACATCAAGGCAGCATTTGACAGAGTGTGGCATCAAGGAGCCATAGTAAAACTGAAGTCAATGGGAATCAGGGGGCAAACTCTCCACTGGCTGGAGTCATACCTATCACAAAGGAAAAAGGTCGTGGTGGTTGGAGGTCAATCATCACAACCCCAGGACATTGCTGCAGAAATTCCTCAGGGCAGTGTCCTAGGCCCAACCATCTTCAGCTGCTTCATCAATGACCTTCCCTCCAACATAAGGTCAAAAATGGGGATGTTCGCTGATGACTGCACAGTGTTCAGTGCCATTCACAACTCCTCAGATAATGAAGCAGTCCATGCCCGCATGCAACAAGACCTGGACGACATTCAGGCTTGGGCTGATAAGTGGCAGGTAACATTCGTGTCACACAAGTGCCAGGCAATGACTATCTCCAACAAGCGAGAGTCTGACCACCACCCCTTGACATTCAACGGCATTACCATCGCCGAATCCCCCACCATCAACATCCTGGGGGTCACCATTGATCAGAAACCTAACTGGACCAGCCACATAAATACTGTGGCAACAAGAGCAGGTCAGAGGCTAGGTATTCTGCGGCGAGTATCTCACCTCCTGACTCCCCAAAGCCTTTCCGCCATCTACAAGGCACAAGTAAGGAGTTTGATGTAATACTCTCCACTTACCTGGATGAGTGCAGCTGCAACAACACTCAAGAAGCTCGACACCATCCAGGACAAAGCAGCCCGCTTGGTTGGCACCCCATCCACCACCTTAAACATTCACTCCCTCCACCACCGGCGTACCGTGGCTGCAGTGTGTACCATCTACAAGATGAACTGCAGCAACTCGTCAAGGCTTCTTCGGCAGCACCTCCCAAACCCGCGACCTCTTCCACCTAGAAGGACAAGGGCAGCAGACTCATGGGAACACCACCACCTCCAAGGTCCCCTCCAAGTCACACACCATCCTGACTTAGAAGTATATTGCCGATCCTTCATCGTCGCTGGGTCAAAATCCTAGAACTCCCTGCCTAACAGCGCTGTGGGAGTACCTTCACCACATGGACTGCAGCGGTTCAAGAAGGCAGCTCACCACCACCTTCTCAAGGGCAATTAGGGATGGGCAATAAATGCTGGCCTTGCCAGCAACGCCCACATCCCATGAACGAATATTTAAAAAAATCCAATCCGCACCACCCTAGTTCACAAAGACACTCTACCCCCTCCAGACCCAACTCACAAACACTGCACCCCAACACCCCATTTCCAACCCTCCAGGTTCTCTGGCACTCTACTCCCACTCCAATCCAGTTAAGATGGTACCCTTCTTCCATTCTCCCCTTTTCAAGCTGACACTCTTTGCCATCCCACCCGCACCCACCACCCCCCCAGCCCAGTCATGCATATACTCTCCCTAGCACCCCTCCAAACTTGTCCCTTTTCTCTGTCCCAAAGCACCCCTCTCAGCTTATCCCCTCTTCTCCCCCACTCCCCAAAGCACTGACCCCAGCTTCTGCCCCCTTCCTTCAACCCTTCATTACCTCCCATTTCGCCTTCGTCTACAGCCTTCCACTTATCTCACCCTTCACTGCCATTGATTTCCCATCCCTACCCAGTATACTAAGGCAGGAATCCAGACTATTAGCGAGGAGGTCTGACTGGTGCATTAGCCACCAGATTGGGGAGGAGAGAGACAGGAGTGCAGAGGGTGTTGTGCTGATTTTGACACGCTGATCGGGTACCCAAAATGCTGACAATTGTCACATGTACCTATTTTGGGCCTGTGCCTTGGGCCTATGTCGGGCCTTCATCTGTGCTAGTCATGGATCAGTCAGGTGTCAGACCTTGCAGGCATTGCCAAACTTAATTTAGGAATCTAAAAAATAAATGGCAAAATAACAACCCTGTTCTTTGTTCTTTTGCTGATGATCTTAGATTTATGTACTTTAGTTACTGACTCACTGGCCAATTGAAATGGTTTTCCACAATTTACCTGATCAAATTCATTCATAATTTTGAACACCTCTTAACCTTCGAGGCATTGCTGAACTGGGAGCTAATGTAGGTCAGCGAGCACAGGGGTGATGGGTGAACGGGACTTGGTGTGCATTAGGATATGGACAGCAGAGTTTTGGATGAGCTCAAGCTCATGGAGGTGGAAGATGGGAGGCCGGTCAGGAGAACATTGGAATAGTCGAGTCTGGCAGTAACAAAAGGAATGGAGAAGGGTATCAGCAGCATGTGGGCTGAGAGAGGGGTGGAGACGGGCGATATTATGTCAGATAGACTGGATCTGGAGATTGAAGCCCATTGCGGGGAGGAGCAGTTCACTGAGTTGTGTACAGTCGTGTTCAGCCTAAGCTAGCAGCCGGGAAGGTGATGGAATAAGAGGCTCCAAGCCAGCCGGCGAGTGCCATTGGTCAGCTCCAGAATCAGCTGGTGTTTGGGTTACGGGTGAGTGGGGTCCATACAGTCTCCACACTCGCTGTTTCCCGGCTCTCAGCAGCTCCACTAATGGTAATGCCGGCGCTTCCAGTTTGGTATTAGTTTAAATCAGTCGATACATTGTGGCCCGTCGTATTGCTGATGCTGAATCTAAACGCCAGCTGAGAAAGACTCACTTGAAAAATCAGAAATCCCCAACTTGGTGTATCCGGGATCCACTGTTCAATCTGCAGCCGCTCATTCCAAACAAAAATAGGTCTCATCAGTCGCCAAAGGACTAACTGCAAAAAACGAGAAGATATTCTGGCTGTCTTCACCGATATCGAAGGACGACGATGACGAGAAACATCTTATATAAAAAGTTACAGTTACTGTAGCAATAGAGGGTGAGTCCATTTTATTCATTCATTTACTTTTGCTTTTAGCAATTGTAACAATTTTTTGAAGTATTTAGTATCATAGATTGAGTTATATCGAGTCTACAGCACAGAAGCAGGCCATTTGGCCCAACTGGTCTATGCTGGTGTTTATGCTCCACACAAGCCTCCTTTCACCCCTCTTCAACTAACCCTATCAGCATACCCTTCTAATCTTTTCTCCCTCATGTGCTTATCTAGCTTCCCCTTAAATGCATCTATACTATTTGCCTCAACTGTTCCTTGTGGTCGCGCGTTCCACATTCTTACCACTCTTTGGGTAAAGAAGTTTCTCCTGAATTCTGTATTGTGTTCATTAGTGACTATCTTATATTTATGTCCCCTAGTTTTTGAATCCCCTCCAAGTGGAAACATCTTCTCTATGTCTACCCTATCGAACTCCTTCCTTTTAAAGACTTCTATCAGGTCACCTCTCAACCTTCTCTCTTCCAGAGAAAAGAGCTCCAGCCTGTTCAGTCTTTCCTGATAGTTATAACCTCTCAGTTCTGGTATCATCCGTGTAAATCTTTTTTGCACCTTTACCAATGCCTCTATATCCTTTTTATAAATATGGAGACCAGAACTGTGCACAATACTCCAAGTGTGGTCTAACCAAGATTCTATGGGGAGAAATTCGGTATCACCCCGTTTGGGGCGCAATTATCGGCCGGGCACAAAGTTTAGCGCCTGGCGCTAATTATCGCCTCCGACTGCAAACTTGACTTCTATCGCCCCTGGAGGTGGTTGGAGCACTAAATCAGGCACTACACACCTCTCTTAAGGCACTAACACCGAGGAGCGAGGCGCTACCTCAGAGCGCTGGCGAAGCTCATGTGATGTCAGTCAGCAATGGAACAAACACACACTGGCGCCAGCCAGTTCTTAAAGGGGAGAGTCGATCTTGCTCTCCATCCACACCCTGCTCATTGCAGCCTTGAATCTCGGCCTGGAGAGACCTGTACATCAAATCTGCTGGAAAGAACAATGGAGAGGCCCAGGGAAAGAGCTCAGAGTGCAGCCCCCATAGTCTCTTCTAAATCGATGCAAGGAAGGGCAAATCAAAATGAACCTGCAAAGTGCTGCTCAGTACCCAAAACTCCTTCACACAGCGTTGAATCTCTCCAGAAGTCTCTCTCTCTCAGAATGCGTGGTGCAAAAATGTCGCCGACAAAAAAAGGCAGGAAGCGGTTGCCTTTAAATAGCGCTCCCCCAGTCCCTTCCCGACTGCAAAACGTTCTCCTCAACCTGTCATTGCTAGCGGCAGGCGGAAAGGCAGGGGGTGCCACTCAATATCCGGTCCGGGGTGCTACCGGGGCGTTGCACACTCAACTGACGTCACGATCTGCGGGCGCAGGAGATCGTGGCGGTAGTGTTTAGCGCCGCCGTAAAATGTCTGGTCAATTTTGCGAGCGACGCAAACATCGCCACGCCCGGGTGCTAGTTGCTTTGCGTCCCATTAGCGCCCTCTTAGGGCGCTAACGGGAGGCGCAAAGCAACTGAATTTTTCCCCCTATACCTTTTACATGACTTCCCTACTTTTCAATTCAATTCCTCTAGAAATAAGCCCCAGTGCTTGGTTTGCTATTATATTATATGGCCTTATTAATCTGCCTCGCATCTTTTAGTACCAAAATGCACCACCTCGCACTTCTCTATTGAAATTCATTTTCCAATTAAATGCACATTCTGCAAGATTATTAATGTCTTGCTGTATTTTGTCACAATCTTGCTTTGTATTAACTACACCCTCCAATTTGGTGTCATCCTCAAATTTAGAAATTGTACTTCCAATTCCCAAGTCCAAATCATTAATGTAAATTGTGAACAAGCACCGATCCCTGTGGAACACCACTTCCCACCTTTGCCAGTCTGAGTAGCTGCCCTTAACCTCTACTCTCTGTTTTCTGTTTTGTAGCCAGCTGCTACCTGTCGGCTGACTCCACATGCTTTGACCTCAGTCATGAGTCTACTATACAGTACCTTATAGAAGGCCTTTTGAAAATCCAAATATATTACAACTACTACATTAAAAAACATTTTTTAAAGTTTCTTAAAAAATTTAATTTTTATTAAAATGGATAAATTTGACACTGCACAAAATTAAAATTAGTTTTTCAGGGCAGTCAATACGCTATTAAAACCCCAGTTACACCTAATCCCTTTGGGTCTAGCTCTTTTGGAAGTGGGCAGATCGGAGGACCTCCTCATAGGTCTGCTCCTGGGCCTGGCCAAAGTGGTCATGATGCGGAGATGCCGGTGTTGGACTGGGGTGGACAAAATTGAGAGGTCGCACAACACCAGGTTATAGTCCAACAGTTTTATTTGAAATCTTGTGATTTCAAATAAAACTGTTGGACTATAACCTGGTGTTGTGCGACCTCTCAATTCTGGCCAAAGTGGCCATTAACTGGTCCAGGCAGTGGGCGGTCGAGGGGGTCGTTCAGCCCGTCTGCCTGCCTCTCTTCCGCGGCTATGTTCGCGCCCGGGTGGCCCTGAAGGTGGAGCACACGGTGTCCGCCGACACGCTCGAGGCCTTCCACGACCAGTGGGCACTGCAGGGACTGGAGTGCATCATCACCCCGGGGAATAGAATTTTAATTTGATTTGTTAAGTTTCCTTTAATGTGTTTTTGTTAAGTTACAGTTTATTTGTATTTAACAGCGTAATTACTACAGAAGAGCTGACGTTTTCATCAGTATCCATGATTTGAGAGATTTCACTGATTGCCGGCTCTGTGCGGGGGTGGGATTGGGTGAGTCGGGGCACACAGCGCAGCCTATGGAGGAGCAGTGAATGACAGGCCGCAACTTCAGGATTTCCGCATTAGGCTGCACATGGCTGCTAAATCCTGAAGTTGCGGTCAGTTTCAAAGGCGAAATTCCGGGCCAATATGTTCACTGCACAGTGATAGAAAATACAGCATTGTGCTGGACTGGTTGTCAAAAAGCATTTTACAAACTTTGTCAATGCATTAGGTTTTCAAATCTAAGAGTTCATCAAGAGACCATCGTGTTTCTTCTGTTTTCAAAGGACAGCATTACAAGAGTTTTTTTTAAATAACTTGTACGGTGGGGCCCACTAATGATGACAAGGAAGAACGTGAGATTGCCCTTTTAATGAACCATTATACGGAAGCATCCATTGGTTCCAAATTCCGGCGACTCTCGCCTGGTTAAAGTTACGTCGCATCTTGTGATTCATCCCGGGAGTATTCGAGCTAAGTGTTTCTGTTTTGTACAAAGAATAGATCACTATAAATCTTCGATCCGCCGGGAAAAGAATCTCACCCAATCTTTAAGCCTGTATAAGACGCAGTCCCCTGACCACCAGCTTTAAGGTTTTTTTTTGGCCACGCTGAAAGACGTGAAAGCAAGATTGTCGGTGTTTGAATGGTGCCTTGGACAATTAAACTGCCTGTTGCACTGGAAGCCTGCACAGCCCGGAGGTAAGTACAGAATATCAATTTCTGCTCACTTTGTGTTTGATTGGAATAGGGCAAGCCCCCAAATCAGGTCTTTGCAAGGGTTGTTTTTCTTTTATTAATAAAATGACAGTCTAGCGAGATTGGAAAAGGAGCTGGAGTCAAGTTGCTGTCAGAGAATTAAACTGATGCAATTCTTCGGCAAACGCCACGGTCAAACTGTTGGGGCTGAACATTGGGTCTGGGCTGGTGGGGCTCTTTCAGGATTCAAGGCTGTCCGCATCTTGGGACTTGGAAGAAGAGAAGGACAAACAGCTCTGCTGAAAATCTAACTTGCAGACGCGGAGAGAAGTAGATCGTTTTTGAGCCAGGACTTGTACATTCACACTCGACTATTTTAAAGTGGATGGGAAGCCGAAGCTGCTTGGCCCCGGGGTAAAGTTGGACGGTGAGTCTGCTGTGGAGGCCCGAACAGACTGGCAAGTAAAGAGTCCCTCCACTCTCCCTACCCCAGGAGAACATCGAGGGGGAGGGGGAGGGGGGGCTGATATGGGTGGTCAAGGTGCTCAATGAAATAAACAAGGCAAACGTATAATGCCGACCAAGTGAAGACAGAAGACCATAATCTCAAGATAAGTATCAGCTGCATGAATGGGGAGATTAGAAGGAACTTTTCCATGTAGTTACTGGAATGGGCTATGATTTGCCATAAGTGGTGTTTGATCCTATATTGATTACAGCATTCAAAAAGGCACTGGATACTTGAAACGATTTTGAAAGGATATGGGGAGTAAGCAGGAAAATAGGACTATATAAAATCGCATCTTTTCAACTCCAAGCTTCTCCTATGTAGCTTGGCAGGGACTGACTCCATTTTGTTATAACTTCAAGAAGGCTTTACTAATGATTTGGATTTTGCCCCCTTTAGGGCATAAATTCACTAATGTCTTTAAAAGTGCTAAATTCTTGTGCATTAGCAACCTCAGTCGGCACGATAGTCGATGTGAGGCTTTGTTGTGGGAATAATCTCCCAAAATGTAGCTTCACTCAACAAAAAATGATTAAAGAAAAGTAAGTTTAGTCTGGTTGTTAAACATTTTCCCCAAGGAAAGAGAACTTGATGCATAAACAGACGAACAAAGGATTAATCCAGAAATAACTTCTCCATCAGCCAACTCTGAATAAACACTGATGGGGGCCTGCAAATTAATTGCCACTCAGTCAGCCCTCTGAATAGGAACGGTGTGTAATATAGGAGCCTTAGGGAGGGACATTTTACAGAGCACTTAGATAGTTGAAACTTTCTTTTAAACTGGATTTCTCAATTTTTATACATGAAGAACAATCGATAAACTGAAGACCAGTGAGCCACTAAAACTTTGCAACAGAAACATCAGGTTGTCATAACTTGCATAGTTAGTTCGGTTAACTATGGGTTGCTGGGTGGGGTTGGAGCAGGGAGGCAGGAAATATCTGAATATGATGAATAGGAGTAAAGTTATGAACTACTCTGGGAAGTCATCTGACTAGTTGGTACTTGCTAGTGAAGTGGTAATGTCCACAAAAGGGGATCATTCTGGAGAATTTCCTGGTTCAGCTGAAGGGACAATGGTATTTTGTCTGGACCATTCTCCATTGCCAATATATCCATAATGTCCCTGTAGCAAGGGTCACCTGTTTCCAAAAAATAATTATGCACCTTCATTTGACAAGAAGCAGCAGATTTATCAACTGGTGCATCAGTGAGTCAAATAGATCTCAACTGATAGACCGAGGAGGCATTGAGGTGGATCAAGGCCTATTTAGACACCATCACCCTGTGAATGAGAATCATTTACCAATACTTTTGCACCTTAGGACATGACTAGAAGATGTGACCAAGGGAACTTCACTTTCCAATCCTCTTCAACCTTCATAGGTACTCCTGTGTCCTTTGTGGAAGCTTACTGGGGTGAGTAATGTTGACAGAGTACATAAGAACATAAGAAATAGGAGCAGGAGTAGGCCATACAGCCCCTCGAGCCTGCTCTGCCATTCAATAAGATCATGGCTGATCATCGACCTCAATTTCACTTTCCCGCCCGATCTCCATATCCCTTGATTCCCAGAGTATTCTGAGTTGGTTTTCTGTCACACATGCTCAGGTTACTGAGGGTAGTTTGAGATGCAGCAAAATGCACTCCTCATAGATGGTATTTAGGACCCATTGTCACGCTTCATGTCTGGTAGGACTTCGATGAAGAATGAGGCCACGGTAGTTGTTTTCCAGTGGGGAAAAGAAAGAAAAAAGTATGGATATGAACTTGGCTAAGTGACAGGAAACAGAGAGTAGTGGTGAACGGTTGTTTATCGGACTGGAGGAAAGTACACAGTGGTGTTCCCCAGGGGTCCGTACTAGGACCTCTGCTTTTCCTGATATATATTAATGACTTAGACTTTGGTGTACAGGGCACAATTTCAAAATTTGCAGATGACACAAAACTTGGAAGTATAGTGACTAGTGAGGAGGATAGTGGTAGACTTCAAGAGGACATACAGGTTGGTGAAGTGGGCAGACACGTGGCAGATTAAATTTAATGCAGAAAAGTGTGAAGTGATACATTTTGGTAGGAAGAATGAGGAGAGGCAATAAAGGGCACAATTCTAAAGGGGGTGCAGGAACAGAGAGATCTGGGGGTATATGTGCACAAATCGTTGAAGGTGGCAGGGCAGGTTGAGAAAGCGGTTAAAAAAAGCATACGAGAGAGAGAAACTGTTCCCATTGGCGGAAGGGTCGAGAACCAGAGAACACATTTAAGGTGATTGGCAGAAGATCCAAAGGCGACATGAGGAAAAACTTTTTTACGCAGCGAGTGGTTATGATCTGGAATGCACTGCCTGAAAGGGTGGTGGAAGCAGATTCAATCACTGCTTTCAAAAGGAAATTGGATAAGTACCTGAAGGGAAAAAAACTTGCAGGGCTACAGGGAAAGGGCGGGGGAGTGGGACTAGCTGAAGTGCTCTTCCAGAGAGCTGGCATGGGCCAAATGGCCTCCTTCTGTACTATAACCATTCTATGATTCTATTTCAAGGTTTCCCTGTTGGTTGTAGGCGTTTGAAGGCCATAATCAATATTTTTATTGGGGTCAATGGCTTTTAACATTGGACAATCCTGTTTTAGTTTCAAAAGATGATGATCTCTGCTCCATGATCATGTTTGAGGAATGCAGGTCTATTTCATGGAGGGGGTGAAAATCAATGGGTGTACTGGGGATAGAGATGGGATTCTGGAAAATTAGGAGAATTAGACCAGTTTCTTTCTTTTACTTCCTCCAATACAGTTTCTTTATTGCCTTATATTTTGTGGTTCTTGTGTATAACCACCAGTTTTTGATACAAGGCAGCAATTCCACAAGCAGTTTAGTGGAGATGTCAAATTTAATTGAAGACATGAGAAATGTCCAGTCACTCCTTATTATAATGTTTATGCTGTTAAATGTGAATGGGTTTTTCCAGTCAATTAAGAGGAAGAAGATAATGGCCCGGATTTTGTGGTTGTAATGACGGTGAAACTGTCAGCGTTTGCCGTCTTTCCTGTGGAAAAACTGACAACTTCTGGAGTCTGCACCTGCGCATTTAAACACGGAAACCCTAAAGTTGCTGTCAGTGATAACCTGCTGCTCCAGAGTTCTCGCTGTTGCAGTCCTCGCAGATGGAAATCAATTAAAATCACTGAATTGATGTGAACTTCTACTTTTTTTACGCACTATTTACACTATAAAAACCCAAGTTAAGCCTTGTTGAATGAAGTGTAACTGATTTTTTAGTGGCGTACATAGTCATAATTACTGCTGAACAATCTCTCTGGCCCTGAAAAACTCATTTTATATTTGTGGAATGTCAGATTTCTCCATTATGATAAATTCCTAGATTTAAAAAAATAAAAAATTTTTTTAAGTTTATTTATGATATTTCAGCTTCTACCTTACTCCCATGTGTATGTCCCAATCTTTATTTTGCTCGCTGTAAAATGATTAAAAAGTGAAAGATAATCAGTGCTATTTTGGTTTGGTGTCTGAGAATTCTTCAATGTGATTGGCTACTTAGCCTGCTTGATGACATCACTGCGGGATGCTGGAGATGCCCTATAGGTGACGCCAGAATGAAATTAACTTTGGGAAAGGTGAAATCCATGCCACAGAGATTGCTAGCTCGGCTGCTTTCTTCGAGGTCAGCCGGAACGCCGTCACATCACCGCTGACTGTAAAATCCGGGCCATTCATTCTGGAAAATAAATTGCCATAGGGGTCAGCTTTCAGGATGTTGCTGTTTGTAAATTCTATAAATGACATGGGCACGATCCTCCAAGGTGTCCAACTTTCTGCATGGCACTAAAATGGGCATAGTGGTCAATGCTAGCCAATGTGTAATTATCCAAAGGGATCTAGTGAGGCTAGGTTAGTGGGCAGAGGTGGCAGGTGGAGTTCAACATGGCCAAGTGTAAAGTCATGGGATTGGATAGAAGCGAGAATGTGGATGATCTATTAAATTGCAACGTGCTCGAGGGTTTGATGGATAGGTTGTTGAAACCATTGATTCAGTGTCACAAGTAGCGAGTGTATAGCTAAGGGGGTGATTTATAAATCTTGAGGCTACATCTGGAGTACAATGTTCAGTTTTGGTCTCCGTATCGCAGAAAAGATGTGGATTTATTGAAGGGAGTTTAGAGGAGGGTTGTTGTGCTAAACTTAAAGGCTGAGTTAAGAGCCAAGGTTGTGTATCCTGGGACATTAATCTCTGGACAAGGGGAGGATAAGGAGGAACTAGAGAGAAATCTTTCATTTTCACCAGATAGGGAGAATTTGGATCCAGGAAAGTTCTTCAGCTGGGTGCCAGATTCAAGGACCTGGGGACACAGATTAAAGTTCTGATGGGGCAAAATTCGGTTGCTTTGCGCCAGCCATTAGTGTCCCAAGGGGGCGCTAATGGGGCGCAAAGGAACTAGCACCTGGGCGCGGCGCCGCTGATGCCTCCTGCGAAATTCAGAGGGAGGTTAGCGGCGGCGGTAGCCTGTTGCGCAGCGCCTCCGGTGATGACGTCATCGCAGTGCCCCGGCCGCAAACTTGGGTCGCGTCCCCTGACGCTATGTCCGACAGGGTCAGGGGGGGTGTACTTGCGGCCGGGCGGCAATATTTAAAGGGAAGGTGCCAGGCGGCCATTTTTTTTGTGGGCCGCCTGCCAGCACCTGCCCCCTCTGCCCTCCTCCCGCGGGGTGCTGGCTGCGATCTGTCAGCCTGGCACTCCTCTTGCGTGCCGGGCTCTTTTGCCGGCTACCCGCTCCCTGGTGGCCCAGCAGGGCCCCGGTTCGCACTGCGCTAGGCCCCTCCCCTTTAATAAGGGGAGGGAGGCCTGCAGTACCGCGGTGCTACGTGCCGGCGCGCGTGGCGCTGCTGCACGTAGCGCCGCAATACTCAATGGGAACGCCCCAAGAGGGAGGGGGAGTGCTTCCTCCTGCTTGGGGCGCTACCATTGAATTTCGGGCGTGGGGATGCTAACTTTTTCGGGGCGCTAAAAGTAGCACCCTGGCGAAGTTAGCGCCCCAAAGGGGGCGCAAGCCAATTTTTTCCCCCGAGTCTCTTGGCTTGATTTAAGCCTGTGTAATACTTGGTGAACCAAACGCATCCACTAGAAACTTTTCCTTTCAACTGACATTATATCATCAGGGAGTCTCAGACAAGGTTACTCATAGTCCTAGTATTGAGCAGTGAGGTTAGCAGCAGGCTACCAATTACAATTTGTTAATCGGCTATGGACTGAAATTGGACATGATCAGAGAGAGGAATGTGGAGGAAGGTACCACAACCTGATCCAACTGAGATCAGCTTCTATTTTGTACATTGTACGGTATGTATACGTGGTGTGGGACACCTGTGGTCCAGTTACCTTAGCTTTTGCTTCTACAGTATGCTATAGGATTATAATTTTGCTTTTTTTTTTGTTGCATTTCTACAGGAATTGTACAGCAATATGACTACACTTGCTGAAACAAAAGCAATCCTTCGGAGTGCCGATGCAGTGTGTTTTGATGTAGACAGCACAGTGATAAAAGAAGAAGGAATTGATGAACTAGCAAATTTCTGTGGAGTCGGGGATGCTGTAGCAGAAATGTAGGTGTTCATGGTCTTTTCTTTACTTTTTAATAATGGGGAACTCCATTTGTGGTACTAAATTTCAACAGTCCTTACCCATGATGGTGAGGACCTCAGGAAGAGAAGCATAGAATCATACAGTCCATTGTGCCTGTGCGTGCAGTTTGAAAGAGCTATTTAATTAGTCCCTCTCCCCTGCTCTTTTCCCAGAGGCCTGCAAGTTTTTCATTTTCAAGTATATATGCAATTCCTTTTTGCAAGTTACTATTGAATGTGCTTCCACCACCCTTTCAGGCAGTGCATTCCAGATCACAACAACTCGCTGCATAAAAAAAATTCTCCTCATCACCACCTGGTTCTTTTGCCAATTATCTTAAATTTGTGTCCTCTGGTTATTGTCCCTCCTGCCAGTGGAAACAGTTTCTCCTTAGTTACTCTCTCAAAACCCTTCATAATTTTGAACACTTCTATTAAATCCCCTCTTCACCTTCTCTGCTTTAAGGAGAACAGTCCAGCTTCTCTAGTCTCTTCACATAACTGAAGTACCTCAACCCTGGTATGATTCTAGTAAATCTCCTCTGCACCCTCTCCAAAGCCTTGACATCCTTCATTACTCCAGCTGAGGCCTAACCAATGTTTTATAAAGGTTTAGCATAACTTCCTTGTTTTTGTACTCTATACCTCTATTTATAAATCCAAGGATTCCGTATGCTTTTTTATCCGCCTTCTCAACTTGTCCTGCCACCTTTTAAAGACTTGTGTATGTGAACCCCCAGGTCGCTCTGTTCCTGCACCTCCTTTAAAATGGTACCCTTTAGTTTATATTGCCTCTCCTTGTTCTTCCTTCTGAGTAGGATCAACCAATTAGCACTTTTGGCTGAATACGTTTACAAACACTTGGGACATGTCTCCTGCACATGTGCTGGTTTCCACCATGGTTGAAGATGGGAATCTTTGTGGAGCCTCCTCTACCTGTTAGTTGTCTGGTTGTCCATCACCATCCTTCTGCACCACTAACATACTAGGGTTGGTCTCTCAACTCGATAGTGATTGAAAAGTGAGGGAAACCGGGGCCCTGAAGTTACACAATGTGATGGTATTCAATTCTGATGGTCCACAGTGCCTTGAGGATGCCTAGCTTTGAATTGCTAGATCTATGCAGTCTGTCCCAAGTAGTACAGTACTATGCTATACCATGGAGGATGTCTTCATTTGTGAAGTATGTTGTAGCATTCAGTCATCTTTCTCCAATCAACTGAGCTATTTTTAATTTATTACAGGACACGGAATGCAATGGGAGGGACTGTCCCATTTAAGAAGGCTTTAACAGAACGTCTAGCTATAATACGACCTTCACGAGAACAAGTGAAGAAACTAATAACTGATCATCCCCCTTATTTAACAGAGGGCATGAAGTAAGCTATTGATACACTCTAAATGTAAAAAAGTAACAAACTGCAATTCCAGTGGCAAGAGTGTAAATAGTTACCATAGAAGTAGTGTCATTGCAGTAAGAAGGAAGAAAAAACTTGCATTTATATAGGAAGCTGAAGAAAAAAATGTAGCAAAAAAAAATTATGTATTTTTTTATTTTTATTTCTCCTCTTCTGAAGCCAGTTACCTGTGCTGTGTATAGATCTTCAGGCACGGATTCTCGCCATAGTGGCTATTCTTCATGTGTGTGTCTAGAATAGTGAGTGGCCCCAGGGTCTCTGATTGCAAGTAGATAGCAATCAGAAACTGGAACCCTGGCTTTTTAAAAATCTATCTTGCAGTGGGGCTGTGAGGTGTAACTATAGTGGCCCTGGCATCAGCCCTGCTTGAGGTCATCCAATTGAAGCAGGCCTGGAATGGAACCTGGTACCTCCTTGGGCTCAGTGGCTCAGTCCTGCATAAGTAGCATTTACACACTGAATCACCTAGGAGGGGGGGGGGGAAATATTGTGAAGGAAAAATAGCCTATAAAGTGGGGCTGGGGACAGTGTGAGGAGAAAGAAACACTCATTTGTGATAGAAATATTTTTCAATGCAGAATGTGGCTGTGTTACTAAATATCTCAGTTTAGTTCTGATCCCATGAAAGCATAACTGTTTCTTAAACTTATATTTTTAAAACAGGGATCTGGTTGATTACCTTCAACAGCACGGTGTGCAAGTGTTCCTGATATCGGGTGGATTCAGGTGCATAGTGGAACATGTAGCAGCAAGGATAAATATTCCCTTATCCAATGTATATGCAAACAAGCTAAAGTTTTACTTCAATGGTAAGGATCACCATGATGGTAATTAGCTATTTGTGCCTCTCTTCCTTTACCCCTCCTTCAAATTGTATTACTACACAAAACTCTCTGATAGAAACCAAGTATAATAGATACCTAACATTGACCTTGTTTTATTACAGGTGATTATGCCGGTTTTGATGAAACCCAACCAACAGCAGAATCCGGTGGGAAAGGCCGGATCATAAGTCGTCTAAAAGAGGAAAGAGGCTTTAAGAAGGTTGTTATGATTGGAGATGGAGCCACGGACTTGGAGGCGTGCCCTCCTGCAGTACGTACAGATATAGAACTTACTTTGTTGCTTCAAAGGTGTAACTTAAAGTTGTGTGTTACTTTTAAATATAATTTAAGTTTAAGCCTTTCATTATTTACCATTGGGGTTGATTCTAGTACTAGTCAATCAGCCTAGTGTATTTAAGTTAGATTCTGACTGCTGCTAGAATGTACTGAATGCTGGTTTTACAGAAATGCCTAATAAACTATTGGTTTTCTGTCTTAGGATGCATTTATCGGATTTGGTGGGAATATTGTCCGACAGCAAGTAAAGGAGAAAGCCAAGTGGTTTGTCACGAGCTTTAAAGAAATTATTGGAGAACTGGAAAAGTAAATTTCGTTTGTTTGTTTTTTTAAAACCTGTACTTTAACAAAATATATGAGCAATGTGAAGAGAACGTTCTCTGGTGTTTGTGTCCATAATAATTTTCACCTCACATTGTCCTTCATGATCTCTTCCAAATTAGCTTCTGGCTTCGACACAACCTCCACCAGCTGGAAAGGATGTGTAAATGGGCTCTAGATTACCCTGAGCGCAATTGCCAATGTCACAGATAGGTGCCAGATTTTATGTTCTCTCCAGCTGCCACCCACTGTAGGAGGACTCCAGCCTGATGCCTGGCGGTGAAATTACAGAAGCTTCTCGTATGGCTGGAGGAATTGAGTGTTGAAACTCAAACCCATGTTCGTTGTTGGTATCAAGGAAACCATTTTTTGAATGTATTGTGGATTGCCGTCCTTTCCATATTGCATATCCATGGTGAGCAGGCAGACGGGTCCTCAGGCTACAGTCAATGTTACCTTTAGGAGAAACAGGAGAACACGCTTTGCTGACTGGGCCTCTAATGTCCTTTTCCATCGTCCTTGGGAACTCTGCTTAACTTTTTCTTCCTCCGTCCCTCCTCTTTTACATAAGCTCTGCTGAAACAGGAGCCCACCCTGTGAGGGTGTCCCTTTTTCAGGCCTTCCACGCTAACTTGTGTCCTGTAAAATATATATTTTAGAATAGTGATGTTTTTATCTGAAAAATTTTATAATATCTAATTATATTGAAACATAAAATATTGCAGCCTTTTTTATTAATTTAACTAAAATTTTGCTTGAGACAGATTTTAGAACACTTTTTTGTTTTACCTCCTGGACCCTGTGTTTGAATCCAGCCCAGAAAATCGAATCAAGACAAATTATTACAAGTGAATTGCAATTGCCTGTTATGAATCTTTTTTTATTAACATAATCAGTTGGTATGAGCAGAATTGCCCCTTGGCATAGCAAAGAGAAATGGAATAAAAATTAATTTACATCCCTCAATATTTGTGATCGACCAATGCTTTTCCTACCTTTTGCATTACATTACTTGTTGGCTTTGACTTTCATGCAGCATCCTTTGTTCAGATGGATAAGTAAACCATGACTCTCGGCACAATTGCTTAAGTTTTGTACTTACCACGAAGTGAGGCACACTCTACCAGCTCTCCTGCTGAAGTGATTTGCTGTACTAATCTGAAGGACCCTAACCTGTGGCCTATCCAAAAAGTAAAAGCCTTTGTGTGTGTTTTGGCAGTTCATGTTCGCAACCCTGCAGATGGAAAGTAGTACAATCAACATCTTAACCTGCCAAGCTGTACTTTCAAATCTGCCATATTTATTTAGTTTCCTAGCAACTACCCTTCTAGTCCCACTAGAAGGTCCTCACAAAAATGAGGTCAGCCATTTAGTCTATCTGGTTCATTCTTCTATAGAAACTTAAGTTCCCACCACAACAGCACCCAACTGTCTTTTGAATGATTTCAGAGTTTCTCCCTTCACTTCCCTACTTAGAGGGCCTTCCCAGATACTAATCACAGTATGTGAATAAGTGCTTCCTGATAATTCTTGAACTTGCCTTTTACCACATTATACCTATCGTCCCTAGTTCTATAGTTGTACTTTAACTCCAGATTAATGTTTTATATTCCACTGACTATTTTGTATGCCTCAGTAAGGCTCCTTTTCTCGTTGGCCTTCTTGCAAGGATGGAATCTGAGGTTTTTCCTCACCTGTCATAATTCAGTCCTCTGGATTTTGCATCTCATCTAGCTGAACTTATTCTCATCAATAGCTTTGTAAGTGGTCATGTGAGGACATCAACTCTGGCTGAAAGAGAATGGATAGTAAAAATAACCTGAAAGAGTGAAATGGGAACCAATAAAATCTCCATTGAGAGGAGAGAAGGAAATCTGCCTACACTGAGATTTCCTTTTTGATGCTCGTTTGCCTAACTTAGAGCAATATTTTCCACACAGCCCCGGCCAATCTTTGAGCCGGTGAAATTTGGTGGGGTGGGTATGCTTCCCCATGTCACAGTGGGTAGACCTGGTGACCTAAAATGTACCTGTAAATATCTGGGTAGGTACATGCAAATTAGATTAAAATAAGGGAAATATGAGGGGAGGAGGGGGGTGAAATTGTTTTTCAGCGATAGCGCAATTTCAGGCGATAACTAATTGGCAGCCCGTTTTACACCATGTCTGATTTTCATTTCCATTGTGGAAAACAGGCTGCTGATTGGCTATCGCTCATTGCGCGCTATCACTGAAGATCAATTGCACCACCATGATTTCCATTATATTGTCCGTTGTTTGTCCAGGTTGGATGTTGAGGCCACCTGTTAGGGTACAGCATTAAGAGGTCGGCAGAAGGGGTTCTGAAGGAAGAATCGTTAATAACCTGTGCTAATTCTGAGGACAGCCAGGCAGAGGCCCCAGCATTGGCACCAAAAACATTGAACAAATAAAATACATTTTTAAAACCAGGCAGTATGGTGGTTGCTTGCTTTCTCTACAGATGCCTGTCTCGGCAAGTAGTTGACCCCAGTCACCATGACTCCCTAGCAGAGTACAGAGCCCCTGTCTCCCACATACAAATAACCCTGGGACCAGAAATATGGCTGATGTCAGAGGGGCATCTCTGGGGCAGAGGCAGTACTGGAGCTGTGTCCCATCAGGACATACAGGCTGTAGAATTCCCATTGTTTAAAAAAAGGCTCTTGATAATGAGCAGGTTCTTTTTACTATTAATTTGTCTGTAATATGTACAGGACAGAAAATGAAATAACTTTTAAATATGGAGTTCTTTACTATCTGTGGGAGCTAACTAATCTACTTGTCTTTCTGTTTGTCTCGGGCCCACTCAAACCTTATTTCCTGCCTTAAATGAACGAGTTCCCAACGAGAGGCAATCCCAATGCCTAAAGCTCGCCTAAATTATTCAAATAGCGCTGACTCTGGATACTATTTGGAGTAGGGATTGTGTCGCCAAGGAAACCCCAGGGCAACGGGTTCTGTCCAATGGCCTGGGAAATTAAAATCATAGAATGTTACAAAACAAAAACAAGCCATTCAGCTCATCAATTCCATGCCGATGTTTTTCTCCACGTAAGCCACTGAACCTAATCACATGCTTCTGATCACTCCCCATACGCTTTAATATACCTTTTTTTTTCAAACAACAATCTAATTCCCTTTAAAAAGAATTTGTTTCAGCAATGGTTTGTGGCACATTCTAACCGCCGTTTGTGTAAAGACATTTTTGCCAACTTTCCCTTTATTTTTTTCGTGATTACTATCTTAAATATATCCTCTTGTTACTGTCTTGCCGATCAGTAGAAACAATCTTAACACTATTTATCTTATCATACCCCTTCATGATTTTGAAGACCTCTATCAGATCTCCCTTAGCCTTCTCAGCTCGAATGAAAAAAGCCCCAACTTCTCAAGTCAAAAACTCTACATAATAGACGAACTGCAGACTAATTAAGGTGTAGAGCAAGTTTAACATTACCTGCTTGCTTTTGTATTCAATGCTTCTAGATACAAAACCACGGATTGCATTTGCCTCTGATAATAGCCTTATTTTCTTGCGCTGCCTCCTTTAATGACCTGTGTACCTGCACATCAAGGTCCTTCTGCTCACAAAAAAGTAAGTGTGAATGTTGGAAATCTGAAATGAAAACACAGCAGATCAGTCAGCATCCGTAAACATTCTGGGTGTAACCCTTTATTGGAACTGAAAACTGAAAGAGAAGCAGAAGAGGAGAAAACAGATACTCCAATCACAGAGAGAAAATTCATGGGTTGAATGACCTGCAAATTACTTAATGCAAAATTGATAGATGTTATAAAACATCATCGCAGTGGGACAGTGAATAATGTGCAGGTAGCTAAGATGGTGAACAAACTGGGAAAGGCCCACACAAAGAAAGAACTTGCATTTATATAGCACCTTTCACATTCCAAAGGACTTCACAGCTAATTAATTACTTTTGAAGTGTATTCACTGTTTTATAGGTAAATACAAACAACAATGAGATAAATGACCAGTTAATTTGTTTCGGTTGCCATGAGACCTTTTACATCCACCAGAGCAGGCGAGCGGGCCCTTGGTTTGACACATCATGCGAAAAGCAGCACCGTTGAGAATGTATCACTCCCTCAGTGCTACGTTGAAGTGTCCGCCTACAGGAGCTTCTGGCTCAGAAGCAAAAGTGCTATCACTGAGCCAAGCTGACACTTCCAAAAGGTGGGGGGGTGGGGGGGATGTTGGTGCAAGAGGTTAGAAATAAAAACAGGAAAATGTTGGAGACACACAGTAGGTTTGCCAGATCCGAAAAAAGAACAACAGGCCAACAACACCCTGGCAGACTGTTCAGACAAGAAAACCTCAGACAAGAAAACGTTCCTAGGTTGGCATGTCCACTGCGATTTTTCTGGTATCCCAGTGGGGGAGTACGCACATGATCTCTAACATTCTAAAAATGCATTAAAATGAGTCAGTTTATAAATCCCTGCAAGCTGTAGCAAATACTTTGTTCTGCACGGGAAGTTTCTGTTCTCACACGGATGAATTATCCCAAGGTAATTAAAACTAAACTAGGCCTTGACTCAGCAAAATGTTACGGCTGTCAATTAACCTAATAGCAGGTTTATTTTTAGCCCTACTTGACCTTTAATACGGTACCATTGACTTACTTCTAAAGTTAAAATTTAAATAGCCTAATGATCATGTTTATTAGTTTAAAATTTCTCTCCTGCACTGACAAAAAAAATCTCTTCTGCTAATTCACAAGTTGGTGCTTGTTTATCCTTACTCTGATGGAACAGCAAGATGCAGGTTCCAAAATGGGAAACTCCAAGTCTAACTGAGCTCCCTGAGGAAGGTAGATATTCAAATGAAGGGAAGCAAAACCAGTTGAGCTACACTGTTTCTTCATACCATGTGGACACATGTGGCTCTGTCATTTGTTTGCCCTGTTGAATCAATGAATGCTGCGAAAAGGGAGTGCTGTCTCTGATATTTATCATTAAGCTTAAACACAACAGCAGATCACCCATAGCTGTAATACAGCAAATTTACTAAGGCAACATATCGCATTACTGACTCAATACTTTATACCTTGCTGATACTGAAAACATGATGTGGAGATGCCGGCGTTGGACTGGGGTGGACAAAAATGAGAAGTCGCACAACACCAGGTTATAGTCCAACAGATTTATTTAAAATTACAAGCTTTCGGAGCTGTCGCCCCTTCTTCAGGTAGGGTAGCTGTGAGAGAATCTCCCAGAATTCACAATATAAACACAGAAAAAATGTATTCAAATCTTTCCCTACATCAAAGACACACTAAGAGCACAGCCAAGACAATGAGATGTGTCCCAGGGGGTCCAACGTGTCAAAACACCTGCTGGCTGCATATCCTCTCCATTTGGGTTAAAAAAAAACCTGGAAAGACCGGCCATGATGTCAAGTCATGTTCTGTATCGTGACATGAACCCGATATCGCGATTGAGGCCATCCTCATGAGTGCGGAACTTGGCTATCAGTTTCTGCTCTATGATTTTGCGCTGTCGTGTATCCCGCAGTCAGGGGCATTCAGCCTCGGATCTGATCTACGGGTAAGCGTTCTCCAAGGCGGCCTTCGGGATACACGACAGCGCAAAATCATAGAGCAGAAACTGATAGCCAAGTTCCGCACTCATGAGGATGGCCTCAATCGCGATATCGGGTTCATGTCACGATACAGAACGTGACTTGACATCATGGCCGGTCTTTCCAGGTTTTTTTTTAAACCCAAATGGAGAGGATATGCAGCCAGCAGGTGTTTTCGACACGTTGGACCCCCTGGGACACATCTCATTGTCTTGGCTGTGCTCTTAGTGTGTCTTTGATGTAGGGAAAGATTTGAATACATTTTTCTGTGTTTATATTGTGAATTCTGGGAGATTCTCTCACAGCTACCCTACCTGAAGAAGGGGCGACAGCTCCGAAAGCTTGTAATTTTAAATAAATCTGTTGGACTATAACCTGGTGTTGTGCGACATCTCATACTGAAAACAGGCATCACAGATATTTGTAATTCTGTTTAGCTACAACTTTACAAAACTTGCATCAGGTATAAGTTCTTCCCTTCCTGAAACCTGTTTTTTTTTGATTATGCACTTTATAATTTTTTTCCTCTACTTCTCACGGTGGATTTGTAGTATTTGGTGACGTTACAAATACCTGTGCTTTTTTTGTTTATTCTTCCCTGCTCCCTTTCCAAAACCTCCCTCTTCTTTTCTGAATTATCTACATGATTATAAAATATATTTTCCTCACCCTTATGGTGTACTTGTAGTTCTTGCAGTGTTTGTCTTTAATGTAGCAGTCTAGGGAGGATTGTTCCACTCCCCATTCTTCAATGTCCAACACTTTACCTGATGGTCATTTCCCATGGTCCAAGCCTGATCGGCTGACTGAATGGCCACAATGTCCAAGGTCAGCATCAGAACACATGATAAACACCAGCTGTGGCCGGGTGCGAACATCAGCTCCCTCAGAGTAGGGTGACCATATTTGCTAAACCGAATCACGGACACACAGGGTGGGAGCACAGCAAAGTAGCCAGGACGGAAAATGTAGGTTGTGCAGCATAGCAAGGTAAAAATTTTTAGCAGCCTATATTTTAACAGTTGCACGTATACACTACAAATGAAAAACAAATGTGCATATAATTACCACGGATGTGACGTCACACTATTGAAGCGCATTCAGACACCTGACCCCTCCCCCACCCCCAATGACACAGGTCACACCTGGCCCCTCCGCTCCCCCCCATCAGTGATTGAGGTCACACCTGACCCCGACCCCCCCCCACAATGACTGAAGTCACACCTGGCCCTCCCCTCCCCCCCCCCCCCCCAATGACTGAGGTCACACCTGACCCCAGCCCCCCATCAGTGATTGAGGTCACACCTGACCCCGACCCCCCCCCCCCCCAATGACTGAGGTCACACCTGACCCCCCCCCCACCCACTTTCCACACAAACAGAGTCTAATATTAGCCAGCTCCCGGTGACTGTGACCGGGCTCTCCCCCATGGACTCTCCCTCACCCGCTGCGGTTGCCGTGCTCCCAGGCACTTCCAGTGCCGACAATCCAGCAGCATGAGATCAGCCGGAAACTCCGAAACAACAACCGGCACATTCGCAGAAAGACCGCCCAATCGCGCATATGCAGTGAGTCACTCTGGCTATTGTGCAAGATCTTGTTTTAATTTAGCCTTAGAGCCACAAACTGACAGCTCAGGGGGTACACTCACTGCCCAGGGGGGGTACACTCACTGCCCAGGGGTACACTCACTGCCCAGGGGGGTACACTCACTGCCCAGGGGGGTACACTCACTGCCCAGGGGGGGTACACTCACTGCCCAGGGCCTTAGAAACACACGACAACGCAAAATCATCGAGCAGAAACTGATAGCCAAGTTCTGCACTCATGAAGACGGTCTCAATCGGGATCTTGGGTTTATGTCACGATACATGACGTGATCCGGACTCGAGTCGTCGTTAGCTGGTTCACAGATGTGATTCCCAGTAAAAAAGTAAAAATTTTCCCAGTAAAAAAGTAAATTTTTTTTTAAAGCTTTTCGTTTTACATACATACGGCAGCTTTTGACACGTTAGAACCCCTGCGACTTCACCTCATTGTCTCAGTTGTATCTTGCTATGTCTTTTGATGTGGTACCTTCCTGGCTGACTTAATTAACTTTATCACACCTCGGCAGATAGTCAGGATGATTTAATTTATTGGTCTGCAATTGTAAAGTACACATGCTTTTTTTTCCATCTATATATGCTCTGACGATTCTGTATCCAATTTACTTCACCTGAGGAAGGAGCGATAGTTCCGAAAGCTTGTGATTTCAAATAAAACTGTTGGACTATAACCTGGTGTTGTGCGACCTCTCAATTTTATATTCACTGCCCAGGGGTACACTCTCTGCCCAGGGGTTATATTCACTGCCCAGAGGTATACTCACTGCCCAGGGGGGTACAATCACTGCCCAGGGCGTACACTCACTGCCCAGGGATACACTCACTGCCCAGGGGGGACACTCACTGCCCAGGGGTACACTCACTGCCCAGGGGTACACTCACTGCCCAGGGGTAAACTCACTGCCCAGGGGTACACTCACTGCCCAGGGGGGTACACTCACTGCCCAGGGGTACACTCACTGCCCAGGGGGGTACACTCACTGCCCAGGGGGGTACACTCACTGCCCAGGGGGGGTACACTCACTGCCCAGGGGGGTACACTCACTGCCCAGGGGTACACTCACTGCCCAGGGGGGTACACTCACTGCCCAGGGGGATACACGCACTGCCCTAGGGGGGGGTACACTCACTGCCCAGGGGTACACTCACTGCCCAGGGGGTACACTCACTGCCCATGGGGGTACACTCACTGCCCAGGGGGGGTACACTCACTGCCCAGGGGGTACACTCACTGCCATGGGGTACACCCACTGCCCCGGAAAACGGGGACGCATGGTCACCCTACCTGAGAGACACAAAATGACTTTGGGCCTGAAGTTGTGCTCTCAATGCCTTGTTGACAGACGGGCACTTTACATGTTATAGTTTGCACCAGCAGCACACTGAGGTACTGTACTATCCTATTGTCACGCTTCCAGCACACTTTGCATGCTGCACTGGGAGCATAGACGTTGTGGGGGATGGATTTTCCATAAAAAGCCTTAAGCAGCTTAAAGCTGTACCTGCATTTCCTGATCTGGGAGAAATGTTTCTATTGTTCCTGAATTGCTTCAGAAATGAGCCAGAAGTCAAACAATTCTCCGGGTGGAGACAGGACAGCTCCTTTTAGCAAGAAAGCCCTGGAGGTTATGTTGAGGGAGGTGTGCTGAAGAGGCATGTCATTTTTTGCTATGAAGGACAACCTTATCAATAAAATGCAGTCAGGGTAGCCTGAGAAGAGGTAGCAGAGCTGATCAATGCAGTATCTGCAGTTAAGAAGAGAGCCTCCAAAGATGAGGAAGAAATTCAACATCCATAAAAATTGGTCGAGGTAAGTGAATCCTCTATCTCAGCGGTTCCCAACCTTTTCCTTTATGCGGACCACTACATTGTCATCAAAAGCTTTTGCGGACCACAAAGTAAGCAAGCCGTTTAAAACATTTTGTGAATAATATCACAACTTACCTCTGGCACTATTATTACCCTTCTCTTCACTTGCCATGTTAAATGTGAAGTTGTTCTTCGCCATTCTGTTGCAGTTTTTACACTCTTGTCTTGCCTTCTGGATTTGAAGCCGCCTGAAGTCTGTGCCATTTACAGTCATGGCCTTAAATCCCTTTTTCTCTTCTGGATGAATTGTTTGTTAGTTCCTTTGAACCAGGCTGGACTGTAATGACGCTCAGTACCTTTGCTTTGCATGGGTACACGTTGATCCATTGCATTCAGATTCACCTCCTTGAAGGAACTCCATAGAATAACTACAGCAACAACCTCCACATCTTGTTTAAACACTCCCCACATTCTATCTGTCCTGCCGGCCAACACCTCAAACCGTTTTGTTTCGGTGGAACCCATCAGGTCTCTATAAGCTCCCTCTATTCCGAAAGCTGTAGCACTCTTTAATGATACGAACCCCTGTTTCATTACAGCAAAGGTTGAGCGACGCTTGGTCTGTCTAATTCCCCTCTGTCTCTCTTGACTAAATTGAGAGGTCGCACAACACCAGGTTATAGTCCAACAGTTTTATTTGAAATCACAAGCTTTCGGAGCTATCGCTCCTTCCTCAGGTGAAGTCCTGAGGAAGGAGCGATAGCTCCGAAAGCTTGTGATTTCAAATAAAACTGTTGGACTATAACCTGGTGTTGTGCGACCTCTCAATTTTGTCCACCCCAGTCCAACACCGGCATCTCCGTCTCTTGACTAACACATGACACGGGTAGTATTTCAGAAAGTGCTACAATTGACACAGTATTGGGGACTCCAGGACAATCCTGGATGGGTGTGTAAAACATGTTTTGAAATTAACTGGAGAGAAATGTGAGGTGACGGGTCTCGAGGGGCAGACTGAGGAGAGGGTCTGTACATCGAATGGGGACATGTCAAAAAGAGCCAGATGAGTTAGGGATTCAGAAACACAAACCTCTCCGAAGGGTTACTTCCTCCCCGCCTGTTCCGAATTTTTGCCAGACACTTTTCAGATTTAACATGGATGGAGTGGGGGCGGGGGGGTGTTCGTGTCATCACAGGCAAACCTCTGCCCGAACCAAACTCCCACAGTCACAGGATTAGAGTGGCGGAGGCCGGCAGATTCCCCTTCAATGTTGGTGCAATCATTCTTTTCACAATTAAGTGCTCTTTTTCTGTTACTTTCGATTTACATACTCGGTTTTTATTGAACAGTGATTATTTTATATCGGAATAATGTTTAAGGGATGTGGTGTGTTCATTATCTGTACAATAACTCTGTGACCCAGTGTGAGAAGTAAAACACAAACCGCCCAGCGTGGGGCTCGAACAATCCGGACAGCTGTTATCACAGTTGTTTAGAGCGTGGTGCTGATATCGCTAAGGGCACGGATTTAATCCCTGTACGGGTCATCAGCAGTTTATTTCTTACTTTTTCGGTTTCTCCTGACATTGAAAATCCAGACTTTACAAAAAATCTACACAAACTGTCAGGGGGAAATTATTTTCAATAACATCCATTTCACCTTTGCACTGGGCGAAGCAACACATCTTTCTGTTAATTTGTCTTTCTTCGGTTTGCTGATAAAAGTTTATCTGGTGGCCTGATCCCTCTGTGGGATCATAAGAGAATATTTTGTTCTTTAAAAAATGCCGTGCTACGAATCGAACCCAGGCTCTCCTAATATACTAAACACGCGCTTTGACCAACTAAGACCAACTCACGGCTGAAACTTCTTGGCTCCCCTCACTGATATCTGGTACCTGTGGTATCGCGTTCCACATTCCAACCACTCTTTGCATAAACAAGTTTTTCCTGAATTCCCTCCTGCATTTATTATTGAGGATCTTATATTTATGACATCTAGATTTACTTAGTATGACTCAAGAGTACTGGCGGCTGCGGTTGTATAAAGCCCACTGTCAAAGACCCACACTCCGTACATGCACACCTGAGGTTGTATAATAGTTGGGACACTGGTGAAGATTGCTGAATTGAGGGGGCACTGGTTGGGTTTATGTGATAGAGTGGAGCACTACTTGCCGTTGTGCGGTAGTGAGGTGGGAAATATTTTGGTGGATTTGTCTGGAGCTGATTTTTCGGCCCAGTTGATTTGCTCCTTCCAGAAAACCAACCCGCCCTCCATCCACAGCAGGTTTTCACTTCCATCAGCTCATCCCCAAAACCCAGCTTTAAACAGCAATAAAAACACTGGAACCACATGGCGGGTCATTCAACATCTGTGGAGACAACAGACACGTTTATTTTAGGGATTTGGACCATTTTTTCACGGACCACCTGCAGTACCCTCACGGACCACTGGTGGTCCGCGGACCACTGGTTGGGAAACACTGCTCTATCTCTTTGCAATGGCATGCCTACAATGCACACACCTTCCCCTTAAGTAGCCTCATCCTCATGTCCTTATACATTCCTTGGCTGGAACCCTTTCACTGATGGTGGGTAGGCCAATTAATGATTTCTTTAGTGTCCATTTGGATGCTGCCTGTTCTTGCACTCCTATTTAGGGAAGCACAGTGGCCAATTGACTAGTTCTTATAGGTCTCAGAAAGCAGTCAGTAATTCATTACTTCCCATTGCAAGCAAAGGAAGGCCACAATGGAAATGAGAGACTGAAAACTGGAGGGGCTTCGCAAATCTGCGGAGACCTAGTCCTGGACACTGTGGGGTGACACTCCCTTGGGGGGGCCACGCAGGTGGTGACCCCCCCAAGTCTGCCGGTGAATAACCATTCTTCCAGCTTTGTCTTCCCCCAAGGGATGCTTCTTTCAAGTATACATTCTTCCAGTAGCCAATATTATGTCAGGACTACATCCGGTGCTGCTGTATACGTGCTCCAATCCATGCTTTTCCCATTGTGTTTCTGTAGGACAGTAGTCCAGACCATGTCACACCATACTGCATCACTCAATACACCTGCTGCATCAACTCAGGAATATTCACTCTGGAAGCATGAAGTAGAGTTAGCGTTTGAGCAGGGAGCACCAGATGAAATACACAGCCCGAGTGAGGAGGAGCAAGTGGGGGAGGCCTGTTTTGTGGTACTTGCTGATTGTAAATATAAGCATTGAAAAAAAAATTAAGGGATTTAATTGCTCAGTATTCTGCTGATTATAAATTCTTCATTGGTATTTTTGCTACTTTTAATTTGTGCAGATTTAATCAGTTGGTGTTTGGTAACTTAACAGGTAAGTAGCTATTTAAACTAATCATGATAGTTTGCTCTGTATTTTAAAGGTGCGACGCCTTGAGGTGAGATACTTTTGAACTCGAATGCCTGTTATTACATTTTCAGATGTGGCTTTTTGAAACTTGTGATACTACCAGTGCACACTAGACACAAGCCTTTTAATTACATAGATAAGAGGTGTAATTTTATGGAGTCCACCAGAAGCATCTATGGAGAATTTGGGAACGTGCTCCCCATGATTATTTTGTCCAAATTAATGAACAGAAAACACCTGAATTCCTGATAGGCATTCCTGGTTTTTATCAGTTTGTACCTATGCTCCCTTCTCCTGCAATCGCGGTTTAATTTGAAATATTGCCGCGGACAAACTTTTTCTATTCCACTTATCATATACCTTTACAAAAGGCAAAATACTGCAAATGCTGGAAATCTGAAATGTAAATAGAAAAAGCTGGATATACTCAGCAGGTCAGGCAGCATCAGTGGAGAGAGAATCAGAGTTAATCAAGGCTGATACCTGGGATGGCAGGAATGACGTATGAAGAGAGATTGGGTCGATTGGGCTTATACTTGCTGGAGTTTAGAAGAATGAGAGGGGATCTCATTGAAACTTATAAAATTCTGACAGGACAGAACAAACTAGATGCAGGAAGGATGTTCCCGATGGTCGGGGAGTCCAGAACCAGGGGTCACAGTCTAAGGATAAGGGGTAAGCCATTTAGGACAGAAATGAGGAGGAATTTCTTCACCCAGAGAGTGGTGAACATGTGGAATTCTCTGCCACAGAAGGCAGTAGAGGCCAATTCATTCAATATATTCAAGAAGGAGTTGGATATATTTCTTAAGGCTAAAGGGATCAAGGGATATGGGGAGAAAGCAGGGACAGGGTTCTGAATTTGGATGATCAGCCATGATCGCATTGAATGGCAGAGCAGGCTCGAGGGGCCGAATGGCCTACTCCTGCTCCTATCTTCTATGTTTCTATGATTCTATAATGTTTTGGGTCTGCTATAGGGTGGAAGGCAGGAGTGATTTCAATGACAAAAGGGATGATGGTGCAAGGCAAAAGGGGGTGGTAATGGGACAAGTAAAGAAACAAATGATGAGTCTAGAGGAGCTGTAAATGGCAACAGCAGAATTATTACCAGCACCTGCTGTCCGATAAAATGGGAGCAGTGGGTATGATCTGAAATCATTGAACTCAATGTTGAGTCCAGAAATCTGTAAAGTGCCTAATCGAAAGATGAGGTGCTGTTCCTCAAGCTTCCGTTGAGCTTCATTAGAACAGTGTAGGAGGCCGAGGACAGAGTGGGAGTGGGAGTAGAACAAAAAATTTAAATGGCAAGCAACCGAAAGGTCAGGATCACACTTACGGACTGAACGGAGGTGTTCAGCAAAACCATCATCCAATCTGCGTTTGGTCTCCCCAATGTAGAGACCACCGCATTGTGAGCAGCGAATACAGTATACTAAATTGAAAGTACAAGTAAATCGCTGTTTCACCTGGAAGGAGTGTTTGGGGCCCTGGACGGTGGGAAGGGAGGTGAAAGGGCAAGTGTTGCATCTCCTGCGCTTGCATGGGAAGGTGCCATGAGAAGGGGAGTGGAAGGTGAGGATAAGGGGAACCTTACCATGGTTCTTGGAGGGAGGGGAAGGAATGAGAGCAGAAATACAAGAAATGTGACAGATACAGTCGCGAGCCCGGTCAACCACGGTGGAGGGAAAGCCTCGTTTGAGGAGAAAGGAAGACATATCGGAAGCACTGGTGTGGAAGGTGGTATCATCAGAACAGATGCGATGGAGACGGAGAAACTGGGGGAATGGAAGAGAATCCTTACAGGAAGCGGGGTGGGAGGAAGTGTAATCAAGGTAGCTGTGGGAGTCAATGGGCTTATAGTAGATATTTTATACAATAGAGGTAGAGGTTTATATCATATACCTTTATCAGGTTACCTCTCATTTTCCTCCTTTCAAGGCATAAGAGTCCATGTTTGTTTAACCTCTCAGACCTCAGTTCTCTGACACTCACAGCACTTCCCTGCATAGTTCAAGCGTTTATTTCCCCTGTGGGTCAGTAGTAGCGCACTCAACTCTGAGTCAAGTTCCACTCCAGAAACTTGAGCACAAAATCTAGGTTGACACTCCAGTGCAGTACTGAGGGAGTGCGGCACTGCTGCAGCTGCTGTCTTTCCGATGAGATGTTAAGCTTCTCAAATGGATGTAAAAGATCCCACGGCACTATTTTGAAGAGCAGGGAAGGTCTGGTGTCCTGGCCAATATTTATCCCTCAACCAACATCATTAAAACAGATTATCTGATCATTATCTCATTGCAGTTTGTGGGACCTTGCTGTGTGCAAATTGGCTGCTGCATTTCCTACATTACATCAACGACTACACTTCAAATACATTTCATTGGCTATAAAGCGCTTTTGGACGTCCTAGTCATGAAAGGCACTATATAAAATACAAATATTTCTTTCTTTCTGTGTCTTTATTTCCCAGAAAGAAATGCAGTATTCCAAGTGTGCCCTGACCAGAACACTAGACAGCTGTATTATTGTAGTCAAATGTAAATGGGCTGCTCCGTTTGCCTACACAAAGACAGTGACTGCACTGTGAAGTAATTCATTGTCTGTGAAGTGCTTTGAGGCCTTCTGAGGATGCGGTGAAGTGCTATGTGAAGTTCTTTAAGTAAATAGTCACAGAAATTAATCGTGAAAGGAAAACAAAAAAGGTAAGTAAGAAGCAATGTAAGTGTAGATATTTTATTTGTAAAATTGTGTTTTGTGCAGCGGGAGCAAAAACAAAGCTTTATTGGCTACAAATTCCTCCAATGCATACATTTATCCCATGGGATAGTCATGCACATACTGAATTTGCCTGTGGAATAAATGTAACGCATGGAGTAATTTATATCTGTCACTGTTGTGAATTGCTCCTTTTAAAATAATGGCAAAGTTAAGAAAAAAATAACAGGTTTGTTAGCTGTGTGGTGTGTGAGGGAGATGATGAAATTACTGTCAAAGGATCACATTGTTTAGCTTATATTAGTTTGAATGTCAGACTTAATCTTCAAAACATTGGACCATTATGTCACTAATCCACTTTGGGCATTCATTTAAGTAGGCTATTAACAATGACCATTGTAGTCTATTCAAAAACCCCAGCAAATAGTCAAAGCATAAATTTGTACACAGCAAGATCCCACAAATAGCAAATGAGATGGATGACCAGTTAATCTATTTTTGGTCCTCTTGATTGAGGGAAGAATATTGGCCAGGACAACAGAACCTATTCTCCAAAATGTCATGGGATTTTTTTTTTTACATTCACCTGAATAAGCAGACAGAGCCTCGATTTAATGGTTTTTTCCCCCTGAAAGATAGCACCTGGAACAATGAGGCACTCTTTCACTGCTGCACTGTAGTGTCAACTAAGACTATTTGGTCAAGTCCTGGAGTGGGACTTGAACCCACCACCAAACTCAGGAGTACATTTGTCTCAAATTTGATCGATGGTCTTTCCTCTAAGGGTTCATGGCCAAGAGTAATTAGCTTTCAATAATTTCTGATCCATTCACTTGTTAGATATTAAAAAGCTGCAGTTGGCAATTTATGTTGAAATACAATTTTGTACCAGTAATTTGTCACTTAAATCTGACAAGTACACTTGAACCTCTTAAATCATTGTGTATTACATGTCTACCATATTTCAAAATGTCATGCTGTAACAGTTTTAACTTATTCTATTACATTGGAGTAAGGTGATTATTGAAGATCAGTAGTTGGTCCAATTTCAATTTGTGCTTTGTTGAATATTTGTCTAAGGTCTTGCTGATTTGCACTAACAGCACACATTGATTTACCATACAGTGAATTAATTTAACCAAGAAAGATTTATATGACAAATATAGCAGGGGGAAGGAGGTCTATTTAATATGGATACAGTTAGGGTCAGCTTTACCCAAGGTCCTTCATTTAAGATGGTGCAGAGCAAATAACAAGTCAGATGCTGATTTTCTTAAAACAACCGAACAAGGTTTAATTACATCGGTATTTTCTTCGCTAACGCATTTCAACTCAGGTACAGACGAGAATGTACAAACTCACTATGCAACTGAGGAAAAGGCTTTTCTTCAGCAGACCTGGTCAACAGATGTACTTCTGCATGTAGAAGTAGCAGCAAGCAATTCCTCATCCAAGAGCGACCAACACTGGGAGCTTGCCAAGGATGGTGCAGGGTTTACCACCAATTTTACAAACAGTGCAGTGTTGCAAATCTACTGGTGTGTTTTGTCCTTCTTCCTCTATCAGTAGTTAGCAATGTTCCCTTTAACTTTTTTTTGGGTGCGTGGCCCTTTTAAGGGGCTGTGCGGCCCATTGAAAATACCGCGCATGCGCGGTTTTTCCTATTTAAAATCCGATGAGCCAACTGCGCGGCTTAAAGCGAACACTGGTAGTTAGTCTTTGCCTTCTAAGAACTTATGGCAAAGGTTTTTATATCCCTCTCCTCCATTGCTGCAAGGGATCATTCCAATTACGAGACATATCAAGGTTCAGTTGGTGACACTCTCACCTCTGCCAGAAGGTTGTGGGTTCAAGTCACACTCCAGATTCTCGAGCACAAAAATCTAGGTGACACTCCAGTGCAGTACTGAGGGAGTGCTGCACTCTCGGAGGTGCCATTAAACCAAGGCCCCGTCTGCCCTCTCAGGCGGACGTAAAAGATCCCATGGCACTATTTTGATGATGATTAGGGGAGTTATCCCCGGTATCCTGCCCAATATTTATCTTTCAATCAACATCACAAACAGTTTATCTGATCATCACCCGATTGCTGTTTGTGGGTGCTTGTCGTGTGCAAATTGGCTGCTGCATTTCCTACATTACAATAGTGATAACACTTCAAAATTACTTCATTGGCTGTAAAGCACTTTGGGACGTCCTGAAGTCTTGAAAGGCGCTATATAAATGCAAGTCTTTCTTTCTTTCATTCATATCATTACCCCAATCCCAGTCTGAGCCAAGGGAGCAATTCTATTACTCTGAACCTGGTTGTACCTGTTTAATAGAAGCTCCTTCCTTCGTAAGGGAATGGGAGCAAAAATGTGCACAGAATACAACATTGGCCCGTATTTTCCGATGCGTACGAGGTGTACACACCCGTAGGGACATCGGAAATGCCGGTTTCAGGCATGCGAAGAGCTTGCGCTGAAAACCGGCACTTCCGATCTGTCAAGAATCCTCGACAGATCTGACGCCTGCCCTGGAGAAGGGCCTCTGTGGGTGGAGTGTTCCGCTTTCTGCAGAACCTCTGCCTGCTGAAATCACTTAAAAATCTTACGCCTGGTAAAAGCAGGCGTAAAGCCTGCGTTTACCAGCATAAGAGTTTAAAAAAGTAAAATAAAAATTCTCTCTCATTTGTAATTTAAAAATACTTTAAAAAAAGGCAAGTTTATTTTCAGCCCCTGTAAAAAACTTTAATTATATTTTTCAAAAAATTAAATTTGTTTAAAATATTTAATCTAATGTAATTTTAACTAATTTTAAAAATGTGATGGTTGTTTAAAAATGTATTTAATGTTTTGATGTGTTTTTTCCAGTGATCCCCATTCATACTTTTGACGGGTCTATGTGGAGAGGCCCAGGATCGGAAATGGCCGGACCTCGGGAGCCCTCAGGTAAGGGCGTAGATTTTTTCCCTGATAGGAGGCATCCGCACGCAGGAAGCCTCCCATCGGAAATTACGGGCCACTGTTTCAAAGCAACGACGACGGGAGCACACAGTTCCAGCTTTAACAGTTGCATTCCATTCACCAATCTTGTACAAAGAAGTTTTTCCAAACTACTCTCCTGACTTTTTTAAATTGATGATGTCTTGCTGTTAGCAGATTAGCTACAAAGTTAACTTTGTGCTGTTTGAACTGAATGACTGGCTTAGAGAACAGTGAATTCCTAAGTTAGCAGGTGGTTACTGTAATGTATATCACATGGTTTGTCACATGGTTTAGTATGAGCATGCTCAGTTCACTCTGACCTAAAAGCCAGCACATGGACTAGCAACTCATCCTGTCTCTGTCCTTCATTTGTTCTACCCACATATATTACAGTTACCAAACAGGGAGAAAGTAGGAGGCAAGAGGAACCAGAACAGTAAAATCAGGGTCTGCAGTTAAATTTCTCGACATTTGTATGAGTGCAGTCATGGAGTGCATGGCAGCTCCAGCACAACCTGCAGCAGAGGCCCTCATGGCAGAGGATCTAACGATAGTTATAGCTTCTGGCATTGGAGCTGCAACTTCTGCAGTAAACACCTTGAGCACCTGGTGGATGGGCTCTCTCTTCTGGCCTCCAAACAATCAAGACTAGAATACAGATAAATACTGCTCAAGGCCTCCAAGATTTGATTGGCACTGCAGTATTTGGTCTGCTTACCTCTTGATTAGTGGCAAATTCGATCCAGAGTCCGCTGCTAGTGGTCTGGCAGGTATACTCTCTCAATGCCATGTGTGTACCCTCCTATAACCCACACCCACCCTCCCTCAGATGCCAACACACATGGGATAAAGAAGCCAGGGCAGGTTGACCTTGCAGCTGCACAGTAGATGAAGTCTGCTGCAGGTCTTTGAGCCTCAGCTGCCCTGAAGTGGCATATGTCTTCCAGAAATCCTTCCTTACCCCATATGTAGCAAAGTATAGTAGCTGGTCCTCCAACAGAACTTTGCCACTCCATGCATATGTAATCGCCTGAATACATTGTATACCCATGAAATCCCACATCATACACACTGCACACATTACTAGCCCAACTTCCAATCCTGCCATTTCTAAGACACTAGATTTAGAACTAATTTTCACTTGCTTACTTGATCTTGCAGATTCAGGTCCACTCTATCGAAGCCACAACTATTCAGGCCAAATTCACTCCATTTCCGTCTCTCAGCAAAAACTCGGTGAGTATCTCATCCAATTACCCTCTTCCAACTCAAGAAGCTTCTTGATAGTGCAAACTTATTTTATATCTGGAGAACTACAGGTTGACTTAGGAATTCACTCAATTTTCTAAGCCACTCATTCAATTCAAACAGTACAAAGTTAGCTTTGCAGCTAATCTACTAGCACCAAGGGCTCATCAATTTAAAATAGCCACAGGGTCAGGAGAGCAGTTTTGAATAACTTCTATACAGTAAGTTGTTGGAGCATGATACTTTGTGATAGATGAGGTAGAAACCATTGCATCCTTTAAAGGAAGAGGAGACACATTTGAAACAGGGGTTATGGGGAAAGATCAGGGCAGTGGGATGAGTTTAAAATTGCTTTAACAAAGACGGTACCGACATGATGGGCCAAAAGGCCTCCTTCTGTGATGCAAATTCTATGTTTCTATTTTTCATTAAAAAAAGCAATCCTTGTACAGCCACTACTACCAACCTTTTTTGTGTAAACATCGATGGCTTCTCACCTGGTGAGAAAGATGTTCTCAGTAAGGCACTGAGAATGTTCACACAGGCACCTGCTGTCAGACCACAAACCTAACATATTCCTATCAACTCATTAAGTGAATACCATTGTTTCAACTTGCTAGTTTTGACAGGCTGTAGGACTTTTTGGAATTCAGACAACAAACTAATCAGAAAGTGGCTCTTTTTTCAGGCCACCTTATTTGAATCATTTGCTCATTCTTCCATGCATCAGTTGTTAACATACTTTTTGCATATGGTTATGTGCATCTTGAACCTGTCAATTTAGCTTGTTCCCTCTATTCCACATTTTCAGCTTTCTGATAAAGTAATAATTTTCCACTTTTTATATACAAGTGGGTTCATAGATTCAACAACTGAAAATAGTAAGATAATCTTACTTACCTTGGAAGGATTGAACCGTTTGCTATTTCCCCACCCCAACGAGGATAGTGTGAATGGTTTCCTATCTAATATTAGAGTGTAAACAGATTTGCTAAACTCTATTTTATGTTTGCTTGTCTTAGAAAATGCACAGGCAATATAAACACAAATGTTGCAAATCAAGTTTATTACAGCCTTTAGACTGTACCGGGTATTGTAGCCTGACTGTTGACTAATGACTTAGAAACAGATTTCTTTCATTAATTAGATTTACTGAATTATTGTAAATCCTAGAAACTATACATAATGGTGCCATTTTAAAAATAAGCACACGACAAAACCAGTTTAAAAAATGACATTGTAAGCTTCCAATTTTGTACAGTGATTACACATGCATCACCTACAGCAGTATAAAGCAACCCAAAAAAATCACACACAACCTATTCTTGTATCACACACCGTTGAATCTCTAATATCAGAGAAACAGCACAAGAGTACTATTTGTTTTTCCACAAAAACTAATATTTTGTTTTAAAAAGTAATTCCCTGACTAACCACATTAGAAATTGTGACAACTGTTGAGTCCCTCATTAAATGGGGATCGTCAATGTTTTGGGGAGGGAATTCTGATTGCTCATTTCTGGAAGAACCAGGCATAAATTGTCATGATGTTGCACAATGGGACACACACAAAAAAATGTATTTATACCTTAAATTTACTGCCTTCAAAAACCATTCCACTAGGTGATATGAGTGGAACAGATGAAGTAAGAAACATGCCACCATTAATGGAACAGTCCAAAGGTGGAGGAGGGCAGTGCAACAGAAATAGGGCAATAAAATTGGAGATAAACATTCAGGATTTTAAACATCTAACACTGTAATTTTACTTAGTGCTTCAGAAAGAAAATATTGCTATTAGTAACTGACAATTAGCTTCAGAAGTGTTTCTGTAAATTTGATAAAAGGTCTTGAAGTTAAAATACTTATTTAAATCATGACAAGTACAGACTCATGTCAGTAACCCGTTCACTTTTTCCTCATGTATTAAGACAAAACACAAGTCATTCACTTTCTTTGAAAGGTGTTCCAAGTTGAGCTCTACTGAAGTGGCGAAATCTTCAGTGGAATCATAATCCTGGAATCCATGCGCTGGATGAGTGGCACTGTACAAAAGAAGACCGTCTGTCACTAATTTATGTATATATTTGAAAACACACACCTGCCTTGATATTGTGCATCCTGTTGTACATCAAAATGTAAATATTGCAAGCCACAATTCTGGTGTCAACTAGAAATAATTTTCTCTGAAAATTTGATCTAAAGTTTTTTTTTAAAAAAGCAAAACTTGTTCGACTATTTGGAATTCAGATTCCACAGGCAAGCATTTAGAATATGTTGAGTTCATGTAAATATGATGTGGAAATGCAACCCTAATCCTCAAAAGGGTCAACCAACCAATTCCAATCAAAGTTTAACAAATTTCATTTCCAAACTAGTGTTGCACAGATGCAGTTGCACTCAGTATTTTTTTTTTTTTTTAAGTACGATTGTACTTAATTTGAAAGCTGTGGATACATGCATATTTAAAAATTATTTCAACACCATAAGAGCATGCTATTTAAGTCATTCCTTTCATCACCAAGGAAAACACAAAAGATAGTGTGGTCTTAATAACTTGTTAAGATCAATGCAAAAGTTTCTCTTGTTGGAGACAGGAGACTAAATTATAAACAACCCCTAAATTAGAAGTAAAATATTTTTAAAATCACTATGTATAGTTCTTTACTGTGCTATCTATAACCATCTATAATTTCTATCCTACGGAATCATAACCATGTGCTATTTTCGTGTGCTTTCTTCTGGGTGTTAATTTTCACAAAAAACTTGAGGCAAGTACACAGGCGAGAAAGAGTAGTAGAAAGTGTTAACATTTTTTCAGATAATATTACTGCTTTCCTCGTGTTTTCCACACAGCTCAAAATGTGTAATGAAAATAATGAAAAACAAATCTTGATCTGTATTATGAAGGCTTTGTTAATTGCTTTTCATAATAAAGCCATGGATTTTATATCCTGTATTTCCATTCAAATTTGGGGGCTAACAAAATGAAGGTCAATGTCAGTCATAAGAACTTAAGAAATAGGAGCAGGAGTCGGCCATTTGGCCCTTCGAGCCTGCTCCGCCATTCAATAAGATCATGGCTGCTCTTCTACCTCATCTCCACTTTCCTGAACTATCCCCATATCCCTCGATTCCCTTAATATTCAAAAATCTATCGAACTCTGTCTTGAAAATACTTAACGACTGAGCCTCCATAGCCTCTAGGGTAGAAAATTCCAAAGATTCACCACCCTCAGTGAAGAAATTTCTCCTCATCTCAGTCCTAAATGGTCGAGCCCTTAGTCTGAGACTGTGACCCCTGGTTCTAGACTCCCCAGCCAGGGGAAACATCCTCCCTGCATCTACACTGTCAAGCCCTGTAGGAATTTTGTATGTTTCACCTCTCATTCTTCTAAACTCTAGAGAATATAGGCCTAGTCTACTCAATCTCTCCTCATAGGACAATCCCCCCATCCCAGGAACCAGTCTGGTGAACCTTCGTTGCACTCCCTCTATGGCAAGTATATCCTTCCTTAGGTAAGGAGACCAAAACTGTACACGCCAGGGCCCTATAATTGCAGTAAGACATCTTTACTCTTATACTCAAATCCTCTTGTAATAAAGGCCAACATACCATTTGCTTTCCTAATTGTTTGCTGTACCTGCATGTTAACTTTCAGTGATTCGTGTACAAGGACACCCAGGTCCCTCTGAACACCAACATTTCCCAATCTCTCACCATTTAAAAAATACTCTGCTTTTCTATTTTTCCTACCAAAGTGGATAACTTCACATTTCTCCACATTATATTCCATTTGCCATGTTCTTGCCCACTCACTTAGCCTGTCTATATCCCCTTGAAGCCTCCTTGCATCCTCCTCACAACTTACATTCCCACCCAGCTTTGTATCAGCAGCAAACTTGGATATATTACATTTGGTCCCCTCATCCAAATCATTGATGTAGATTGAGAATAGCTGAGGCCCAAGCACTGATCCTTGCGGTACCCCACTAGTTACAGCCTGCCCACCCGAAAATGACCCGTTTATTCCTACTCATTCTTTCCAGTCGTTATATAAAAATAATTAATATCAGATTTAAAGGGAATTCCGCTGCAGACTCTGACTGGCAGCCACAATGGACATTTGCCACTCAGAAACATATTCATTTCTCAGAAGAATCTCTAGGGGGGAAAAAAAAAGTTGCTGGTACATGGGTCTGCAGAAGAGATGATGAAGGGAGAAAGGATGTCTTCCATATTCTGAATGCTCATAACAAAAGAATATAAACAGGAACACTGCCTGATTTTCCTCTTCCTAACACAGGGTGCTTAAACCAACTGTAGCACCCCTATTACTGTCCTGGCTTCGATCAGCAGTGTGGGGACTGATGGTAGGGTCTTTTTTGGCCTATACAGCTCTTCTAGTCAATGGTTTAGCTTTAAAGAGTTTGCACAACACAAATTATGCAATGAAAATACCTGTGTAATATACGCATTCATCCCAGCCAGGCTTCTGCCATGCTGAATTTCGTGTTTCATCTCTTGACTGCAAGTCCTTGTAAGCTTTAAAAAAAAAGTAAAACCATTGAAATAAAGTTACATTTGTAACTCTTATTTATCTATTTGTAACTCTCAACTGTTTGATATAAATTAGAAACCATTTGAAGTTTCTACAAATATAAGATTTTACAATCCAGAATAACATTTAGTAATACCACTTTATAATATAAGTTGTCATTGTCAATCATATTTTGCCATCATTTAAGCTTAATATTTCTAAAACAGTCCACAAAGTAAGTTATGTGCATTTATAATTCCAACTGCTACCAGATGCCCACAATATAAATGATACACATCGTGCTTAATGATTTGTCTGTATGTAAGCCAAATTACCCTAGCTAGACACTTGTCACCACCTGTCCAGTAACTTGTATACCTTCTCGTAGGTATGAAATAAAAAGTAACCCTTCATTATAATGGATTCCTATGTTTTAGAACATAGAAATGGAAATTTCAGTTAAGAATTGTCATTTCTTTTCCCCCAAATTGATAACATTGCTCGCCCCTTTTTTTGCTTGTGTCCTCCATTTGAGGGGACACTGGCTTCTTGCTGGTTCTATGGGTGCAGGTTGACCGCTAGTTCCTTACACAAGTGGCCATTTTTCTAAGTGAAGCTACACAATGAGTGTTGACAATCTACTCAATCTGCGTGGGAGGGTTTGCAACCAAGCTCATTCCTGTCTTTACCCAGCATCAGGCACACGCGTACAGCAAGGACAGGCTGTTGTATAATCATCAGTAGTAATTCAAGTTGCTTTTTCTCTCCTTAACCAAGAATACTGCGGCAAACTGTAATAGCACGACTATTCACCTGGCTGAGATCAACTAGGTCAGCACATATCTGTGATTTTCATATGGCTCAGTTTCTTAATGCATTAACTATCATTCTTCCCCTCTTTATAACTTTCTGATCTGCACAGGCAGCAGTCCTGCTCCCAGTCTCTTCTGCCGTGGCTCATGCTAGGTGGGCAATATGTCAGCAATGAGTTGCTGATTTGCCATTCTTGTGACGCATTGTCCGGGGCTTCTTCTTGGCACCTCTCTTGACTGCTGAATGCTCAAGAGCAGAACCACCATTGCAGGCTTGGATTCTACTTAATTGTTTGTTCAAAATAAGTTTGAATTTTTTTTTCCTGGACTTTTTAAAATTTAAGTGTTATAGCACAGAAACAAGCCATTCAACCTACCATGTTTGCACCAGTGTTTTCACGAGTACCCAGTTTGATCCCACTCTCCTTCCCACTCCTCACATCCTTGAATATTCTTCTTTTTCAAGCAACTATCTAATTTCTTTTTGAAAGTACTTATGGACTCTGGTTCAATAATGGTTTGTGCCAGAGGATTACATATTCTAACCACCCTCTGTGTAAAGAATTTTTTATCTGACCTCTCCGTTAATTATTTTTGTGATTATCTTTGATATGTGCTCGCTCACCATCATCTTGCTGACTAATGGAAACAATCCATCAATATTTACTACATTATAACTCTTCATAATCTTGAAGATGTTTCTCGGGTCACCGTTCAACCTTCTTGGTTCCAATGAAAATGCCCCAATAACTAAGTAACCCTTCGTTTCTGGTAACATTCTTGTGAATCTAATTTACATTTTCCGTTATTTAAAAAAAAAAATCCTTCCTACAACGGGGTGCCTAAAACTAGGCACAATACTCCACTGCAGCCTAATTAAGGTCTTGTACAAGTTCAACATTACTTATTTGCTTTTGTATTACATGTCTCAAGATACAAAACCAAGGATACTGTTTGCACTGCCATTTTAAATGACCTGTGTATCTGCACACCAAGGTCCCTCTACTCCATTAAAATCTTGCCATTCAAGATGTTCCTTTATTTTAGTTCCAAAATGAATTACTTTGTCCACATTGAACTGCACCTGCCCATCCATTAGCCTATCTAACTCCTTGTGCAGTCTTTCGTAGTCCTCGTCACAATTTGCCAATAGCCCAATTAAATATCAGCAAATTTTGATATGGTTCTTTCAATTCCCAAGTCCAAGTTATTTACGTATATAGTAAATTACAACTCCAATTCCCCTGTGGAAACCCACTCACCATATCTTTCCAATCTGAGTAACTTAACCTCATTCTTGTTTTCTATTCTCCAATCATTCCTTCAATTCCATGCACTACTGGCCCGGATTTTGCAGTAGGCGTAACGGTGAGGCTACCAGCGCTCACTGTTATTATGGAGTAAATCATTCCAGCGTCTGCACATGCGCAGTTAAACGCAGAAATCAGGAAGTTGCTGTCCAATTTGCCCTGCTCCTCCACAAGCTGCACTACACCAGTACCTCGCTGAGAGATTCAGCATTCAAACACATGAATGGTGTGAAGATGTGGTACTTACCCACTAGATACCCACTAAACACGCCAGAAAGTTAGGGCTCATCCATGCAAGTGAATTTTTAACGGCGTGATATGTCTTAATTGCTACCAAACAACCTCTCTGGCACTGAAAGTTACTTTTACAAGTGTGGGGTCTCGTTTCTTCAGATTTTAATCATTGTTGGGAGATTTAAAAAAATAAAACTTTTTTTCCTTTTTCTTTGTTTCTTTTATCTCTCTCTCTTAATCCCATCTTTCTTTCCTGTTATTTATTTCACTTTCTGTACATGATTTTACATTGAATTAGATATTCTAACTTATACTTTCTGGTTTCGACTCTATGTGCCTCATTAAGGATTCTTCAACCTGACTGGTTCATACACATCCCAGATCCTCTGTAGAGGGTGCTGTGCATAACCGTAAAATACCGCGCAAAAGCCCACAAAATGTTTGAGAGCAGCTGTAAGCGTAATGAACGGCGAGTGCCGTTCGTTCACCGCTGACCACAAAATCGGGCCATTAATATCTTTGCCATATGTCTCTTATGTGATACTTCATCAAATTTGACATTTTTAAAAATCCACATAAACCACATCCACTGCATTTCTTTTATCTAACTGCTCTCAAATCTTCAAGGAATTCTATAAGGCTGGCTCCTATTAAATTATGTCCTTTCAAGTGCTTAGTAATTTCAACCCTTAATATAGACTGTTAGTTTACCAACAACTGGCCTATAATTTCCTAGCGATCTTCGCTGCACCCTTTTTTGAAGAGCAGTCACATTTTCCACCCTCCATTCCTCTGGCAAAATGTTACTTTCCACAGATTTTAGAAAATTATAGTCAGATCCTCTTGTATTTCTTCCTTAAAGCAGTAGACCCCTGTGATATGTCTACTTAAAGTTTGAGTAACTGCTTTAGTCCCATTTCTCTTTGAATAATAACCTCAATTAACAGTTCTACACCCATCTATGGTGGTTCTATATGAATATTCACTTCCTCTGTGAAAGCCAAGGCAAAGAATTTACTTACTATCTCTGCCATTCCCTACGAGTCTGCCTTCTTCATTGCTTAGCACCTCAACCTTGACTATCCTCTTACTACTGAGGTGCCTACAGAAAGCTTCATTAACCATGAGAAAAATTAAGTATTTCTGTCTAGCTGTAGCTTGGAACTGATTTTCTTTCATTCAGTTACAACAGAATTGAAAACTAGCTGCATTCAGAGTTCATGTGGCAGCCAAATTCAGTATAAATGCTTTATTCGATTTGTCAGCTCATTTTGAATGTAGGGGACAGTTAGTTGAATCGATGAAGCCTCATCAATAGTTTTCTGTGGTATTTAATGGGGGAGGGGGGAGAGAGAGAGAGAGAGAGAGAGTGAGAGAGAGAGAGAGAGTGACAGACAGAGACTTATGTACTAAAGAAATGATAAAAGTGTTACAGGAATACAACAGCCTTTGAGTGGAAGGTCAAACAGGCAATGTGAGATAGCACCATCTGCTTCTGAACGAAGAGACTCATCAACAGCTGTTCTGATAAGTAAAAGTCAAGTTAATTTTGGCTGTGTGACTATTGAGAATAATTTCACTACAAATAATTTGATATTAAATTTGAAGGAGGCAGGCATTAAAAGAGGAAAAGTACAAATGCTGGAAATCTAAAATAAAAACAGAAACTGCTGGAAGAAACAATAGACTGTCAGACAGGTTATGACGTTTCAGGTGTGTACCCGTCATCAGAACTAAATACAGATATTAGTAAAGTTGGAAAGAGAGAGGGAAAGGGGGACGCCATCCAAGGAGACACAGATTTAGGTGGGTTGGGACTGGACAAAAGAGAAAAAGATAGAATCTAGATAAGAGGAAATTAATTCAGTGGGACAGGAACAAGCTGAAACAAGTGGTCTGCAGGGCAGCCCTATTTGTGCATCTGGGGAAGAGGTAGTAATGCGCTGTATGGGGTTGGGATCAATTGGATGTCAAGAAGAGATGCAATCAGAACAGTCTGAAAAATGGTGGCTTGGTATTCAGTAGTAGGATTGAGATAGTAGTCACAAGAAAGTTGGCATTCAGTCCCGGCCAGGTAAAAGGACCTTCCACCATATAACAGCACCTTCTTTGTCAGCACTACTGATGAGGATATCAGAGTTGGAGTGGGGGATATTGATTGACAGATCATTGAAACCATCTGCAGTGTGCAGCAGTGGTAAATAAGGCCAAGAAGATCATGAATTATATTGTGCATGAACATAAATCACAGGACATGATACTGAGACTATACAGGACATTGGTTCATCTCCATCTGTCTCAGTTCTGTTCACCATATTACAGAAAGATCAAGGCGTTGCAGCTCAGAAGAGGGACAGTGAATGAACAGATCAGCCATAACTATTTAACAGAGACATGGTGAATATTTATAATGGATTATGTAGGGAAGTGATCAAGGCTGATAACATCAGTAATCTTAAAGAATTTGATGCCCATTTGGCATGAAAATCACAGGCAATGCATTGTATACTCTGTATTTGAAACCTGGGGCTGTCAGATGGACCAAAATGACCTTTTCTGATCCTGTACATTCCTATGATATATCTAACTACTATTCTAAAGACATTATAGCAACTATTCTGTTTGGTACAGTTCTTGACCAAAGTGAATAGTTGCTATAATATCTTTAGAATAGTAGTGCATCCTCTTAGGGAAATTTCATAATTTCACAGAGGTATGGGTTACATTTACTTTTTTGTAAGCAGCCAATGGTCAGTAAATTTGTATTATAGTAGCAACTGACTCCCACAAGACATTTCTATAACATTATTGCAGTGTAATATTGCTGTAATCAATCTTTAATGGTACATGTATGAAACAAAACCTCTCTCATTTTTACAAAAGCAAAATACTGCAGATGCTGGAAATCTGAAATAAAAACAGAAAATGCTAGAAATACTCAGCAGGTCAAGCAGCATCTGTGGAGAGAGAAACCGTTAACACTTCAGTAAAACTGATTATATTCAACATCCAATTAGGACTAAGCACAACTAGCCAGAAAAAGTGCAAAGAAATATGAAAGTAGTAATTGACTAATGAAACTTATTTACCCCATAGGTGATGCACCATATACAGCTCGCCAATCTGAGAGAAGAAGCCACCAACTGCTTCATTGTTCTCTTGTCGATATCGAATAGCGCGAGCCCTGTGAAAAATTAAATGAATCAAAACTAAATAAAATTCAAAATTCAAAATATGGATAATTCACTGATATCAAGCAATTATGGTATTAGAACTTATTGCGTGATTCTTTCTTTGTTAAAATTTTGTTGAAAATGACCTCTGAAAGTTGAAGTTTGATTCACAAAATAAAGATTAATATCTTAAATAGTTTTCCCAAAATTCAAATGGGAAATGGAAACTGATTACATGAAATTTCAAGTTATTCAACATGCAGTTTTCATAATCCAGTTTAGTTTTGCACAAATTAAAGTTCAAATTTGATTCCTTTATACTAATAACACTTTACACAAACACTTACAGTATTTTAAATTCTGAATGGAGACTGGGTCAAAAATTCAATGACCTTTCACCCAACCAAAATCCTCAAACATAAAAGCAGCTGAAACATTAAATGTTTAAACAGTTAAAACAGGATTTTCAACTTTGAAGCATACTTCTGCACACATCCATGTACACCAAATTAAATGGGCTCAAATATTTAGGGTTTATTCAGAAGAGGGGGATTCAGGCATCATGGTCAACTGGAATAACATTGAAGTAGATTACATTTATAGTTATGTCAGTATTTTTTTTTAAAAAAGGGAAAAGTAGTCCTACTTCTAGTTAGTTAAATGATATATTGGTATCCAATCCTGATGGCTCTTAAAATGTCCATTTTAGACTTTTACACAAAGCAAATAAAAGAGGTACAGTTGTATAGTGTTTATCGTACTGTGGACTAGCAACATAGAATGACACAGCACAGAAGGAGGCTATTCGGCCCACCGTGCCCGTGCCGGCTCTTTGGTAGAGCTAGCCAACTAGTCCCACTCCCATGCTATTTCCCCATAGCCCTGTAAATTTTTTCCCTTTTGAAAATTACTATAGAATCGGCTCCCACCACCCTTTCAGGCAGCGCATTCCAGATCACAACAACTCGCTGAGTTAAAAAAATTATTCCTCATGTCACCTCTGGTTCTTTTGCCAATCACCTTAAATCTGTGTCCTTTGGTTACCGACCATTCTGCCACTGGAAACAGTTTCTCTTCATTTACTCTATCAAATCCATTCATGATTTTCAATACCTCTATCAAACCTCTCCTTAAACTTCTCTGGTCGAAGGAGAACAACCCCAGCTTCTCCAGTCTCTCAACATAACTGAAGTCCCTTCATCCTTGGTACCATTCTAATAAATCTCTTCTGCACTCTCCCCAAAGCCTTGACATCCTTCCTAAAGTGTGGTGCCCAGAATTGAATACTCTAGCTAAGACCTAACTAGAGTTTTATAAAGGTTTAACATAACTTGCTTGCTTTTGCACTCTATGCCTCTATTAATAATTGAGAGGTCGCACAACACCAGGTTATAGTCCAACAGTTTTATTTGAAATTACAAGCTTTCGGAGCTTACTACTCCTTCGTCGGGTGAAGTAAAGAGATACAGAATCGCCAAAGCATATATAGATAGAGAGCAATGCATGTGTACCTTACAATTGCAGACAACTAAATTAAATCATCCTGACTGTTTATCTGCCGAGGTGTGATAAAGTTAATCAGGTCAGCCAGGAAGGTACCACATCAAAGACATAGCAAGATACAACTGAGACAATGAGGTGGAGTCGCAGGGGGTCTAACGTGTCAAAAGCTGCCATCTGTATGTAAAATGATAAGCTTTAAAATTTTTACTTTTTTACTGGGAATCACATCTGCGAACAAGCCGACGAAGGAGTAGTAAGCTCCGAAAGCTTGTGATTTCAAATAAAACTGTTGGACGATAACCTGGTGTTGTGCGACCTCTCAATTTTGTCCACCCCAGTCCAACACCGGCATCTCCGCATCATGACCTCTATTAATAATGCCAAGGATCCCATAAACTTTTTTTTTTTAAAGAACAGCCTCTCAACTTGTCCTGCCACCTTCTTAATTTGTGTACATACACCCCCAGATCATTGGGTTGATTGGCTTGCAATTTGTATCTCTCCTCTTTTATCTCTCTCCCCTTTTTCAAAGAAAAACCATGGGTGCAACATTTGCAATCCTCCAGTCCTCTGGCACCACCCCCATAGCTAAGGAGGATATTGTTGGAGGTGCCTGACAGGTAGATATATACAAGATCCCATGGCACATTTTCGAAGTCGAGCAGGGAGTCCGATGGTGTCTTACCAACATTACCAAAACAGATTAACTGGTCATCACCTCAATGCGGTTTGTGGGACCTTGCCATGAGCAAATTGGCTGCCCAGTTTGCCTACATAACAGTGACTAAACTGAAAAAGTAATTAATTGACTGTGAAACATTTTGGGATGTTCCGAGAACATGAAAGCCGCTATATAAATGCAAGTTTTCTTTTAAAATTATTTGAGTTGTAATTTAAGAAACAATCCGAGTGCATCTGTGCTGCTGCTAAAAACTGTACATAAATCAAGATTAGCAAATTCCTGTTGGAGGCAATTTCTCAACAATTTTAGGTGTTATTTTCTCAACATAAATGTGCATACAATAGAAAATTCCTGCTCATGATTATCTAAAATATCTGAACAGGAAATACTGCCTTACCTAGTTTCAAAAGAGAATTTACAATGTCAATACATAGGAAGCCTTCTATCGGAAATTACGGGCCTGTGTGCGGATGCCTATCGGAAAAAAATCTACACTCTTACCGGAGGGCTCCCGAGGTCCGGACACTTCCGCTCCTGGGCCTCTCCACAGTCGAAATGCGCAGGGCCCACGTATCCCAGGGGCGCAGGCGGTTTGCAAGCGTCCCTGGGATCACGTGGGCCAGGCGAGCCAATGAGAGAAGGGAATTCCTCTTCATACTTTTGACAGATAGACCTGTCAAAAGTATGAATGGGGATCACTGAAAAAAGACACTAAATAATTTTTTTTTAAACCATCACGTTTTTAAAATTAGTTAAAATTACATTAAATTAAATATTTTAAACAAAAATTTAATTTTTAGAAAAAAATTAAAGTTTTTTACGGGGCTAAAATTAAACTTACCAGGCATAAGATTTTTAAGTGTTTTCAGCGGGCGGAGGTTCTGCAGAAAGTGGAACTCTCCACCGGCAGAGGCCCTTCTCCAGGGCAGGCGTGTGATCTGTCAAGAGGATTCTTGACAGATCGGAAATGCCGGTTTTCAGCGCATGCACTTCGCATGCCTGAAACCAGCATTTCTGATGTCCCTATGGGTGTGTACACAGCTCATACACCCATAGGCATCGGAAGATACGGGCCATAGTCAATTCCACTTGAGAATAAAAATTGAAAGTCAAGAACTATTCAACATATCACTTCCATTTATCCTGTTAAAGTTCAACTGTGTATTAAATACTTATAGTTTTCCTTAGATTATATAAACTGCTTTTGTATAACAAAGTTTTTTTTTAGAAAAGTGAACATTCTTGTCAAATGAATAGCTTTACAGCAAGCAACACTGTTCACTTTAGAGGTGGACTGTGCATGTACAATGGAGTTCTCCATTAAATGTATTTATTTTAATAGAATTCCTCCATAAACACATAACTCAGATTAGGATCTACAGGATCAACATAATTTTTTAAGAATTCAGAATATAACGTGCACTGTGATCTTGGTGAATTACATAGCGTTTAAGTGATGAATTTTTCAGAATTTAAATTAATTTTCTTTTATCTTGTATCTGCAAACATATTCTGTTATACATTTCGAATTAATTATTCCAAGAGCCAAACATTTAGAATAACTATTCTAAAGCGGTATTAGAGAAATGTATAGAACCAAAGCACATTTTTGTAGTAGAAATATTCCTCAATTAACATGGTTATTGATTTTACAATTTCACTACAATTGAAACACATTTAATTTATATATAAAGCATTGTGATTTTCCTTTGAATTAAATTCCGTTAGTCGCATAGCTAATACCTCACAAACAATGCTTCAGAGTGAGGGCATTGCCAAGAAATGACTGAATGGAGCATCTGTGCTAACATTCTCACTAAAACCCATTGGCCCAGAATTTGTTGGAGCTTGCCCCATTAGCTACTTTTTCCCTCACCCTTCGGCTTGAAATTTTTTGCACCCCAAATTGCTGGAAGTGCAAGCTGATAATGTCAATGGGCATCTGAGACCTTGGTGAACGATGGGACCAACAGTCTAACTCCTTAACCAATGAGATTTATGGATAAACAAAAGAGGAAATAGGGTGAACTAAAGTCAAATTAGGTACAGAAAGAGAAATAAAGAGACAGAAAGAAAGATTGGATTAAGGAGAGAGAAAAAAAGAGACAGAAAGGAAAAGTTAAAGATTTTTTTGTTGAAATTTTACATTTTAAAAATCTCTAAGAACAATTTACTACCTGCAGGAATGAGACTCCAGTTTCAATTGTTCCCTTTCTGGGCCAGAGAGGTTGATTGGCATTGCAGGATCATAAATCTCTTCATTAAAGGGGTCCTTAGGTCATTAAATACCAGTCCTAATTTTCTGCGGCGAGTTTAATATGTATTTACTATGCAAAATGCAGCAATTTCTTGAAATTCACTGGGGAGGTCGATGGCAAGCTGTCGTTTTCGCAAGATTAATGGCAAATCGTCCAGCAATTTGAGGCAATTCACAACTCACGGCGCATCTCTTCCTTGCCACAAATTGCTAGATGATTTACACACTAGTAACGATGAGCGCATTAAACTCGCCATTACCTTCCCAGCAAATTCTGGGCCATTATCTCTGCACTCTCAAGAGTGAAAATGGAGCAAACTGTCACACTTAACTTCACTGTATAATTTATTAAAGAAATAGATACATGGGAATGATTCTGAAGTGGTAATCTCTTCTTGGGGTCAGATAACAATTAAAAATGACCTTATAATCACTCCTGGATATCCATTAGGAACTCTATACTCCTTTTTAAGTTAATTTCAAACAAAATACTCCTGCTGCCATGTCAATTTCAACGTAGATAGCACAGCAATCAGCTGCTTGGTGTTTCTGCCAATAGCAGCCGATTCGATTCCAGAGTCTACCTGTGACATGTTTCTGGCTCACTATGACATTTGTTAATCAACAACTTGCACTTCTATAATGCCTTTAACTAGTAAAAATCCCAAAGTGCTTCACAAAGGAGAAACAAACAGCAAGCAATAATAGAAAATTAGAGTGGTGACAAAAGGTACAGTTCATAGAATCTTACAGCACAGAAGTAAACCACTCAATCCATCGAACCTGTGCCGGACCTTTGAAAGAGCCTTCCATTTAGTTCCACTCCACCACTCTTTCCCCATAGCCCTGCAAATGTTTCCTTTTCATGTATATATCCAATTCCCTTTTAAAAGTTACTATTGAATCCAAGGATTTCCAGTAGGGGTAGGGATTGAAGCAAGGGCAGAGTCAGGTAATATTGCAGGGGTGGAAGTCAGTAGCCTTGGTGATGGATAGGATATGGAGTTTGAAACTCATCCTAGGATCGAACACGGTTGGTTCTTTAAAAAAAAAAAATTCATTAATTCACGGGATATAGGCGTCGCTGACAAGGCCAGCATTTATTGCCCATTCCAAATTGCCCTCGAGAAGGTGGTGGTGAGGAAGAGGCAGGGAAGGCAATGGAGTCAGAGGCCAGGGTACAGAGTTTTTGATAGTAGTTAAACAGGATAACTTGGCATGATTAAAGAATTCTGGCTCATCTATGACTTTACGTCAAATAGGCCGTCTAACCGCAGATAGACAGCAGCCAGATATAGCAGGTGGCCGTGGAGTCACTGGTGGTGACAGAGAAGTACAGCTGCTTGTTGTCAGCATATATGTGGAAGTTGACCACATAACTATAGATAATGTCGCTGACAGGCAAGATAGAAACCAGGAAAAGGAGGAGCCAAGGATGGAGCCTCAAGGTGATCCTGAGTTCACCATGCTGGGGTGGCAGGAGAAGCTACTAATAGAAATGTGGTAGCTACTTTGGGTGAAGTACGAGTGGAACCAAGAGAGGGCAACCCCATAGCAATGAACAATCGAGAGATTTTGGAGCAGGATAGAGTGGCTGTGATGGATAAGGAGGGACTAGCAGTCCACAGCTACACACATAGGGTCTCATTGGTAACTTTTACCAGGGTGGCCTCTATGGTGTGGACAGGTCAGAAACCAGACTGAAGAGTTTCAATCAGGCAGTGGTGGGAAAGGTGAGCACAGAACTGGATGGTAAGAACAGGTTCATAAACCTTAGAGACAAATGTGAGGATAGACATTGGGCGGCAGGTGGAGAATTGGCAGGAGTCGAGGATAGGCTTTTTCAGTAAGGAATGGTGACAGTTTTGAATGTAGGGAACAGTGCATATGTAAAGGGACTAGTTAACAATGTCAGCTATTCTAAAGAAAGCAGGAAACGGTAGGTTAGGATATCCAAAAGGGACTGCAGATATCAAAGGATTAATAGCATCATACTTTCAATTCATCACTGGCAAATAACCTTGCAATGCAAATGTCACATTGTACTTACAGTACAAGAAGGGTAAATTGTACAGGAGCATTAGTATGCCACTCACCAGTTATTACCCCATTCAATCATTGTTCCTGGCTGGAAAAATGATACCAATATTAAACAACAATCATATCACAACAGAATTTACAAATATTATGCAACAGGATCTCAGTATTTCAGTGATAGGATAGTTTTTTTAGACAGTAAATGTGTCACAATTTGTTCTGAGGTGGAGACTGCTTATTCACTTATGTAAATTAAAGAATTTTTGTTGAAACATGATTTGCCCCATTGAGATATAGCTTTTACTTTTCCCAATTTTTCTCATATTTCTTCCCCTTTAAGTTCATTTAGTCTACACATCCTCGCTCTGTACTTATGACACCAAGATCCTTGGCGCTATAGCGCTGAAGCGCATTGGGCACAAGTGACCTGGACAATTGAGTGCGGAGGCTGGAGGCCCACTGTTGTGTGTCCGTTGCATAGAATGGGATAACATAGTCGGGAAGTACATGTGCATTCAGTACCCAAAGAACATTATTACCGACTCCCAGATTGACAAGTTTGCATGTCACATAAAAATTCTGACAAGTACCTATACTTGCAACATTAACCTATCTTCTCTCACTCTCCAGATGCTGACAGACCTGCCATGTATTCCCAGCATTTTCTGCTTTTATTTCAAATTTCCAGCATTTGCATTTTTCCCTCTATTTATCTCTAATAAATCAACTTTCTTATCCTTACAATCAGAAGGTAAATAAAGCAGCTCATAAAATAAACTGTAACTTCTCATTCATTTGATTTTTTTCCCCATTGCCTATCTTTCAAGGTGAGGTCTCTGCCACAGCTGTCCTGCTGAACTTGCTGTAAAACATTACAATCAATGACATAGCCAAATACAAGATAATTTTATATTCCTCTTAAATGTGTTGACCTTGAAACCAGTTATAGAAAATTTCTCTCCTGCCTAAATTCTAATCTTGCATGACTGTACATGTGTACTACTTGGTACAGTTAAAGATAATACTTTAGAGATTAACAATTCAGCGCCGAGAGCAGTATATTTGGCAAGCATGGAAAATACCATGCATCAACTTGTCCAGGTGCTGTTTCAATGAAAACGCAACACACCCAATCTTGCTGTTTTTTTAAAAACAAATCTCAGCCTCGATTCATGTTGTGCAAAGATTACTGTATGAATGCAGCAGTCATACTAAATTCCTTCGTCCACTATTTAATCAGAAGCATCGACCACAAAATTCTGTAACTAGTTTCAAAGTCAAAGCATTTGGAAAAGAATATAAAAAAGTATTGTACTTGAATATGTAGATGATGCCAAAATTGTCAGCTACTCTGCAGGAGTAAGTGGACAACAAAATGCAACAGTTGCCTTGGGGAAAGGTGAAACAAACCAGGAGGAAAGATCCATTACCAAGCTGGCTTTGAAAGGAAATGTGGGAAATGATAGGTCTTGGATGTCGAAACTACATATATCCCTCAAGCCCTGGCAATTGGCCCTTAAAATCAGGCAACTCAGTCTTATTTGTGTTTATTTCTTATCTCCAGGTTTGCATCATTTGAATTTCATGGAACTGGAGGTTTAGAAAGAGCTGTTTTTAAACTGTTGCCTCAATGTATCAGAACACCAAAATCTTCAACTTGAGATGTATTAAAATTAACAGGAACATGGATTTAAACTTTATGGGACCCCAAGGCTCCATGGTGTGCACCTGTGCAGCCCATGAAATAAAATTTAGGACGCCCCAGATTAGAATCATAGAATGTTACAGTACAGGAACAGACCATTTGGTCCCTCAAGTTTTTCTCCACATCAGCCAGCTAATCTAAATCGCACTCTCCTGCTTGCTTCCCACACCATTTATTATTTACTTTTTTTCAAGCAATTATCCAATTCCATTTTAGAAGAATGTATGGACTCTGCTTCAACAATGGTCTGTGGTAGAGAATTCCATATTCTCTCACCCTCCATCTAAAGAAACTTTTTCTAATCTTCCCTTAAATTCTTTCTGTAATAGCTTAAATTTGTGCCTTCTTGTCACCACCTTTCCAACCAGTAGAAACAATCTATTATTTACATCATAATCTTGAAAAGCTCTAGCAGATCCCCCCTTACCAGGTTAACATCAGTGGTTCTGATAAGGATTTTCTTTTGCCTTCCAGTTATATGGGTAAGAAAGTTAATTTATTAGAGTTAAAAGGAAATTTCAAAGCCCTACAATCTTTTGTGACATGTTGCAGATCCTCTCTCCTCCTCTCCACCCCATTGATGATAAAAGGCACACTTTATTACTTTTTACTCTTCAATTTTTCAGTTGATGTTCCAACTGTTTTTTGGGGAGTGGAAAATTAACTTAAAACTGCCATTATACCGAGCCTAACAGTTTAAATAACATTTTTAATTTTGAAAGATTTTTGCAAAGATGAATTTTTTTTTGAGGTAATGTGGTATTAAGTGTGACCGCTAGGTTTCGTTAACACAAGACTTAATGGTTCAGTTGTAGAGGAAACTGTTTATGATCACCTTAAATATGGTCAACTTCACATGTCACTATAAAATTTGGTAAGTACAGTGTACTAAGACTTTAAATACTCAATGCAGTAAGGAGTCATATAGACAAGGACCCAAGTTCAATCCCAGGTTTGTCCCCTTTCTATCCCTGATCTGCTTGATCGTTCCTCATACCCGATATCAGTCTTTGTCTCTGTACCTCATCTCTCCTTGTCCTGATCTGTCTCTTGTGTATGTCTCTGTATCTCTTCTGCCCATATGCCTGCCCCTGATCTGGTGGCCCTGCGTCTAGCCCTCTCTTCTTGTTCCTCACTTATTGAATCTTACAGCACAGAAGGCAGCCATTCAGCCCATCGTGCCTGTGCCAGCTCTTTGATTGAGCTGTTCAATTAGTCCGACTCCCCCGCTCTTTCCCCATAGTCCTGTAAATTTTTCCTTTTCAAGTATATGTAGATAATTAAATTTTATAGTTAGATATGAGCATGTATCAGCAGCCAGCTCCAGGAAGCAGAGCAGAAGTGGGCTTGTGCCCAAGCATGAGGAAAGGAACAGAATTAAGTGCTAGCTTGAAGCAGAGTGGAGGACGACCCAGGGAGCGGAGCACAGGTGACACGAAAAGTCCACCTAACTTACCATAAGTGGTAGGTTTTGCTTTGTTAGTCATTTAATGGTTGCAATTTGGAAATTATTATTCTATTCTCAAATTAGGTCCAAGCCCAAAATACAGGTGTATTTCAGTGTGGTTTTATCCACCATCACATCTCAAATGAATTTGAGTCTATACATACTCTGTAAAAACCAACTAATGCAGACGGAGCATCTTGCAATACCAGCCAATTATAATTTAATAACTGGGGTTCTATTACAAGACGTTATATGACAAAAATATTTTAAATGTAGGAAGCAAATGTTCCTTACCCTGAGCTGGTAGGATCGGAGTTCATAAATATTAGGTCCTGACCTAGGTACTGGCTCATTCCAGAAACTGAACTCCAAAAGCAGTTGGTTTTTTCGAGACAGCAGCATTTTTCCCCTCTCCTTCCTGAACTCCATGAACTCCTGTAAAACAAAAAGGTAGAAATGTCACTAGCAGAAATGTCAAATTTTAATACTTGGCAAATAATGTAATCACTGTCAAGCAAGGTTTCCTGCTATTAATATGATGCATAATACAACAGAATCCCATTGCACCCACCCTACTTTTCTACAGTAATAACAGCTGCTCTAATGTACTGAAACAAAAAACATTGCTAACAATGCCATCAGCAGCCTTAGAAAAAGTCACCGCCAATACTCAAGAATTTCCATTCATTAAACAGTTATTGCCAAATCTGACATCTTATAATACTAAAGGATTTTATTGTAAACTAATTTAATAGATATACTGCACCCAGTGCCTTCATTACCTAGATTATCATTTAATGTTTCATTTGTTAATGTAGATTAAAATCAATTAATTTCATCGAGTTACTAGTTTCTGAAGATATTCAGTTATGTACGTTCTAATAGTAAACAACAAAATCAAATTCTGAGGGTATGAAATCAGTCAGCTTTCTCCCCAGACCACAGTGCAAATGCAACAAAGTGGGGGAGGGGGGGGCGTGGCGCGGGGGGTAACCTGTGCCCAGACTACTGCCTATGCCACTGTGTTTTCCAATAGGAGATTCAGGCCAGTAACCTGGCCGCTGATTTTCCCCACCAATTTGTTCCTTCCTCCGAGGTGCCTGACCTCCACTTGGCACATCCTCACAGCAGTGCAGCAGAAATTGGGAACTCAGTCAAGTAGCTGGGGAGAGAATCTTTTTTTTATGGTTTTATAACATCACATATTGTTGCTCCAAGTTCCTAAGTGAGCAATCATTTATCCAATTTTAAGAACTTAAAGTGACTAAATGTTATTAGGGTGAATTCGTTTCAGTAAATGACAAAATAAAAGTTTTTTTTTTTTAAATGAGGCATCTTTACTATAGGAATAAATCAGTTCATTGGTATTCAACCAGGCTGCTAGGATACAAGCCAAACTATGCTTGTACAACCCTCCGAGATCTCTGCTCTCCTCCAATTCTGGTCTCTTGCTCATCCCGGATTTTAATCGCTCCACCATTGGCGGACGTGCCTTTAGCTGCCTAGGCTCTAAGCTCTGGAATTCCCTCCTTAAACCTCTCTGCCTTTCTACCAACATTCCCTCTAAGCTGCACGGTTGCACAGCTCTCTGCCGGTTCCTGCAGCCTGGGATTGGCCTTTTCAATGTTAAGTTTCACACATGCAAAAAAATTAGGGGGAAACATTGCTTTCTAACTATCTTTCCTCCTTTAAGACGCTCCCTAAAACCTACCTCTTTCATCTGTTCTAATATCTCATGTGGCTCGGTGTCAAATTTTGTTTAATAACGCTCCTGTAAAGTGCCTTTGGATGTTTTACCAAGTTAAAGTTGCTATATAAATGCAAGTTGTTGAAAATCGTTTTCTAGGGTAGAATTTTTTTTTTTTAAACTGTAATTTATCATCACATTTTTTAATCCTACATCACTATTGGCTTGTCTACCTTAATTACCAACCTCCAAGGCTTCTTACATTAATAGACTACCAATTCTACACTAATGATTTATGAGAACTATTGCCAGGCATATATTAACACACAATATATTACTAATGATGTCTAGCCATAGTTGCTGGGGTAAGATCATCTCTTTGAAATTGAAAGCTAATAAATGCTGATACAGGCTACTGTATTGTTCAGTCCCTCATGTTAACACACACAGTGAAATCCTTACAGGGAATCTCTTTAAAATCAAGAAGTATTCACACAATTAAAACAAATAACCTGCATTCATTTTGGGTGTAGCACATTAGAGACAATTCCACTTTTTATAATAAATTTCCGATTTCCATTCATTTGAAGAACTAAGAGTATCAAAATCCTGTCATTTCACAGCAGACACTGAAGAAACGAGTACAAAAATCAAACCTAGTAGCTGTAATAATTCAACAATTAAATATTTAAATTGATAATCAAATAGCACCCTAACATTAAAAGGAGAATCAAAATGACGTTTTTAAAAAAAAGTTGATCAAACTTTCTGATAAGAAATCAACTGGAGTGATAGTGAGCTTATAACATGCCCATGACTCAACCATATGCTGCCTGGGAAGTGATCTCAGGCAATTGTGGGATCTGCAGTCTGCTTTTTATGCCTATCTGCTAAATAGCAATCTTTCCAGGATACCACTGACATTCTCTACTACAGCAATTAAATAAACACTGCTCCTATATATGTAGAATCATTACAACTCAAAAACTGTACTTTTGTTTCTGGAAAAAATTTGCTCCTTGAAAAGGCTGATCCTTACTGCAAGGACATGACATATTTATACCAATAACATCCAGTCTCAGCTCAAAATTAAATGGTGGAACGCACTGCGTTCAAGGCTCGTTATTTCAAATGCATCTCAGAAGCAAAAACTTAAAATTTATGTTTTTAAACATACAGATAGTTTGCAATTTTGCCCCATTCGCCACAAAGTTGGCTAATTTGAAATAATCCATTTTCAGCATCTGTAACTAATATTTTTGGCAGGATGAGGAAGCAACAAAATAACTAGGTATTGCAGAATTTGAAAATCATTCTTTATTATTGCTTTGAGCATTGTTATTCTGAAAAATTCTAGTAGTTACTGCCTGGATCATGCATAACCTATACAGAAATTGATGAATTTAGAGAGGTTGGAGTACTAATGGACCGCATTTGTGAGGGTGAAACAGCCCATTCACAACCATGCCTATTTAACCGAGATGAGCTTCCGACCACATATCCGCTCCATCACCAAGACCACCGACTTCGACCTCCATAACATTGCCCGTCACCACCCCTGCCTCATCTCATCTAATGTTGAAACCCTCATCCATGCCTTGGTTACCTCTAGACATGACTCTTCCAATGCTCTCCTGGCCGGCCTCCCATCTTACATCCTCCATAAACTTGAACGCATCCAAAAAACTGCTCCCCATATACTAACTCGCACCAAGTCCTGTTCACCCATCAACCCTGTGCTTGCTGACCTACAGTGGTTCCCAGTCCAGCAACGCCTCCATTTTAAAATTCTTATCCCGGTTTTCAAATCCCTCCATGGCCTCACCCCAACCTATCCCTGTAACCTCCTCCAGCCCTACCACCCTCCAAGATCTCTGTGCTCCTCCAATTCTGGCCTCTTGCACGTACCCGATTTTCATCGCTCCACAATTGGCAACCTTGCCTTCAGCTGCCTAGGCCCTGAGCTCTGGAATTCTCTCCCTAAACCTCTCTCCTACTTTAAGATGCTCCTTAAAACCTACCTCTTTGACCAAACTTTTGGTCGCCTGTCCTGATATTTCCTTACGTAGCTCGGTGTCAAATTTTGTCTGATAACATTCCTCGAAATACCTTGGGACGTTTTACTACTTTAAAGGTGTTATATAAATGCAAGTGGTTGTTGTTGAGCTAAAATATGTGCCCACACCTGAAGTTCTCAACATTGAAATTATATACTGTCTAAAATGGTGATAGAGGAAGAAACATATTGGGCAAGTTGACTTAAGCCAACTCTTGTACATTTGAGCAGCTATCTATAGAAGCCTGGATAATCTGTTTTGGTCTGGGCACAGTCTGCAGTGCAAGAAACCTCAGGCAGAAAATAAATAAAACAAAAGTATTATTTCAGATATATTTCCTTCTAGCATTTTACATTTCGATTTTCAGTTCCCTTTAAAACAGGAAGAGCCAAGTGTGTAAACATTGTTACATAAAAACAAAGCTCGAATCTAAAAGCTTTCATTCCAACTCTCACTTGTCTACCCTAGTAAATATACTGGTAACTTAAATACATATTATGTAAGTGTTACTATAAACAGAAGGTCTTCCATCACTTTGTTAAAACTAAAATACTCCCTTTAAACTGTGTTACCTTATTTTGTCTGAGCTTACTCATCACCTCGGTAAGCGTGGGGTAACCTCCACTATACTTCCAGAGGTGGACTGAAAAAGACAGAAATAGGATAATAGAATAGCAAGTCTTCTCTATTTCATGTTGGAGTCACTGTGTGCTATCTCTATGTCCTAGTTTTGGGCTAGATGAAAATACTAGGTGGACACTAAATATGCTTTTTTATATACTGCAAACAGTTTTCATTTTTGGCGAGTAGCACAACTGACAGTTATAACTAATTACCATCTGGACCAGTACCATGCTCAAGAGTCTGAGATGAAGTCACTTATCAAGTTTTTAAAGTTAAGATAGTTGATTATATATGTATGTATACCAATGTTCCCTTTAATTTTTTTTGGTTGTGCGGCCCCTTTAAGGGGCTGCGTGGCCCATTCAAATTTCTGCGCATGTGAAGCAGGCAAGTGGCCTGCGCAGGACCTCCAGAGCACTGCGTAGCCAAATGGGAACATTGATGTTTACCATTTAGATATATATGATCAGACACAAAGTTGGTTCTGAGTACATTGATTTTTCAAAGGAAGTCAGAAGTGGATTTGTCAAATCTCACAAAACATAAGTTGGCATAAAGATTTGAAGACTGGCTTTAAGTTTCCGTGATGAGCAACAAATTACTTCAGAGTGGAATATATTAGTATGTAAATAAAATAAAGGGTTCAAAATCAAAACTACATAACGGCTTATGCATCTAAAACAAAATGCCATTCATATTACAGGTATAAATTTATTTGGCTACAACGATAAGAAAATAAACTCAACCTAATTTTCGTTTAAATACAGAAAATGTGATTTGTACACTATCCAACTATTAAAAAATCCTATTTCTAATATCTACAAATAAATTATACCTTGTTATTCTGCTTATAGTAATATTCTGCTTATAGTAATATTCATACCAGATTGATCCTGCTCTCCGTACCACGTGTTCCATGTCCCCACAAGTTCACATGGGTAGTTTTTGTCTGTGTGAATCTTTGGTAGTACCTCTGCGCTGCAAAGAACAAGCAGGTGTTAATTTCTGGCATTTTACATCCTGGGCAATTTTCTAATATATTGTACTTCATACCAATGGGCTAATAACTTTATATCACACGAAAAAAGTGTAAGGATTAGTGATCAGCATTTGGGAGGGTATTTAGGCATTTGAAACACACCAGGTTATACACTTAAACTGAATTAGATTACACCACCACATTGCTGCACCATTCTGTGTGCTCATCAGCTCCTCTGCTTTTCCTGTAAACAGTTCATTTCAATAACTAACTTGAGATGACACCTGTAAGGTGGTTAAATTTTGGTGTACATGTGCAGAGTATACACCTACAGTTGGATTACTGACTTGGGGTTCAATTTGTACAAATGCTCATCAGAATTTTAGCTAACTGGTACTTTCACCAAGATAACAAGGGCCGGGGTGGGGAGGCGATGGCAGGGAGAAGAAAGAGGGAGGAAGGAAAATACTAGTGAATTGTTTTGTCAGTGTTCCCATTGCAAAAGGACAATGACCATTATTAATTCCAATTATTAATGTGCTTAAGTATACATAAAATTGAAATAGTAACTTACAAAGTTGATGTAGAAGGTTTTGATTGATTTAATAATGTATTGCATAATTAAGTAATTTCTAATACAGTACTGCAGAAATGACCTCAGCTGTTCTGTATAACCAAGTACAAATATGCCATAAATACCCTCCAGTCTCTTGTCTACTTGCTGCATCTATTGTCCTACCTTGACCCATAACCCCACATTCATCTTTATTTTCTGCATTTCTGTTTAAACACCCAAACCATGCCAATAAAACTGCTTGACTGGCCAAAAAAATGCAGTGTGGAAATTGGTCAATTTTCTCTTCCTAACAAACCTGACAAAGTAGCCCTTCCATGGTGTGACATTTCAGGATTTTTGACTATGTGATTTCTAGTGCAAAATTTGTAACACATGGTAAACTTGAGTTCTTCTTTCCTTTTAATAAATTACACACAAAGTTCTCTTCTTGAGTTCAGCACTGCTACTTGCTATTACAAACAATTATTCGGGGAGCTCTTATTTACTTGATGGAATGCTGACCAACCAGCCCATAATGCTGTCCAACCAGCCCATAATGCTGTATCCAATGTGATTCGGCAATATACATTTCCCAGAGCTTTCCTTGAAATTGACCCAGGCTTTTTTTCACCTCTCCAGAAGTTGGCAGCTGGGGAGGGTGGTACACAAGGTTGCATTATCTAATGGATACGGTAGGCACTGATCTGCCGAGTGCTTTTTTCCCCCCAATCTTTCTTTTTGTATATACGCATAAATGTGGAGTGCCAATTTCTTGGTGTGAACCATAATTCAGAGTTGAAATGACGGTGCAATAGAATGGCCCCTTTACTACCAATGATCCGGAGGATGGGCAGAAAAAAATTAAACTAGTTTGAAAAGGAACACATTTAAAATAAAGAATAAATTGTATTAAAATGAGTAAAAATAAATTAAACAGAAAAATAAAATCTATTTACAAACAAAACTAACAGTTCCACCCTCCCTTACAGCTCAGCAATTGTTTGGTCACTAATTTTATATTGAGCTGGTGGAGACATCACCGAGAATTTAAACTACATCAACTCACTAAACTGTAAATTTTGGGGATCAAGGAATCTGTGTTGATAAATTAAGCTGAAATGTGTTAGTAACACACTGGAGAAGGCCCTTTCCAATGACACAAAAATCTCAAAATAAATTACATAGAGGTGCTGAGGATGCACGCACCAGAAACTACAATTATTTGGACTCTACCTAAACAAACAAGTAACTACAAAAAAGGAAAATACTACAGATGTTGGTTTTCTGAAACAAAACAGAAAACGTTGGAGACAGCAGACCAGGCAACATCCATTGAGAAAACAGCAGTCAGTTGAAGGGTTCTGAGGAAGGTTTATACCTGAAATGTCAACAGACTTGTGTTTTTTCAATAGATGCTGCCTGACTTGCTGAGAGTGTCTTCAGTGTCCTGTTTTTGAAACAAGTAAACATTCTTGCTGTAGGGAAAAGGTGTGATTGACAGAAAATAGGTTCTCAGTTTACAACATTACAAAGGCATCACTGTATTCTTTCTTTATAAAATTCCCATGATTTTTAACTGATGAATCTTAGGTTAGTACACATCCATTGTATTACTTTTACCAAAATCAAGTGTTATGTTTATCTAAATACTAAGTATGGAACTTTTAAACTTAACCAGATTACACACAAGGTCAAGCTTTTCTCATTCAAAAATAGCAATTAAAAGTTAACAGATGTTTTCCCTAAAGTGGTTTTACATGCCTGCTGGTACTTCATAAATGCTTCTCACCTTTGTAATTATAAAACAATTTCAAGATTACAGCTAGAAAATTTAAAAAAAAAATGCTGTTGGTTGTTAGTCATTAAAAGGAGTTTGTAAAAAAAAAAAGTATTGTATTATGGGGCTGTATTATGCAATTCATTGTACCGTTTGATATGGCATACAATGAAGCCAAATTTTTAGATGGGAGAAATCTTAAATGAGTAATAAGTGCACTCCAGATAAATCAGAGATTAGTTTTCTTTAGCCAAAAGAGCTGAATAAGAGATCAGACTTTTTTCTTAATCTTACCAAAGTTTGTTGTAAGCCTCCAGGGATTCTGGCTTTACGCTGTGAACTGGAAAGGAAATGTTTAAAATTATACTAGGAAATAATTTGAAAATAATACGTATTCCTCAACAGTCTTTAAAATACCATAAATACTTACACTGAATTTTGTATAGGCTGCTGGTTTCCTTTTTAGATAGCAAGTTTGAATGAGCATCTTTGCGTGGATCCACCTTTCTAACAAACAGCGATTTAAACCAGCTATCCTCCCTGTTGTTGTAAGAAGTAGCAGACAATGCCCTGCACAGAAACATGAATAATTACAATAGTAGAGCCGGTCAGGGAGCATCGTGGCAAGTGACCACAATCCTGGTGGCTTTTAAGGTTAGGTTTAAGATGGAAAAGAGGATGAATACAATAGAAACATTCAACTTTAGTAAGACATGCTTTTAGGGGATGAGTGATCCAAGGACACTGGGCTGGACAATGTGTTAGAAGGAAAAACATGGAAGAAAAGCAGGTCATGTTTAGAAATGGTATACAGAGATGACAGAATAGGTAGCAATAGGGAAAAGACCAGTATGGGCAATGATGGAAGGAATGCAGAGGATAACGGCAAAAAGAGATTATTCCTGAAGTATAAAGATATGGGCAGCAGAGCGGTTTGAGAAGAATATAGATATTCAGACAAAGGAGGTTAAGAATCTAGTTAGGAGAGCTCATGTAGAAAATGAGGTTAGAAAGAACTATCAAATAATTAAATATATTAATAAAAATCTGTGCATGTGATCAGTTCCTACCCGCAAACCTTACCTTCTGCATCAAAATTTTATGGTAAATATTTACAATGGGAGAATATCTAAACACGTTGAGATTTATAATGGGAAATATATCCACATTTCGTCATCATGGTTGTTGATGAATCAATCAAAATGCTTTTTGAAAGAAATTTCATGCACTTTTTTCCCCCTTAGGAACTCAAATTTCTAATGTCTAATATTCTAGTGTCTAATGCATAAGCGGTCTAGTCAGAGTAACGCTGAGTTCTTGAGGAGAACAATTGTAGAGCTGGAGGAGGTTATAAAAATATAGAGGGAATTAAAGGCAAGGACAAGAATTTTAAGATGATGGCCTAGATACCCAAGGGTACCCAAGTCTGCCAACATTCATCACCTTAACCAACATCACAAACAGATTATCTAGTCATTTATCTCATTGTTGTTTGTTGGATCTTGTGTGCAAATTGGTTGACGTGTTTCCCTTTATTATGACAGTGACTACACTTCAAAAGTACTTCATAAGCTGTGAAGTGCTTTAGGACGTCCTGAGGTCATGAAAGCAATGTTCCCTTTAAGCTGCGCTGCGCACCAGGGGCCCTGCGCAGCCAGATGATCACTCATCCCCTAAATGGGGTATTTTGAATGGGCCACGCAGCCCCCCAAAATATTACAGGGAACACTGCATGAAAGGCACTAATTTGTTCTTTTTGTGGAAGGTATGGAAGCAGAATTGGAAGGATTCAAACAAGGAGTTACAGGAGAGAAGAGCACAGAGGTGGCAGGCAACATGTTCAAGGACCTTAGAGAGGGGTAAGGACATTAAAAAATGTAGTGGTAGTTAGTGAGGGGTCAAGGATGGGCTTTTTTTGTTCATTCACGGGATGTGGGTGTCACTGCCAAGGCCAGTATTTATTGCCCATCCCTAATTGCCCTCGAGTAGGTGGTGGTGAGCACAACTGAGTGGCTTGCTCGGCCATTTCAGAGGGCAGTTAAGAGTCAACCACATTGCTGTGGGTCTGGAGTCACATATAGGCCAGACCGGGTAAGGACAGCAGATTTCCTTCCCTAAAGAACAATCCAGTAGTTTCATGGTCACCATTACTGGTACTTTTTAGTTCCAGATTGATTTAATTAACTGGATTTAAATTCTCCAGCTGCCATGGTGGGATTTGAACACATGTCTCTAGATTATTAGTCCAGACCTCTAGATTATTAGTCCAGTAACATAACCACTATGCTATCGTTTGAAGAGAGGGATAATGGTAGTTTTGAAAAGAGTGGGGGTTAGAGCATGAGGAGAGAAATCCATTTACAATGCAAGACAGGGGCCAGGAAGAAATACTGAGTGGTCAAGATTTTAGGGAGAATGTGGTCAAGAGTGCAGGAGGTAGGTCCCGTGGGCGAGATGATCTGGGGAGAGGGGGTGGGGAGCGAGAATACATGGATGAGTGACACAGAGTTCAGGGCTAGAGTAGGACTACAGATAAAATGCCAGTGCTACTTGACAGTTTGGCAGAGGCCCAGTTGATCTACACATGGTCGAACCAGATCTGGCAATGGATAGCTAAACCAGCTGTGCACCAACTAAGTTTATTTTTTGAAGAGTGGGGGGGGGGGGGGGGGGGGGGGGGCGCGGGGGGTGTATTAGCCACAATTTTCCTTTCCATGGAATTTTGGAAAATTATAGCCAGACCTCTTATTTCTTTCCTAGCTTCCCTGAGCTCCTTTGAATGTAAGCCATCAATTCCCAGTGATTTATTTACCCTATGTCTGAGTAACTTCCTTTTCACCATCTCTCTTTGAAAAATAATCTTCATATGCATCTCTGGTTATTCTACAATCTCAATATAAAACCTCCTGAGAAAACCGTGACTGATTTATGATCTCTGCAATTTCTTCATTATTCACTCTTCATCTCTTGGTGGCACGGCCCCTACCGTGACTATCTTCTTCCCACTAATATGCCTATAGAAAGCTTTTTTAATTGCCCTTTATGTTTTTTGATCATTTTCTCTCATATTCCCTAAGCCTTTCTGACTTCCCTTTTGTAGCTTTCGTGTATGCTTTATATTTATCCAAGCTTTCATCGTCTGAGTGCTAAAATTTTTTAAAGTTTCAAATGATCTTTTCTCCCTATTCATCCACAGAACTCCAGCCATTGACACAATCCTTTTTTCCTTTACTGAAATGTACTTCCTGATCCTGTTTAAATATTTCCCATTGTTGCTCGACCATTTTGTTTTCAATTTCGCCTCTTTTAAAAAGTTTTGCTGGAATTTTATTTTTCCAAGTGAAGCTTCCTTCTGTTCTACTTTTCTTTTTCTGGGATATGTGGATCTGGTTTGGCATGGAAGTAGTAACTAGCAGGGTACCTCAGGGATTGGTGCCAGGGGCATTGCAGTTTACAATGTACATAAATGACTTAAGGGGGTACAAAAATAAAACTCACCACGATTAAAGATGATACTCAACTTGGGGTTGGGGGGAGACTGCAAACAACAGGAAATAGGCTGAACACATACAGAAGGACCTGTATAGACTGGGGAGCTAGGCTAATGTCATTTCATGTGGACAACAACAACTTGTATTCAGAGAGCACCTTTAACATCGTAAAACATCCCAAGGTGCTTCACAGGAGTGTTATAAAACAAAATTTGACACCGAGTCACATAAGGAGATATTAGGGCAGATGACCAAAAGCTTGGTCAAAGAGTTAAGTTTTAAGGAGCATCTTAAAGGAGGAGAGAGGTAGAGAAGCGGAGGTTTAGGGAGGGAATTCCAGAGCTTAGGGCCTTGGCAGCTGAAGGCATGGCCACCAATGATTGAGTGATTAAAATCAGGGATGCGCAAGAGGCCAGAATTTGAGGAGCGCAGCTATCTCGGCGGGTTGTGAGGCTGCAGATTACAGAGATAAGGAGGGGCGAGGCCATGGAGGGATTTAAAAACAAGGATGTGAATTTTAAAATCGAGGCGTTGTTTAACCGGGAGCCAATGAAGATCAGCGAATACAGGGGTGAACGGGACTTGGCAAATGCAAAGCCATGAGATTGAGAAAGTATAATGAACAGTGGCAATATAAACTAAATGGTATTATTCTATAGGACACAAAAGGGGGATTTGGGGACACTAGCAGATGGACAATTGAAGCCATTAGCACAATGTGGGGCAGCAGAAAAGAGAGCAACTAGGATCTTGGAATGTTTAGCCAGAGTAATAGAGCATATATTTCTGGAAGTAATTCGGAGTTTGTATAGAGCACTGGTCTAATGCCACAGTATCATGGAATATGCTTTATCCTAGACAATGTGAGCACCCAGATGAACTACAATGGTCTTTTCTAGTCCTTTGTATTTCTATGTTCCTACTCTCACATGGAGCCTAATTGTGGTCACTTTTTCCAATGTTCCCTTATTTTTTAGGCTGTCTAATTGCTCCATTGTATTACTGCGGAATAGATAAGGTAGTGCTTCCTTCCTCTTTGGAACAGCAACATTGGTGGAAAAAGCATAACTGAATACACAAACTGAACTTCATACTATGATTCAGTTTTGAAAATTTTCAAAATATGATTTTTTTTGTGTCTTACTGCTCCTACCCTGATACTAACACAATAATGCCATTTTGCTCACCATACACTGAAAGCAATGCCTATAATGTTTTTATTCTTGCTGGGAGTAAACAAATTCAGAGGCATGTTAAAATATTTTAGCTAACCAATTGGTATACTTACCTAATTGTTTTTTCTTTAAATATAATGGCGAACGAACACAAACCCTAGCAACACTTGTGTAGTTAATATATAAAAAATGTTTTTTTAATTGCCACAGATAATGACCTTGACAAAATACACATCCGCAATTGTGAGTCTCCACAAAAAACTTCGAGCTGAGGCTTACAACGATCTGCAGCTAATTGCCAGCCGTTTAGTTAGTTACCTGTTAAACTGAACGTTAAATTAACTTTGTTCTGCTGACAACTTTGTTGATGAACTGTAGTTTTTTAAACAAAGAAGCACAGTGACACACCTGACATTTTGACGGAGAGGGATGGGCCTGCCGACATAAACTTTACCTCAGTTTGCGCGCGCCCCCCCCAGCAACACCGAGCCACAGGCGGCCAAGCGATTGAAGATGCGAGGCTTTGCGTGCACTGACCTGGTTACTGTTGTAGTGGTGGTGTTAGCAGCAACAAACAGAGCGCGGCCCTCACCCCGAGTCCGGGCTGTGGCCCTCCTCGCACCGGTTCCAATATTCAAGATAACTCTGGCCGCCATCTTGCTGTGGAGGTGACATTCACCCCGGCGATGATTGGGCGTGCGCATGCGCCGCACAGCGCCCGGCCCCCAGCAACGGCCAACTTGCCGCCCGAGGATTTCGGTGGGCACAGCTGTTCGGTAAAAAAAAACTTTATTCCAGGAATGGGCAAGGTTTTTGTATTTGTGACCACGCGAAGCCACATGTAAAGTGTGTTATAATTGATTTGCACATATCTCAAGTTACTGATATTTGGTCTTGGTGCTCTGGTTTAAGATTTACGCTCCAATGAAGCAGTGACTGCTCCAGAGTGTCAGTCTAGATTATGCACTTAAATCTTGGAATGGGGTTTGAGCCTACAGCCTCCTGACTCACATGTGAAAATACAGATACTGCTGTATGAACTGAAAAGAGCTAACTTGGCCAATAGTATACTGTAATCCAGATGTTTAAACTTTATAGTTATGTATTAAATTGAACCCAGCTAAGTTAAGGCTGATGAGGAAACTGAGTTAAGTCATGTTTATTGAACAAAGCTAACACTTTTATGTTTGTGATGACTATGTTCAGAATTGTATTATTCTTACCTATAAAGAGGTAATGAAGCAAAGTAGTTAATACATCTTTGTATCCTATAGTCCTTGATAACTCTGAGGTAATCTGAGAGTTAAATAGCAACCGTTGTGCTGCGTTCCTGTTGACAGGCAAACTATGGCTTCATGACTATTAATTTCGTCTTTTATATTGTATAAAGAGCCAAATATTATGTAAATCCTGATCCATTTTTTGTGCAGAGTATTCATAGGCATCACAGGGGCAATTCAGCAAAGGGGAATGGCAGATTAATCACATATCTGTTTTCCTGGTGCTTTGTGAAACTTCCCATTTACACCATGGAGTGGTTTCACAAATTAGGATTTAGAAATGGCCAGCTTTCCCAAAATTGGCTTTCCATTCCTCGCTGTGATTTTTCTATGTCTACCTTATCCACTGAGAAAAAGCCCAAAATTCACTGCACAAGCACAGCATATACATGTACGCACACACACAATACTTGGAAAGAATTTATTTCTTTAGTGGGATGGTGGCTTTTTTCTTCTGCTCGTGATCATGAAATTGGACCGCAGTATAAATAGGAAAGTTTCATAAATCAGCAGGTGGTAATGTGAATCCTCAGGCTCGAGTGCAGCTCCAGGTTTTTTCTTCCCTCCTTCTGAAGGTGCTGACTCTTACTGGAATGTGGTTCCACTTGTGCTGGTCACTTTGCATTACCCGGTCTTCATGTCTGATTGTTAGCAGCCTTTACAACTATGAAGACTCGCCTAATAGTTCACCCAGATTTACTTTTAAGCAAAGCAAATTTTAGAGCTACTAAAAATGCTACAAATACCTCAAACAATTGTGTTTTGAGGAAGCTTCTTTGTTGCAAATTTCCAAGTTATACTAATTCTAAAGAGATATATTAGGCAGCATCACGATGCAGTACTTCAGAGCTCCAAAGCATGAACAAGGCTTATTTTCACAAATTGTCACTTCTGAGTTGACAATCTACACTGTGATGTCGCAGGACATCAATCGCTTCCCCATGATGGAGGAAAAATTCAACCAAGCCTCTCTTATGCACCTCCTAACATTGAACTCAAGACCTGCATTAATGGCCAGAAAGATCTGAAAGGGGAAAAATAACTTTCAAGAGTTATATATACCTTTGACTACACTTGGTAAATCTGCTTTTATTCAGCTCAACTCTTGGTTAGTCAAACATCCCCAACATCATGTTCTCTAGTGATTTAATCATGAGCCATGACCTTTGGAGAGTACTTCCTATTCACAATGCCACAGGAGCAAAACATGAGTGGTTTGGTAGTTATCTGAACTCAAATTAAATTATTGCTTGTAATCTTTAGCCATCCATCCAATTTTATGTATCTGTTGTAATTTTATAAAAATGTTGCATAGACATGGTTATCCATGTAATTTCCAACTCCAAATAATTAGTGACTTGGAGCTGGTAATATTGCAACTGTAGTCCTATCTAGTTTCTAGGAGAATTTAAAGTCTATAACAATGGGGCTTTTAAAATATTTTAAGAAATCTCAGTTTTGAAATTTTCAATTGACCTAGCCTCAATTGCTTTTTTGGGGGCAGGGGTGCCAGATTTCCACTGCCCTTTGTGAAGAAGTGCTTCCTGACATCACCCATGAACTGCCTCGCTCTAATTTTAAGGTTATGACCCGTTGTTCTGGCTCCCCCCACCAGAGAAAAGTTTCTTTCTATCTACCCTATCAAATCCTTTAATCATCTGAAATACCTCAATTATATCACCCCTTAATCTTCTATACTCGAGGGAATACAAGCAGTCTATGCAACCTGCCCTCATAATTTAACCCTTTAAGCCGTTATGATTCTGGTGAATCTGCGTTGTACCCTTTCCAAGGTCAGTATATCTTTCCTGAGGTTTGGCGCCTAAAACTGAACGCAGTGCTCCAGATAGGATCTGACCAAGGCTCTATACAATTGAAGCATCACTTCCTCACTTTTACATTCCAACCAATGTTTCCTGTAAGCGCTCCAGGGAACCCACGTAGCCGGCTTTACAATTCAAAATCCGTGCATGCACGGTATTTTGAATGGCCCCCGCAGCCCCTTAAACGGGTCCCCTGGCGCCAAGCAAAATTAGAGGGAACGTTGATTCCAACCCCCTTGAGGTAAAGGCCAACATTCCATTAGCCTTTTTGATTGCTTTTTGTATTTATGTTCTAGCTTTTTGTGGTGTGTGTACAGACACCTAAATCCCTTTACTCCTCCACAGCTTCTGGTCTCTCACCATTAAGAAAATATTCCGATTTGTCTTTCTCAGTTCTAAAGTGGATGACCTCACACTTCCACACGTTGAACTCCATCTGCCATAGTTTTGCCCACTCAATCTGTCGCTGTCCCTTTGTAACTTCCTGCTCCCATCCACTCCAACTCAGTGAGCAGCATGATTATACATCCACCAGTTATTAAATGTTATAAAGGGAAATTGAGTTCATTGAGTCTTTTGTTATCTTATTCTATGCTGACATGTTACATGGCAAATCAACCTTGTTGCTATGAAAGTGTACCCTTTGATTGATCATGAGCAATTTCATGGGAAATCCACCAGTACTTCATTATAAAAGCAGCCTGATCACTTATCTATTATCATGTGGGTTGAATGTAAAAATATACAAGGAAATTAAGAGCTCAGATGTGGGAAGATTATATGCAACAATCATTTGCATTTATTTTACTAAGATTTCAGAAAATCCAAGCTCTCCCAAGTACAGAAAAGGATGAATGCAAGATGGGAGAATTATTACACATCTCTATCCCTTAAAAAAGTCTGCATTGTCTAATTTAATGAAGAATAATATTTGCAGCATGAATATTCATTATAGTAAATATATTTAAATTTACAAACATTTATTTATTTATTTATAGTTCAATTTGCAGAGGTTTTATGTTCTGAATTACTCTGCTCAGCATTGATCTCTAAATTCTTCAGATGGTCATTCAGGGATCCAACATCCGAATCAGAGTCTATAAGCGGCTCAAGTATTCTGCTTCCACTACAACGTTTCCCTGTTACAGGATCAATGATATTTCCAACTTTGAATACAATTTCTGCCAGTTCATGTTTAACATGCTTGGTCCTTCGTTCAGACAAGGCCTTCAGAAGCACGATATCACCCACAGTGCACTGTTCTTTTGGATCATGAGCAAAATAGGTCTTCCTCTTGTTATAGAACTGTGGAAGAATGAACATTATTTTAAAACACCTTTTTAAAAAGTACATATAGCATGTATTTACCACTTTAAAAAAAAAGTTTGTTTCTACTTTTAGAACATAGAAACATAGAATCTAGGAGCAGGAGTAGGCCATTCGGCCCATCGAGCCTGCTCCACCATTCAATACGATCATGGCTGATCATCCAAATCCAGTACCCTGTCCCTGCTTTTTAATCCCCACAGTACACATATCCCACCCTACCCCTGTAACCCCACGTATTTAATTCCTCCTAACATATCCCATCCTATCCCCACATATTTAATCCCCCCTAACACTAAGGGTCAATTTTATCATAGCCAAATCAACCTAACCCACACATTTTTGGACTGTGGGAGGAAACCGGAGCACCCGGAGGAAACCCACGCAGACACGGGGAGAATGTGCAAACTCCACACAGACCTCCAACAGCAATCCTGTCTAAGAGCAGACAGTCAACCCTGGTCTTTAGAACTGTAGATTTATCTGCTGGCAGGTGTGTGTATGTGTGTATTAGCTAAGGTGCTGGAGACATTTAAAAAAAATAATTCTCAGGATGTGGGCGTCACTAGCAAGGCTGGCATTTATTGCCCATTCCAAGTTGCCCCAATATAAATGAGTGGCTCACTAGGCCACTTTAGAGGAGAGTTGAGCCTACCATGTTGGTGTGGGACGAGAGTTACATAAAGGCCAGATCGGGTAAGGACAGAAGGTTTTCTTCCCTAAAGGCCATTAGTGAACCAGTTGGGTTTTTACGACAATCCGATAGCTTCACGTTACTTTGTTACTGCTACCAGCTATTATCTTATTGCTATCGAATGGTCCGAGATATACCATATGTGAAATTGTGGGTGTGAAACTCATAACCTTTTATTCCATTAAATTACAGCATATTAGTAAAAACATGCTATAACACTAAGCTGAGGATTACTTAAAACATATTTGTAGACACTGGCTCTAAACACAAATACATAAAATTGAATTGAGAATATGCAAAGCATTTTTTCTATATTTTTATATTAACAATATTCCTACAATTAAAACTATTTGTACAGTTCAAGACAGTGACAGTAATGAATGGTTCCAAAGAAGGAAATAAAAGTAAATATTTAGTGATGTGAAGAGTTACTTCTTTGTGTCAATCTTCAAATCACTAAAATTATTAAGTATAAATCTTGGAAGTACTGCCTGGAGTATTTAATATTGCTCATTAACATTTTAACCAAACAGTAAAGGTGATAAAGTTCTGATTAGAAACTAATAAAACTTTATACGCAGAGATTTTAGAAATGATAGGAATTGTTAGAAATAGTTCATTGGGAAAAATAATTCCCAAACCACATCACCATCTGCTTATTAAAACTGAGTTTATTAATGTGAACAAACAAGATTTAAAAAAAAACTAATGCAAGGTTTCAGAATGAACAAATGATTATTCGCTCCATTTAATCTGCCTAACACTTTATACACATCAATATAATCCACTTTACCTTTAACAGATATGGATTCAGGACAAGTCTAGTTATTCTGACTTTAGCAGTCTTCTGCATTTTTGTCCCAATCACTTTTCCTATAATCCATTTGGCATGGACAGAGGCAGTTCTTGCTGACATTTTTGTATATTACCTGTATTAAAAAGTGAATGAGATTTTGTAATATCACACAAAAAGGCTCCAAAATATTTGCTCAGAGAATTTCCATTTATGTAGTACATTTCACATCCTCAGGGTGTCCCAAAGCATTTCACAGCCAGCAAAATTAGTTTTTTGAAGTGTAGTCACTGTTGTTTTGTAGGCAAATGCGACAACCAACTTGTACACAGCAAGTTCCCACAAACTGCAATGAGATAAATGACCAAATGATCACCTCTTCATCAATAAATTACTGTACCATTGGATATTTTACATGCACCTACACAGGGAGACTCAGTTTAACATCCCATCTGAGCACCTCTGGTAATGCAGTACTCCCTCAGTACTGCACTGGAGGTTTAGCTTAGGTTTTGTACTCAAGTCCTAGAATGCAACTTGAACCCATGACCTTCTGACTTAAGAGTTAAGAATGAGCTAAGCTTAGTACTTAAAAGATGTTTATGACCAATATACAATATAAAAAGCTTATTTCCTGTAGATGCTACAAAGATTTGGATCAATTCTCATGAAATACATAATAATTGCAAAGATTTTATTAGTAGAGTTTTATTTTAATAACCAGGTAATTCATTCCAAAATCCACTTGGGCCCAGCCTGTGACCATGAGGCTAGCTGGAGTAACATGCTTGTTATTGATCCCTCACTGACTTAACACACCCTTGGAAACAGAACACACAAATTCAACTCACCTGCGTGCAAAATTACAGCCATGGCAAAATAGCAAGAGTGCTATTCCACTTTCATTTTTTTGAAATAGTTATCTTTGGAAATTGCTGCTATCAGATTTAAAAATTAGGTTATGGACTAGGAGTCAATACCAAGTGTTGTCTTCAAGTGAAATGGGGTTAGAGGGCCAGGGTGCGTGTACATAATTCAATCCCCATTTTAAAGTCATATTATTCTGCTCTTATTTGTATATGATACTTTTGAGTTGATAGTATTATAGTTAAATAGCAAACCTTAGGGCAATTTGGGAAGTGGAGAAGTAGAGTTGGTTGGAATTAGGAGTTTCTCTGCAGTACAGGCGGAGGAGCTGGGAGATGCAAGACTGAAGTGTGACATTGCTACCAGTGGCAGGAGAGTGCAATTACTGTGTAACAAAGTTTACATAGTTAATTACCATTATAAATGCAGACAAAGGAATTTATAATGAAACAAGTTGACAGGAACTGCATGCAATGTAAGGTTTTTGAAATAATAATAGCTACTAGATTTATTGAAGGGAGGAACTACAAAGGAGACGACCAAAGTATTTCCAGAATTGAAGTGACAGCTGTGAGGAGAGGTCAGCTACCCGAGACTTTCTTTCTCTTGAAGGCTGAGGGGTAATTTGATAGAAGTAGGAGATATTGGAGCATATGCTGAGCTATTCTGCTAGTGTCACATTGATTGTGTCAGGCCAGCACAGCTCTACACATGTGCCTATCTCACTAGCATAAGTGGTGAGTGTGTTACAGACACCAGTAAATATTGCCTGTTGAACTGGCTGAAAATGTTTTAAATTTCATTTTGCACTTTTTGGGAGTTTTGCTGCAGTCTCTGTGAACCTGAGGGAATGAGACAATCTCACATCACTTGCTAATGTGATATGCTGGGAATTCATTCTTCCACTCCTGAGCTACTGCAGGTGTCAGACTTGGCTCAGTGGTAGCAGTATCACCAGAGTCAGAAAGTTGGAGGTCAAGCCTCACTCCAGAGACTTGAGCATATAATCTAGGTGGACACTTCAGTGCTGCGCCGTCTTTTGGATGGGACATTAAACAGAGGCCCCGTTCAAAGGTGGACGTAAAAGATCCCAAGGCACTTTTTGAAGAGCTGGGGAGTTTTCCCAATGTGATTGGCCAATATTTAGCCCTCCAACATCACCTACATTTATCTCTTTGCTGTTTGTGGGACCTTGCTGTGTGCTAATTGGCTGCCAATTTCCCTACATTACAACAGTGCACTACACTTCTATAAGTACTTCATTGGCTTTGTTGAGACGTCTTGAGGTCATGAAAGACGTTATATAAATGCATTCTTTTATCAATAACTTTAAATGAAAGCCTACATCCTTTTCAACACCAGTAACGGTGGTTAAATCTTCTCCATACAATAAAAATTCTCATTTTCTTCTAATCATACGAGACACGACGGTAAACATATTAAAGGGGTCTAGAAACAGAATAGGAGAAATAAGCAAGATTATCTGGTACTTATTTGCTCCTCCTGGGTTTGTTGCATCTCAGTTCCACGCCGGTCACGTAAAAGGAGATGGTTAATGGGACAAGTAAAGCAGCATAAACACACCTGATTAAATCCCACTCTTCCCTCTTGCAGAGGCCGAGGGGACTGCTGAGGCGACGGACTCATTTCCGCTGCGGCGCACGCGCAGTACCTCCTCCTCCCTTCCCCCGGCTGATTGTTGTTACTGCACATGCGCAGATCCGGGGGCCGGCTTTCGCCGCTGCCCCAGAATTGGAGGAAGTTCACACAGCCAAATATCAGGAGTCCGATGATGGGTCTCACTTGGAGATCAGAGCCTCATATGCTAAAATAGGATCGCAGTCGGGTTTATGATTTGCCCTTGATGCCCCCATTCCCTTGATTTGACCTTCCAATGGTGATGGGGAGTTTATTACCCGTTACCTCGCATTCAGTGACCGAGAGCCTGCACAACACACCTTCCAGCCTCCTAACAAAGATCAACGCCACATGCGTCACAATGCGACCAGGTATAAAACTCCAAACTACCGCCCCTAGTGGGTGCCGATTACATTACACGCAGTACCTTTACCATTTAGATAACACACAGCACTTTTGCAGCACAAATTTTCGGGGACAAATCCTTCCGTTCTTCTCAATACACACATATTTCCAGTGCTGTGTCATTCAAAAAAAAATAACGTGATTGCACCAGAAAAGAGATTACCCACCTGTTATAGAATCCTAATTTTTTATTTGTTTATGGGATCAGGGCGTCGCTGACAATGCCAGCATTTATTGCCCATCCCTAATTGCCCTTGAGAAGGTGGTGGTGAGTTGCCTTCTTGAACCACTGCAGTCCATGTGGTGATGGTACTCCCACAGTGCTGTTAGGTAGGGAGTTCCAGGATTTTGACCCAGTGACGTTGAAGGATCAGCGATATACTTCTAAGTCAGGATGGTGTGTGACTTGGAGGGGAACTTGGAGGTGGTGGTGTTCCCATGTGCCTGCTGCCCTTGTCCTTCTAGGTGGAAGAGGTTGCGGGTTTGGGAGGTGCTGCTGAAGAAGTCTTGGCGAGTTGCTGCAGTGCATCTTGTAGATGGTACACACTGCAGCCACGGTACGCCGGTGGTGGAGGGAGTGAATGTTTAAGGTGGTGGATGGGGTGCCAATCAAGCGGGCTGCTTTGTCTGATGGTGTTGAGCTTGTTGAGTGTTGTTGGAGCTGCACTCATCCAGGCAAGTGGAGAGTATTCCATCACACTCCTTCCTTGTGCCTTGTAGATGGTGGAAAGGCTTTGGGGAGTCAGGAGGTGAGACACTCGCCGCAGAATACCTAGTCTCGGACCTGCTCGTTGCCACAGTATTTATGTGGCTGGTCCAGTTAAGTTTCTGGTCAATGGTGACCCCCCAGGATGTTGATGGTGGGGGATTCGGCGATGGTAATGCCATTGAATGTCAAGGGGAGGTGGTTAGACTCTCACTTGTTGGAGATAGTCATTGCCTGGCACTTCTGTGGCGCGAATGTTATCTGCCACTTATCAGCCCAAGCCTGAACGTCGTCACATCACTCGAGCTGGCTCGCACCAGGTCACATTTTCTACAAAAGCAAAATACTGCGGATGCTGGAAATCTGAAATAACGGAAAATGCTGGAAATACTCAGCAGGTCAGGCAGCATCTATGGAGAGAGAAACAGAGTTAATGTTACAGGTCGATGACCTTTCGTCGGAACAGATCACATTTTCTGTTGGCCAAGAAAGAAAGACTTACCATTTATATAGTGCCTTTCATGACCTCAGGACGTCCCAAAGCGCTTTACAGCCAATTAATTACTTTTTGAAGTGTAGTCACTGTTGTAATTTAAGAAGCGTGGCAGCCAATTTCCCACGAATTCCAAGCTCCCACAAACAGCAATGCCTCCCATTTTTTTGGATGGCAGCTGATGATGCTATTCCCATTTACACTTCTTCTAGAGCCATCTTTTGCTGCTTTACTTGTCCCATTACCTTTTGCCTCGCACCACCATCCCTTTTGTCTTTTAATCTGCTCCTGCCTTCCATCCTATCACAGACCTTCCCTTTTCTTCTTTCCTCCCCTCCCCCTGCTTCTGTACTTGGTTAAATCCTGTTGTATCTCTAACTTTTTTCAGATCTGACTAATATATGTGGGTAGAACAAATGAAGGACAGAGACATGATCAGTTGCCAGTTCATGAGCTTGCTTTACTAGACCAGAGCGACTGAGCATGCTCATACTAAGCCGTGTGATAATACATTACACTGCTTTCCCCTTAAAAAAATGTATGTATTCCCCTCTCAAATACAACAAAACTATGGTCCCACCTTCCCAGCATTACATGTACCACATAACAAAAACTCCTGGTTTTTATTCTTTTAAATGAACTACAAATCCAGTTTAATAACAGGTTTGCGGAGCCTTCCTGATCTCCGTACAGAAGTTTTGGTGTTGAACCAATTTTCGGGCTGTTTGTTTTGGTTTCGAACTGATCCTGTTTCTATCTCAGACTTGTTTGAACCTATACGTTTCACTTCAATCCACTTTACTGACTCAAGATTACTGTCCAATCTAGGCCAGTAAACAAAGCTTCTTGCAATTGATTTCATACTGATGATCCCTGGATGTTCAATATGAAGTTTGGCCAGAATTTTATCTCTCAACGAAGTAGGTACCACCACTCTGTTTCCCCACTTGGTACAACTTTGCTTACAAGACAATTCAGTACGACGGTTATGGAATGGTTTCAACTCTGTGTCCAGACACTGATCAGTCCATCCATTCAAGGTGTTTTCATACACTCTTTTCAGTACGGAGTCCTTTTGAATCTCATCTGCAATCTCAGTTGCATTCACGGGAAAGTCTTTGCCAACTGCACCTAGCGTGAAAATCTCACCTTCACTCCCAACACAAGTCCTCATGTGGCAACCTGGACAAGGCATCTGTGATTGCGTTTTGTTTTGAAGTGCGACATTCAATCGTGTAGTCATATTGTGACAACAACACTGCCCAACGTTGCATTCTTGATGCGGCCATTGCAGGGATGGCAGATTTGGGCCCCAATATTGCTAGGAGCAGTTTGTGATCGGTTATCAGGGTAAACTTTCTGCCAATCAGGAACTGTTGGAATTTCTTGATTCCAAACACTATGGCGAGTGCTTCCTTTTCAATTTGCACGTAATTTCTTTCGCTCTGTGTGAGGATTCGCGATGTGAACGCGATTGGTTTCGCTTGGCCATCATCCATTACATGGCTTATGACAGCTCCCACACCATTGCTGGAAGCATCACCCGCTAACTTAAGCTCATGCTCTGTGTCGTAAGCTTCCTGTTGCGCTTTTGTCCACTTCCACTGGACATCCTTCTTGAGGAGCTCGTGCAATGGAGCTAACATGGTCGCTAACTCAGGTAAGAAACGTGCATAGTACTGGACCATTCCAAGGAAAGATCTTAACTCGGACACGTTCTGCGGCTTTGGAACATTGATGACAGCATCAACCTTTCCTTCCTTGGTTGCAAGCGAGTTGCATCAACTTTCAGACCAAGGTACACAACCTCGGGCTGCACAAAAGCACATTTGCTCCTTTTCAATTTGACATTGTGGGAATTCAACCTTTGAAGCACTAAATCTAACACTTCTAGATTTTCTTCCTCGCTGCTTGTTGCGATCAGCATTGTCTTGATTGCATAAGCAATTTGGAACTCCTTGCAAAATCTTATCCATCGTAGCCTGGAAGATTTTGGGGGAGGAGTTTACACCATACGGCAGCTTGGTGTATGAGTACAGTCCCTTGTGTGTGTTGATGGTGAGATACTGTTGACTCTCTTTGTCAACATTCAGCTGAGCATAAGCGTGTGACAGGTCAAGCTTGGAGAAAACCTTTGACCCAGAGAGTGCTGCATTCAAATCTTGGGATGTAGGTAACGGGTGCTACCCATCGTCAACTGCTTGGTTGATAGTAATTTTATCGTCACCGTACAAGCGTACAGTTTTGTCTGCTTTGGGCACTACCATAATCGGGGTAGCCCATTTACTTTTGTCAGTTTTTACTAGCACTCCATTCTCTCTGAGCTTCGCTAGCTCTTCCTCCACCTGACTTTTCAACGCATAGGGGACCGGCCTTGCCTTACAATAGACAGGCTTCGCGTTGGACTTGATGCGGATATACGCGTCATACCCAGTGATGCCCTCATAACTGTCTGTGAACACGCTTTCGTACTTGTTCAGCATTGTGTCGAGTTGCTTCTTTGAAGCATCTACACTGAAGATGTTTTTCCAGTCTAGTTTTAACTTTCTCAACCAGTCTTTCCCCATGAGGGTTGGCTTGTTGTTGTAGCTCGCTACAATAATAGGCAGCTTTACTGACTGGCCATTGTGTTGAACTGTACATTCCATTTGTCCACATGTCTCTAGGATTTCTCAGGATAGGTTTTTAACTCTATGGTACTCCTTGTAAGTGGTATTTGATTAAACTTACTCTCATATGTGTCCTTACTCATGATAGAGCAGTCCGCCGCCGTGTCGATACACATCAATATATTGCTCATTGATCAAACATTTTGTACGGAAGTCTTTCTCACGATTGCTAATGTTGCGGCTAGTGGTATAGATACTGTAGATGCCTAGTCTTCAACATCAGGTGTGTTCACTTCAGTATTGTGAATTCCTCCCGTTTGTTGTCGCTGCTTTGCATTTCCACTAAAATGGTTCTTACTTCCTGCTTTAGATCTAGCTCTCCAAGCTGTTGAAATTTGGCCTTGCTTCTGGCAGTGAAAGCACTTCGCATTTCTGCATTGGCAGGACTGCGGTGAGTGATTTCCATTGCAGCGATAACAATACACTGAACTGCTCTCACTGACATGCTTTTGACCCAGTCTCACAGCTTTAGGTTCGGTGGTGGCTTTGTGACTGTAAACCTCAGCTGCACTAGTCACTTGAGTTGGACGGAGCTCCCTAGCATTATTAGATGCCATCTCCATAGATAGGGTAATTTTGCATGCTATGTCAAACGTTAGGTTCGGAGTGTTCAGTAACTTGGACTGTGTGCGTTCATCCACCAGTCCATACACAAACTTATCTCGCAACGCACGATCCAAAAAATGTGCCAAAGTTACAATGCAAAGACAGGTTCTTAAAAGCTACAATGTACTCACTGATGGTTTCCCTTTCTTTTTGGTTTCTGGTACCAAACTTATAGCTCTCTGCTATTTCTAACAGCTTTGGGTCGAAATGGTTCTCGAGTTTCTCGACAATGTCTTCAAATGACGCTCCTAGATTCTATGTTTCTATTCTTTGCTTTCCCTGGCGCGAGTAGGTTTGTCAACGTTCCGTAGACATCTGGCCCGATCTCGATAAGTAAAATTGCTTTCTTCCATTCACGAATTACTTTATTTTGAGCTTGATATTCTCATCTGCACCTTCGGTCTCAATAATGTTATTGGCCCTAAAAAACATCTCCATCCGCTCAATGTAAGAACTGAATGGTTCGCGAGCTTGGCCAAGGCTTCCGATGAATCCGTGACTCAGCACGCTACCTGTGTACCTGTGAGAATCAACGCCGCTGTTGCTGTGTATACATACACACAAAGGCGAAGCACAGTCGATTCTGCATCAGCATTAACAGTAAAACATCGCAAAAATTCAGTTTAGGTGTCACAAATTCACCTTAAACTTGTCCACTCAAAGGTTGAACACTGTGTCCTTCCATGATCCCTAATAATGGCTTTGGGATCCCATTCTCGTCGCCAAAATGTAATATACGTGGGTAGAACAAATGAAGGACAGAGACACGATCAGCTGCGAGTTCATGTGCTTGCTTTACTAGGCCAGAGCGAACTGAGCATGCTCATACTAAGCCATGTGATAAACCATGTGATAATACATTACACCAACGAAAGGTCATCGACCTGAAACGTTAACTCTATTTCTCTCTCCACAGATGCGGCCTGACCTGTGTATTTCCAGTATTTTCTGTTTTTATTTCAGATTTCCAACATCTGCAGTATTTTGCTTTTGTATTAAGGTTAAGGGGAGATTTGATAGAGGTGTTGAAAATCATGAATGGTTTGGATCGAGTAAATAAAGAGAAACTGTTTCCAGTGGCAGAAGGGTCGGTAACCAGAGGACACAGATTTAAGGTGATTCCTTCTGTACTATATCATTCTATGATTCTATATAGCGCCTTTAACAGAGTAAAATGTCCCAACACGCTTACTAGGAGTGTCAGTAATCATAAACAGGCCGTTTAGATGTTTTAACCTACTGTGAGTTTGTTTTTTTGTATCTTCACACTCTTCCCTTAGTGGGAAATAGTTGAAGAATTCGCCAACTGACAGGCTGCAATGCGCAGACATTCCTTCCATAGCCGTAACCATCTTTATATCAGACGTTAGCATTGTTAGTCATGTGGCAGGAACATTTTATGGACTTCCACAACCCATACGATGAGGGCGGTTCACCCACCAGACGCAAGTATTCTACTGGATGTCAATCCAGAATTCAGAGGCGGAGCCCCTGTCTCCACTCGCACAGACTGTCAGGAGTGAGTTTTGAACCCTGCACGTTCTGACTCCGAGGCGGGAATGCTACCACTAAGCCAAGGGCTCACTCCACCCACTGTCGATGCAAGCACGGAAATGAAATCCATTATGACTGATAGTTTAGGTCTTATTTTTTGGGCTCTCTCTCCTCACATGACTGCTGGATCCTATCCTATCCCCCAAAAATGCCAGATCCCAGCCATCCCAATGTTCCTATACCCCCTCCCCAAGACTACTGCCTTAGTTTCAGATCCTGAGATGTTGACATATTACCTAGACCATATTCCTCGTGGCTCCCTGTTCCCAGGACTCTTCTCGCAGTGATCTCAGATCCTATGACCTGTCCTAATGTTCCCAGAACCCCTCTCTGCAATATTCTCAGAACCCTGGGATCCCTGTTCCAATGCTTCCAGACCCAAATACATAGGTAAAGAAAAATGAAGCCGCTCATTTATGAATACAAGAATAGTCCCCCCCCATCATGTGCCCTGTTCCTTCTTTAACACTCTATACAGAGCAAGCCCATGTCTGAGACTTTAGTTCATTTTTTTCACATTCTCTGGCAACACATTCTACATGCTTTCACCTATCAGATTTAACTGCTTTAAAAATATCTTGCCTCAGAATTTTATTGTTTGTGTCAGTTTAGTGTAGTAACAGAACTTATCAGTTCCTAAAGTTTACATAGTATTTACAGCACAGAAACAGGCCATTTGACCCAACAGGTCCTTGCTGGTGTTTATGCTCCACACGAGCCTCCTCCCAAGTTTTTTAGTTCTTTTTCCTAATGTCACTGGATCTTCAATCAAAATGTCCAGCAATAGCTTTAAGCACTACAAAAAGTGCTGAGTGTTTTTCTACAGAAGATGGTCACAATAAGTGTTTGAAATGCTTAATGGCCAATCATAATAGGATACAGTTTGAGAGCTCCTTATAATGTTTCTAGAGTTTACATCCTCCCCACTGCTGGAGTGAGCTGTCAGCAGGTCATATTTCTGAGGAAAAAAATAACCTTTTTAAGATTTAAACACACTATAATGTTATAATGGGGAATTGACCCTTGCAACAACAAGAACTTGTATTTATATAGTGTCTTTAACATGGTAAAACGTCCCAAGGTGCTTCACTGGAGCGTTCGCAAACAAAATTTGACTGAGCCACATGAGGAGATATTAGGGCAGATGACCAAAAACTTGGACAAAGAGGTCGGCTTTAAGGAGCGTCTAAATGGAGGAAAGAGAGGTAGACAGGCGGAGAGGTTTAGGGAAGGAATTCCAGAGCTTAGGGCCTTGGCAGCTGAAGGCATGGCCACCGATGATGGAGCGATTAAAATCGGGGATGCTCAAGAGGCCAGAATTGGAGGACCGCAGATATCTCGGAGGGTTGTGGGGCTGGAGGAGATTACGGAGATAGGGAGGGGCGAGGCCATGGAGGGATTTGAAAACAAGGATATGGAAGTAAAATAGATTTTTGTCTGTGTTGATTTTTTTCAACTTATATTCTTGTTTTGCTAGGATCAGCATGTAAGAGATTAACTCAAAAGATTCTATGGCTGCAGGTAGGACACCTCTGTTCCAAAGGGTGACAATGTGTATCACAGTTTTTGGAGTTTTATGCTAATTCTTTTCTTGGGATTGATGTCACCGGTCACTCCTGTAAGCAGACCTCGCATCCCCTGCAACCTGGATTGATTTTTTTTCTGTCCCATATCAAGTTAAATGATAGCATGATCCAGGGATTATAACAGAGAACCCTTAGCCTATTCAACGCTAACAGAATGTATCATGGGTCACCAAGTTAATTCTCTCCTCTCTACAGCGGGCGTACTGGAGCGGAGACACAGAATTCAAATCAATAAGATGTTTATTTACATAAAAAGTGAACAGTTTTCACACTGAAATATATGTTAAAAGGAATGTCCTACCTGCAGCGTTAGAGCCACTTGTATCTCCACAGCTCTGTCAATCAGAACCTCAAAGCCATAGTAACTCAGTCCTATCTGTGCTGTTGTTATTTGCTGATTTGTCTGAATTTTTGAAAAGGGCTATTTTTAGTGTTGTCTCCTCATTGGTGGATATTGCGTAAATCCGAACAGCAAGATCTTTTAGCATCAACAATTTCTGCAGAAACTGTGTTTCTGGCTTGGTGTGCTATGCCGGTACTGCATTGCAAGAGGTGTGGGTATTTGCTGTGTAGAGTTATATTACTAGGCATGTGGGCTGTGTGTTCCCAGTATTGCTGTGGATGTGAACTTGGCAGGAGCAGCGATGCTGCGGTCTGAGCTGTGTATTAGCACCATTGCCAGGGGTGATAGAGGCTATGCAGGAGTTTTGTGGTTGGGTGGAGGGATGTGTGGGCAACTATGTTTTTGGGGATGGGACATGTGAAGGTACTGCATTGATGGGGTGAGGATCCATATTGCAGTGTTGCTGCTGGTGTAGGCCATGTGGGAGCTGCATTGCTGGGGTTATCGGGCTGTGCAGCAGCTATGTTGGGGTGTGAGAGCAGCATTGCATATGGTAGGGACGGGAGCTACAGTACTAGGAATATGGGATGAGGGCTGTATTGCTTGGTGAGTTATGTGGAAGTAGAGTTACTGTGACTGGGGTGGGCACTATGTAGATGCAACATTGCTGGGGTTAGCGGCTTTGTGGAAGCCTGTGTTGCTAGGGTTGGGGACTGCAGGAACAGTTTCTGTGAGCATGATCTATCGGAAGCTGTGTTACTGGAGTGAGAACTGTGCAAGTAGTTGCCTTACTGGGTTTGTGGCTTGTGAAGGAGCTGCAATTTTAAGATGAGGCTGCCTGAGAGCGGTTTGGTTGGGGGTGGGTGCTGTGCAAGAGCAGTTTTGTTGGGAGTGTGGGTTGTATGGAAGCAATGTTACAGTGATTGGGTTGTGTTGCTTGTAGTGGGACTATGCACGGCTGCATTGCTGGGGGTGAAGGTTGCTGCAATGTTTGGGAGTGAGAGCGGTTTGCTTAGGGTGGGTGCTGTGCAAGAGCAGTTTAGTTGAGGATAGGGGTTTGTGTTGCTTGTAGTGGGACTATGCAGGAGTTGCATTGTTGGGCAAGGGCTGCATGAGAACAGTTTGGTTGGGGGTGGTGGGTGCTGTGCAAGAGCAGTTTAGTTGGGGGTGGGGGATGTGTTGCTTCTAGTGGACTGTGCAGGAGCTGCGTTGCTAGTGGTCAAGGGAGCTGCGTTGCTGGGGGGGTGAGGGAAGCTGCATTACTGGGAGGGTGAGGGGAATTGCATTGCTGGGAGGGTGAGGGGAGTTGTATTGCTGGGAGGGTGTGGCGGTGTTGCATTGCTGGGGTGGGTGAGGGGAGTTGCATTGCTGGGATGAAGGGAGCTGTATTGCTGGAGGAGTGAGGGGGAGCTGTATTGCTGGAGGGGTGAGGGGGAGCTGCATTGCTGGAGGGGTGAGGGGGAGCTGCATTGCTGGAGGGGTGAGGGGGCGCTGCATTGCTGAAGGGGTGAGGGAGCTGCATTGCTGGAGGGGTGAGGGGAGTTGTATTGCTGGGAGGGTGAGGGGAGCTGTATTGCTGGGAGGGTGAGGGGAATTGCATTGCTGGGAGGGTGTGGCGGTGTTGCATTGCTGGGGTGGGTGAGGGGAGTTGCATTGCTGGGATGAAGGGAGCTGTATTGCTGGAGGAGTGAGGGGGAGCTGTATTGCTGGAGGGGTGAGGGGGAGCTGTATTGCTGGAGGGGTGAGGGGGAGCTGCATTGCTGGAGGGGTGAGGGGGGAGCTGCATTGCTGGAGGGGTGAGGTTGGAGCTGCATTGCTGGAGGGGTGAGGGGGAGCTGCATTGCTGGAGGGGTGAGGTTGGAGCTGCATTGCTGGAGGGGTGAGGGGGAGCTGCATTGCTGGAGGGGTGAGGGGGAGCTGCATTGCTGGAGGGGTGAGGGGGAGCTGTATTGCTGGAGGGGTGAGGGGGAGCTGCATTGCTGGAGGGGTGAGGGGGAGCTGCATTGCTGGTGGGGTGAGGGGTGAGGGGGAGCTGTATAGTTTGAGGGCGGGCGGTCTGCGGGCTGCACATCCCACCTGGAGGGTGCGCTCTGCTGCTGTCTGCCGCTCAGTGGAGCCGCGGGCTCTCCGCAGCCTGGGGAGGGAACAGCAGAGCCGGAAGGTCGGCAGCGGAGTCCGTGTCTCGGGTGGTTGCAGTCAATCGCCGCCGGTTTTAATCCACAGTCGCCGGGCCATGGCCAGGTCTCACTGCGCATCACTGCTGGTCTGAGGCGGGTGTGGTGAAAGCTCTGACACACGGGACTCGTTGTAACTCCAGCCCGGAGCTCGGGCCCCCCTTGTGTGGGTGAGTATTTGGGGCACAATTCAAAGTGGCTGAACCTTGGAGCCTGAGTTTAAAGATGAACTTATTCAAAGAAATAACTTTAAAAAAAATCCATGGCCGGGGAATACTCTGGAAGCTGCTGTGAGTTTCAGCAGTGGGTACATGGCAACTTTACTTTTTAGGCCTCCAGAATTTTTTGATCCTTTTATTTGATGGATTTTGGTATCTGATTTTTATATTTATGTACGTGTATTTTGAGGTCTGTGTTTTTTCACATCCGAGGAGATATATTTCCAACCGTGACAGATAAATACCATAATGGTGAATTGTGATATAATCTGTTAGTAACTTTAGTTGCTTCTTGACTGGTCTTTGAACTTGTTTTTGTTAGACCATTATGTTTTTTTATAATGAATCACTGGCCAGAGGCAGCCTCCCCCTCGCAATAATTCGGGCACAACTGGAAATAAATCCACTTATTTCTTTTCTTTAATCACCCCCACCCCCATCCATTTTTCCTTCAAATCAGTTCACAAATAACAAACACACCTACAGTACACAATGAGAGCCTTGCTCGTCTGCCACCAGGCCACAGAAAAAATACAGTCTTTCTAAAAAACAGTATTATAGCACCTCATTACCGCCACAATATAGATATGGAGGAGGAAGTCCATTAGGTCCATTTTAATTTATCCATCCAAAAAGTCCCTAAAATCCCCTTGTTGGAGTATTCAGTTCTTCACTGATTCCAGGGTGTTTACCTCTGTTACTCTATCTGGGAGTCCATTCCATGTGTTGATCAGTCTCTGTGTGAAGCTCTTTCTGATATCTGCCCTACATTTACCTTTTACTGCTTTGAATCTGTGTCCCCTCGTCTAACTCCCAACTTAATTTGAGGTAATATTCTGGATTTACTTTTTCCATTCTGTTAACTATCTTGTACACCTCTATAAGATTACATAGATCAGTACAGCACAGTACAGGCCCTTCGGCCCTCGATGTTGTGCCGAGCATTGTCCGAGACCAAGATCAAGCTATCACACTCCCTATCACTCTGGTGTGCTCCATGTGCTTATCCAATAACCGCTTGAAAGTTCCTAAAGTGTCCGACTCCACTATCACAGCAGGCAGTCCATTCCACACCCCAACCACTCTCTGAGTAAAGAATCTACCTCGGACATCCCTTCTATATCTCCCCCCATGCACCTTATAGTTATGCCCCCTTGTAACAGCTGCCTCTACCCGAGGAAATAGTCTCTGAACATCCACTCTATCTATCCCCCTCATCATCTTATAAACCTCTATTAAGTCGCCTCTCATCCTCCTCCGCTCTAAAGAGAAAAGCCCCAACTCCCTCAATCTTTCCTCATAAGACCTCCCCCCCAAACCAGGCAGCATCCTGGTAAATCTCCTTTGCACTCTTTCCAATGCTTCCACGTCCTTCCTATAGTGAGGTGACCAGAACTGCACACAATATTCCAAATGTGGTCTCACCAAGGTCCTGTACAGTTGCAGCATAACCTCACGGTTCTTAAACTCAAACCCTCTGTTAATAAACGCCAACACACCATAGGCCTTCTTTACTGCTCTATCCACTTGAGTGGCAACCTTCAGAGATCTGTGGATATGAACCCCCAGATCCCTCTGCTCCTCCACGTTCCTCAGAACCCTGCCGTTGACCCTGTAATCCTTATTCAAATTTGCCCTACCAAAATGAATCACCTCGCACTTATCAGGGTTAAATTCCATCTGCCATTTTTCGGCCCAGCTCTGCATCCTATCAATGTCTCTTTGCAGCCTACAACTGCCCTCCACCTCATCCACTACTCCACCAATCTTGGTGTCATCAGCAAATTTACTGATCCACCCTTCAGTCCCCTCCTCCAAGTCATTGATAAAAATCACAAACAGCAGAGGACCCAGCACCGACCCCTGTGGCACACCGCTGGTAACTGGTCTCCAGTCCGAAAATGTTCCATCCACCACCACCCTCTGCCTTCTATGAGATAGCCAGTTACTTATCCAATCGGCCAAATTTCCCTCTATCCCACAACTCCTTACTTTCTTCATGAGACGACCATGGGGAACCTTATCAAACGCCTTACTAAAATCCATGTATACGACATCAACTGCTCTACCTTCATCTACACACTTAGTTACCTCCTCAAAGAATTCAATCAAATTTGTTAGGCAAGACTTACCCTTCACGAATCCGTGTTGACTATCCCTGATTAAGTTGCCCCTTTCCAAATGGTCATAAATCCTATCCCTCAGGACCTTTTCCATTATCTTACCAACCACCGAAGTAAGACTAACCGGCCTATAATTACCAGGGTCATTCCTATTTCCTTTCTTGAAGAGAGGAACAACATTCGCCACTCTCCAGTCCTCTGGCACCATCCCCGTGGACAGTGAGGACCCAAAGATCAAAGCCAGAGGCTCTGCAATCTCTTCCCTTGCCTCCCAAAGAATCCTAGGATATATCCCATCTGGCCCAGGGGACTTATCGACCCTCAGGTTCTTCAAAATTGCTAAAACATCTTCCCTCAGAACATCTACCACCTCCAGCCTATCCACCTTTATCACACTCTCATCCTCAAGAACATGGCCCCTCTCCTCGGTGAACACTGACGAAAAGTATTCATTCATCACCTCTCCTATCTCTTCTGACTCCATGCACAAGTTCCCACTACTGTCCTTGACCGGCCCTACCCTCACCCTGGTCATTCTTTTATTTCTCACATAAGAGTAAAAAGCCTTGGGGTTTTTCTTGATCCGACCCGCCAAGGACTTCTCATGCCCCCTCCTAGCTCTCCTAAGCTCTTTTTTTTAGCTCATTCCTTGCTACCTTGTACCCCTCAATCGACCCAACTGAACCTTGTTTTCTCATCCTTACATACGCTTCCTTTTTCCTCTTGACTAGACATTCAACCTCTTTTGTGAACCATGGTTCTCTCACTCGGCCATTTCCTCCCTGCCTGACAGGGACATACCTATCAAGGACACGCAGTAATTGCTCCATGAAAAAGCTCCACTTTTCGTTTGTGCCTTTCCCTGATAGTTTCTGTTCCCATCTTATACTCCCTAATTCTTGCCTAATCGCATCATAATTACCCCTCCCCCAATTATAAACCCTGCCCTGCCGTATGGCCCTATCCCTCTCCATTGCAATAGTGAAAGTTACCGAATTGTGGTCACTATCTCCAAAGTGCTCTCCCACATACAAATCAAACACTTGGCCCGGTTCATTACCCAGTACCAAATCCAACGTGGCCCCACCTCTTGTCGGCCTATCCACATACTGTGTCAGGAAACCCTCCTGCACACACTGTGCAAAAACTATCCCATCCGAACTGTTTGACCTATAAAGGTTCCAATCAATATTTGGAAAGTTGAAGTCACCCATGACAACTACTCTGTGACCTCCACACCTATTCATAATCTGCTTTGCAATTTCTTCCTCCACATCTTTATTACTATTTGGGGGCCTGTAGAAAACTCCTAACAACGTGACCGCTCCTTTCCTATTTCTAACTTCAGCCCATATTACCTCAGACGGCAGATCCCCCTCGAACTGCCTTTCTGCCGCTGTTAAACTATCCTTGATTAACAATGCTACTCCTCTACCTTTCTTACCAACTTCCCTACTCTTACTGAAACATCTATACCCCGGAACTTCCAACAACCATTCCTGTCCCTGTTCTAACCATGTCTCCGTAATGGCCACCACATCGTAGTCCCAAGTACCAATCCACGCTCCAAGTTCTCCTACCTTATTCCGGATGCTCCTTGCATTGAAGTAGACACACTTCAAGCCATCTTCCTGTCTGCCGGTACATTCCTGCGACCTTGATACCCTCCTCAGTACCTCCCTACACTCACCACTGGCTCGTGGACTACAGCCCTTTTTCCCATCCCCCTGACAAATTAGTTTAAACCCCCCCGAAGAGCCGTAGCAAATTTCCCTCCCAGGATATTGGTGCCCCTCTGGTTCAGGTGTAAACCGTCCTGTTTGTACAGGTCCCACCTTCCCCAGAATGTGCTCCAATTATCCACATAACTGAAACCCTCCCCCCTGCACCATCCCTGCAGCCACGTGTTTATCTGCACTCTCTCCCTGTTCCTCAACTCGCTAGCACGTGGCACCGGCAACAAACCAGAAATTACAACATGGTTTGTACTGGCTCTCAGCTTCCAACCTAGCTCCCTAAATTCCTGTTTTAAATCCCCGTCCCTTCTCCTACCTATGTCGTTGGTACCGATGTGTACCACAACTTGTGATTGTTCCCCTTCCCCTTTGAGGATTCTGAAAACACGGTCCGAGACGTCACGGACCCTGGCACCCGGGAGGCAACATACCATCCGTGAGTCTCTTTTGCTGCCACAGAACCTCTTATCTGTCCCTCTGACTATTGAGTCCCCAATAACTATTGCTCTCCTGCTCTCCCCCCTTCCCTTTTATTTATTCTCAGCATCTTTCCAGGCCAGTCACTCCTCATTATTCAGACTTTTGACATGAGGGATCATGTTTGCGATTCTTCTCTTCTCTGCTTCTAGCACTTGAATGTCTGCCTTTTGTCTTGGTTTCCAGACTGGATACAGTATTTAAGATGCGGCCTGATCAGAGCACTGTATAGTTTTGATGACAACTTCCTGTGTTTTACTGTTTTCCCTATATTGTTCAACATTCTATTGCTTTCTTGATTGCAGCTTTGCAGATTGCAGATGCTGCCTGACCTGCTGAGTGTCTCCAGCATTGTGTTTTTATTGCAGCTCTGCATTAGTTGGACATGTTGATCGTTCAGTCTAAGAATCTTAAATCTCTTTCAACTTCATCCTTAGCCACTATGATCATCATAAGAAGGTTGCCCTTTTTGACCTTTTTGTCATTTGTCATCCTGTGCTTTTGGAGCTTAGATCTCATGTACTTCTTTGGATCCCAAAAGCAAAGGGGTCACCCGTTCAGTTTTCAAACGTGACAGTTACTGTGTTTGAGGTAAATGCTGTTCTGAGGACGAACAGTATTGTTCATAGGTTGAAACATATTTTGAGATTCAACTGTGCTGCAAGAGAGAGTATGAACAGACGTCAGGAAAGCTTTGAAACATTGGATTCACTATTTGGATTTTCCATTTAGTTGCATTGTCGCAGTTTTGGGGTTTTCACACTGGCTCTTTTCTTGGGTTCAATACCACCAGTCACTCCTGTAAGTGTACCTCACATCCCAACTGGTCAGGGGTGCACCTTTTTCCGCTCCATATCTAATTAGATGATACCTTGATCTAAGAATCGTAAAGAACCCTTACTCCATTCACTGGTTTGTGGAATGTATCATGTGACACTACTTGAATTTCCGCTTTATTGACGGTAGACTGGAAAAGCACTCCACTGAGTCCAGACACAGGCTTCAAACCACCAAAATAGTTTTATTTATGAGATAGATGAATGAACACGTGCACAGTTTTCACAGTGAGATATATTTTCCCTACACGCCTTGATTTGTAAAACAATAAAGACGCAACTAACTTTCTGTAATCTCTAACCATACATTTGTTTACTGTAACCCTCGGACTAACCTCATAAGAATAAGAAATAGGAGCAGGAGTAGACCATTCGGCCCATGAGCCTGCTCCGCCATTCAATAAGATCATGGCTGATCTTCTACCTCATCTCCACTTTCCTGAACTATCCCCATATCCCTTGATTCCCTTAATATCCAAAAATCTATCGATCTCTGCCTTGAATATATTCAACGACTGAGCCTCTAAAGCCCTCTGGGGTAGAGAATTCCAAAGATTCACCACCCTCTGAGTGAAGAAATTTCTCCTCATCTCAGTCTTAAATGGCTGACCCTTATTCTGAGACTGTGACCCCTGGTTCTAGACTCCCCAGCCAGGGGAAACATCCTTCCTGCATCTATCCTGTCAAGCCCTGTAAGAATTTTGTATGTTTCAATGAGATCATGGCTCATTCTTCTAAACTTCAGAGAATATAGGCCTGGTCTACTCAATCTCTCCTCATAGGGCAATCCCCCCCCCCCCCATCCCAGGAATCAATCTGGTGAACCTTTGTTACACTCACTCTATGGCAAGTATACCCTTCCTTAGGTAAGGAGACCAAAATTGTACACAATACTCCCGGTGTGGTCTCACCAAGGCCCTATATAATTGCAGTAAGACATCTTTACTCTTGTACTCAAATCCTCTTGTAATAAATGCCAACATACCATTTGCTTTCTTAATTGCTTGCTGTACCTGCATGTTAACTTTCAGTGATTCAGTGACCCAGGTCCCTCTGAACACCAACATTTCCAAATCTCTCACCATTTAAAAAATACTCTGCTTTTCTATTTTTTTCTACCAAAGTGGATAACTTCACATTTCTCCACATTCCCACCCAGCTTTGTATCATCAGCTAACTTGGATATAATACATTTGGTTCCCTCATCCAAATCGTTGATATAGATTGTGAATAGCTGAGGCCCAAGCACTGATCCTTGCGGTACCCCACTAGTTACAGCCTGCCAACCCGAAAATGACCCGTTTATTCCTACTCTCTGTTTTCTGTCCGTTAACGAATCCTCAATCCCATGAGCCCTATTTTGTTTAATAACCTCTTGTGTGACGCCTTATCGAATTCCTTCTGAAGATCCAAATACACCACATCCACTGGTTTCCCCTTTATCTATTCTGCTAGTTACAACCTCAAAAAACTCTTAACAGATTCGTCAAACATGATTTCCCTTTCATAAATCCGTGTTGACTCTGCCCAATCCTATTATTATTTTCTAAGTGCCCTTTTACCACGTCCTTAAAAATAGATTCTAGCATTTTCCCTACTACTGATGTCAGGCTAACTGGTCTGTAGTTCCCTGTTTTCACTCTCCCTCCTTTCTTAAATAGTGGGGTTACGTTTGCTACCTTCCAATCCACGGGAACTGTTCTAGAATCAGTGGAATTTTGGAAGATGACAACCAATGCATCCACTATCTCTGGCAACATTATAACACTATAGCCATCTCTTTCAAAACCCTAAGATGTAGGCCATCAGGTCCAGGGGATATATCGGCTTTCAGTCCCATTAATTTCTCCAGTACTATTTTTTTACCAATACTAATTTCTTTCAGTTACTCATTCTCGCTAGATTCTTGACTATTTCCGGGAGGTTTTTTGCATCTTTTTCCGTGAAGACAGACACAAAGTATTTGTTTAATTTCTCTGCCATTTCCTTATTCCCCATTATAATTTCTCCTGTCTCTGCCTGTAAGGGACCCACATTTACTTTCGCTAATCTTTTCCTTTTTACATACCTATAGAAGCTTTTACAGTCTGTTTTTATGTCTGTCGCTAGTTTACTCTCATTCTATTTTCCCTTTATCAATTTCTTGGTCCTCCTTTGCTGAATTCTAAAATCCTCCAAATCCTCAGGCTTACTACTCTTTTTGGCAACATTATAAGCCTCTTCCTTTGATTTAATACTATCTTTAACTTCTCTTGTTAGCCACGGTTAGACCACTTTTCCTGTGGGTTTTTTTGCCTTAAAGGAATGTATCTTTGTTGTAAATTATGTATTCATTCTTTAAATGCTAGCCATTGCTTGTCTATCATCATAGCTTTTAATATAGTTTCCCAATCTACCTTAGCCAACTCGCCCCTCATACCTATGTAGTTTGCTTTGTTCAGATTTAAGACCCTAGTTTCGGATTTAACTAAATCACTTTCAAACTTAATATAAAATTCTATCATATTATGGTCACTCTTCCCTGAAGGCCCCTTTACTACAAGGTTATTAATTAACCCTTTCTCCTTGCACTAGATCTAAAATATCCTGTTCCCTAGTTGGTTCCTCAACATACTGATCTAGAAAACTATCTTGTATACATTCCATGAATTCGTCCTCCACACTATTACTGCAGATTTGTTTTGCCCAGTCTATATGTAGATTAAAGTCCCCCAGGCTGGTATGAAACTTTAAAAATCATTTAACATTCATTACAAATGTGCTAACTACCTTTACACTCTCTGCGTATTTCTTTGAGAGCCACCACCTTAAGTCTGTGAGATGAAACCCCTGCTCACCAAGCTGTCAGTCACAGAGGGTTTCCATCTGATCAAGCACCTGCCTCTTTGTTCAAAGGACTCAGAAATAGTTGTCAATCAAAGTCACTATCCCTGGGTTGAGGGCCTACCCTTTGTGTGACCAGAAGGCCTTCGGGACTCTCCCTGGCTCCCCCTTTCATGCTGGTTCATTTGAATAGAACAACATCATAAACAGCCAGGCATTGCACTCCTATTCCTGTAGAATAATGGAGCCATCTATAACAGTACCCTGAGATGTTTGCAGTTGTAAACAATGAGTTCCCTTGGGGTGATTAATTAACATCTCAGACACACATTGCTATGCCGAAATCAACTTGGGTTTGATAGCTACTCCAACTACTGTGTGCTTTGAACTGATGGTTTCTGCGTATAAGCTGCTTGGTGGGACTCTGGGGATATTAACCCCTTACATGTTGATTAGAGCAGCACAAAAATATAATGTTAGAAGTTCGACTCAGGCAAAAATTAATCTTGTTACACTCATTCCATTATTGGGCCATGGTGGCAAACCAGAAGTGTTGGCAAAGGTGTCATGCTAGCTTCTCATCAAGGCAGATCAAAGGGAAGAAAGAACTTGTATTTATATAGCTCATCAAAGTACTTCACAATCAATGGATTATTTTCAAGTGCAGACACTGTCATGGAGGCAAATGCAGCAGCTAGTTTGTGCACAGCAAGATCTCACAAGCAGACAATGAATAAATGACTAGATAATGTTTCTATTTTTGGTGGTGTTGATTGAGGGAGGAATGTTGGCTAGGACACAGGGAAAAGTCCCTGTTCTTCCTTGAATAGTGCAGTGAAATCTTTTACCAGGCAGGCAGATGGAGCTTCAGTTTAATTTCTCACCCAAAAGACAGCATCTCCCAACAGTGCAATCCTCCTGCACTAGATTATGCTCAAGTCCTAGTGTGGGGCTCGAACCCACAACCCACTGAACTAAGCTGACATTTAGGCTACTTCTGGGGTCCAGGACATTGAGTACTGTTAAGCCTTTAGCATAATGGTACTAGAGTCAGACAGTCATTGCTTTATACAACAGCAAAATACTGCGGATGCTGGAAATCTGAAATAACAACAGAAAATGCTGGAAACACTCAGCAGGTCAGGCAGCATCCGTGGAGATAGAAAAACAGAGTTAACATTTCAGGTCTGTGATATTGTTCAGAGGATTGTGGAAGAACTGCCCAGTGTGAACGCTCCCTAATTTCTGATTTGGCTTGAGAGCTATCAAGCTGAACTCCCAGGTGGTTAGCTTTCAAAGACTCCTCAAGCTTCAAGGCTAGTAGCAAGTTTTTTTTAATGTTGATAAAGCAGACATAATTTGTTTTAGCTTCCTTCAGAAAAATGTTGAAATGGAACAAATGTCATTCAGAGCCCATCGAGCGCATCCTGTCTTTTTGACCCATCTTCCGCGATCCACTCAGACCTATTTAGTCTCTCTGGTCTTGGTACACTTTTCACACTCTTTGTTTTAAAATAGTAACAAATAACCTAAATAAAAGAGCAAAAAAAAGCCTTTTCAGATCATTGCGAACACCACTGGAATGAGGGCCCAGAAAGCCATTGAATTGAAATATGCAAGACACACACACGCAAACCAGGAACGTAGCTTAACAGGGATGCAACTTAAGCACAATAAGAGCAATCACCCACCACTAATGGAACAACCCACTACTTCTTTACTAAACATCATGGCCCAAGTTTCCTCGCTATTTACACAAATTTTGGGGTTGGGGGTTGTAATTACAGTGTGACAATTTATAATTGAAATTTAAAAATAAGGACAGAATGGGGACTTAATTACATCTGCACCCTCGTCCAATTATCCCCTGAACTCTAATCCTGCTTCACCTGAACACTACATTTGGTCTTGTCCCCCCCATGTCCACTGCCACAGGTGGTCAACTAGTAATATTCTAACTACGGCCTATCAATGGTATGTAGTGGTTTGCTATAACCTCTGCTTTTGTACTCTGCATCACTATTTATAAAACCTGGATCCCATTTCTTCTTATAACAGATTTATCAACTTTCCTCTCTTTTCTAAAGATTTGTGTATATAAGTCTCTTTTACTCCTTTTGAAGTTTTATCATTTAGTGTATATTTCCTCATTCTTCTTCCCAAAATGTATCACCCATTAAATTCCAACAGACATCAATCTGCCCAATTTGCTAACCTGTTTAAGTTATCCTGAAGCCATTTACATTCCACTTCAGCTATCCATACTCGCAAGAACTACAGTAAATTTGTTAATGCAAGACCTCTCTCCTAGGAATCCTTTGTGACCCCCTCTTACTATACTATTCCTGTTTCATTGTTTTAATATCCCCTCTTCAGGATGTCCGCCTTGGCTCAGTGGTAGCACTCTCCCTTCCTAATCTAGGCTTACACTCGTGCAATACTGAGGGAGTGGTGCACTATTAGAGATGCTGCCTTTCGGATGAGATGTTAAACCAAGGCTCTGTCTGCCCTCCCAGGTGGATGCAAAAGATCCATGGCACTATTTGAAGAAGAGCATGGGAGTTCTTCTGGTGTCTTGGCCAACATTTATTCCTCAACCAACATTACCAAAAACAGATTACAGGGTCATTTATCTCTTTGCTGTTTGTGGCACCTTCCAGTGCATAGATTGGCTGCTGATATAGTGCTTCTAAATATGATCTACTTTTCTTCATGCTTTTTCCCACTGCTGTCCAGTCCAATTTTCTGAGCTCACTCCTCATCCACTCAAAATCTCCTTTTCTAGTGTTGAATAGCTTGGAATTTCTGCAGGGTTCTTCCAATTTCCCACCATAACTTCAGCGGAAGATCGGCAGAAGCTCAGGGGAAATGGCGGAAACAGCAACAAGAAGCTGCCAATATTTCACTGACCCCCTCCTAACGCCTCTTTTTTTCAATTCAAATTATACAGTCACCACAATACTGTATCTTAATTAACAGCACAGAAACAGGCCATTCGGCCCAACAGGTCAATGCCGGTGTTTATGCTCCACACAATCCTCCTCCCACCCTACTTCATCTAAATCCATCTGCATATCCTAAAATGAAACTGACTACGCTGGTTACACACCTGTTCTAGCTTAAAACTGACCAGTGTAGTTATAAGGGGGTGTACTGTAAAGCCATCATTTATTGTTACTACAGATCTTTTGTCAGAACAGACAACGCAATGCTGCGGTAGCAGCTGACATGCTGCATGTTCACTCTTGCAATACCCTGCAGGCTTTTTTTTGTGGTCATTTTGGGTATCTGGTTAAGGATCTCTGCTACTGGGAAATCTACACCTGTAGAATTTCCATTTGCCCGATCCGGAGGGCATACTCGTTTTCCCATGGGGAACTGTCCAATTTACCTGATTCCAGAGAGCTTAAGCACCAGTTGGTAGAGTCAAGACTTGGGGGCGGGCAAGTGTACACAGGGGCACCCTGCAAGATTTGTTGTAGAGTCACTGGGCAAAGAGGTGGACGCTCGTGTACCTCCTGGTGGTTAGTTACAGAGCAACATTAATAAAAGACTTGTGGAAGGAGGCCACTGTATATAAATAGGCATTGGGAAGGTAGATTGTGTTGTCAGAAAAGTCTAGAGGGTTTTGCTGTATTGTAAATTGCCTTTATTAACTTTACATGTGTGGTTAATGTAAGTACTGCTTATATATGTGTTATGATTGTGGAATTAATACTGTGCTTTCAATTGTCAGGTTTAATTGTAGGAGACGGTCAAAGGATTTAGAAGCAAAATGTCGATAATGGGCTTAAAGAAGAAACAACCTAAAACCTTCAAAGTTAAGGTTATTACCATGGATGCAGAGATGGAATTCAGCTGTGAGGTAGGAGAGATAGTTTGTTTTGGACTTGTAAAAAAGAAAAGAAAATTGCATTTATATAGCGTGTTGTTGTGTCCCTGGGTTGTCCCAAAGCTTTGAAGTGTAGTCACTATTGTTATGTAGGCAAATGTGGCAACCAATTTGTGTACAACAAGATCCTATGGCAACTGAGATGACTGACCAGTTACTCTGTTTCTGGTGGTGATAATTATAGAAGGAATGTTGGATGAGACACATGGGAGACCTTCCTTTTTTTTCTTCAAATAGTGCCAGGGAATCTTTTATGCCCCACTCAACAGGCAGTCAGCCTGCCTCTGTTTAATGTTTCATCTGAAACACGGCACTTCTGACAATGCAGCACCTCTCAGTACTGCATTGAAGTGTCAGCCCAGATTTTGTGCTCAAATCTCGAGTGGAGCTTGAACCAACAGTCTTCTGACTCGGGCGAGAGTGTTACTAACTAACTTACTTAAATGATATGTTGTAGTTGCTAAATTAGGCTCAGATGAAGTCAGCTGAGGAAAGTCACTGGTCTCCTAACTTGCAAAAAGCTAAAAAGAATTATGTTTGAGCAACATTATGTCAGAATGCACTAGCCAGTTCCTTGGCTCAAACTTGCATTACCAATGATTCATTGAAAAATTTAATGCTCATGAGTCTGGAAGACCTGGGATATATTTTTCTCCATTTGCTAATGTTAGGTTAATTAAAAAGTGGATAAGTATTAAGCAGAATGGAGGAAAATAATCTTTTTGATGTCAGTTCTGAACCTTGGATGTGATTTTATTCATAAAAAGAACAGACTAAATGCTGGAAATGTGAAACTAAAACAAGGTTTTTGAAATATTCATCTTCTGACAAAGGATTACATCCGAAGCATTAACTTGCCTGTGTCTTTACAGATGTGCTGTGTATTTCCAGCATTTTTTGGTATTGTCTACCTACATAGCAAACGTTAAAAGTAATTCATTGTCTGTGAAACACTTGGGACATTCTGAGGACATTAATGGAGCTATACAGATGCAAGTTCTTTTTGTACTTCAGTTTAGTCTTATCTTTTATACTTCACATATTAAATGTAGGGCTCGGAGATCTCCTATGACGTTGCTCACAGGCACCAGCCACCGCTGGACCTGGGGCAGAGCTCCAGGAAACAAACTGAACATTTCTATTAACTTGAACTGGAATGTTGAACTGCAAGGGCAGCATTTTGCTAGTCAGTGAGCATGCGCAGTGGCCTGAAATGTTTATATTTCTGTTTAGCAGCTACTTTTTTGTTTGAGCATGTCTGTGTCTTGTCTGTCTGTCTATCTCTGGAGTGGGAGTCAGCTGAGTGCCATGAAAACAATTTCATTATTTGGTCTTTAAGATAATTTACTTGACCAGCAGATAACTGTCGCACTCAGAAAATGGACATTTTCTTAGGAGTTCAGAAATTGCAGATATCTATAATATCTTAAAAGTTTGCACCGCACACGAGAGAGAAGCAGACAAGGACAGAGAGAGAAGCTAAGGAGAGCGAAGAGAAAGAGTGAGACAGAAGCAGAAGAGGAGAAACAGCAAAACAAAAACAGGAGGCACAGGATAAAGAATGACCATATTCTCCAACTTACTGTGTGCAGCACCACAGGAGATCAACTAATAATATATAAAAAATCTTAAGATTGCGCACACTTCATGTTAACCTTTTACCATTATAAATTCCTATGTCCACATTTATAATGGAAAATGCCAATATAAACGGTCCTGCTATAATTACACCCTCCCTTCAGTACAGGCACTGCAGGTGTAGTTACAGCATGACAAGTTTACATAGGCAGTTTCCATTATAAAGGTGGATGTAGGACTCTCTAATGGAATTATAAAAATAAATACAGGTGCTCTTTGCCTAGTATATTAAATAGGCATTCTGTCCTATTTGTTTGACTGGTTTTTTAAAGATGAACAAGAAATATAAAACATCAGATGATTAAATTGATTTGTATCAAACACCCAAACACAACACTTTCCAGGAGGGATAATGGTAACTACAATTGGTTACTGGATAGTGGGAACCTTGATTTGGTAATGAGTAGTGGTATCAGTGCTTGGTTATTGGATAGTGTTAACTGTGGTTAGGTTCCCCCCCTCATCACCTTTCACATCCATGGGCACTGAGCTGTTCATGGTTTTACTGTCGCTCTGGGTGAGATTAGCTAAATTAACTCAGAACAGGGATTGAACAGGGGACCTTCCTGATTGATAAAGTCTAGATCTGGTTTTGATCTTCCTGAATTGCCTAGATTCTAGAACAGTCCCCACGGATTGGAAGGTAGCAAACGTAACCCCGCTATTCAAAAAAGGAGGGAGAGAGAAAACAGGAACTATAGACCAGTTAGCCTGACATCAGCAGTAGGGAAAATGCTAGAATCTATTATTAGGACACTTAGAAAATCATAATATGATTGGACAGAGTCAACACAGATTTATGAAGGGAAATTGTGTTCGACAAATCTGAGTTTTTTGAGGTTGTAACTAGCAGGGTAGATAAGGGGGAACCAGTGGATGTAGTGTATTTAGCTTTTCAAAAGCATTCGATAAGGTGTCACGCAAGAGGTTATTGCACAAAATGAGGGCTCATGGGATTGGGGGTAATATATTAGCATGGATTGAGGATTGGTTAACGGACAGAAAACAGAGAGTAGGAATAAACGGGTTATTTTCGGGTTGGCAGGCTGTAACTAGTGGGGTACTGCAAGGATCAGTGCTTGGGCCTCAGCTATTTGCAATCTATATTAATGACTTGGATGAGGGGACCGAATGTAATGGATCCTAGTTTGCTGACGATACAAAGTTAGGTGGGAAAGTAAGCTGTGAGGAGGATGCAAAGAGGCTGCACAGGTTAAGTGAGTGGGCAAGAACATGGCAGATGGAATATAATGTGGAGAAGTGTAAAGTTATCCACTTTGGTAGGAAAAATAGAAAAGCAGTGTATTTTTTTAAATGGCGAGAGACTGGGAGATGTTGGTGTTCAGAGGGACCTGGGTGTCCTTGTACACAAATCACAGAAAGTTAACATGCAGGTACAGCAAGCAATTGGGAAAGCAAATGGTATGTTAGCCTTTATTACAAAGGGATTTGAATACAAGAGTCAAGAAGTCTTACTAAAATTATATAGGACCTTGATGAGACCACACCTGGAGTACTGTGTACAGTTTAAGTCTCCTTATCTAAGGAGTGATATACTTGCCTTAGAGGGAGTGCAACAAAGGTTCACTAGACTGATTCCTGGGATAAGGGGATTGTCCTATGAGGCGAGATTAGGTAGACTAGGCCTATATTCCTTAGAGTTTGGAAGAATGAGAGGTGATCTCATTGAAACATTTAAAATTCTTAAGGGGCTTGACAGGGTAGATGCTGGGAGGATGTTTCTCCTGGCTGGGGAGTCTAGAACTACGGGTCACAATCTCAGAATAAGGGGTCAGCTATTTAAGACTGAGATGAGGAGAAATTTCTTCACTCTAAGGGTTGTGAATCTTTGGAATTCTGTATCCCAGAGAGCTGCAGATGCTTAGTCAGTGAGTATATTCAAGACTGAGATCGATAGATTTTTGGAAACTGAAGGATATGGGGATAGTGCGGGAAGATGGAGTTGAGATAGAAGATCAGCCATGATCTTATTGAATGGCGGAGTAGGCTCGAAGGGCCGAATGGCCTACTCCTCCTCCTAATTCTTATGTTCTTATCCACACTGGTAAGTGCTCTTGTCCACTGAGTTATTGGGGGCGCCTCAACCATTTCATCTTTAGATAGTGTAGCCCAAGAAATGCATGTCTTATTTAGTATTGAAAAGTAAGATAAATGATTACAAATTTGTATTTTAATTTTTTTTGTTTTCCATGTTGTAGGTGAAATGGAAAGGGAAGGATCTATTTGACTTGGTGTGTCGTACAATTGGATTGCGAGAAACTTGGTTCTTTGGGCTACGATATATTGTGAAAGATACATATGCATGGCTAAAAATGGAGAAAAGGGTTTGTATGAGATTTAAAAAATAAAGGCTGTTTACAGAAATCAAGAAAAAAGTTTCTTGTCAAATCTGAAAATGCTTTAAGCTTAAAAGTTGTAAGTTTAAATTTTTAAAACTATAGAACAATGTATCAACGCGTTCCACAGATTTTTGAAGTGTTTAATGTTGGTTTAAGAAAAAGCTTATTTTCTTGTTTTATGATGGGTTGAATTCAGTGTGAGCAGAGTTTTTTTTATACAGAGGAGCAGGATATATTTAAAAACCACCTGCAATCTTGAAATGTTTTGTAGAGAATAAAAAATGGCTTAGTGTTTTTAAAAACTTCAGGACAGTTGACTGCTTTGGACAGTGCCAGAAACTGACGAATGTGTTGTTTTTAAATATCATCTGAACAATAAGAGTATGTTATAGACTTAAATGGACTCCAGCTATTTTTATTGCAGTATGCACAATATAGGCAGAATAACAACTATTGTCATCACATGCCTTTAGGCTGTGTAACTTGACTACTGGTGTCCATAATGACATTAGTTAGAAACAATTGATCTCAGCAATTCAAATTATAAACTTCAATGATAAAACGTGGATGGGGAAGTTGTGAAACCGTAATAAAAACAAAAAACGCTAGAAACACTCAACAGGACAGGCAGCATCTGCGGAGAGAGGAAGATAGGGTTAACGTTTCAGGCCGATGACCTCTCGTCAGAACCCAGTCGTAAGCTGCCATTCTAGCTGATTATACCTCGTCTTCAAAAAGTCTTAGAAAACTGATTAAATGAAATGCTGCCAAATCCAATAACCGTACCCAAATCCAGGTGAAGATGCTGCTCCAGTCGTGCTCTCTGCTGTCACCTTCACCGTCACTCCCAGTTGAAACAGTGGTGGTGGAGAGGTGACTGCAGAGTAAATAAGATAAGTATTAGAGCCTTGCTAGTTGGAGATTCTATTCTAAGACATGCTAATAGTGAGACATGCAGGCAGAAGAGTTTCAATAAGGCAGTTATGTGTTTTCCAGTGGCTCGAACATAAATCATGTACCAGATGGTTTGATAATAAGAGAAATGGAACTCTACTTGCTTTAGATGTTGGTACATGTGATACAATTAATAGGAAGCTTGTCATCTTAAAGTACAATTACCAGAGAATGGTAACCAAATTTAAGAACAAGGTTGCTCACTCTCACTTTCTCTTACCCACCCACATGGAATATTTTTGTCCCACTTACTTGGTTCAGTACTTCTCTGCTAGTGAACTAATTTAAACTGAAAAAATGAACCTGCATCAGCAGGTGACGTTTCAGAAACGTTTGTGCTTGCTTTATTTTCAGTTTGCTGTTAGAAAAGCAGTGGATGGTACAGGCTAGATAAAATCTACTGAATAAGAGGATGATTCATTCTCTGAATGATGAGGGCAGTTGGGGTATGAATGCCCATTTGCTTGAATTGCATCAGCAATGGAGAAGTTAACCTGTTTTATTTATTCTAGTCAGACTCCAAGTTACCCAAAGTTTGTGTTGGATCTTGTTGATCCAGAGCTGATTCTGAAAAGACTTGTTTGGTTTAAAAAATAAGTTAACTTCTACAGCACATTTAACTGTAAAAGAATATTCGTGCCATTTCAATGGTGGTGCATGTTAATTCAGCTCCATCACAGCTCATCATACTTGAGACTCGACCATTTAATCAGCTTTATTGTTTAAACAAAATCTGTACCAATAAAAACCCAAAAAGGATGTTAAATATTTGAACTTTTCTGTTTGTAAATCATTTTTCTCCTCTCCCTTAAAATCCATCAATACCACAGTGAGAAGATAGGCTGGAGACCACCTACCATTTGATAGCCATCTGCTTGGATGCATATATGAGAGGGGGCCCAGAATGATTGCCTATTTAACTTTTTTGGTTCCTTTTCCTGTGAGGGAATGCTTGACTGCATTTTGGCACCTCCACAGCTAGCATGGTTGAGATATAGAATTCACAGTGTTCCAGGGTGTGCTGAATTTCTGTCACAATGCATTATATCATTCAAGATATAATGCAATAGTCCTGCTTTTGAAGAGAACATAATTTTAATTCTTCAGAGGAGTTAGACTTTGAGATCAGTATTGATGGTAAGACTTTCTCTTGAAGTGAATAAGGGGAATTTGTTTGTGTTGTGTTTCTGTAAACAGGTGTTGGATCAAGAGGTTCCTAAGGAGGATCCAATCACATTTCATTTCCTCGCCAAGTTTTATCCTGAGAAAGTAGAAGAAGAGCTTGTCCAAGAAATCACGCAGCACCTTTTCTTCCTACAGGTGTGTGCCCACAAAAATCACATGATACGCTTTTCTCCTACAGGTTTGTTTTATAAAGAAGTTTTAACAGAAAGGGTTTGGTTGTGTTTTTGTTGTATTTACCTGTGATGTTCTCACTTAGTCCTTATCAATGATATTGATGCTGTAAGGTGATGCAACCTCCGGTATATATGTTTCTGGCACTTAAAGCACCTCCAAATCTGATTGGATTGTACAATGAAACATTTGGTTGAATGACCGTACATGTTTTTATGTCCTTCGAATCTAGAGGTGCAGCATATATACTGGTGAAACGTATCCAATTTTTCCACCACTGTACCACTTAAGACAAGTTACAATTCTTACATAAAAACTACATTGAGGAAGCTGGTTAGTGTGTTGTCTGTCTTTCTTTCTTTTGCCAATCCTCTTAAGTGCCACTATTTTTGGCATAACACTCGATGGAAAGATATAAATGCAGGTGAAGAGAAGAGAGCTTAAGGATCCAATCTATAATTTCATGATGGTGTGAGTGCAGGTAAATTAAGTTATAAAGAAAGCCAATTGTGTTTTATAAATAGGGGCATAGCAGTCAAGAGCAGAGCGAATGATAATAGTTAAGCCACAATTAGAACACTGCATTTTTGGGCACTCCATTGTAAAAATGACATTAAAACTGTGGAGATCGAATAGCACAAATTGACCAGGATGAGACACTATAGTTCTGAGGAGAGACTTGAGATAATGGGAGTATTTTCACTGGAACAGGGAAGGCTAAAGGGTGATTTAATACAGGTTTTTAAAATTAGGAAGGGCTTTGAACAGGGAAAGACTTCTATTTGGGGAGCCAGTGGCATAGGGTCATCAATTTAAAATGGTCACTAAGGGAGAGAGGGAGAGATCAGAAAAGGGGTAGGAAAATAGAGAAAGAATGAGAAGAGGGGAATGAAAGAACCAAACTTCAGAGGTGGGGGTGATGGGTTCTAAGAAAGGCTAGGATGAGTAGGGTAGGACAAGAAGGCTGTTGGAGCATAGAATATTTTGCCATAGGGAATAGTTGAAATAGAGACCATTAACAACTAAAACAGCATGGAAAATGGGAGAGAATATTTCAGCACTTGAAAATTGTCAGGCCTGAGGAATAGGTAAAGGTTGCCTTGATTGATCAATATCCACCAGTCAGGGAATAGCCTTTTCCAGTCATTCAAGTCTGGAACAGCTGTAGTCAGCTTTGTGCAGAAATGTAAAGAAGAACTCCCGAACTGGATCGAAGAAGTTCGTGGGCCACCTCTTCGACAGCGCTAGTGTAGGGTAACACAGAAAGGAAGGTACAGGAGAATGAATGCTGTAATAATTGGAAATAAAAACTCTGAAGGAGCAGAAGAATTATGCATGTGCATCAGCAATATCTTAGACAGTAACGTCACTGACGTATGCTAATGTTGATGGATGATAAAGATGTGTTCAGTTTCCGATCAGGATGCTGAGTCTGTGGTGTCTCCTAGTGGGAGGGGCAGTGGTAAGGAAAATAGGAGTAGAGAGTCGCACCTGGCAGAGCAGCCGGTAGCTGAGAGCAGATTGTATTAAATTATAGGGAAAAAAGGCAAAGAAAAGGACTTGCAAGAAACCTGAAAAGTCAAGGCATGAATGAATATCTGCTACAAGTAAAACTTGCTTAATTTAAGTAACTTCAACTGGATTAAAACTACCTCTAAGGAATTACGTGTAATGTTGTTTCAGTGCTAGATGTTGTTGATGTGTGCCAATTAAATATGTGATTATGGGTTTTTCAAATTGAGCTACAATACTGAATTGTATATTGGGTTTAAGTGACACCTCACACTGGATTCCTTCTTCCAGTATAACTTATGAACCATATTTGTTCTAATGCATTTGGCTGACTCATATAATTAAAAATGCTCATGAGATTGCCAAATACTTGAATTGTGGATTCTTAATTTGGAACTAAATTGCTGTTTTCTTTCTTGTAGGTTAAGAAGCAGATTTTGGATGAGGAAATTTACTGTTCCCCTGAGGCTTCAGTGTTGTTGGCATCCTACGCTGTTCAAGCTAAGGTTTGTTCCACACAAACAATTTGGAAGGTTCCACTTCCGAATTTGAAAGTACAGCATGAAAATGTATATTTTATGTCAGCCTTCATACTGCTTTTGTTTTTCCTCAAAGGATAGAAATGGCATTTTTCTATATAATATATTTGATAGAAGAAGTATGCATGTTCTCAGGACATGGTTTCATACGGAATAAATACTATAGTACACACTTCACAATACTTGCAGATAAATGCAGTGAGCATCATAAATAGTTCTATACATTAAGGTAAGGAGTGCTCCGTGATCGAGCTGGGTCATTCCTGGTAAGGGGTTGCTGGGGACTTTTGGAAAAGGGCTGCAACCACCAAGGCCCCACACTCTGGAATTAACGTCCTAAATCCCTTTCATCTTCTGCACCTCTCTCCTCTTTACAACCCTCCCTAAAACCCACCTCTTTGTCCAAGCTTTTGGTCACCCCTCTTAATATCTCCTTCTTTGGCTGGGGGTCCACTTTTATCTGATTACACCTCTGTGAAGTGCTTTGGGATATTTTTTTATATTAAAGGTGCTAAATAAATAAGGTGCTAAAGTTTCCTGCAGAAAGGCTACGTCTGCACAGTCTGCACAGTCTTTTTTCAGTAAGTATGTTTTTTCCCTTTTTAATTGGGTGATTAAGCATCCTTGTGTTTAGGGATGCTATTTTGCTGTCCGCTATGTTGGGGATTTTTTGATTTATCATGGTGACCTATTTTGGCAGTTCTAGGTGCCAGGCACCCAGGACATGGCCTGAGGTTTTTTTTGAGGGGAGGTGGGGGGTGGGTTGTCCTTGGTTGCAATCCATAGCTTGAGGGCTTAATTTCTTGTTGCGGTCCTGTCACTCCCTTCTATTCTGCACATTTTCAGGCAACCTCTGCAAGTGCAAGTAGGTGTTTATTGATCCCAAGGTATTTTGTACATGCTTACATCCTCTCTCATTTGCCCTTACCCAGACCTCTCTGGCACACAAGTTATTTCTTTCTTTCTGGCACGGGGCCACCTGCTGGGTATGCAGTCCTATCCTGAGCATGGGCAGCAGGGAATTGCCTAAGATCATTCTGTTGTCTCTCACCTGCCTGCTTTATTTTGGCTGGTGGTTAAGGCATACACTGGATTTTCAAGGTGGCTAATGGAGATTGTGGTTTCAGCTGTGGCTGGAACTTGGAGCTGTAGGCTGAGTCGAGGAGCATAGGTGGTTCTGCTGGAGTGGTCCTGTTGTCCTGTTTGGGGTATTATGATCTGTCATGGTAGTGTTGCTGCCGGCTTTGCTTGGGTTCCCATCTCTGCACTTGTCGCCAATTTGGGGGAAGCTTGCATCACGATTTTAAGATTTTCAGGATATAGTTTTCTGTATTTTGCGCTCTTGCTTTAGAGAGTTATTTTGATGCCACCAAAAGCCTCGTGTGAGTTGTGTTATGGGTATTGAGCATGTTTATTCTTCTGATCTTGGTGGGCAGGTTTGCATAGCTGGGCAGGTATTGCCTGGGGACTGTCTTGGGTCCTGTAGGTATATAGTCATTCTTTAGAAGGTTGGCAATCAGATGGCCTAGGTTGCGCAGTATATCAACTTTTGACGGTGTCCAGCCTTTCGCATTTGGTGGGCTATCAGTCTGTGGTTGGCTGATTTTTGTTGTGGGTGGTTTCCATTTAAGGTGATGGTCTTGCAAGGGGAAGACAGAGACTTGTAACAGTTGATGAGGGGCGGGAGATGAGGGGAAGAGCCTGAGTGTGCAGCAGCTTCAGTGGAAAGAGAGCTACTGCTTGGGTCATTTTGGCCAGGGTAGAGGAGAGGGGATAATTCTTCCTCCAGAGGTGTTCGAGAACAGAGAGCAGTGTGTCTGGAGATAGAAGGATTGATTCCCATCTATGAGGAGTGCTTCCTGTTGCTACATAGGATCTGATATTTTGCGTTCATTTGTCTTTTTGAGATGGTTCTGTGATAGTAGATTGGCGGTTAGGATCAGATCAGCCATGATCTTATTGAATGGCGGAGCAGGCTCGAGGGGCCGATTGGCCTACTCCTGCTCCTAGTTCTTATGTTCTTATGTTCTTATGTTCTTAACAGAGGTGGTAACACTTTTTGTATTGTATTTGTGTTTTCTTCTTTACAGTATGGGGACTATGATCCTAATTTTCATAAACCTGGTTTCCTGGCTCAGGATGAACTACTGCCTAAAAGAGTAAGTTCTGCAACTTTCAATAAATCTTCTTATTTTTGTTGTATATTTCTCAGTAAAATTTTTAAAACAATTATTATAAGTCAAAGGTAGTACATTTATGATTTACTTTGTTTACTGTGAAGATTCAGTGAAAAAGGTGGGTTTTGGTAATAGATGAAAGTTGCAACAGAAATGGCCTTCAATGTGAAAGCGATAATACAAAACTTCAAATGATTAGCCCCTTCCGAACAAATTGACCCAAACAGCCTCATATTGCAAAGAAACAAAATCATAGAATCATAGAATGATACAGCTCAGAAGGAGGCCATTTGGCCCATCATGCCTGTGCCGGCTCTTTGGTAGAGCTATCCAATTAGGGCCACTCCCCTGCTCTTTCCCCAAAGCCCTGTAAATTTTTTCCCTTCAAGTATTTATCCAATTCTCTTTTGAAAGTTACTATTCAATCTGCTCCCACTGCCCTTTTCAGGCAGTGCATTCCAGATCACAACAACGACAGTGTAAAAATAAAGTTTCCTCATGTCGTCTCTGGTTCTTTGTTTATTTGAAGTTATTTTTAGTAGTGGGTTATGTATTTGATAAAGTTCCACTTGAAAGGCTGCTACAGAACCTTGAGGCAGTGGGTATCATAAGTAAAACTAGGAGGTGCATAAAGAATTGTCTGAAGGAGAGGAAGCAGAGGATATTAGTTAGGAGAGTAAGGTTGGGCTGGGAGATTTAATGAATGGAGTGCACCAGGGACTGGTGCTGGGACCCATGATCAAGAAATGTGCAAAAGCGCTCTGCGCACGCTTGTCCTGTGCCGTTGGCCTAGTCAAAGGGGAAGGGGGGGGCTTCTAGAACAAAATTCGCATGGCTCACTCTCTGAGCTACTACTGCTAATTGGGCCGTTTTTGCCAGGATCACAAAATTGGGTCATTAACAGTTTACAGTGACTTTTTAAATACTGTGTACTAACGCTAACCTTTCAAAGGGTATTGCTTTTTGAAAGTTTACTTTTATATTGCATGTTTTAGGTTCTTAAGCAATATCAGATGACGGCAGATATGTGGGAAGAAAAAATAACGGCTTGGTATGCTGAGCACAGGGGAATCACCAGGTAAGCATCACTACAGCTAACTGAGGATTTTTTGAATGCATTTTTACGTAATTTATACATTTATTTTGGCCTCTTGAATAATACTCAGCATTCAGAAAGCATCCCTACAAGTTTTATTTAGGTCTTTGCTACTCTTATCACATTAGCTTCTTCATCCCCATTGCCCAAACCGTCACTACAAGATGCTCATTTCATTCTAAGGGCTGCGTGTTGTATACATGTTATCGAAATGCAGGTTTGTTACTACAATTTATTGGCCCAGAAATTAAAGACGGAGCCTTCCTGCGGGGGTAAGGCTTCCCCGCGATATCTCACTGCGCGCCTGCCTTTTCCTTCCGAGCTCGCACGAACTTTAGTTTCAAGACTGCAGCTGTGCAGTGTGTGCGTATCCCACAGAAGCAGTTAATTCGTGCGAGCTGTGGGATCACGTGATTAAGTTTGAGCCAATGGCAGCACACCATCTTTCATTCATAGTTTTCACAGCAAGTGCTGTCAAAGCTATGAATCTATACCCCCCCAAAAGAACAGCTAAACCTCAATTAAATTTTAAAAAAAACCATCACATTAATAAAATAAGTATAGTTAAATAAATTAACCACTTTAAACAAAAAATTAAATTTTTGAAAAAATTTAAAATCTTTTAAAAAGTTATAAAAATAAACTTACCTTTCTTTAAAGTCTCTAAAAAAGATATACCTGTTGAAAAAAATTCAAAATAATACTTAATTAACTACTTACCTTGTTAAAAGAGGGTCTTACACCTCCTTTCTTTATGTGCAAAATCTTCCATGCTTACCTGCGCGTTCAAAGCACTAAGTGCACTGCGTGCGCGCAGCCTGTAGCGCGCACGCGGTTCACCTAGGAACCGCCCCCTTTTGAAATCACCAAGTGCCGGTTTTCAGTGCATGCGCAGTGCATGCTGGAAACCGGCAATTGGAGACAGAATACGCGAGAGTACACAGTGCGTACTGATACTAATTTTTGGGCCAATAAAACTTACTTGCTTAGCACTGAGGTTCATGGTAAAATAAAAAAATACATAATAGTAGTATGCACAAAGAAGAGGTTCACTTGTGGGTCTTGTAATCTTGAAAAAACCTTTAAAATAAGATATTTCAGGCAATATGTTTATTTTCCAATTTCCAGTTCTAACAAATGAATCTCAGATAGACCTTGGAGAAAAGCAAACAAATGTGAAAGATAATACCAAACAAAAATAGAGTCGAATACCTCAAATTTGGACTGTCTATGCCATTTTCACACCCAACAGTTAATCTGTTTTAATACGCAATCATATATAAGTCTGACGTTATACAGTGTTGAAATTAATTGAATAGTTCATGATCAATTTATAGAGTCCTATCCCATCAGCATGTGCGCTTGGTACGTCAACCTCATTAATTAAGCTAGTTTCCGAATAACAAAAGCAAGCAACCCTCTTTGAAACAAAGAAAACACAGCTACCTGCTTTTAAACATAGAACATAGAAGATAGGAGCAGGAGTAGGCCATTCGGCCCCTCGAGCCTATTCCGCCATTTAATGAGATCATGGCTGATCATCCAAATTCAGTACCCTGTCCCTGCTTTCTCCCCATATCCCTTGATCCCTTTAGCCTTAAGAAATATATCTAGCTCCTTCTTGAATATATTTAATGAATTGGCCTCAACTGCCTTGTGTGGTAGAGAATTCCACAGGTTCACCACTCTCTGGGTGAAGAAATTCCTCCTCATCTCAGTCCTAAATGGCTTACCCCTTATCCTTAGACTGTGACCCCTGGTTCTGGACTCCCCCGCCATCAGGAACATCCTTCCTGCATCTAGTCTGTCTAGTCCTGTTAGAATTTTATAAGTTTCAATGAGATCCCCTCTCATTCTTCTAAACACCAGCGAGTATAAGCCTAATCGACCCAATCTCTCCTCATACGTCATTCCTACCATTCCAGGTATCAGTCTGGTGAGTCTTCGCTGCACTCCCTCCATGGCAAGAACATCCTTCCTCAGATAAGGCGACCAAAACTGCACACAATACTCAAGGTGTGGTCTCACCAAGGCCCTGTACAACTGCAGCAAGACATCCTTGCTCCTGTACTCGAATCCTCTCGCTACGAAGGCCAACATACCATTTGCCTTCTTAACCGCCTGCTGCACCTGCATGCTTACCTTCAGCGACTGGTGCACAAGGACACCCAGGTCTCGTTGAACTTCCCCTTTTCCCAATCTATTGCCGTTCAGACAATAGTCTGTCTTCCTGTTTTTGCCACCGAAGTGGATAACCTCGCATTTATCCACATTATACTGCATCTGCCCAATCACCCAACCTGTCCAAATCATACTGGAGTTTCTCTGCATCCTCACAGCACACACGCCCACCCAGCTTTGTGTTGTTTGCAAACTTGGAGATATTACATCTAGTTCCCTCGTCTAGATCATTTATATATATATTGTGAATAGCTGGGGTCCCAGCACCGATCCCTGCGGTACCCCACTAGTCACTGCCTGCCACTCGGAAAAAGACCCGTTTATTCCAACTCTTTGCATCCTGTCTGCCAACCAGTTCTCTATCCAAGACAGTACCTTACCCCAATCCCATGTGCTTTAGCTTTGCACGCTAATCTCTTATGCAGGACTTATCGAAAGCCTTCTGAAAGTCCAAATACACCACATCCACTGGTTCTCCCTTATCTATTCTACCAGTTACATCCTCAAAAAATTCCAGTAGATTAGTCAAGCATGATTTACCTTTTGTAAATCCATGTTGACTTTGTCGATCCTGTCACTGTTTTCCAAGTGCTCTGCTATTACATCTTTTATAATGGACTCTAGCATTTTCCCCACTACCGATGTCAGGCTTACCGGTCTATAATTCCCCGTTTTCTCTCTCCCACCTTTTTTAAATAGTGGGGTTACATTAGCTATCCTCCAATCCATGGGAACTGTTCCAGAGTCTACAGAATTTTGGAAGATGACCAGCAATGCATCTACTATTTCTAGGGCCACTTCCTTAAGTACCCTAGGATGTAGATTATCAGGCCCTGGGGATTTATCGGCCTTCATTCCCGTCAATTTCCCAAACACCATTTCCCTACAAATACTGATTTCATTCAACTCCTCCCTCTCATTAGACTCTATGTTCCCCGACATCTCTGGGAGGTTATTTGTGTCCTCCTTTGTGAAGACAGAACCAAAGTATGTATTTAATTAGTCTGCGATTTCTTTGTTCCCCATTATAAATTCCCCTGATTCTGACTGCAAGGGACCTACGCTTGACTTCACCAATCTTTTTCTCTTCACATATCTATAGAAGCTTTTACAGTCAGTTTTTATGTTCCCTGCAAGCTTACTCTCATAATCTATTTTCCCCCTCTTAATTAATCCCTTTGTCCTCCTTTGCTGAATCCTAAACTGCTCCCAATTCTCAGGTTTGCTGCTTTTTCTGGCCAAATTATATGTCCTGTCCTTGGATCTTATGCTATCCCTAATTTCCCTTGTTAGCCACAGTTGAGTCACCTTATTTGTTTTATTTTTATACCAAACTGGGATGAACAAATTCTGTAGTTCATCCATGCGATTTTTAAATGTTTGCCATTGCCTATCCACCGTCAACCCTTTAAGCAACATTCCCCAATCCATCCTAGCCAACTCGTGCCTCATACCATCGTAGTTTCCTTTATTTAAATTCAGGACCTTAGTCTCTGAGTCAACTACTTCACTCTCCATCTTAATGAAGAATTCTATCATATTATGATCGCTCCTCCCCAAGGGGCCCCGCACAACAAGATTGCTAATGAATCCTTTCTCATTACATAATACCCAGTCTAAGATGGCCTGATCTTTAGTTGGTTCCTCGACATATTGGTCCAGGAAACCGTCCCGTATACACTCTAGGAATTCCTCTTCCACAGTATTGTTACTAATTTGGTTAGCCCAATCTATATGTAGATTAAAGTCACACATAATAACTGCTGTGCCCTTATTGCATACGTCTCTAATTTCCCGTTTAATGCCATCCCCAACCTCAGCATTACTGTTTGGGGGCCTGTATACAACTCCCACTAACGTTTTCTGCCCCATGGTATTTCTCAGCTCTGCCCATACAGATTCCACATCATCAGAGCTAATATCCTTCCTTACTATTGTGTTAATTTCCTCTTTAACCAGCAATGCTACCCCACCTCCTTTTCCTTTTTTCCTGTCCTTCCTGAATATTGAATACCCCTGGATGTTGAATTCCCAGTCTTGGTCACCCTGGAGCCATGTCTCCGTAATCCCAATTATATCATCCGTTTACATCTATTTGCGCAGCTAATTCATCCACCTTATTATTACGAATGCTCCTCGCATTAAGACACAAAGCCTTCAGGCTTGATTTTTTAACACTCTTGGTCCTTTTCGTATTATTTACTGTGGCCCTATTTGATTTACACCCTTGATTTCTCTGCCTTCCACTTTTGCTTTTCTCCTTCCTGTCTTTTGTTTCTATCCTTGCTTCCCTTTCCTCTGTCTCCCTGCACAGGTTCCCAACCCCCTGCCATTTTAGTTTAAACCCTCCCCAACAGCACTAGCAAACACTCCCCCCTAGGACATCGGTTCCGGTCCTGCCCAGGTGCAAACCGTCCAGTTTGAATTGTTCCCACCTCCCCCAGAACCGGTTCCAATGTCCCAGGAATTTGAATCCCTCCCCCTTGCACCATTCCTCTAGCCATGTATTCATCTGAAATATCCTTCTATTTCTACTCTGACTAGCACGTGGCACTGGTAGCAATCCTGAGATTACTACCTTTGAGGTCCTATTTTTTTAATTTACCTCCTAACTCCCTATATTCAGCTTTTAGGACCTCATCCCGTTTTTTACCTATATGCACCACGACAACTGGCTGTTCACCCTCCCCCTCCAGAATGCCCTGCAGCCGCCCCGAGACATCCTTGACCCTTGCACCAGGGAGGCAACATACCATCCTGGAGTCTCCTTTGCGGCCGCAGAAACGCCTATCTATTCCCCTTACAATAGAATCCCCTATCACTATAGCTCTCCCGCTCTTTTTCCTCCCGTCCTGTGCAGCAGAACCACCCATGGTGCCAGGAAGTTGGCTGCTGCTGCCTTCCCCCGATAAGCCATCCCCCTCAACAATATCCAAAGTGGTATATCTGTTTGAAAGGGGGATGGCCACAGGGGACCCCTGCACTACCTGCCTGCGCCTGCTACTCTGCCTGGCGGTCACCCATTCCATTCCTGCCTGTGCAGCCTTTACCTGCGGTGTGACCAACTCCCTAAACGTGCTATCCACGATGTCCTCAGCATCGCGAATGCTCCAGTATGTATCCATTCGCAGCTCCAGCGCCGCAATGCCGTCTGTCAGTAGCTGCAGCTGGATACACTTCCCGCACACATGGTCATCAGGGATACAGGAAGTGTCCCTGATTTCCCACATAGTGCAGGAGGAGCATGCCACGGGGCTGAGCTGTGCTGCCATGACTTACCCTTTAATTAATTCAAATTAAATTAAATCAAATCAATACCACTAATTACACTACAATTAAATGATATACTGAAGGGGCCTTGTTTACTAGCACTCCCCGCTACACAACAGAGACCTTAGAAAGTATAACCACAAAAATAAAGTTTGGAAAAAAGAGAGAAATACTCACCAACCAATCACTTACCTGCTTTCTGGTGTCGTCACACTTCGATTACTTTTTACTTCTCGCTGCTGCCGCCGGTGAGTCTCAAAACCATTTGGGAGAATGCTGCTGGTATAAATAAGCAAATATTTCAGAACAGGTTATTCTTGAGATTTTCACTACATGTTGCCAGTGTCTCAGTGGAAATGATTATCACACCATTTCCCCCCTCCTCATTCAACACTATTTCTCATGTTTTCAACATAAGCTTTTGCTGGGTAAATGTGCTTCACTGATTGTAAACCTCTTTGGAGCTTGCTGCAAAGAAAGGTGATCTCAAGGTCATTTTTCTACCTTTCAAAGTGGGATACAATTTCAGTTAATGAAGCAATTCAGACTCTGGCTGGCACATTTTATTTATTGATATTGGAATTTGAATATGGCTCCATCAATGTGGGAAGTGCACAGTTTTACCGCAATGCTAGTTGGCTGCTTTTTATAATTATTTCCATTTCTGTCTATCTTTTGTAGTTACTTACCTTCCTTCTCCAGTTAGAAGAGCTCTCTCGTTCTCTTTTTGACCTGTAGTATTAACACTAGATATGGTGATTTATTATTTGATAGTTAACATAAAGGCACTCCTCCCAAAATAACATCTGGTATGACTTCGCATAAAGTAAGCAATCCAATAAATGTCATGCTCCTCACACTAGTTAATCAAGATGGAAAGAGTATTACTATAATGCTGTGAAGCAAATACACTAATTGCCCTAATCCTTTTGTATATCAACTTTACATTTTTACTATAATCATTTTTGACAGAGATGAAGCTGAAATGGAATATTTAAAGATTGCACAAGACCTCGAAATGTACGGCGTAAACTACTTCCCAATCACAGTAAGTATTTTTTAATACCGAATTTATAACATATACATGAGCTCAGGCAAAAACCACTTTAAAAACACAAAGGGTTAATCCTGATCTCAATGTGCACCTTCCTTTTGCTAAGAGGTTAGATGCTGTGTTTCTAAAGTTTGTTTTTGCCAACCTGCATTTGTATGGAAAGACTTTTGTGCAACGAGTGCTATTATGTGCTTAGTGAAGGAGAATTAGCATTGTACTGAACAGAGGGTTATATACTGTATTAATGCAGAAACAGTCTTTTAAAGATTTCCCCTCATAAAGTTGTGCTGCATAGGAATTGCTTCTCTACGATGTACTAAACAGAAGCCATTTGTAAATTCCCTTCTTATGCTGATCAAAGTGTGAATCTTTTTTGATCAGTTTTCATTCAGTTTGCTTAACACAATCAATATTTTTATGCTTTAAAAAAGATATCTAGCCAACTTTCACTGCTCTCTTTGTGGATTCCTTGCTGGAGTTACAATCCATAGCTGTTGGTCAATCTCTAGTACCTCACCCAAGTGACCATTACTCAAATGTCATCCATGATAGTATGTGTTTGCCGATTGATTGGGAGACATCATGGCCAAACCCAGTACACTATCTTCACACTATGTCCACACGTACATTTCTAGCAGGGCTCACTAGCGAGAACCCTGGTTGTTTTTCTTCCTTCGCCCTAATCCAGAGGTGCCCTCTGAGGCCCTGTTGTGTGCCTGCTGCCATATCAGCTGAAATCACTAACTCAGCACAGACTTGGATTGGAACTTGGGTCATTCCTCGTCTGTGTGGCACAGCTACTCACTATATAAGGCACAGGCACGATGGGCCGAATGGCCTACTTCTGTGCTGCACCTTTCTATGATTCTATGGCAAGTGATGAGACAACGGAAGAGCCGATTTTCATGTTTTGCCAGCATTTTGTCAAGACCCACAGAAGCACTGGATAATAGGATTTTCAACCTCTTTCAGCCAAAGCTCCAAATGGATATGTATAGAACAAAGAGTATTTAATGATAATCAGTAACAATTTAGGTCAGCAATTGCAGCAGCACTACTTCTATGTTTATTTCTCCCACCATAGACCCTTCTAGGTTTTGCCTTTATATATGAAACTCCCCCTCCCCTTCGCCAGGGATGGGAGAAGTCAGAACTCTAGCTTCACACTGTTCAGCATCTCAGGATCTTTACATTCCCGCTGCTCAGTCTGTGACACCCGTCAGTATATAACACATCAGACACCCACATAACAATTGTGTTAAACAAATGAACAGAACACTGGAGAAATATCTATATATCGAACACTGCAATTATAACCAATCCATTGATGATTGTGTGGCAATTAGATGCAACAGTTTTGCACTTACTCACTCTCCCTTGGTAACTTGAGGTTAACCAAGGTTGCACCATCATCCTCTAAGTCCTGGATGGGATGAGCTAATATCTATTTACTGCCTATAGATATTGAGCCCTTCACCAGCAGTAACACTCTAATCACCGTACATGGAGAACAAGTGGATCATCATAGATTCTCCCTCTATTTAGTAGGCAATTTACAGCAACATATCAGGGCAGTGTTCTAGGCCCAACCATCTTCAGCTGCTTCATCAATGACCTTCCCTCCAACATAAGGTCAGAAATGGGGATGTTTGCTGATGACTGCACAGTGTTCAGCGCCATTCACAACTCCTCAGATAATGAAGCAGTCCATGCCCGCATGCAACAAGACCTGGACGACGTTCAGGCTTGGGCTGATAAGTGGCAGGTAACATTCGCGCTACAGAAGTGCCAGGCAATGACCAGCTCCAACAAGCGAGAGTCTAACCACCTCTCCTTGACATTCAACAGTATTACCATCGCCGAATCCCCCACCATCAACATCCTGGGGGCCACCATTGACCAGAAACTTAACTGGAACAGCCACATAAATACTGTGGCAATAAGAGGAGGTCAGAAGCTGGGTATTCTGCAGCGAGTGTGTCTCCTCCTGACTCCCCAAAGCCTTTCCACCATCTACAAGGCTCAAGTCAGGAGTGTGATGGAATACTCTCCACTTGCCTGGATGAGTGCAGCTCCAACAACAGTCTAGAAGCTCGACACTATCCAAGACAAAGCAGCCCGCTTGATTGGCACCCCATCCACCACCTTAAACATTCACTCCTTCCACCACCGGCGTACTGTGGCTGCAGTGTGTACCATCTACAAGATGCACTGCAGCAACTTGCCAAGGCTTCTTCGGCAGCACCTCCCAAACTAGAAGGACAAGGGCAGCAGGCGCATGGGAACACCACCACCTCCAAGCTCCCCTCCAAGTCGCACACCATCCTGACTTAGAAGTATATCGCCGATGCTTCATCATCGCTGGGTCAAAATCCTGGAACTCCCTCCCTAACAGCACTGTGGGAGTACCTTCACCACAAGGACTGCAGCGGTTCAAGAAGGCGGCTCACCACCACCTTCTCGAGGGCAATTAGGGATGGGCAATAAATGCTGGCCTTGCCAGTGACGCCCACATCCCATAAACGAATTTTTTAAAAATCACCAAATTTATATACAACATTACATGAGAAATTTGGCTTTTAGAGTTATCTGAAGCTGAGTGGGAAAATTCTCAGCCCCCAGTGACCGATCAACCTCGCCAGTTCTTATCAATGTGCCAGGAGAGTTTGTCTTGCATCAACAGTGCTTTGGAGTACTGAGGATCTGCACTGGGGTGACAGTTAAGAAAACTGAAAGCTTGTTGAAAAGCATTCAGGTGAAACCAGACTTCATTTGATAAGGCACTGAAATAACTGATACTATGAGTTAATTTGGATATGGGAGCATCAAGTCTGCCCAGGTGAAAAAATTTAAAGAGGATAAAAGTAAGATACAGAAGAAATAAAATAAGATGGTGAAAATAAAATGACACGGCAGTATTGAGTAAAATATTAAACAGTAAGTGAAAATAGAATGGAATAAATACTTAGAAATAGCATTGTAAAGGAAATAGCAAAACTACATTTGTTATTTGCTAGCATGTATTCTCTAGTGTGGGCTACAGGAGCAAGTCAGGATAATTTTAATAAATAAAATGAATACTGTTAAATTTTGAGTTTGATTTGAATAATTAAAATGGGAAAAAGTGTATCACTGAATTTACCATTCAGATTTTCTCATCTTGGTATGCAGAATGCCTCTGCAGTAAGATGTTGAATGGTGTGTGTCTTCATCAGTTGACACTGACGCTGGTTTTGTGGTAGAGCAGGTGGTGATTGGAAGTTTGATTTCAAGTATCATTTCTCTAATGCGTGACCCCTCAATCTGGTTGGGAAGGGGAAGCACCTTCATGACTTTTGCAAGTAGAGTTCTGAATTGCCACTTTCATCAGAATTGCAGGAACAAAACAAGAACATTCAGTTTGTTTTGGGAAGTTACATGTTGATAAGTTCCCTGCATGATAACTAAAAACCAGCACCAATAATGCCCAAATCATAGGGTAGATATTGGTACAAAATCTGCAAAATACTGCGGATGCTGGAAATCTGAAATAAAAATAGGAAATGCTGGAAATACTCAGCAGGTAAGGCAGCATCTGTGGAGAGAGAAACAGAGTTAACGTTTCAGGTCGATGAGCTTTCATCAGAACTCGGGGTAGATATTGATGCCTGAATTAATTTTTCCAGCGGCAATTATTTCTTAAGTGTTTAAATATTTTGAATGTAAATTGTATTTTATTTTGAATATGACTATTAACTGGCTGTAATAACATGAAAGTAAATGCACCACTGTTTATAACCATGTGCGGCTGAACATTTATAACAGCAAAACAAAAAGGATACAGACTTGCTGCTTGGAGTTGATGCACTTGGCCTTCATATCTACATCCCTGACAACAAACTCTCATCTAAGAAGTCATTTGCATGGAGTGGGATCAGAAACATTTCCTACAGTGAGAAAGAGGTAGGTAAACAGTCAAGTCTTTTTTTGTGCTTTCCTTTATTAAAATTCTGTAAGTTTAAATCCCATTGAACATACACTCCACCATTATACATTATGACGATCCTGCTCTATGGACATTCAAATAATATTAAATGTATATTTTCTTACATCTATTAACTTTAACCAATTGGGGATGAATCTTGGGGAAAGCCTGAATGCTTTTGTCAGTCACAATTGAGATTTGAGCTTTGTTCAAGGGTTACGTGCTTGGTTTGTGACAACTTAGGCTTTTATTTTACTTGTGCATCTTGTATTATTGCTTATGGGTAATCACAGAATCCCCACAGTGCAGATAGAGGCCATTTCGGCCCATCGAGCCTGCACCGACACATATCCCACCCTATCCCCGTAACCCCACGTATTTAATCCCCCCTAACACTAAGGGTCAATTTATCATAGCCAAATCAACCTAACCCGCACATCTTTGGACTGTGGGAGGAAACCGGAGCACCCGGAGGAAACCCACGCAGACACGGGGAGAATGTGCAAACTCCACACAGACAGTCACCCGAGGCCGGATTCGAACCCGCTGTGAGGCACCAGTGCTAACCACTATGCCACCGTGTTGCCCATAATCTGGAACGCCATTGTGGTATTTAGCTACTAATAGCCTGTTTGTTTAGGGTGACTTCCTTGGGATATGGATCAAAAAGTGGGAGATGCTGTTTAATGTAGAGAAAGGTAAATTCATGAAGTTGGGGAAGGGAAACAAACGATGGTAGTACACAATAATGGAGACTTCTGCTACCCATCAGCTGGTTCTCTCTGTCTCTCTTTTATTCTTCTCTCTCTCTCTCTCTCTCTCTCTCTCTTTCTGCTTCTCCCCATGAGAAATTAAATGAATTGGACTATGGCCTGCGCTTATTTTCTTACTCAAAAGTGCCAGTTAAAATTTGTTCTTGCAGCTTAATTTGGAAGCTCTAGGACCTGTTTTGAAGATAGTTAAGCATCAAGCCCAACTTCCATTTCCAAACAAGCTGTGAAATAGCTTAAGTAACCACTTCTACATAACTAATGTTTAACAAAATAAAGTAGTACCTTCCTTGAAATCAGGCTATAACTGGGTAAAATGCTTATGACATTGGAAAAGTGTTATGCATCAAGATTTAATAGATTTTGAAATACATTTTTAGCCCCTTGATGGCTTCAAACAAAGACACAATATTAACCTGGAGCAAGGATTTTCAAACGCTGTTAAGCACTTTTAGAAGTTTTCTACAAAACCTAGAGATCAGAGTGAAGCCTCCTATGTTTCCCCCTCCCCATACAATAGTGCATTTTGAAAATAATAACAAACTTTAAAACAACCTTAATGCAAACTCTTTTGCAGTTTACAATCAAACCCTTAGACAAAAAGGCAGAGGTTTTCAAGTTCTACTCATCACAGCTCCGAGTGAACAAATTGGTGAGTTTATTTCCTTCTGATAGATTAAATTTACAGCTTTTACCTTATCTTGTAATCACCAAAACTATTGATGTTGTTTATGCTGCTTATTTCACATTATTTTTGATCAGTTCCCGTTTGTAGTAGTTTGGCTGAGATTAGTAAATCGGTGATATGGGGATTATGTCTGCTTTCCACTGTTACACAATGCATTGGAGCACTAATGTGCTCTGCCACTGTAATATGTACCCATTGTACTTTTGGACGTTTGGATTACATAATCCTATCAATTTAACTTGTATTGTAAACTTACAGTAAATGTGGGTGAGAGTTGTCTCAAATGGTTGTCGTATGGATAACCAATCTCTGGAGAAGTTATTTTGAATTTAACATTTGTTGCCGTCTGTTCTTGACGATCATCAGTGGCAAAATAAAGGAGTGGTGATTCAGATTCTGTTTGTGCCTTGTATCTCACTCCATTCTGTGTATTCCTCATATGTGTTGCTCTCCACAGCAACCAGTATTTTAACTGTGTGACTATCGTTCAGTTGGGCTCAATTGTGCCTTAAGCGTTGAGCCAATCTGGTTTACTTCTGTTACCATTTTAAGGTGCCAATGTATTTGTTAGCAATATAGATACAGGAAACTTTCGTTTATCCGGCACCCAAATATCCGGAATTCTCGCTTAACCGGCAAAAATCATCCTCCGAAAACTCCTCAAATAACCGGCAATGTTGCCGAGTCGCAGTCGAGTCTCTGCGAACGCCGAGTGCTCCGAAAACTCCTCTCAAATAACCGGCAATGTTGCCGATCCCGAGTCCGAGTCCGAGTCCGCGAACGCCGATTTAGTCAGTAGGGGTACTTTTCAAAAGTGCCACTACTCGGCCTCCTGGCGCTGTCGGAAGTCCGAAACACTGCAGTAGCAGGAGTTGATTCTCCCGCGCTGCCTGGAGTCTCTTTGTTAAAAATAGCCTCGGTAGATATAACTCTCCGTTATCCGGTACTTTCGATAAACCGGCACCACGCCGGTCCCGTCGATGCCGGATAAACGAAAGTTTCCTGTATTCTAGTATAAGGAAGATTAAAGGCTTTTTAGGCATAATACTCATTTAAAAATGCATGAAATGCATAATACATTTGTAACTTATTTTGATCTTCACGAGGATTGAAATTGCATTTTTAAGAGATGCATTTTAAAGAAATACATTTTAAAATGTGGAATTAAGGTAACCTACAAATTACAGTATAAATGTTACGTTGGTTCCTTGCCTGTCATACAGAATGCTGCAGAAATCAAGGTGAGAGGCAGACATTTTTAAATCAGAATTTGCACTGAGTATGGAAACTTTTTACCAGATGTTCAATTTACTTTGGTGAGGAGTGGCCTGTTTCACCTTGTGTTCATACAGCTAATCAGATTGCTCACCGCAACTACCCTGCTAGCATTTTTCAATTTCCACAGCACTTTCTGTAAAGTGAAAGGAAATCAGTTTATGGAAAAATAGTCATCTATGTGCACTCCATATCGCTGGAATGGAAAGTGACATCATTCCGTTAGGTTAATGTAAAATTACTTTCTTCTGCCTATTTTCAGATTTTGCAGTTGTGCATTGGAAACCATGACTTGTTCATGAGAAGAAGAAAAGTGGATTCAATTGAAGTCCAGCAGATGAAAGCTCAAGCCAGAGAAGAAAAGGCTAGAAAAAAGGTTAATCAGTTCTGTCTTGACACATATAAATTATGTACAAAATACTTTATTTAATGCTGGTCTATTGGTGTGACGGGAATATTTTCCCTAAAACATGGATTGTTCTATTTCAGATGGAACGCCAAAGATTGGCCAGAGAGAAAAAGCTGAGGGAGGAGGCTGAACGAGCAAAAGAAGATCTGGAGAGACGCCTTTATCAGTTACAGGATGAGTCTAGGCTAGCCAATGAAGCACTGGTTGGTTCACTCTTTCAGAACTCTTGTGCTCTGCAATATAGTCTGTAACCATCAATTTTAAATACACAAATAAAGAAAACTAAGATGATAGTCTGGCATGGTGTTCCGTGCAGAAAGGTTATGTTGATACTATCAATTGTTGACATTTCTCAATCTATTAGCTGTACTGCATGAACTTAAGCAAGCCATGTGGAAAATCGTAATGGAATTAATGTAACAAAATTGTATTAATCACCAAATCTGTTGATGCAGTATACTGTAGGAGACTGGATAAATATCTCTAAGAGCAGGAATTTATGGGAAAGAGAGCTTGGCAAATAATTTTTCAGGAGTTCTTTGAGGAAACAATGGCCTTTGGACAAAGGAAATTCTGTGGATGTGATATATTTAGACTTCAAAGTTTTTAATACCATGCCACACAGGGTAGGATGGCATGGAATTAGGAGCAAGTTTCTGAGGTTGATTGGAAATTGGCTAAACTAGAGAAAGCAAAGGCTGGCTGTGAATAGAGCTGCATTGACATGACAAGGAGTCACTAGAGGGATGTCACAGGGATCAGTGCGGAGCCGTTGCTATTTACATTGGCCCAGATATTCCGATCGCAGGCCTCCCGCGGGCGGTGGACTGCGATCTGGAAAAATCTGCGCCCTTACCTGAGAGCTCCCGGGACGCGCACAATTCTGGTGCTGGGCCTCACCAAACTGCCAGTGCGCAGGGCCCACGTATCCCAGAGGCGCAGGTAGTTCGCAGCGTCCCTGGGATCATGTGGGCCATGGGGAGCCAATCACAGAAGGGAATCTCCCTTCATACATTTGACAGGAAGACCTGTCAAATATATGAATGGAGATCACCCCCAAAACATAGTAAAACTTTAAATAAATTAAAAAAAAAATCACATTTTTAAAATGACACAAAATTACAATAAATTAACTTTTAAACAAAAATTTAAATTTTTGAAAAAAATAATTAAAGTTTTTTATGGGGCTAAAAATAAACTTACCTTTTTTAAAGTATTTTTAAATGATAAATCAGTGAAATTTTTTTTTTACTTTTTTCTACTCTTATCCTGGTGAAAGCAGGCCTTACGCCTGCTTTTACCAGGCGTAAGAATTGTAAGTGTTTTCTGCGGGCGGAGGGTCTCCAAAAAGTGGAACTCTCCGCCCGCAGAGGCCCTTCTCCAGGACAGCCAGAGGATCTGTCAAGAGCTTTCTTGACAGATCGGAAATGCCGGTTTCCAGCGCATGCGCAGTGCATGCCTAAAACCGGCATCTCCGATGTCCCTACGGGTGAGTACACAGCGCGTACACACCCGTAGGGATTGGAATATCCGGCCCATTATACGTAAATCATTTGTAGATGGGAACAGAAACAAAACAGCCTAAATTTGCAGATGACAAATTGGGAGAGAGTTAACCGATAAGGAAGAGACAAATCAAATACTAAAGGATCTGGATAGGTTGGAGTAGTCTGATAGAATGGCAAGTAGCATTTAATGTGGATAAATGCAAGTTAATGAGACTAATAAAGGGAAGTAAACAATGGGACTATAAACTAAATGGCTCTAGGCTGTCCGACCCGACACAACACAGGAAAGGGATCTGGGGCTATTGGTGGATAGCTGACTGAAACCAATACTACAGTATGCAGCAGCAACAGGGGAGCAAACTAGACCTTGAGGTACATAGCCAGAGGAATGGAGCACAAATCCCAGGAGGTGATGGAATGTGTAGAATATGGCAACATGTGGAATACTGTGTGCAGCCCTGGTTGCCATACTACAACAAGGATATCCAGGCATTGAAGGTAGTGCAGAAAACGAGGTATAAGAGTGACGAAACTTGTACCTAGTTTAAGGGATCTGAGCTATCAGGAGGAAATGAAGAGCCTGGAATTGTTTACTCTGGAGAAGAGAAGGCTAAGGGGAGATTTATACAAGTTTTCGTTCTCAAGGCAGTTGATAAATTGAGCTCTGGTAATACGTCTAAGATTGCTGCAAACTCTAGAACCAAAGAACATGGACACAAGCTTAGAAGAGGGGAAGTGCATGGACAGTTTAGATTTAATTACTTTATACAGAGTTTGGAGAACATATGGAACAAACTGCCCAAGGAATACATGCAGGCAGCTAATGTGAAACATTTTAAGGGAGAATTGGATAGATATACGAGGGAGTGGGCAATTGAGAGGTATTGGGTCTTAGAACTGGCCAGATGGACAGCAGAGTCTTTTCCAGTCTGCACTTTCCTAATTGTTTCTTGTCAGTCCCTCTTTTTTTTCTTTTCTTCCTTGCGCATATTCTCAAAGTAGTTTGGAATGGGTTTAAAAAAGGCACTGTGCAAACAGTAATTACAGATTTTTACTAATTTCCTTAAGGTCAAAATAAAAAGATGCATTTCCTATGCTAACTCGCAACTTAAGATTGACTTAGAAACATGACTCAAGATACAGCTTTCAGTAAAACCTAAAATTAAACATTAAAATTACCAAAATGTCGGCCACATGTGATGTTTGAATTAAATGGAATGGCTAGACCCATTAATCAGTTCCAAACACGGAATTATCTATGAGATGGCTTCCCATCCAAAGACAATGGCAGAATTGAACTAATGCATACCAAGGCCTTACAACTAGAAGTATCCAGTTTTAATTGTGCATGTACCATGACCAAAAAAAATAAAGTAATAGACTGTAGACAAGAAGGCTTAAATTTTGTCACAAGTACTGATACCCATTCAGGAAATGAATGCTTTTTATTAGATCCGATCAGAGGAGACAGCCGATTTACTTGCTGAGAAGGCACAGATTGCAGAGGAGGAGGCCAAGCTGCTTGCTCAGAAAGCCGCAGAGGCAGAGCAGGAGAGGCAAAGGTTGGAGGTCACAGCCCTGAAGACTAAAGAGGAGAAGCGTCTAATGGAACAGAAGATGCGAGAAGCTGAGCTGATAGCTGTCAAGCTAGTGGAGGAATCCGAGAGGAGGTTGGTTAAATTACATTTGCAAGTCAGTCATTTTGCCTCGAGGATAAACAGCAATTTAGCTTTTATTAAAGCCACTGTCATCAGATGGGGAATACAAAACCTAAAGTTGAACGAGTTAGCATTATATGTGATAGTTATGTGACACTTGCTATAACTGTCAGTCTTTCTCTTATTCACACTTTTACTATCACATTTTGCTGATTAGCTCAATGTAAGACAAATCAGAACTACGGAAATAGGGAATGTATGAATCAAATGTGAAGAAAGTGGCTAGAAAACTACAAAATGAAAAACTACAAAGGACTTATGAAAACAATCAATGTCCAGTCAGGATAACCGTGGTGACTAAGAGCAAAGCCACTAAACTGCCGTCTGCACTGTCCCACTAATCTTGGTCTCTTTCGCGAGTAGATAATAATGCCTCCATGATCTGCTCCTCCATGGGTGAGCTTTCTGATGTGGGGAATGGCTCTCATGGGCGTTGTGTGCAAGTTTCTCTTGAAACAAGATTGAGGGAATTAGGTAATTGAGATATGTCTCTCGGGTAGCATCGGACAGCCGATGTAAATGATCTGCTGGTATCAAGCTGGTGAAGTGGAGAAAGGGTTTTTAAGATTGTGTGTGCAATTAATTGCTGTCTGGGAGATGGTGACACATACTGTGAGATCCTGAGTTAGTGCCACATCCCCCACCCCTCACTCACCCTTAACCTACAGTGCAGTGTGAACAGACTTGTGCAGCTATTAATTTTAGAAGATGTGTTGATGACCAAGGAAGGAAAGGGAGAGTAGCCCGCCTGCTATCTTGCCAGCCTTCGTCATGTCATTAAACTTTTTCTGGCACTGGTCTGTAGTTCTGGGGCTGAGTGAGGTGGCACATAGTGTCGCTGCCACCTCCCTCCCCATGGCATGTGAGACACCTTTTTTGTGGCTTCCTTCTATGGAGATTCTGCAACTTTTCTTTCCTTTGGTGCATCTCATCCAGGAGGGTTTGTAAGTCAGTCTCATTAAAATTGTGTGCTCTCTTTTCTGACTCCTTGCAGTGCCCTTTCTCGTTTTGGGTTGCGAAAGTAGCATAAAATCACATATGAACTGTCCTGTCTAGCTACCTGACAATCAATCTTACTGAGCCAAACACTTTCCTATTTACCTGGTTCTTCCCCAACCTGCCGTAGGTCTCTAACCAGTCTTGGCTTTTTAAAGGCTCAACTCTCATTTCCAAGCCCCTCCAGTGCATTACTCTTATTTTACATGGGATTTTTGCCACTGGATATTCAGATGAGCTGCCCCCGCCAGCGGTCCAGAGAATCAGTAGGTGCAAGTCCCAACTCAGCAGCGCAAAACTGTTGTAATTGGCCATGTGTTGGGAGAACAGCAGCCAGAAGACCCTGAGGTTGGTGGCCAGTTCTGCAGCTTCAACTATTGTTCTGTTTCTGCATCTGTTTCCTGGCACAAGGCCCTAGAAGATAGCGGGCCCGCTCTGGGAATGTAACCAAACCATATTGATGATCTGGTCCATCAACTTTGGGTGCTCCGAGGCCGGGAGAGGTGGAGCACACTTTGGGTGCACTGCACCTTTCAAAATGCCCAGGCAAACCTTGGGGTGGGAGGGAGGGAGGGAATATCGGTGAGTTAAAGTCATGGACAGCATGTAGCGTGGATTCACCTATTTGAAAACAAGGTTATGAGGAGAGAATTAAGATACTGGAACTATCTCCACTGGAGCTGAATGGCCTCCTTCTGTGCTGTGAACTTTTATAATTCTATGGGCCTGCTGAGATCAGAAGCTTGCTGTGTGGGGAATTTAAGTGCTGAGCCCACATTCTGCTATTCAGTTAGATCATGGCTGATTTGTATCTTAACTCATTCACCCACCTTGGTTCCATATCCCTTAATACCCTTGCTTATCAATCTCAGTTTCAGAAGGCACAAACCGTTCTCTGAAGCAGCACATTGATGCTCTGCTGCACTGCCCATCAAATTAAGTTACTGGTTTTTTAAAAATCATGTGTTTGTCACATTCTTTGATTTTAAATATTCTTATTTTAGGTCCAAGGAAGCAGAACAGCTAAAACAGGATCTAAATGAAGCCAGAGAGGCAGAGAGAAGAGCCAAGCACAGACTGTTGGAGATTACAAAACCCAGTTATCCAGTATGTGTCAAAACATTCATGTAAACTGTTTAAAATTCTGATCAGGTTGACCAGCTGCAGCTTGTTTCTTCTGAGTGTCCAGAAATTATTCGTCACTTACTGAAAAACTCAGTGTTGTGCTGTTAAACACCCTTTCATCATCCCTCGTTGCACTATAGATGCAAGAGAATTGAAATGTACTCTCTGGGGAGAACACTAGTTAAACTAACACACTGGTTTTATTTCCTTTTTTTTCTGAATGCATTAGTGAGGCTCATTTTTCCCCCCCACCCATTGTAATTGGTAACATTTTGTATACCCAGTGCTCATGGTTTTAGTATTCAGTTTCCATTCCGTTGTCTAGATGATCTCTCTCACTTTCAGTCTTATGTGATTTCCCATGGAGAAGAAAATTGCTCGTGAACAAAAAAAAAGTAAGTTTTTAGCTAATTTTCCTTCAGTAGATTATTGGAGCCACGGTCCTGTGACATGACAATATTTACGTTTGTGTGCGTGATTCCTAGTGTTCTATACACGTGCAAGCAAACACCTTTTAGAAAAACAATACTTTGGTATTTTAATGCTTTACATATATATTGGCCCAGAAATTTGACTCGGAGGCTTGCCGCGGGGGTAAGGATCGCGCGCGATATCACCTACCGCGTCTGCCCTCCTTGTTTGCCCCCGCAGGAACTTCGGGTCCTGGGCCTCTCCCTAGTGCCGGCGCGCAGTGTGTGCGTGTCCCAGGGGCGCAGTTAGTGCGATGCTACTCCTGGGATCACGTGGGCCATGGAGAGCCAATGGCAGCAGACCATCTTTCATTCATAGATTTGACAGGAGACCTGTCAAATCTGTGAATTGAAAGAGGTCCCAAAAGAACAGCTAAACCTCAAATAAATTTTAAAAAAAACCCATCACATTAATAAAATAACTATAGTTAAATAAATTAACCACTTTAAACAAAATTTAAATTTTTGAAAAAATTAATTTTTTTTTTAAAAGTTGTAAAAATAAACTTACCTTTCTTTAAAGTCTCTTAAAAAGATAAACCTGTTTGTAGAATCTTCCATACTTACCCTCGCGTTGAAACCTGAAAAAAAACCTAAGTGTGCTGCGTGCGCGCAGCCTCTAGTGCACACGCGGTTCACCTAGGAACCGCCCCCTTCGCCATACCGGAAGTGCCGGTTTCCCGTGCATGCAGGAAACCGGCACTTCGGGAACGAATACGGGTGAGTACGCACTGAGTACTCACCCGTTCTCGGCCGAATTTTTGGGCCAACATGATTATTTTTATTGAAACTCTACATTAGCAGTTCTAAACAAATATATTCACACGAACTATTATGACATAGTTTATCTATGAAACTAAAATGGTGACTACACTTCAGAAGTAATTAATTGGCTGCACAGTGCTCTGGGATATCCTGAGCTTATGAAAGGTGCGATATAGATACAAGTTCTTCTTCAAGGTCAGTAAATGTGTAAAGCTCTTTCTGATATCTTGATATTTCAATCTGCTTTACTTAGCTTATCGCTTCATATTCTGCTCATCCCCCTGCTGATGTTGGTGATCTGAACCTAGAATCTGGATCTTTTAAATTTGACTTCAAGGACACAGATATGAAGCGACTCTCCATGGAGATAGAACGAGAACGGTACGTTGGTGTACTTCCTCCTCCCATGCTTCTCATTCATGAATAGCATAGTTACCAGACACAGTGGAGGTACACTGCATCTCAGCTATAACATGGTTATGCAACCAAGTTAATGGTATCTGATGCTCATGTGTCCTGTCCATGTGGAATGTAGATATGTGGTGAGAGCTTTGTTGGTTTTACATTCTTCATATTTCCATTCTCGCCACCCAACTCCCCAGTGCAGCCACCCCCAGGATCTTCTACCCCGAGTACTGACAGATGCCACAACCTTCTCCCACTGCTTCCGGACACTGATACCATCTCCTTCCCCACCCCACCCCTTAAGTGTTCCCATTACCATGGCAACACACTCCAGTGTTGCCAAACCCTGATACCTTCCACCATGTAACCAAACCGCTCAGAGCTGCTTGACCCGCGATGTCGTGCCAATGCAGCTTGACCTCCAACACACACTCATCGTATAATAATAGTCAAGGCAACTTGTTTATTATTTAAAATGTATTTATTTATTATTTAGCCTTTAGACGTGGGGAATGTGTTTCCACTCGTGGAGGAATCCAGAACTAGGGGTCATAAATCTAACATAGTCGCTAATAATTCCAATAAGGAATTCAGGAGTAACTTCTTTACCCAGAACTTGCTACCACATGGAGTAGTTGAGGCAAATATCATAGATGCATTTAAGGGGAAGCTAGATAAGTACATAAGGGAGAATGGAATCGAGGGATAGGTTTATAGGGTTAGATGAAGTAGGGTGGGAGGAGGCTCATGTGGACCTGCATAGATATAAACACCGGCATAGATCATTTGGGCCGAATGGCCAGTTTCTGTGCTGTAACTTGTATGTAATTTATGGTTATTATGTAAAAGGCAAAGAGTTGTGAAATTTATTGCCCAAAACATTGTTTAAATATCATGCTACCATGTAATAAAAATTGAATTAAAGGTATTCAGTCACTGTAAATCAATATCCCTGAAAATGCATCACACATTACCAGGCATAACACCACTATTGTTATAAAACAGCATGACAGAGGGCAAGAGAGAGGACATGAGAGAGAGCGTGTGCAAAAGTGAATGTGTGTGACTTAAACAGACATTATGCTGTGCAACGACTTGCTCCTGGATGTCAGCCCCCATCACCGGTACATCAGATTTACTGTGAGGAATGCCATAGGAGATCCACAAATAATATTTTTAAAACAGTGCATCTAGGCAAGCTATTTTGTCACACAATTCCTGTAACACTTCCATATCACACTAGTCACAGTCAGCTTCATGTATACTGCTTAATCACAGTCAGATTTATACAGTATAAGCTTTTTGCAGCTAATTGGTTGATTGTTTCCCACCTTAGGCATATTTCTTTCTGTTGATTGCTGATATGCAAATTTATTAATTTGGATTCATTTAATTTGTTAGAAAGGATTGTTGAAAAAAATGAAGGAAACCAATGAATTCGCTCAGAAAAATTAAACTTGTCTTTTTCTTTATGTCCTGGAGTGCACTAATTAATTTTTTTTTCCAAAGCTGTAGTTTTCCTATGAATGGGCTCTCAGATTAATTCCTGGGCTTCTAAACCTAACTTTCCCCCCTCCCAATTAGCTTTTTTCCCCTCCCGATTAGTTCAGTGTGCATGCAAAGCTGTTTGTTCCATGTGTTCTTCTCTCTTCTCCATCCCCCCCATGACTTTTACTGGCCTTCTGCTACTGATTTGTCCAGCCTGCCAAGATCCTGCCCTGCTGAACTGATGGCCCAGCCCACCCACGGTCTGACAAACTTCTCTTTCACACAGGCTCTAGCGCCATCCCTGAGTTGCTTTCTCCACTTCCTAATCAGACTGTGATCCTCCTGGTGAATTCCCAGCCAGGAGCCAGCTTTAAGTTGCTTCAAGCACTTGTTGTGCTTTTATTCTGTTTATTGACTGTACAGTTGTCAAACAGAGTAAAATGTAGTAAGCACTTTGAGTGGCTGAAAGCCAGTTCTTGGGTGGTGGCCAGTGAGAGAGTTTGAGGGAAAGGGTGACACGATGGGCTACATTCAGCTGGGCCGTACTCCCCTTAAATGTTCCCAGACCCTGTCTAATTAACAAATTTATTCCACCTCGCAAATTTCTTCCTGTTTTGGGGATTGTACTAGGTTTCAGGTAGGTACCAGGCATATAGTAGCATTGGGAAGTGCGGGGAATGATCTTGGGTTTGGTGGAACAGGAGTGAAGGTACTGCAACCTGGCAGCATTGTGGTAGGGATGCTGAGATTTTGCAATGTAATTAAAAATGATTGATTTATTGAAGTGATTTCAAGCCTGTAATTTCAGAGTTTGGCTATAAACTATATTTAGCTTTGCTTTTAGTATTTATTATAATGTTATCTGTGGTCACTGGGGCTACTAATTGCAAATCAGTACAAAATATCAGATATTTTCTGTAATCATACCAGGCAGTCTTGTAGAGACAAGTGACATTTACACAATGTTCTTAGCTTCCATTGTTTGTGAATTCCTTAGTGTGGAGTACATGGAGAAAAGCAAACACCTGCAAGAGCAGCTGAAGGAGCTAAAAACTGAAATTGAAGCTCTGAAACTGGAGGAACGACATGCAAACATGGGCATCCCGACCAGTGAGACTATGGAATTTGCTGAAAATGCTTACACACCACTCAGTAATGTGAGTTTTCTTTAATGTGTGTGTGTATTTATGTGTGGCTTATACATGCATCTGGCTTCAATGTTCAGATCAGTGGGGGTAGGGGGATTTATGCATGGAGCAGCCAGCTATTGGTGGAGAAGAAATACAGCCAGTAGGTATTCTGGATAGCAAATTAAGTTGGCGAGGAGCTTACTGTAAAAGGGGAAATGAAGCAGGGTAAGGGTAGTCTGTGAGGGACAACTACAGCCATTAGCAGATTGTGGGGTGGCAGTCAGTAGGTGGATTTTGCTCTCTGGGGTGTGCAGGGTTCAGAGTTGAGTAGAGGGGTATATGGTGAAATTTGGCTCATTATGGAGTGCGGATTAATGGCCAAAATCTTGTTTCGGGGGTGGGGTGGTGTGAGGGGGAGCGGGTGGGGAGGAAGGGAGACTGTTGCTCGGAGGGGCGACTGTTGCTCCTTTGTGCTTGTCTTGTACGGTTAGGTCCAACTCCATTGTACTCAATTGGTCACGTGACGTTATGCTTGCAAGGTCACCTTCAGGTACACTATCTTTACAATTGTTAAACAGATATTATATGCTTACTTCGACCATTAGCAACGTCACTGAAGGTTCACTCTAATACGTTAAAGTCTTGTGTATAGCACATACTTCCCGTATACGTACATCTTGCTCTTTGTCACACCTCACGCATCACATTTTAGATGTAATATTTTAGTATCCTTTAACTAACCATAAGCTATACCACAGGAGATCTGTTTGCACATGTGCGTATGTATACATGTATGTGATGTATATTATACACACGTGCACGCATATCTATCTTGGTTCATGCTGTTTTGTTTCTCTCTTTCTACCATCACTATTTTTCCCAGCTGCCATTTGCTTATGTCCATTTGTATATCTGTAGCTGCACCTACTGCTTACTAATCTATTCTTCTAGTCTTCTGCATTCTTTCTAGCAGTTTGCTGTTCCTCCCAAACTTAGTATCATCAGCAAACTCTGATAGCCACCCCTTTATGTCGAGTGCATATACATCAAAAGTGATCCCAACACCAATCCCTGGGACTCCCCACTAGCCACTGCCTGCCAGACTGAGAAACATCCATTTACAACAACTCTTTGATGTCTACCTTTCCGTCTTGCTATACATACTGTTCATTTTGTTTAATGCCTCAAATACTTTATCAAATTTTTTTTTAATTTTTAAATATTTATCCACTTCACTTTTAAAAGCTATTATGGATTTTGCTTCTACCACTGTTTCAGATGGGGGCATTCTGTACTCAATCAACCCTCTGTTTAAAAAAAAAGTTCTCCTAACCCCTCTTCTTCTGCTGATGATTTTAAATTTATGTACTCCAGTTACTGACTCACGGACCAGTTGAAATTGTTTTGCTTGATTTACCTTATTAAAACCCTTCATAATTTTGAACACCTCTTAACCTCCTTTGGTCTCATGAAAAGAACTCCAGTTTCTCCATTCTCCTCATTAAGGTCTCTCATTTCTGGTATCCTCTTAGTGAATATCTTCCGCACCCTCTCCATGGATTTGACATAATTCCTAAAGTAAGCTCAAAACTGTGCACAATATTCTAAGTTTAACCTAACCAGTGATTTGTATGTCTCTGCTCCACTACTCCTTTTAAAATGTTACCATTTAGTGTGTATGTCCTGTCTCTTTCTGTGTTTTAATTCTATGTAATCGAATTATTCCTTCCAAAATGTAAAACCTCACATTTCTCTGCATTAATTTTAATCTCGCAACTGTCTCTCATCCTAAAATTGCTTAGTCGTTTTGAAGTCAATTATGCTCCTTAGTTTTGTGACATCTGCAAATTTTTATATTGTGCTCCAAATATCATGTTTACAACCCTCCAGTCTGAAAAACATTCCTTAACCACTACTCTCTCTTTCCTGTCTCTTAACCAGTTTCCTATTAATGCTGCAACACTCCCTTTAGTACCACAAATCTTAATTTTATCAATGAACCTTCTATGTGGCATCTTATCAAATGCCTTTTGAAAATCGATGTACAGAACATTCACTACATTTCCTTTATCATTACACTCTCATTATCTCCTCAAATAGCTGCATTAAATTTGTCAGACATAGCTTGCCTTTTACAAATAATTAATGCATGTCTGTTTAGATGAGTATTAATTTTATCCGATATTATAATGTCTAGAAGCTTACCCACCACCAATGTTGGGCAGTAACCTGGTTTATCCCTTTCTCCTTTTTTGAAAGTGTTAAATTGGTAACCTCCGTACTCTACCAGTACTTCTATATCTAAGGATGTTTAAAAGGTCGTGGTTAGAACCTCTGCTATTTACTCTCCGCTTTCCTTCAGCTTCCTAGCACTTTGAGTTCCACCAGTTTTTCACTACCACTTCCTTATCTATAGTTATCTAATGCTCTATATTCTCCTCTTGTACCCTTTCATTCCCACTACCATAATCTTCTGTGCAAACCAGGGCAAAGTATTTAATATCTCCACCATTCCTTCATCCTCCATTAGATCTCAAATTCTGGCAGTTAACTTTTATTTTAAACCTAAGGGTTGAACTTACTGTTTGAAATTACCACCGTATGGAACCTCTCCGCCACCCACCAAGTTTTGTAATATTATCACTTATCTGGCGGTAAGATTACGTAGTGTGTCTGTGTAACTGGTTTGTTAGTTCTTTGATTTAAAAATGTCAAAAGCTATAGCACTGCATTATTTAATAAAATAATACCTTTAACAGTAAGGTTTAAGATTATCATTTGGGTTTTTGTAGAAACCGCTTTAGAATATTAAAGCTATTTAAGTATTTTTTTATTTAAATTTACTCATGCAGAGGCTTTCTTCCTGATTGTTGCTGACATCTTTCCTCTGCTTCATTGATTAGGAAGCTAAAACATGACATCTTGGTGTTTGGCCTGTTCCTACCGTCCTGTGTAGCTTGGAAGGGTCTGAGTGGAGGTCAGTCACTTTCTCCTTGGAGAAGGGTAATTAAGGGGAGCAGATGAGAGAAATCACCTTGGGCTGTTCTTATGCACTTTGTAGTAGCCAGTCGTAAAACAATATTGCCGCCAGACGCATCGAAGCAGAGCTGCAATTCATTGCCTTGGTTGGGGAAGGTAAATAATACATAGAAATGGAAAGAAGGAAAATAATGTAGAAAAGTACTGGTCCAGAAAAGGCTCTTCACTTACAGAAGAACTTCCCAGCTCATTTTTGGTGTATTTGTTGCAGAATCAGCAATTGTCAGACAATTGCCTGAGGGAGGAGTCAAATCATTCTGTTATCGTGCAGACAACTTAGGTGATTTGTTCAAAAATATTTTTTATTGGCAGCTCTTTTTGCGTTTAATGCGCAAGTTATTTAAATACTGGGTCCCGGTTACTGTTTTGAAGGTATTCATCAGTTTGCCTTTTTCAAATCAGAGTCTGGCACTTTCAAAGAGAGTTAGTCAAGCCAGAAAGCTTTCATAGGTGGTGGAAAAAAGAGAGGAAACAACGACATGAGGAAATTACTACTTTTGTAGTTTAGCACAGCAGTTGCAAGCTATTTATTACTTTTTACAATATCAGAAGCCAGCTATGTTTAACAACTAATGTAAGATTATATATATTGTGTTATTGCTATTATTTACTTGTTCTTTTACTGTTTAATACATTTGTTTGGCAATTGCAGTCTAATTCAAGGTGCCTGCTTACTTCAGATATAATTAGAGAAGTACCTGAAACTTCTCATGTTCTCTGCTATCCTAACCTTATTTTATATTTCCTGACAAGTTTCTTAACCATGGTTTTTATGTTTGTCTTGATCCACTGTGCCACAGATAACTTCATACTTCAACAGGGGAAAAAGTAGCTCAAATTTAAAAAAAAAAATGTATTTGAGACATAATTCCTTCCATTAAAAACATAAGAAATAGGAGCAGGAGTAGGCCATTCGGCCCCTCCGCCTGCTCCGCCATTCAATAAGATCATGGCTGAACTTCTACATCAACTCCACTTTCCTGCCCTATCCCCCATATCCCTTGATTCTCTTAGTGCCCAAAAATATATTGATCTCAGTCTTGAATACACTCAACAACTGAGCACCCACTCCCTCTGGGGTAGAGAATTCCAAAAATTCACTACCCTCTGAGTGAAGAAATTTCTCCTCATCTCAGTCCTAAATGGCTGACCCCTTATCCTGAGTCTATGACCCCTAGTTCTAGACACTCCAGCCGGGGGAAAACAGCCTCTCAGCATCTACTCTGCCAAGCGCGCTAAGAATTTTATAACTTTCAATGAGATCCCCTCTCATTCTTCTAAAAAGTAATAAGTAGCTTGCAACTGCCGTGCTAAACTACAAAAGTAGTAATTTCCTCATGTCGTCGTTTCCTTTGTTTTTTTCACCAAAACTGTACACAGTACTCCAGGTGTGGTCTCACCAAAGCCCTATTCATTCCCACTTCCTTAAAAAAAAATTCTGTCCATTGTTTATATTGCTGGGCAGGCAGGCAGGCCACTTTCTCCAGGTCTGTAGCATTGCTGCTATGTAACTGGTTGTTATACAGCAGCATTGCTACAGGCCTGGAGCAAGTGAGAGTAGTCTCAGTTGACACAATCTCTGATTTTTGTTCGATTTTCAAAATAAGAAAATAATTTCTCCCTGTGGGAAACCTTCTGTCATTTGTTTGATGCCTGAGAGTAGATCAGAAGCACGGAGCTGCACATCAACAGCCACACTTCTGTAGGATTTTGTGGATTTGCTGTGAAGCCTCACTGGGCTTGCTTGTGCTGACAAGTATAAAGAAAAGCAAGAAACAGCAGAGCAGATGGAACTATTGTGGCATCATATTGGGCAATGTGGATAGATGCCTGCTGACTTGCCAGCTTGCTGCTTTCCATGTTTGCCAATATTAGTTTTGCTTCAGTTGCATTAAAGCAAAGAATTAACTTTTGCACATCTATGTAAATAAAATGATATATTATAAAGAGATGGCATCACTTTTGAAATTTATGCCAATTTATTACCCAAACTAATAAATTACGATTGTTATTATTATAACCTGTTAAACTTCTAGCCTCTACAAAAAATGCCATTGTTGACTTTAATAAGGTACTAGCACTAGCAATGAATAAATACTGAAAATCTCAGCCATCATGTTTGACTGCAGCTTTGTAATAGGCATATTACATTGTCAGAAAGCCTAAAAATGAATAAAAACAGGATTTTGTATAGTGCTATACAAATGCACCAATTCCATTCAGTTAACACAGCAAGAGTGAAGGCAGCAAAGGTTAAAAGTATCCTATAGTTCTGATAATTGTGATACTGTGAAACATCTATTTTACATTTTCATGGTAAAATGACAATGGCCCAGAAATTGATCTCGCTCTGTTCCCGCGGGGGTAAGGAGCAGGCGCGATCTCTCACTCCGCGTTGGCTTTTTCAAATCCAGCTCGCACGAACTTGATGTTCCAGACATCAGCTGGGCAGTGCTTGCGTATCCCACCGGCGTAGTGAATTCGTGCGAGCTGTGGGATCACGTGACTCAGTTAGAGCCAATGGCAGCACACCATCTTCCATTCATAAGTTTCACATACGTGCTGTGAAAGCTATGAATCTTACACACACCCAAAATAACAGCTAAACCTCAATTAAATAAAAAAAAACATCACATTAATAAAATAAGTATAGTTAAATAAATTAACCATTTTAAATAAAAAATTAAATTTTTGAAAAAATTTAAAATCTTTTAAAAAGTTATAAAAATAAACTTACCTGTCTTTAAAGTCTCTAAAAAAGATATACCTGTTAAAAAAAATTCAAAATAATACTTAATTCACTACTTACCTTGTTAAAAGTGAGTCTTACTCCTCCTTTTTTCGTTTCTAAAATCTTCCGTCCTTACCTGCGCGTCCAAAGCACTAAGTGCACAGCGTGCGCGCAGCCTGTAGCGCGCACGCGGTGCACCGAGGAACCGCCCCCTTTTCCAAAGACCAAGTGCCGGTTTTCAGCGCATGCGCAGTGCATGCAGAAAACCGGCAATTGGAGAGAGAATACGCGAGAGTACGCAGTGCGTACTCTCGCGTAGCGGCATCAATTTTTGGCCCAATGTCTTTGAGAAACAGAAAAGGCTCCATAATGGTTTGGGAAGTGAAGCACATTTAATGCAGTGTTTGTGGTGAAGTTATTCTGCATGAATACCATTATATCTAGGATACAACAAAGCATACCATCCATTAAGTTAGTTTGCTTTGTATATCTTAAATTAGTTTTAGAATCAGAGCAATCCCAGATTGTAAAACAAACTAAGGGTAACCTTAGATAGATAAATAAATTTAACACTGGTAATCAAAATTCTATAGACTCTGGAACAGTTCCCATGGATTGGAGGGTAGCTAATGTAACCCCACATTTAAAAAAGGTGGGAGAGAGAAAACGAGGAATTATAGACCGGTAAGCCTGACATCGGTAGTGGGCAAAATGCTAGAGTCCATTATAAAAGATGTAATAGCAGAGCACTTGGAAAACAGTGACAGGATCGGACAAAGTCAGCATGGATTTACAAAAGGTAAATCATGCCTGACTAATCTACTGGAATTTTTTGAGGATGTAACTGGTAGAATAGATAAGGGAGAACCAGTGGATGTGGTGTATTTGGACTTTCAGAAGGCTTTCGATAAGGTCCCGCATAAGAGATTAGCGTGCAAAGTTAAAGCACATGGGATTGGGGGTAAGGTACTGATTTGGATAGAGAACTGGTTGGCAGACAGGAAGCAAAGAGTTGGAATAAACGGGTCTTTTTCCGAGTGGCAGGCAGTGACTAGTGGGGTACCGCAGGGATCGGTGCTAGGACCCCAGCTATTCACAATATATATTAATGATCTAGACGAGGGAACTAGATGTAATATCTCCAAGTTTGCAGACGACACAAAGCTGGGTGGGCGTGTGTGCTGTGAGGAGGATGCAGAGAAACTCCAATATGATTTGGACAGGTTGGGTGATTGGGCAGATGCATGGCAGATGCAGTATAATGTGGATAAATGCGAGGTTATCCACTTTGGTGGCAAAAACAGGAAGACCGATTATTATCTGAATGGCAATAGATTGGGAAAGGGGAAGTGCAACGAGACCTGGGTGTCCTTGTGCACCAGTCGCTGAAGGTAAGCATGCAGGTGCAGCAGGCAGTTAAGAAGGCAAATGGTATGTTGGCCTTCATAGCGAGAGGATTCGAGTACAGGAGCAAGGATGTCTTGCTGCAGTTGTACAGGGCCTTGGTGAGACCACACCTTGAGTATTGTGTGCAGTTTTGGTCGCCTTATCTGAGGAAGGATGTTCTTGCCATGGAGGGAGTGCAGCGAAGATTTATCAGACTGATACCTGGGATGGCAGGAATGACGTATGAAGAGAGATTGGGTCGATTAGGCTTATATTCGCTAGAGTTTAGAAGAATGAGAGAGGATCTCATTGAAACTTATAAAATTCTAACAGGACTAGACAGACTAGATGCAGGAAGGATGTTCCCGATGGCGGGGGAGTCCAGAACCAGAGGTCACAGTCTAAGGATAAGGGGTAAGCCATTTAGGACTGAGATGAGGAGGAATTTCTTCACCCAGAGAGTGGTGAACCTGTAGGATTCTCTACCACAGAAGGCAGTTGAGGCCAATTCATTAAATATATTCAAGAAGGCGATAGATATATTTCTTAAGACTAAGGGGATATGGGGAGAAAGCAGGGACAGGGTACTGAATTTGGATGATCAGCCATGATCTCATTAAATGGCGGAGCAGGCTCGAGGGGCCGAATGGCCTACTCCTGCTCCTATCTTCTATGCTTCTATGTAATCCTTCGTTTCTGCAAAATAGACCAGAATTTAAGTAGCTGTTTGGTCACTTCAGATTCTTTGGTAAGAGCTACAGTATTCTGTCAGAATTGTAGACAGTTTGGTTTACTATAGAAAAAATACAAGATGGAATATGGTGATAAATTTGGTAGAAATGTATTGTGGGAATTAAAATCCCTGTTAAAGAACAGTTCATTTTATAAATGTATTCTGAAGTGCATTAACTTTTTTCAAACTGTAATGTATAATAGTAATTGCTAAATGTTCTAGTATGGCAGGATAGTAGCACTGTTTTAGGACAAAACACTACTGCCCGTATCCTAACTCGCACCAAGTGCTGCTCACCCATCGCCCCTGCGCTTGCTGACCTACATTGCATCCCAGGCCAGCAACGCCTCGATTTTAAAATTCGTATCCTTGTGTTCAAATCCCTCCATGGCCTCGCCACTCCCTATGTCTGTAACCTCCTCCAGCCCTACAATCCTCCGAGATCTCTGCTCCTCCAATTCTGGTCTCTTGCGCATCCCCGATTTCCTTCACTCATAGAAACATAGAACATAGAATCTAGGAGCAGGAGTAGGCCATTCGGCCCGTCGAGCCTGCTCCGCCATTCAATACGATCATGGCTGATCATCCAAATCCAGTACCCTGTCCCTGCTTTAATCCCCACAGTACACATATCCCACCCTACCCCCGTAACCCCACGTATTTAATTCCACCTAACATATCCCATCTATCCCCATAACCCCACATATTTAATCCCCCCTAACACTAAGGGTCAATTTATCATAGCCAAATCAACCTAACCCACACATTTTTGGACTGTGGGAGGAAACCGGAGCACCCGGAGGAAACCCACGCAGACACGGGGAGAATGTGCAAACTCCACACAGACAGTCACCCGAGGTCAGATTCGAACCCGGGTCTCTGGCGCTGTGAGGCACCAGTGCTAACCACTATGCCACCGTGTTGCCCACCATTCACTCCACTATTTGCGGCCGTGCCTTCAGCTGCTTAGGCCCTAAGCTCTGGAATTCCCTCCTTAAACTTGCCTCTCTACCTCTTGCTTCTCCTTTAAGGCGCTCCTTAAAACCTCTTTGACCAAGCTTTTGGTCACCTGTCCGAATATCTCTTGATGTGGCTCGGTGTCAAATATTGTTTGATAACGCTCCCATGAAGCACTTTTAGGATGTTTTACTATGTTAAAGGCGCTATATCAATGCAAGTTGTTGTTTCACTTCACTGGTGTATTGTAGGTTTTTAATACGAACTGAACAGTAGTAAATTAGAGCTGTGTCTGCAATCTTAAATTGGTTTGGATTCAGATTGAATATCACTTGTGCATTTAAAAACCCTATACCAAGGAGCCCACTACACTCATTAAGTCATGCTGTTGAAGCATTATTTTTCTCTGATATACATAAGGTTTGCTTTCTCCCTTGACTTCTCTTTGTAAAAGCAATGGCTGTTCTTCTGTGTCTTGGTGAATTGATGATAGAGATGTGAAAGCAATTGGGCATGGCTAATAATGAGTGAATAATGTCAGAGAGACCATATTCCAACAAACAGGACAAGATGCAAATTATATTAATCTGCATATGGATTACATGGGTAAAACCGGACGGACCACCCAGCATCGACCTCGGCACAGGCTACGGCAATGGCACGCCCAGCCCAGTCGACCCTGCAAAGTCCTCCTCACCAACATCTGGGGACTTGTCAAAATTGGGAGAGCTGTCCCGCAGACTAGTCAAGCAACAGCCTGACATAGTCATACTCACAGAATCATACCTTTCAGCCAATGTCCCATCACCATCCCTGGGTATGTCCTATCCCACCGGCAGGACAGACTCACCAGGGGTGGCGGCACTGTGGTATACTGTCGGGAAGGAGTGGCCCTGGGAGTCCTCAACATTGTCCTCCGGACCCCATGAAGTCTCATGGCTTCAAGTCAAGCATGGGCAAGGAAACCTCCTGCTGATTACCACCTACCGCCCTCCCTCAGCTGATGAATCAGTACTCCTCCATGTTGAACACAACTTGGAAGAAGCACCAAGAGTAGCAAGGGCACAGAATGTACTGTGGGTGTGAGACTTCAATGTCCGCCACCAAGAGTGGCTCGGTAGCACCACTACTGACCGATCTGGCCGAGTCCTGAAGGACATAGCTGCCAGCCTGGGCCTGTGACAGGTGGTGAGAGAACCAACACTTGACCTCGTCCTCACCAATCTACCTGTCGCAGATGCATCTTGTGGTAACACAATACAGCTTCCTGTGACTCGAACTTTATTGCATCACTTCCTGTGATTAGTCCAGGATAAATACTGGACTGAGCAGTTGGATCCTGGAGAGGCATAGAGTAAGACCTCTTTTGTATGTAGCACCTTTTTAGTTGATTAAAGCTTACTTTAAGTTCACCACGCGTAAGGCTCATTCTTACGACAATTTAATCAACTTTGAAAAACTTCGCACTCAAACTGTTTGGACGAACTCGGAACTAAGGATCCAGGGAATCACCCATCATGGAAAACATCCTTAAACCATCGCGTCTTGACTTGGACCCAAACACCCCAGCAGCCGGTAAGGTGTGGAAACACTGGTATCGCACGTTTGACAATTTTCTCGAATATTGCAAGGCTGATGATGACACAAAGTTGCGGATACTCATCAACTGTGTCACTCCGAATGTATTTCAGTATGTTGAGGAATGGGGCAGTTACGAGGAGGCAATTCGGACGCTTAAAAGACTATATACTAAGACACCGAATGAGGTCTATGCCAGACATCTACTAGCTACAGCCCAACAAGGGCCGGAGGAATCCATTGATAAATTCCTCCAAGAGCTTCGCAGACTTAGTATGGACTGTAACTTTCAGGCGGCCTCAGCTGAGCTGTACCGTGAAGAAATGATCCGTGATGCTTTCATCTGCGGGCTTGCCTCCCCATTTATACGCCAGCGTCTACTGGAAAGTAAGACACTTGAGCTTCAGAGAGCTTATGACATGGCTTGCTCTCTAGATCTGGCAAAAAGAAATGCAGACCTTTATACAGTGCCCAGACCTCGGTCTGCTGCCTTAACTACAGTCAGGCAATTTAAGAGGCCACAGGTGAACTCTATTAGGGAGGACTTTATCCCTGACGATCAATCTGATGACTTCACTGATGAAGAGGATGATGACCCCACTGTGGCAGCCTCTTGGCAATCTAAGAAATGCTTCTTTTGTGGTGATGAGTTTCACCCTCGGAAATTCTGCCCTGCTCGCAATGCGTTTTGCAGTCATTGCAACAAAAAGGGTCATTTTGCAAAGGTTTGCCTATCAAGAGCCTCTACGAGGGCTTATCAAGCTAAGTCCTACCGAACTCCCCCGGTAAGGGCCTATCAAGATGTTCCGGCTAAAATCTATCGTGCTTCCTCTCGGGTTTTCTCTCGAAGAAACACACCTAGAGTTTCAGCCACTCTTTGTGCAACGACACCAATTACAGCTGCTTGTCCTCAGAACCTATTCCATGCAGCTACAAAAGCATCAATTAATGGACATACTTTAGATGCCTTAATTGACTCAGGTAGCACTGATAGTTTCATTAGGGAACAGATTGTTGCAGAGTTAAAGCTACATGTTTTCCCATCGGACCAGGCAATTGCGATGGCTCAGTCATCACTTAATACCAGAATTTCTGGCTTTTGTATGGTTGAAATAACACTTAATGGTCGCAGGTATCCCTCCACCCGGCTTTCGGTGCTCAAGGACTTATGTAGTGATCTTATCTTAGGGCTGGATTTTCAAAAGCAGCATAAGAAACTCACCATTGAGTTCGGCGGATCCAAACCTGAACTCACTATTTCTAATATACGACCTCGATTACCGTTCTGTGCATTGTCAGCAGCTTCACTGGATGAACCCTCACTGTTTACCAGTATCCCTCCTCGATGCAAACCGATTATAACAAAGTCACGACGTTTCAGTCAGGAAGACCAGTCTTTTATTGCGGCTGAGATTTCTCGGCTTTTAGCAGAGGATATCATCGAGCCTTGTTCGTCGCCATGGCGCGCCTAGGTCGTTATTGTTAAGAACCCTCTACAACCTCACAAGAAACGGCTGTGCATTGACTATTCACAGACCATCAATCAATATACGGACTTGGACGCATACCCATTGCCGCGCATCGATGATATGGTTAATAAACTGGCTGAGTACACGGTGTTCTCAACATATGATCTGAAAAGTGCCTATCATCAGGTACCCTTGAAGGTCTCAGACAAGCAGTATACGGCCTTTGAAGCCAATGGACGGCTGTATCAATTTCGTCGCCTCCCCTTTGGGGTCACTAATGGAGTGGCTGTCTTCCAGCGAGCAATGGATGACCTGGTCAAACAGGAAGACTTGAAGGATACGTTTCCTTATCTGGACAATATTACTGTCGCAGGTCGCAATCAGCAGGAACATGACGCCAATCTCCAACGATTTTGGGATGCACTCCAGCACCGTAATTTGACATTAAATGCGGCTAAATCCATTGAGTCACAACCAACCATCAACATCCTTGGCTATTGTGTGGGCAATGGCATCATTAAACCTGACCCTGAAAGGCTTCGCCCACTCCAAGAGCTCCCGCCACCTAAGAATCCGGCCTCCTTGCGCCGGGCCCTCGGCCTGTTTGCATACTATGCTAAATGGATTCCTAACTTCTCGGACCGAATCCAACCTCTACTGAAGGCCAGCACATTCCCACTAGACACAGCGGCTGTTGCAGCCTTTAACCTCCTGAAAAAACAGTTGGAGAAAGCGGCTCTTCACTCCATCGATGAGAGTCTTCCTTTTGTTGTTGAGTGTGATGCCTCGGAGGTGGCGATCTCGGCCACTCTGAATCAGGAAGGTCGTCCGGTGGCATTTTTGTCCAGGACTTTTCAAGGGGCTGAGCTACATTATCCTCCAGTCGAGAAAGAAGCTACAGCCATCATAGAGGCAGTACGGAAGTGGACTCATCTCCTAGCTCGCCAGCACTTTACCTTAATCACGGACCAGCGATCGGTCGCCTTCATGCTCGATAATCGAAAACGGACCAAAATTAAAAATAATAAAATCCAGCTTTGGCGGCTGGAATTGGCCTCTTTTGGTTACACCATCCACTATCGACCTGGCAAGGAGAATGTGGCTCCGGATACCCTCACACGAGCATTCTGCTCCGCCATGGCACCCTCTACGCTCGTAGACATCCATGATGGGTTGTGTCATCCGGGCGTTACTCGCATGCTACACTTCGTGCGGTCCCGAAATCTCCCATTCTCTACCGGGGATGTAAAGAAGATGTGCTCGGACTGCAGAGTCTGTGCGGAATTGAAACCTCAGTTTTTCCGCCCCTCGGGTGGTATACTCATACATGCGACCCAGCCAATGCAACGGCTTAGCATCGATTTTAAGGGGCCGTTGCCCTCTTCAACTCGCAACACTTATCTATTGACCATGGTCGATGAGTATTCCCGTTTTCCGTTTGCCTTTCCCTGCCCCAATATGCTGACGACCACGGTTATCAGCTGCCTTGAGCAGGTATTTGCTTTCTGTGGCATGGCATCCTATGTTCATTCGGATCGGGGCCCTTCTTTTATGTCAGGAGAACTCAAGGCCTATCTCTCGGAACGGGGTATTGCTGCCAGCAGAACGACGCCTTATCATCCGGTCGGGAATGGGCAAGTCGAGCGTTTTAACGCTATCATCTGGAATGCGGTACGTCTGGCTTTGAGATCTCGGGGCCTACCCAACCAGCAATGGGAAGCAGTACTTCCAGACGCATTACACTCCACACGGTCCCTCCTTTCGACCGCCACAAATACGACGCCTCATGAACGGTTCTTCCGATTTCAGCGTCGCTCATCCTATGGGATATCTCTCCCGTCGTGGCTGACTGCACCGGGACCAGTACTACTCCGAAGATATGTCCGGGCGTCTAAGAATGACCCCCTGGTTGATGAGGTTGAGCTCACTGACGTCAACCCTACCTACGCCTATATTCGGTATCCTGACGGTCGGGAATCTACCGTGTCATTGCGGGATCTGGCTCCCTGCCCGCCGAAACATAGAGGGACACCAGGGGATGATATTGTACCAGGCACATCTCTGGGCTCGCCAGGTGCCTCTCATCACGATCTGGATCTGACGCCGGCTGGTACCTCACTCCAGCGTGCCGACCTGGGGCAGACTGACTATGAGCCCGTCGGGGCTCGCACGCGCAGCCACGATCCACCCCGTACCATACGCTCGGAAACGGATCTGCCACAGCCCTGCCCGACACCCGTTCGGGCACCAGTACACAGTCAGGATCGTCCTGACCCCTCACAGAGCGGGCTGGATCACTCGGACTCTGGTCCACGGCCCGCGGCGGGTAAACGGGCTAGGGGCCCTCTACCGCTACGAGAACCCAAACGGGTGCGGCTCTCCCTCGTCCGGCGGCTACGAAATGGAGGGAGCATCCCGGCCTCCTAATCTTTTGGGGGGGGAGAATGTGGTAACACAATACAGCTTCCTGTGACTCGAACTTTATTGCATCACTTCCTGTGATTAGTCCAGGATAAATACTGGACTGAGCAGTTGGATCCTGGAGAGGCATAGAGTAAGACCTCTTTTGTATGTAGCACCTTTTTAGTTGATTAAAGCTTACTTTAAGTTCACCACGCGTAAGGCTCATTCTTATGACACATCTGTCCATGACAGTATTGGTAGCAGTGACCACTGCACAGTCATTGTGGAGACGAAGTCCTATCTTCACACTGAGGACACCCTCCATCGTGTTGTGTGGCACTACCACCGTGCTAAATGGGATAGATTCAGAACAGATCTAGCAGCTCAAAACTGGACGTCCATGAGGCGATGTGGGCCATCATCAGCAGCAGAATTGTATTCCGCCACAATCTGTAACCTCATGGCCCGGCATATCTCTAACTCTACCATTACCATCAAGCCAGGGGACCAACCCTAGTTCAATAAGGAGTGTAGAAGAGCATGCCAGGAGCAGCACCAGGCGAACCTAAAAATGAGGTGCCAACTTGGGGAAGCTGCAACACAGGACTACATGCATGCTAAAAAGCGGAAGCAGCATGCTATAGACAGGGCTAAGTGATCCCATAATCAATGGATCAGATCAAAGCCCTGCAGTCCTGTCACATCCAGTCATGAATGGTGGTGGACCATTAAACAACTAACTGGAGGAGGAGGCTCCATGAATATCCCCATCCTCAATGATGGTGGAGCCCAGCACTTGAGTGCAAAAGACAAGGCTGAAGCGTTTGCAACCATCTTCAGCCTGAAGTGCTGAGTGGATGATCCATATCGGCCTCCTCCTGAGGTCCCCACCATCACAGAAGCCAGTCTTCAGCCAATTCGATTCACTCCATGTGATATCAAGAAACGGCTGGATACAGCGAAGGCTATGGGCCCCTACAACATCCCGGCTGTCGTGCTGAGGACTTGTGCTCCAGAACTAGCCGCGCTTCTAGCCAAGCTGTTCCAGTACAGCTACAACACTGGCATCTATCCGACAATGTGGAAAACTGCCCAGGTATGTCCTGTCCACAAAAAGCAGGACGACTCCAATCCCGCCAATTAGCACCCTATCAGTCTACTCTCAATCATCAGCAAAGTGACGGAAGGTGTCATTGACAGCGTTATCAAGCAGCACTTACTCACCAATAACCTGCTCACTGATGCCCAGTTTGGGTTCCGCCAAGACCACTCGGTTCCCGACCTCATTACAGCCTTGATCCAAACATGGACAAAGGAGCTGAATTGCAGAGGCAAAGTGAGAGTGACTGCCCTTGACATCAAGGCAGCATTTGACCGAGTGTGGCATCAAGGAGCCCTAGTAAAACTGAAGTCAATGGGAATCAAGGGGGTAAACTCTCCACTGGCTGGAGTCATACCTAGCACAAAGGAAGATGGTTGTGGTGGTTGAAGGTCAATCATCACAGCTCCATGACATCGCTGTTGGAGTTCCTCAGGGCAGTGTCCTCGGCCCAACCATCTTCAGCTGCTTCATCAATGACCTTCCCTCCAACATAAGGTCAGAAATGGGGATGTTCGCTGATGACTGCAGTGTTCAGTGCCATTCACAACTCCTCAGATAATGAAGCAGTCCATGCCCACATGCAACAAGACCTGGACGACTTTCAGGCTTGGGCTGATAAGTGGCAGGTAACATTCGCGTCACATAAGTGCCAGGCAATGACTATCTCCAACAAGCGAGAGTCTAACCACCGCCCCTTGACATTCAACGGCATTACCATCAACGAATCCCCCACCATCAACATCCTGGTGGTCACCATTGACCAGATACTTAACTGGACCAGCCACATAAATACTGTGGCAACAAGAGCAAGTCAGAGGCTAGGTATTCTGTGGCGAGTGTCTCCCCTCCTGACTCCCCAAAGCCTTTCCACCATCTATAAGGCACAAGTAAGGAGTGTGATGGAATACTCTCCACTTGCCTGGATGAGTGCAGCTCCAACAACACTCGAGAAGCTCGACACCATCCAGCCCACTTGATTGGCACCCCATCCAGCACCTTAAACATTCAGTCCCTCCATCACCAGCGTACCGTGGTTGCAGTGTGTACCATCTACAAGATACACTGCAGCAATTCGCCAAGGCTTCTTCGGCAGCACCTCCCAAACCTGCGACCTCTTCCACCTCGAAGGACAAGGGCAGCAGGCGCATGGGAACACCACCACCTCCAAGTTACCCTCCAAGTCACACACCATCCTGACTTAGAAGTATATCACCGATCCTTCATCGTTGTTGGGTCAAAATCCTGCAACTCCCTACCTAACAGCACTGTGGGAGTACCTTCACCACACGGACTGCAGCGGTTCAAGAAGGCGACTCACCACCACCTTCTCGGGCAATTAGGGATGGGCAATAAATGCTGGCCTTGCCAGCGATGCCTACATCCCATAAACAAATTGGGGGAAAAAAAGGAAATTCAGGGTGATAAATGCTTATTATTCAGATATTGAATGCTGCAGTTTTCTGATCATCTTTACTTTGTTATAGTTTTGGAATTATGGGGATCCTGATCAATGCTGATGCACATCTGGCACAAGCAACTTGTATCAGAAAGCTGAAGTCTAATGTGTTAGGTTTTTACCCCCTAATAGGCTAAATATACATTGAGATTTTACATGATAATCTGTATCCAGACACCTTTAAACAAGCTCGAGAGCTAGGAAACACTGAAATGTTTGACCAAATGTTTTTTATTTATATTACCCACTATATACAGTGACAATGAGATTACTGGTACTGACAATTACGTGAGGACTCATTCGGGTTGAGTCATAAACGTGTAGTTCTGAGCTGCTTACGCTGGTCGAAGCTAGACTATGTCAAGTCCTATTGAGCTTTGGTGTGTTGTACCTTCTATAGTCTTAATAACGTCTTGCTAACATTATGATAACCCGTTCTGGTTATTTTTAATTAATACAACGTTAGCCCATTAAGTCATCTTGTAAATAATGTAATTTTCTTTAGTGAGTCTGCGTGACGTTATCTATCCTTTGTCCATTGTTCTTTTCACAGTTTGTACCTCACTATCTTAGCTTTTTCTGATGCGCCCTCTATTAACCTTTGTATTCAGTTCATCTCCTGACCGTCTGGCTTGGTGCCGGGAACGTACCATTTCTGTCCTTGCAGATTATTAATTTGTTAATATTTGTTCATTTATGTTCTAATTTTGTCCTGAATGTGACTTCTCGGAATTTGCTTATGTTGCAGATTCTTAGTTTTAATATGTGTAGGTGTCTTTAATATTGAGAAATGTTTAATAAATTATTAGAATGATTCGGGTCTTAGAATCATAGAATGATACAGCACAGAACGAGGCTATTCAGCCCATCGTGCCCGTGACGGCTCTTTGAAAGAGCTATCCAATTAGTATCACTCCCCTGCACTTTCTCTAATAGAATCATAGTCTTCTCCACCCGGCCTACCTCTGTCTGCATGATGTGTACCCATCATGCACAGTATAATGTGGTGGGGAAATTTCTGTCACACTGAGGGTCTGCACTAGGTTTACTGAGGCCTCAGAACTTTATTAGACGTCTTTGTCCATAACGTGTTCTTAATAAAACAGGATGGTTGGCCCATTCAATCATGTTTGTTTCTTCTTGAAGGGGAGTCTGCTTGGTAGTTATATCAATCAGCTGCATGTTGATCCAGAGACTTCATTGTTTATTTCATGGTGTTCTTGAGATACCCAACTGCAGCTATTCAAACCTTCTCAATGCTGCATCTCATCAGCCATCTGTTAGTTGAGGAAATGGTTATCGAGCTTTGCCTAAATAGGATCTGTGTTCTCTGCTTTTTCTAGAGGAGGAAGGGCAGGATCAGAAGTTGCATACACAGCCATGATTTTTCAAAATTATTGTTGTGCTACAGAATTTTGCCATGCAAAGGGACCTCGCTATGTAACACACAGGAGAAGATGGGCAGCAGCAGCCAGTGTCACAGGACAACCATGAGATATGCAACTTTATACACAAGGAACTGGTCACACAGCAATAGTTATAAGGAAAGCTGTAATAGATGTCAGACATAGTTCAGTGCCGAAAACATCCAAAGCATAACAGTTATCTCTGCATGTGCCCAATAACCTTGCCTGGCATCACTCTCCTTGGCCCCAGACACGCATCAAAACCCATAAATACAACAGCTATTCTCCCCAGCTACCTTAATGTTCCTCATTCTAAAAGAACTATCAAAACGTAACTCGATTATTATTAAACATTACAGTATGTGGTGCAGGGTATTCGGTGTTGACCCTCAGTAAAAGTATATGGTGTGTGTCCTCAGCATCCTGTGTGTTCTTTCTAAGTGTTTTCTCCAGTGGGAGGAGGAAGTGAGGTTGGATGGATGCTTGCCTCTAGGGATGGGGGCGGTCTATTACCTACTTGTGCTGGGTCAGTAGATGGCTCTGCAACGACAGACACCACAGATGTTGATGTGATGACTGCATGAGCGTGTATGCAATGTAATACATCTGTGGTCATTTGCACTGGGTAGCTGGGTGATACAAGTGTGGCTTTGGAGACAGCAGCTTCATCGATGGCAACTCCAGCAGGGTGAATGCAGAGCCTGCTGTAAATTGGAGGCCCTAATTTCCTGAGCCCCAGTCATAACATGCGCTGAGACTATAGCTCAACTTAGGATGCAGCTAAGGATGGCCTCCCCTACAGAGGGCATTAGAGAGGCCATTCTTTCCATGTCAGTCTGCAGCTCAGCATGCAGATATGGGTTGTGGACTGTTCCATAGATCATCCCAAACTGTACAGTCTGTTTGGCATTCCCTCAACTGACTGCATGAACTGAGTTGTTACTGAGCTGCAGAATTGTTTATAGGCAGGTCCTGTGAGTTCCGAATACCTGTGTGATGCCTGGTACCGTGTGGGCGAGTAGATAAGGGAATAAGAAGATAAAATTGTAAAAAAAACAAAACAAGGATTGTACTGGCCATGAGCTTGAGGAAGGCCTCTGTTACAAATTCAGATCTATCGTAGTAAGTTCAGTTAGTCTCTTAAGCGGTCTGAGTGTCTTATTTTTATGGGAGCTGACACACATTGCCCTGTATCTACTTGTACAGTACTGAACCATGGGGGAGTAACAATATAATGAATCCCCTAGCAATCTGGACTGCATATGCATGTCTTGCACCTGTATTTCTTCAAGTTATCTGACAGCAGCCCAAGTTAACACTAGATGAAGCGACCTTTGGTTTGATTTGTAAATTGTTTTGCTCCATTTTTTTTTAATTCTTAGGATGTGAGCATTGCTGGCATGCTGGCATTTATTGCCCATGTCTAGTTGCCCCGAGAAAGTAGTGGTTGGCCTTTTTGAACTACTCGTAGCAGTTTGATACAACTGAGTGGCTTACTAGGCTACTTCAGAAGGTAGTTAAGAGTCAACCACATTGGTGTGGGTCTGGAGTCATGTCGGCCAGACCAGGTAAGGATAGCAGAGATGTGTTGTGGACTTTTCAACAACAACAATTCACATTTATACAGCATCTTTAACATAGTAAAACGTCCCAGGGCGCTTCACAGGAGCGTTATAAAACAAAATTTGACACCAAGCCACATGAGGAGATATTAGGGCAGATGAGGTCAAAGAGGTAGCTTTTAAGGAGTGTCTTAAAGGAGGAAAAAGAGACAGAGGTTTAGGGAGAGAATTTCAGAGCTTAGGTCCTCGGCAGCTGAAGGCACGGCCGCCAATGGTGGAGCGATTAAAATCAGGGATGCGCATAAGGCTAGAATTGGAGGAGCGCAGAGATCTCAGGGTTGTAGGGCTGGAGGAGGTTACAGAGATAGGGAGGGACAAGGCCATGGAGGGATTTGAAAACAAGGATGAGAATTTTAAAATCGAGGCGCTGCCCAACCAGGAGCCAATGTAGGTCAGCGAGCACAGGGTGATAGGTAAAAGGGACTTGGTGCGAGTTAGGATACGGGCAGCAGAGTTTTGGATGAGCTTAAGTTTATGGAGGGTGGAAGATGAGATTCTGACCAGGAGTGTGTTGGAATAGTCAAGTCTAGAGGTAAAAAATGCATGGCTGAGCGTTTCAGCAGCAGATCAGCTGAGGCAGTGGTGGAGTCGAGAGATGTGTGCCACCCAAGTGCCCAGAGCAGGAGTCACGTTATGTGAATCTGTGAGCATGCAGGTGTTAAGTGCCAACTTGGCTCTGTAGTAGTACACGTGCCTCCGAGTCAGAAGGTTGTGACTTCAAGTCTCATTCCAGGACTAGGTTAATGCTTAAATGTAGCCTGAGAAGGTGCTGCATTGTCGGACGTGCTGTCTTTAGGATGAGACATTAAACTGAAGCCTCATCTGCCTGTTCAGGGAGGGGGTGTAAAAGATTCTATTGCACTATTAGTAGAAGAGCATGGGATTTTCTTCCAATTCTCCTGGCCAACATTTTTCCCTCAATCAATACCATTAAAAGAGATTACCATTTATCATATTGCTGTGGGACTGTTGTGTGCACAAATTGAATGCAAGTTTGCCTGCAAAACAATAGTGACTGCACTTTAAAAAAAATAATCCATTGGCTCTGCAGTGCTTTGGGACATCATGAGGATGTGAAAAGTGCTATATAAATGCAAGTTCATTCATTCAAGCTTGTGTTGGCAGTATGCCTGCTATTTGTTGCTTGCCATATATACTGGGCCACAGAGCAAACACGTTGCCACACAGCAATACACAGTGCTGGGGTAAAACCTGAGTATGCTTGCACATTTGGAAAGTACATGAACAGTTGCCAGAGTGCACAAATTTGAAAGTCAATTTAAAAACATCTCTTAACCTTTTCAGCAATATTTTTTCCTGTTTCCCTTTTCATTCTGCAGCTTAATCTACAGAGTGTAACTGCTAAGACACAAGTGGCCTTTCTGGAAGAACTCTAACACGTTCAACACTGGACTGTCCGGCCCGGGAAATTAATTTGATGATAACCTTTCTGCATTCCAGAGCCATCACACAAAAGAAGTTGGATTTAGCAAAGCATTCTTAATGAACTTCAGCTACTAGTTTTGTAAGGGAGATTGATGCTGCTTCAAAATATGCCAATATAACCATTTGAACACTGGCAAAGACTGCCATATTTTAGTCGCTCAGCAAACATGACCACACTAAATGGGAACTGTTGCTAATGATTCCCAGTTATAACTCTAAATGTTAGTCCCTTTGATGTTTATTTTAAAAACAGCAAGCATAGGCTGATGGAATCCCTTTAGACTTTGAAATGGAATGATATTTAGCTGTTCATAAAGAATGTTATTTATTCACAAATTGTCAGCAATACATGGACCCATTCACCGACTAAGCAATTCATCCAATTGACACACATACCAGTGCCTTAGCATCATTATTTTCACTGCTCCTCATATGATAATTTGCAGCAGTGAAAATAAGGATATTTCACATTTATGAATTATCAGTGTCCACCATTTTATTTCAAAGATGTTCACCAGTTTACACATTATGGTTGTTATTTCACACTCCTATGGTTGTACTGTATTAATATATTTATACAATATCTTGACTTCCTAATCAATATCTGATTCATACAATTGTTACAAATGTATAATAATCTTCACAAAAGTTAAATCTACATTTTTAGCTACATTAATGTTGGCGATAACAGTTAATCTATCAGCTGTTCAATCCTAACGATCGCTGCACAAATACATAGACATATAAAAGATAGTCATACCCAAGCCATTTTGATTAAATTGAATTCTTTATAGTCAGCGAAATATTAAACACAAGTGGCCATACCTATAAACTTAAGACTATTTGAGACGTATTGGACTGGTGGTTACACAACTTCTTTGGCCTACAATCCAACCTTCAAAGTCTCATATAAAATTATAAAATCTTAATCCATCTTTCCTGTAACTGATTTATTTTGTTCCTTAAACTAACTTTAATTATGGGGCTGATGGATGTGCAACTATTTAAAAAAATCCTTTTTTCCTTCTAAAATGCTACATCTTACTCCTATCCAAAGTTCTATTATTGGATAAAGAGGTATAAAAGGAGGAATCCTCAAACCAAAATTATAGCAGAGTCACAAGACAGGAAAAGGGATCAAGTTGGACTTTGCATAAATGACATATTTGGGCTTTGCAAGAGAAGAATTTGTTAGTCCCTGTTTATATTGTTTAATGGAGGGAAGAAAACAGCTTGGGAGGTAGTCCTTTCCCACATTGTGTGTGTGCAACTTCTGTATGATCATCGAAGGAATGTCCAACTTTAACCAAGAAGGATCATGTTTTTGTTGGGAGCAGGGGGAAATTAATGTGGAAAAAATCTCAAACTATTGAAAATCCAGGATTCTTTTAAGGGGACGAGCCCATATTTAAATCACGAGAAGAAACAAATGACTGCTTATTGATCACAAGACAGGTGGAGCAGTTGGATGTGAATTTTCTTCTGTGGAAGTATCTGGTGCTTTTAGAAGGTTCATGCTTATTGCTGCTTTACAAAGGCTTGTTTAAATCTCACTTTATATTGTGTATATAATCAGTACTCTCTTTTGTACAAGTTAACTTTCACAGTGAAGAAGAAATATGGGAGGACTAAAGTACATGCAGTTTAATTGTAATTTTTGCTCAATTCTTGATGATAGAAAATTGTTTTGAAAATTCTAAGCATGCAAACATGTTGACTGGAGTTCTCTGCAGAATTATCGTGCATTCTTTCAATGTTGCTCATTTTTTGATGAATAACATAACTTGGTAAAGGGAAAACAAATGTGTGCTTGATCCTTCTATTCTGTTGTATTGTTCCAAGCAAATTAATGTAATTGAAACTGCCATGAAAGTCACTTTCAACTAGGGAGCATCCATTCCTCTGACAACCCGTCAGCAGCATTTATTTTTCCCAAATACTCAGAAATTAAATATCTAACTTTATTTTTTGAATTATATTTTCCAAAACCAATTGATAAGAGTGTTGTGGTCCCCTCTAATGGTTCAGTGGGTAAATGCACCATATGGTGTGGTACTGAGCCGTCCAGATCAGAATGGTTAGAGGTTTCACTCCTGGTCTGTGGTGTTAGCTAATTTTAGCCTGAGTGAGAAGTCGCACAACACCAGGTTATAGTCCAACAGTTTTATTTGAAATCACAAGCTTTCGGAGCTGCTGCCCCTTCGTCAGGTGAAGTCTTCACCTGACGAAGGAGCAGCAGCTCCGAAAGCTTGTGATTTCAAATAAAACTGTTGGACTATAACCTGGTGTTGTGCGACTCCTCACTTTTGTCCACCCCAGTCCAACACCGGCATCTCCGCATCATTTAGCCTGAGTGATGAAGGGTACTACAGTTAGCTTCAGTGCTCCAAGGGAGAGGTACCCTAAACAAAAACAGAAAATGCTGGAATTACACATCTGTACAATTACACCAGCATCTGTAAAGTGGAAACACAGGTTAACATTTCAGGTGTAACCCTTCGTCTGCTGAGGGCTTAGTGAGTGGACTGAGCCATACCGAAGGTCCCAGATTTGATCCCTAGCCTTTGCTGATTTCAGCCACACATTTAGTTGGGGTGTTATAGTTCGCTTCACCACCAACTGTGGGTTAGGGAAAGGGAAATAAAAAAATCGGGGTTGCTGCTCTTGGTTATGTCCAGTGACCTGTAATCTGTGCATGTTAATGTTTCGGGAAGACAGGTTTGTGCTGGCTCTCAATCAAATAGGCTACTGGCATGAATAGAATGAATCACTTGGATGAGGTACTGGAGGACTGTGGAAAGAGTGAAGGAAAATGATAAAGAAAGATACAAAAAACAATGAGTGCCCAGTTTTTCCAACATGCCATTAATATGAAGCTAGTGGAATTCTATGCTAGGGCATGCCAAGGATTCCCACAAAGGTACCACTGAAAGCATACATAAAATTATAAAACACATTGCTTTTTTTGTGGAGTGCAGCTTTACCACATTTTAAACCATGTGATCAGATTGCACTCAAAACAATGTTGTGGTCCTTCCAGTGTGTTAGGAACTAGACAGTACTTTCTGCATTGTGAATACTATATTAATATTTGAGGAAACAAAGTCAGAAGAGTGATCAGTTTAGAAAGGGGAAGAAACAGTGAACCTGTTAATATATAAAGTAAGAACAGATAAAAGTTGACCACCCCCTTAAATTGCTTATTTTTATTAGCCTTTTGCTTAATGAACCAGCGACGTCCTGAAAGCCCTATATTAAGTAATAATTTAACCTCTCTTGTAGCTCGTCATGCCGCCCTTTTCTGATACTGCTTTAATTACCAATACACACTAATATTTACATTATTAGATGGATGGTGCATTTGAGACTACTTGAATTAAATATTGAAAGCCATTGACAAGTGATTATTTAAAAGATGTATATTATTGAACAGCACTCCACACCTCATGAATGAATCACACTTTTTTCCGTACACCTTTGTGAAGCGCCTTGGGACTTTTTAATGTTAAACATGCTTTATAATGTAGGTTGTTTGACAGCTGACTTTCATTTCATAGCCAGATTAACACTTGCTTCATCCTTAAAATCAACTTTATTTTTGCTTAATTTGCTGCCTTTCCAGCGTAGTAAGATTGGAGTATCTGGGTGTATACACGTTTATTTATTTTGTGTTTCATTTGCTTAGGAAGCAGTAGCATCTGTATTTTTTATGCATTTTGTGTTACTTTGATGATTTATGCAAACTTCCTTACACCTGTATCAGGAAATAAAGGAAGACTATGCTGTAAATTTATAATATGATTTGTATATTCCTGAACTATTAATGCTCAAAATAAACTTCTTATCTCAATTATTTGATTGCATATTGAATATCTGCATTACATCTTCCCCCATCTACTGGAATGATGAACAGTGACTTCTTAATTTTTATTTGCTGTTTAAATTTTCTCTGCACTTTTATGTATTCCTATTCGAGCCACTAAAGGATAGGTTGATGAGAGATGTACTCCATCAACCCACAACTGATTGCAGAAGCAGGGAGTGGAGGGATTTGTATGGTGTAAAGTAACAAATTAAAAAGAAGTGATATTTTATATATTCCCAAGAGATTTCCTATTTAAATTGGGTTCACACTTACCTGTTGAGTTTGGATGTAACCCTTTTCCTGTAGTGCCTGTCACATTTTTCATAGGATTTTCCTATTAATGGGACCATCTGGAATAGTTTGTAAAAACTGCAGTTTCAGGCACTGACAATTGGATGACACTCGAGCACTTTTCCCTCTTAGTTCTGATTCTCCACCATATTGGATTTTCTACTGTTAAGTAAGTAGCCAGGTAAGTAACTTATTTAAACACAGACAAATGTAAGGTATTCCATTTTGGTAGGAAGAATAATAGGGAGGTCACATCACTGGGAGGGTGGGAGTCTAGTAGGGGTAGAGGAACAAAGGGATCTCTGAGTACAAATACACAAATCACTAAAAGTTGCGCCACAGGTTAGCAAGGCCATTAAAAATGCAAACCAAGCACTCGGGTTTATTTCTCGAGTGAGTTTAAAAGTAGGGAAGTTATGCTAAACCTGTATCGAATCTTGGTTAGACCACACTTAGAGTACTGCGTGCAGTTCTGGTCACCATATAAAAAGGATATAGAGGCACTGGAGAGGGTGCAGAGAAGATTTACAAGGATGATACCAGAAATGCGAGGGTATACATATCAGGGAAGGATGAACATAAGAACATAAGAAGTAGGAGCAGGAGTAGGCCATATAGCCCCTCGGGCCTGCTCCGCCATTCAATAGGATCATGGCTGATCCGAACCTAGACTCACGTCCACTTCCCTGCCTGCTCCCCATAACCCTTAATTCCCTTATCAGCTAGGAAACTGTCTATCTCCGTTTTAAATTTATTTAATGTCGCAGCTTCCACAGCTCTCTGAGGTAGCAAATTCCATAGATTTACTACCCTCTGAGTGAAGAAGTTTCTCCTCATCTCAGTTTTGAAACGGCAGCCCCTTATTCTAAGATTATGCCCCCTAGTTCTAGTCTCACCCATCAGTGGAAACAACCTCCCAGCCTGCACCCGATCAAGCCCCCTCACAATCTTATATGTTTCGATAAGATCGCCTCATTCTTCTGAATTCCAATGAGTAGAGGCCCAACCTACTCAACCTTTCCTCATAAGTCAACCCCCTCATCTCTGGAATCAACCGAGTGAACCTTCTCTGAACTGCCTCGAGAGCAAGTATATCTTTTCTTAAAAATGGAAACCAAAACTGTACGCAGTATTCCAGGTGTGGCCTCACCAGTACCTTGTATAACTGAAGCAAGATTTCCCTGCTTTTATACTCCATCCCCCTTGCAATAAAACAGGCTGAGTCTCTTTTTTCTCTTGAAAAAAGACTGAGGGGTGACCTAATAGAGGTCTATAAAATTATGAAAGGTTTTGATAGAGTGGATACAGAGAGAATGTTTCCACTTGTGAGAAAGAGCATAACTAGAGGCCATCAATATAAGATAGTCACCAATAAATCCAATCGGGAATTCAGAAGACACTTCTTTACCCAAAGAGTGGTGAGAATGTGGAACTCGCTACCACAGGGAGTGGTTGAAGCGAATAGTATAGATGCATTTAAGGGGAGGCTGGACAAACATGAGGGAGAAGGGAATAGAGGATTATGCTGATGGACTTAGATGAGGAAAAGCGGGAGGAGGCTCGAGTGGAGCATAAACACCGGCATAGACTGGTTGGGTCGAATGGTCCATTTTTGTGCTGTATATCCTATGTAATTATTCTGTTTTATACATTTGATTTGATTTCTTCAATTGTTGGTACTTTTGCTGCCACTCTGAGGTCCTCTCCGTTATTTTTGTTTCCATGCTCAGTTCTTGGTTACTCCATGGCCCTCTGGATTATCTATTTTTTTTTCCATTACCGTTTCTCCTCATTTCTTCTGCTCCCTTTTGCTCCTCCCCTATGCCCTCTCTCACTGCTTCTCTCTCTCGTATAAATTTTTTAAAATGGTGTTCTGTGGGCATGTTAAGCTATTCAATGCATAGTGCATTATCATCTGATACACTGAATGTCAAATTCTGTTCCACCAAATCAACAAAGTGATGGCAAAAGTGTTACAGTAAAGTGACACTTCCAAGAACTCTTAATATATATGACTTTTAATATTTTACTAGTCAGTCTCTGCCCCAACACTATCTGCGGTCCATCCCTTTAGGCCTCAAGGTCTCTCCACTGTTGAGGATCCACACACTTGCCCTGGGCCACTTATGCTAGGAGAGACAGTTGCAGATATGCCTGGAGCTGCCATGAGGATAAAACTAACCTGATGTTGTCGCATAGGATGACAGTGGACTCAACCATGACTCTTGCCATCTGCTGCACATCCTGGAAGATCATCCTCAGTGTTTGAAAATAGGTGTGGTGCTTGCTAACTATTCTTTTCAGAGCAAGGCCTATGAGTTATTCTTCCAAGGGCTGTCTTATAAGAACATAAGAAATAGGAGGAGTAGGCCATTCAGCCCTTCGAGTCTGCTCTGCCATTCAATAAGATCATGGCTGATCTTCTACCTCAACTCCACCTTTCCACACTATCCCCATGTCCCCTGATTCCCTTAGTATCTAAAAATCTATCGATCTTGAATATACTCAATGACTGAGCATCTACAGCTCTCTGGGGTACAGAATTCCAAAGATTCACAACCCTCTGAGTGAAGAAATGTCTCTTCATCTCAGTCCTAAATAGCTGACCCCTTATTCTGAGACTGTGACCCGTAGTTCTAGACTCCCCAGCCAGGAGAAAACATCCTCCCACCATCTACCCAGTCAAGCCCGTTAAGAATTTTATGTTTCAATGAGATCACCTCTCATTCGGTCCTAGGACCTCAGCTATTCACAATACAGGAAACTCTCTTTTAACCGGCACCCAAATAACTGGAAATCTCTCTTAACCGGCAAAATTCTTGAGTAGGTAACCGGGGTTTTCCTTCATCTCTCCTTTAAAAATAACTTTAAAAAAAAACCCCGAGGCATTTGCCTTGTATCGGAGCATGTAGATTGGGAGGGGAATGTGCAGCCCGGGTAGGCAGCGGACACGACAGATGGTCAGCTGGCGGTCCCCGGGGAGACGGAGCTCCGAATGCAGGCGCATGTCAGTGTGTACGGGGCTCTCGTACGTTGGGAGATATAACTCTCCATTATCCGGACTTTTTGATTAACCGGCACCACGCCGGTCCCGTCGGTGCCGGTTAATAAAGAGTTTCCTGTATATATTAATGATCTAGACGAGGGTATTGGATGTAATATCTCCAAGTTTGCAGACGACACAAAGCTGGGTGGGAGTGTGTGCCGTGAGGAGGATGCCGAGAAACTCCAGTATGATTTGGATAGGTTAGGTGATTGGGCAGAAGCATAGCAGATGCAATATAATGTGGATAAATGCGAGGTTATCCACTTTGGTGTCAAAAACAGGAAGGCAGATTATTATCTGAATGGCAATAGAATGGGAGAAGGGGAAGTGCAACGAGACCTGGGTATCCTTGTGCACCAGTCGCTGAAGGTAAGCATGCAGGTGCAGCAGGCGGTTAAGAAGGCAAATGGTATGTTGGCCTTCGTAGCGAAAGGGTTCGAGTACAGGAACAAGGATGTCTTGCTGCAGTTGTACAGGGCCTTGGTGAGACCACATCTTACTATTGTGTGCAGTTTTGGTCACCTTATCTGAGGAAGGATGTTCTTGCCATGGAGGGAGTGCAGCGAAGATTCACCAGGCCGATACCTGGGATGGCAGGAATGTCGTATGAGGAGAGATTGGGTCGATTGGGCTTATACTCGCTGGAGTTTAGAAGAATGAGAGGGGAGCTCATTGAAACTTATAAAATTCTAACAGGACTAGACAAACTAGATGCAGGAAGGATGTTCCCGATGGCCGGGGAGTCCAGAACCAGGGGTCACAGTCTAAGGATAAGGGGTAAGCCATTTAGGACTGAGATGAGGAGGAATTTCTTCACCCAGAGAGTGGTGAACCTGTGGAATTCTCTACCACAGAAGGCAGTAGAGGCCAATTCATTAAATATATTCAAGAAGGAGTTAGATATATTTCTTAAAGCTAAAGGGATCAAGGGATATGGGGAGAAGGCAGGGACAGGGTACTGAATTTGGATGATCAGCCATGATCTCATTGAATGGCGGAGTAGGCTCAAGGGGCTGAGTGGTCTACTCCTCCTCCTATCTTCTATGTTTCTTCTAAACTCGGGAATATAGGCCTAGTCTACCTAATCTCTCCTCATAGGACAATCCCCTTATCCCAGGAATCAGTCTAGTGAACCTTTGTTGCACTCTCTCTAAGGCGAGTATATCACTCCTTAGATAAGGAGACCTAAACTGTACACAGTACTCCAGGTGTGGTCTCACCAAGGTCCTATATAATTTTAGTAAGACTTCTTGACTCTTGTGCTCAAATCCCTTTGTAATACAGGCTAACATACCATTTGCTTTCCTAATTGCTTGCTGTACCTGCATGTTAACTTTCTGTAATTTGTGTACAAGGACACCCAGGTCCCTCTGAAGAGCAACCCGTCTTTTGCCATTTAAAAAAATATTCTGCTTTTCTATTTTTCCTACCAAAGTGGATAACTTCACACTTCTCCACATTATATTCCATCTGCCATGTTCTTGCCTACTCACTTAACCTGTCTATATCCCTTTGCAGCCTCTTTGCATCCTCCTCACAGCTTACTTTCCCACCTAACTTTGTATCGTCAGCAAACTAGGATACATTACATTCAGTCCCCTCATCCAAGTAATTATTATAGATTGTAAATAGCTGAGGCCCAAGCACCAATCCTTGTGATACCCCACTAGTTACAGCCTGCCAACTCAAAAATGACCCGTTTATTCCTACTCTGTTTTCTGTCCGTTAACCAATCTTCAATCCATGCTAATATATTATCCCCAATTCCATGAGCCCTCATTTTGTGTAATAACCTCATGTGCGGCACCTTATCGAATGCTTTTTGAAAATCCAAATACATTACATCCTTGGGATTGGCAGGCTCCACTTGCAATTCCCACAGATCTGGCTCCTTCGTGCTCTGTGACTTACCCAGTACCAAATCTTCATCTTCCATAGCTTACTCCTCTGGGAGAATAGAAATAAAGATGGCATGCCTGAAACTGGGCCCCTAATGCAAAGGGACAAAACATAATTTCTTCCTCCTCCTCTTGATCTTCAGAAGAGTTTAGAATGAGTAGTACACATCCAGAGAAAGGTAGAATTGCAGGAGTAACAGGAAGTTGCGTGATGGAAGGTAGCCTGTGCTGTTGCAGCAAGTGATGGCAAAGCAAGACAGTGAGAAGATGCAGATTTAACTGGCAGATGCCCAACTTCTCTTGCCAATTGCTAGTGTAGAGTGCCTCTACAGGAAAATTGTGGCATGCTCCTCAGTGAGTCAGCTGCCTGGTGTTGGGGGCTTCCCCCCCTCCCCACCAATGGCTTGCCTTTCCCAGGCATTGTCTGCATCTCCCCCTGCAAGGCCAAAACAGTGTGAAAGGGCTGTGCTTCTCAAGACATTCAATGCATCCCTGTTGTCTTCCCTGTAACATTCCAGCTTGTTGACAAATACTGGCAGGATGCAGATAGGTGAGGTGAGAGTTGGAAGGGGCTGCATGCATGACCTTAGTCAGGTCCCTGAACACTTTCTGGCACTGTTGCGGTTCTGGGGGGGGTGAGGTGGCACTCAATGCCACTAACACCTCCCTCCCCATGACACACAACACTTGAGGTTTCCTCCCATGGATACACAGCAGTATCTCCATTGCTGCACTTCATCCAGTAGATTGAGTATTTCTACCATTAGAACACTGAACTCTATCCCTCAGAGGGCTATAAAAGGAATAAAATGTTGATAAATACTTTAATCTGGGCAATTACACATTCAGATGACTTGTTTAACCCTATACTGTCTGGCCGATATGTGACTCCAGACCCACAGCAATCCACTCAGTTGCATCAAACTGCTACAAATAAGTATAATAAAACCAGACGGGCCACCAGGACATCACAGCAGGAGTTCCTCAGCAGTGTCCTCGGCCCAACCATTTTCAGCTGCTTCATCAATAACCTTACCTACATCATAAGGTCAGAAGCGGGGGTGTTTGCTGATGATTGCTGGGTTCAGTTCCATGCACAACTCCTCAGATAATGACGCAGTCCATGCCGATGTGCAGCAAGACCGCGACAACATCCAAGCTTGGGCTGCTAAGTGGCAAGTAGCATTCTTGCCACACAAGAGCCAGGCCACCTTCCCTTGACATTCAATGGCACTACCATCATCAAATCCCCCAAAAATCAACATCCTGGGTGGTCCCCATTGACCAGAAATTTAACTGGACCAGCCACATAAATACTGTGGCTACAAGAGCAGGTCAGAGGCTGGGTATTCAGCAGCAAGTGACTCAACTGACTCCCTTTCCACCACCTACAAAACACAGGTCAGGAGTGTGATGGAATGCTCCCCACTTGCCTGGATGAGTGCAGCTCCAACAACACTTAAGCAGCTCGACATCATCCAGGGCAAAGCATTCTGCTTGATCGGCACCCCACAACTGCCATATGAATGCACACCAGTAAAAAAAAGTCAGTGCATCAGACTATATCACAAGACTCCAATTCAGATTTTAATTAAATATATTTATAAGGAAAAAACTCAGAACAGAACACTCTTTAGTATAGAATATCAATTAACGTGGTTAAGGATTGAAAATTGTAAATGCCAATTTATTCATTCATTGTGGACTCCTATTGAAGACAACATAGTCTCATTGTACAAGTTAAATGAATACTTATTGGTACAAGTGTAGTTTAAGAAAACAGTTAACATGGTTGTGTGGCTTAAGTAGTATGTTGTTTCTGCAAGACCAGAGCTCTCATGAACAACTTATTCAAGTTTCTCATCTCCTTCTTCCACCTCCTTTAAGCTGAGAACTTCCAGGGAAGCCTTTCCCTTTGTTTCACGTCGGATTAGTTCATCAATTTCTCTGAAGCAGCCAGGATCAATCAAACACACCTAAAGTAAAACCAGAAATAACGTAAACCACAACTATAGAAATGAGAAATAACAGCACAGCAGAAAAGCTATTTGGCCCATCACATCTGTGCTGGTGCTGGCTTTTCAACTGGATCTATCTAATAACATTAAACTGCTGTTCCCAAAATCCTTTTCCAATATCTATTCTAAATTATGTTGAGTCTGCCTCAGTAGCTCCTTATGGTAAAGCATTCCATATTCTAATAACCTATGCAAAAATACAAGTTGAGTGAGTGGGCAAATACATGGCAGATGAGGAGAAATTTCTTCACTCAGAGGGTGGTGAACCTGTGGAATTCTCTACCACAGAAGGCTGTGGAGGCCAAGTCACTGAATATATTTAGGAAGGAGATAGATAGATTTCTAGACACAAAAGGCATCAAGGGGTATGGGGAGAGAGCGGGAATATGGAATTGAGATAGACGATCAGCCATGATCATATTGAATGGCGGAGCAGGCTTGAAGGGCCGAATGGCCTACTCCTGCTCCTATTTTTCTATGTTTTCTAATAACTTATTCTAACATCCGGCTTTGTTCTTCTAGAATCATTTTCAGACCTGGAATCTCCCCCTCACATTTTTATGGCCCAGCTCCCTCGACGGATATTTCAAGTATGCCCAGATTTTCAATTGTCTCCCCCTTTTCCCCCCATCCAGCAGTGTCTTTCCCCACTCTTCTCCATCCCCAACCCCCATCATCTCTCGTCTCTCAAGCACAAGATGGCCTACCTTCATCCCTAAATGGTTCCATCCCTTCTATGACTATTCTTGTGTGTTTATAAAATTCCCTATTTCCTTTTGTGTTGACTATCTGTCTTTCATACTCCCCTCAGCCTTCCTGTTCCTTTTTGTTTCCTTTCAGTACCTTTTGTAACTCTCATGGGTATTATCATCTATCATGTACCTCTTTTTTTTGGAATCGCCGTCTTCATACCACCCCCCATATAAAAGAAAATTCACGCTAATGGTCCATCTTCAAAGTATTCATTTCTGCAGGTCTCACACCACTATTAACTCGTGTAAGGTTGTTTTGGGAAAATATATTGAACTTAAAACAGGGCTTCTAAGGTGCTGCATTTCTTTCCGTCATCCTCTATTTAAGGCACTAACTCTTGCAGGGGTTTGTTTATACCCAACGGGCTATTTCTCATGTGTGAGCCTATACCATGAATGTTAGCAGGCTGGGGAGAACCACAACTAAGCACAACGTGTTATCACTTAACATCCACACAGGTACCTTTCCTACCAAAAGTCATTAGAGAGCAATCAGGAGTGGGAATCCATCTCCTCGCTAACCCAGAGCAGCTGAAGACCCCGTTTGTTGCCCCAGCTGAGATCTGCTAATTCAGTACAGACAGGGCATTAAACCGAGACCTTCTGGTCTGTGTGGCTTAAGTTGCAAGTAATTCAATTTTTCCCCTTGCTCACCTTTGTAGGATTTTACCTCCTGGAATCAGTATTTTCCAAACATTATCAGGGCCATTGTTTTATGGTGATCGAATAAGTCAAATTTTGCTTTTATTACATGGCGTTAAAGGATTTTGACTAGTGTTTTGATAATAGCTTTCTGTGGCTCAATCCATTTATATTTAGGCCCACTGATTTATAACGGTTGAATAAATCAAATTCCATTTTAATTACATGGAAATACAAGATTTTTACTAATGTTTGGGGATAAAATTGTCTGTTTTTCCTTAAAAACCGCAAATCAATGGCATTGATTATGGTATGTCAGTAAACCAGGAATTCGGGTGAAACTCACAATATCTAAATCTTCAGCAAATTCTTCACTTTCCATCACTTTAATCAGTGGCTTCAGCTTTTCCTTAAGGCGCTTTCCATCCTTTACTGGGAGCCTGAGTCGAAGTCTCATGTGAGCACGTTCAATCTGCATACTCTCCTTTAGCAGTCTTATTACTTCTAGTGCCTTTATATATGGAGGGATTAAAAATACATTATTTCTAATCTACACATTGGACTATTTTATTGGGTACAATTTATGGCAGTATCAATACATCTTCTAGAGGTAGTCATGAAGAAACCAGTTCAAAACAATTGAGTTTTGTTTTAATTATAGTACTGTATTGATGAGAGTTGTATGTCAATCTAAAAATATAACTTGTGCATGTTTGATTTCTGTCTATTGGATCCCCATCCCCAATTTATGCATTTGATACCTTTATAAATACATTTTTAAAAAGCAATTGCATTTATATAGCACCTTAAGATGTTCTCAAGACATCCCAGTGTGCTGTATAATCAGTGGATTACTTTTGAAGTGCAGTCAAATATAGTCAAACTTGGCAGCTAATCTGCACATAGCAAAGTCCTGCAAATAGCAAATGAATGAATAACCAGATAACCTGCTCTTTGTGGTGTTGGTTGAGGGAAGAATGTTGGCTCGAACACTGGGAAGAATATTTCTTCAAATAGCACCCATGACATGTTTTGCGTCCCACTGATCAGGCAGATGGGGTCTTGGTTGAACATTTCATCCGAAAGCCAGCACCTCCAACAATGCAGTACTCCTTCAATATCCACTGAACGGTCAACCTACATTATGTGCTTACATCTGGAGCAGTTCAAGAAGAAGGCCGACCACCACCTTATCAGGGATCTGAGGGATGGGCAATAAATGCCAGCCTTGCCAGCGATGCCCAAATTACGAGAATGGTTAAAAAAATCTGTAGTGGGGTTTGAACCCCGTAACTTTGAGAAGCAAGTGTGCTACCAACTGGGTCAAGTGGATGTATCTTTCCAATGTTTAACTAAATATGAGAGCAACTTACAAAAAGCAGTCAACTGGTATAAAATAGCAAAGTCAGATAGATGTTGTATTAAGGTAAAAAAAAATATTTGCAAAACATAGAAAGAAACTAGCCTATCGTGTAAAATAAAGATCCTATTGCTGGATAGTGCACGTTATATATAGCTGAAGTGGTTCTGCCCTATGAACAAGACAGCCACTTCAATACCTTTTGGAAGTCTCAATCTCATTACTGGGAACCATGACTATCAAAACAAATATTCTGGCTTGATTACAGCTGTAAATTCAAATCCATTCTTCCCTAGTCAATGCCTCATGTTAATCTACCTGCTGCTTTGTACTCTTGTTGGCTTTCACAGAGTAGTGGATGTCCTTCATGGCTCGCTCAATCAGATTCACAGTGTAAGGTCTCTTAGTTTCAGGGTTGACACACTTCTCTACTACTATGGTTGCTATGTCTCTGAACATCTGTTCGAGCTGTGCATGCCGCTCCTTATCAGATACTTGCAATTCGCCCTTCGTCAGAATCTGGAAAAGAAAACATCTGTATTTGAAATGTAATTTTGATATATAAAAAGGAACTAGTTCACTAAACTGACATAATCCTGAGTGTTATGAACAGAGGCATCAGTATTTATTCTCATCAGTTTCTCTCACCATTACTGCTTATTACACTTTAACGTTACTGGTTAGAAGCAGCTTGGGAACAGACGGAGTCTAGAATATCCCGGATTCAACATTTATTCATGTTGTTCCTACAATAGTACTCCACATAACATCAATATCTGTAATCTCTGTGGCATCACAGCCAATGTGTAAAATCTCAATTTTCAGTGTGCTAAACTAAATTAAACTGGATCATTTCCATTCATTTCTCAGTGAACGTACCATCCAGAAAGGTACAGTATCGTTCCCATAAGGGAGGAAGGACAAAATAAGACAAATTACTCAAATGCACCAAACCCAGCCAGTTCAAGACTGTGTGGGGTAATTAATTTTTTTGTGCAATAATCTGATAACAATGTAAACTATTTTGCAATCTGGTTTTTAACTCCAAAAGAAATATAATTTGGGACACATCTCACACAAATGCTTGCTGAGGTAATTTCTAAAAGACTAGCCATTCACAGACTTACGCTGGTTGCAAGTTCCACCCCCATCATCCACTTTCCAAGAAAGTAAAAATAAATTGTATTAGAGGGGCACCGACAAAGTGAAATCTGTATTTACGCAGTTTGATTATTTCTTTACCTGGATTAATTATAGAAGTAAAATAATTTTATATTTAACTGTAATAGTGTAAAGGGCAGAAAAGGGGAAGAATTTCTGAAGTGTGTTCAGGAGAACTTTCCTGATCAGTATATTTCCAGCCCGACGATGGAGGAGGCATTGCTGGATCTGGTTCTGGGAATGAGATAGGTCAAGTGGTGCAAGTGTCAGTAGGTGAACATTTAGGGAACAGTGATCATAGTATCATAAGGTTTAGATTAGCTATGGAAAAGGTAAGGGAGCAATCTAGAGTAAAAATGCTTAACTGGGGGAAGGCCAATTTCAGTGGGATGAGAACGGATCTGGCCCTGGGTAAACTGGAATCAAAGATTGGCAGGCAAAACTGTAGTGAACAATGGGCTGCCTTTAAAGAGGAAATCGTTCAGGTACAGTTGAGGTACATTCCCACTAGGGGGAAAGGCAGGGCAACTAAAGTCAGGGCTCCCTGGATGATGAAAGAGATAGAGAATATGATGAAGCAGAAAAAGAGCACGTATGACAGATGTCAGGTGGCAAATACATCTGAGAATCAGGCTATATATAGAAAGGTCAGAGGAGAAGTGAAAAAGAAAATAAGAGGGGCAAAGAGAGGATATGAGAATAGAATGGCAGCCAACATAAAAGGGAATCCAAAAGTCTTCTATAGGCATATAAATAATAAATGGGTAGTAAGAGGAGGGGTGGGGCCGATTAGGGACCAAAAAGGAGACCTATGCATGGAGGCAGAGGGTATGGCTGAGGTACTAAACGAGTACTTTGCATCTGTCTTCACCAAGGAAGAGGATGCTGCCATAGACATAGTAAATGAGGAGGTAGTGGAGATACTGGATGGGATAAGAATTGATAAAGAGGAGGTATTAGAAAGGCTGGCTGTACTTAAAGTAGATAAATCACCAGGAGTGGATGCTGAGGGAATTGAGGAAGGAAATCATGGAGGTACTGGCCATAATATTCCAATCCTCCTTAGATATGGGGTGGTGCCAGAGGACTGGAGAACTGCAAATGCTACACCATTGTTCAAAAAAAGGGTGTAAAGATAAACCCAGCAACTACAGGCCAGTCAGTTTGACCTCGGTAGTGGGGAAGCTTTTAGAAACAGTAATCAGGGACAAAATTAACAGTCACTTGGACAAGTGTGGATTAATTAAGGAAAGCCAGCACGGATTTGTTAAAGGCAAATCGTGTTTAACTAACTTGATTGAGTTCTCTGATGAGGTAACAGAGAGGGTTGATGAGGGTAATGCAGTTGACGTAGTGTACATGGATTTCCAAAAGGCGTTCGACAAAGTGCCACATAATAGGCTTGCCAGCAAAGTTGAAGCCCATGGAATAAAAGGGACAGTGGCAGCATGGATACGGAATTGGCTAAGTGATAAGAAACAGAGAGTAGTGGTGAACGGTTGTTTTTCGGACCGGAGGAAGGTATACACTGGTGTTCCCCAGGGGTTGGTTCTAGGACCACTGCTTTTCTTGATATATATTAATGACTTGGACGTGGGTGTACAGGGCACAATTTCAAAATCTGCAGATGACACAAAACTTGGAAGTATAGTGAACAGTGAGGAGGAAAGTGATAGACTGGTGAAATGGTCCTGGGCTTCATAAATAGAGGTATAGAGTACAAAAGTGTGGAAATTATGATGAACCTGTATAAAACACTGGTTCGGCCCCAACTGGAGTACGGTGTCCAATTCTGGGCACCACACTTCAGGAAGGATGTGAAGGCCTTAAATAGGGTGCAGAAAAGATTTACGAGAATGATTCCAAGAATGAGGGACTTCAGTTACGTTGATAGACTAGAGAAGCTGGGGTTGTTCTCCTTGGAGCAGAGAAGATTGAGAGGAGATTTGATAGAGGTGTTCAAAGTCATGAGGGGTCTGGACAGAGTAGATAGAGGGAATCTGGTCCCATTGGCAGAAGGGTTGAGAACCAGAGGACACAGATTTAAGGTGATTGGCAAAAGAACCAAAGGCGACATAAGAAAAAACCTTTTTACACAGAGAGTGGTTAAGATCTGGAACGCACTGCCTGAAAGGGTGGTGGAGGCAGATTCAATCACGGCTTTCAAAAGGGCATTGATAAGTACCTGAAGGAAATAAATTTGCAGGGCTACGGGGAAAGGGCGGGGGAGTGGGACTAGCTGAAGTGCTCTTGCAGAGAGCCAGCACAGGCTCGATGGGCCGAATGGCCGCCTTCCGTGCTGTAACCATTCTATGATTCTAACTGTTATCACTTATCTTTAAGAATCTTCTTTTTCAAGCAACTATACAATTCCCGTTTAAAATTTACAGATTCAACAATGGCTTGTGATTGATAAATTCGAACTTCCACTTCTGCCCAGGGCCAGACTCCCCTCCACAGTGTTGCCAAAGCCAGAGGATCCCAAGAGGCCCTTCCCAGGGCCAGCAAATTACAGGACTTAATGATGCCAAACCAAACAACACTTACCCCTTGAGATCACATGCCAAATGACGGTGTCTATTACTCATTTTTTTAAATTTACTAATCAGGAATGCAATTAGACACATTGGGAATCCCAATTAGCCACGTATTGGACAACATTCTATACACAAAAAACATTTAATATATCAGATATATATAATATATAATAAAAAAATTATAAAGAAATTATAGCATATAGTTATATAAATTTCTCCATTTACAATATAAAATGTTATTTTTTATAATTCTTACATTTAAATATACTTCTCATTTACCTATATCAAATTATATTTAGACATAATTACATGTAAATTGTTCAATTTTACTGCGAGTAACGTCAGATTATTAGCTTAAATCTAATTCATTGTCAATTTAAAAAAAATTCTGTGAACAAATTCATTCAAAAGTTGAGCTTATGCTGAATATTTAAGAGTTATATTTTGCAAGGCAACTCGTTTCTTTTGTAGTTTCTCAAAACAGACCTGTTTACATATTTCAGTCAGTTCGTCTGTCTGAAATGCTGCAACACAATCCTCTTTCTTTGCCACCTGTCCCTTTGATACATTTGTAAATACTGTGTGAGTTTGAAGAACCTCATCAAGATCCTTTTCACTGAAAACACATAATAGTAATGCTGAGAGAGAGTTATGTTCACTAATGCATACAGAATTAAACCACACAGATCCTTCCTTTCTAAATAACCCAAACTTCACTATAATAGAATATCCAACAAGATAGCATTACTTAAAGGTTTCTATCCCCACATATCCTCTTCCTTCCCCAGATGCAGAATGAAAGCTGGATGATTTTACTGGGCTATCTCACCTCCTCCAATTGGAAATTAAAATTTTGGTAGACAAAATCCTACATAAATTTGATGCTTTTGATCCACATTTTACAGAAATATGCACTATTAACAGAGGTGGACCTTTCCTGACATATGCCTTTGTGGGTCAAAGGACTAAATATCCCTTCCATTATATTGGGTTACAACAACAACGCAAGACTACAGTCCCACTGTTATACATTATAAACTATGCTCTTAAAGATTTGACCTAAAACTGCAAAATAATTCTATTATGAAGTGAAATATAAATTCCCAGTAACTCGCTGCATTATCAGTTTTAAAGTGATTACATTAGAAACGGAGTGTTTTTTATTGCAGATGTCACCATTCATTAACTGACTACTAGAGCATCCTGGCCATTAGAGAAAAACACACTTTCCACTTGGATACAGATCAGACATAAAAAAACATGTTAATCACCCCCACCCCCCCCATACAGTGGTCATTTGTCAGCGAGCAGTTCCTTAAGAAATCTCACAAATTTCCATCTCTTCTGGTGGTGCTGATCGTTGCTAAGTATTCAATTTTCCCAGCTTAGATATCTTCCAGCATTGGAAAACTGATGAGGGCCGAAACAAAATGTTAGGACTCCTTAAAGAGAGAAATATAGGGCTTAAATTATATGTCCATAATTTGTTATCTAACTTCTTTTTGGGATGGGAAACTATTTTATCTTGTTGCACTCCTGCCCACTTTTTTCCTTAAATATTTATATTCAGATAGAAATAAAAATATTACTAAAAATGTATATGTGGGAATGATTACAATGAAAACAGTCTCACTACAATAGATACAAAAGCAAAATACTGTGGATGCTGAAAATCTGAAATAAACACAGAAAATGCTGGAAATACTCAGCAGGTCAGGTAGCATCTGTGGAGAGAGAATCAGAGGTAATGTTTCAGGTCGATGACCTTTCACATGACGAAAATTGTTTTTATTTCACTACAATAGATGTATTTCAACCTCTTCAACAATATTTTCCTCTAATCGCTCATACCCAATATTCTGGATAAAATAAACTGTATTGGCCAGATTTTGCTGTCAAAATAACGGTGCGGCTAATGACCCTTGCTGTTATTTATGTGAAAATGGTACAGCAACTTCAGGCAAGGAGCAGATGCGCGACTAAATGTGAAAATCCAGAAGTTGCTGTCCGGTTTGCGCCTGCTTTGCCGTTAGCTTCGCGAAAACGGCATTTCGCTTTATGCCTCACAATTGAAATGCATTGAATGGCGTGAAGTTGCTGTATCTGCGCAGTAGATAAAAATGAAACTCGCCACAGAAAGTTAAGTCTCGTCATTACAAGCGCAGGTATCCTTTTAACGACGTGGTCATTGTTAATTACTGCCAATCAGCCTCTGGCACTGAAAATAACTATTACAAGTGTGGAGTCTCATTCCTTCATATATTAATTGTTGTTGGAGACTTTAAGAATGTCAATTTTTTTTAATTACTTTTCCTTTCTGTCTCTTTTTTTCTCCCTCTCTCAATCCAATCTTTCTTTCCCTCGCTTTATGTACATTATTTGACATTGAATTTGCTCACTCTAATTTACACTTCCTTCTCAGTCCTTGCGCTGTTTATTTCTCAATCCTTCAATCTGGTTGGTTAAGGAGATACCCTGTTGGTCCCAGATGCCTGGTTTCCCTCGCTGCGCTATTGTCAGCTTGCACTTCCAGCAACTTAGTAGACAAAAATGTTTTGAGCTGAAGGATGCAGGGGCAAGGGGCAGAGGCTGTTAGATGGATGTTCTGCTACAGCAAAATCTGGCTCTGGGTGTGTATATGCTCCCAGCATAACCTCTGGCTAATGGCAGCATTGCAGCACTACCACTTGTTAGAGAGCGTAACTATAGTGAGACAAGTTAACATGGGCTGTTTCCATTATAATTTTGTATATAGGAATTCACGATGGAAAAAGTTGGTAGGAAGTGCACACAGATATAACAGAGTTAAAGTTAAATAGCAAAACTTAAAGCAATTTGAGAAGCAGTGTAGTGGAGTTGAATGGAGTACAGAAGTTGTACTGCATTACAGGCCAAGGAGCTAGGAGACAAAACTGAAGCGCTACAGTGCCAGCACTGGTGAGAATGTCTAAGTACAGTGTGGCATGTTTACAGTGGCAGATCCTATTATAAATGCAGATACTGTTTTGGAATGTATAATGGAAAGTTGACAGCAAGTGCACACATACACAAGACCTTTTATACATTATAGATATATGGGGGGAGAGAGAAAAAGAGAATGGTGTGAAATAAACTAAATACATAAGTGTGAATGGATGGGATAAGTTTATTTCTCAACAGAAAACCCTTTAAACCTGGTAATATAAAGTTGGTCAGTGGTATTCATGAATAAGCAGCACTGGCCTCCACTGTGCTTGGGAGGTGAGTGAGGTGAAGAAACTATTTCATTCTGAAACCCCAAGCCCAGCACCGAGAAAGTACTATTCCTCCTTTTAAATATGAACAGGCCTGATTTGTGAATGCCCAGGGTAGCAACCATTCTTCCAGCACAAACCAGAATCCAAGACTACTGCCTAATACTTCCAATGCTGGAAATCTGAAATGAAAATGGGAAGCGCAGGTTCATTTTTAATTTCAGAAACTGATGCCAATTATAAATCACTCCAAGAAGTCCGCCCTGTAACACGACAGGACTGACGAGGAGGATGTACTGAGGCTGTGGGTGCAGCGAGTGCTGTGTGTGGGGAGAGGTTTGCTGGATTCTCCAGATACTCACGCTCCGCTCCTCCAGCTCATCACCTTGTTCTTGTAACAGGCGATTTCGAAGCGCTTCCCCGCTCGCTTCATGCGGACGATCGCCACGTTGGTCAGGCGGATCTGGTTGGTGGGAGTGAAGATCGACATTGCGGCTGGGAGCCCGGCTCAGGCCCCGGGAAACAGGCGCCTCTCCGCCCGGCACTGAGCGCAGCAGCGGCCTGGCAAACCCCGGCTCCTCTCTCCCTCAGCGGCCTGGGCTGGAGTCTGTGCCCCGGCTCCTCTCTCCCTCAGCGGCCTGGGCTGGAGTCTGTGCCCCGGCTCCTCTCTCCCTCAGCGGCCTGGGCTGGAGTCTGTGCCCCGGCTCCTCTCTCCCGCTCTAACCGTGTCCGCCTCCAGAAATAATCCCTTCGGCAGAGCGATCGCTCCTCACCCGCGTTGTTCTTATTACCGGGAGTTTAATGGTAAATGTTGAAAAGCTGAGTGCGATGGTATTTACAGCCTGGGAAAGTGGGAGTCCCGGGCGGATGTTGTCCGGGGAGCTGTTAGGACAGGAGCGCATTGTTGCGCAATAGGGGCGGGGCGATGGGTGTCCAGGGGAGGGGGGCGATGGGTGTCCAGGGGAGGGGGGCGATGGGTGTCCAGGGGAGGGGGGAGAAGGGGCGATGGGTGTCCAGGGGAGGGGGGCGATGGGTGTCCAGGGGAGGGGGGAGATGGGTGTCCAGGGGAGGGGGGAGATGGGTGTCCAGGGGAGGGGGGCGATGGGTGTCCAGGGGAGGGGGGAGAAGGGGCGATGGGTGTCCAGGGGAGGGGGGAGAAGGGGCGATGGGTGTCCAGGGGAGGGGGGCGATGGGTGTCCAGGGGAGGGGGGAGAAGGGGCGATGGGTGTCCAGGGGAGGGGGGAGAAGGGGCGATGGGTGTCCAGGGGAGGGGGGAGAAGGGGCGATGGGTGTCCAGGAGAGGGGGGAGAAGGGGCGATGGGTGTCCAGGGGAGGGGGGAGAAGGGGCGATGGGTGTCCAGGGGAGGGGGGAGAAGGGGCGATGGGTGTCCAGGGGAGGGGGGAGAAGGGGCGATGGGTGTCCAGGGGAGGGGGGAGAAGGGGCGATGGGTGTCCAGGGGAGGGGGAGAGAGAAGGGGCTCAATGTCCAAAGGAGAAGGGGCTTGGTGTCCAGGCAAGGTCGGGGGTAGTGAGGGGGCTTCAACGTTAAAATGTCTCAAAGCACTTCACTGAGTCATGAAGAAAATGGACATCAAGCCAAAGGAAGGCAGATTAGGAAGAGTGACTAAAAATATGGTCAAAGAGTTGGATTTTAAGGAAGCTCTTAAAGGAGGAGAGGGATTTGGAGATGCAAAGAGGTTTAGGGAGAGAATCCTCTAAATTGAATCTAGGTGGCTGAAGGAATAACCGCCAATGGGGGGTGAAAGGCGAAGGAGATTCACAAGAGTCCAGTCAGCGGAATGGAGAGTTCAGTGGGGGGGTGGGAGGGCTGGGGTTGGTTGTAGGGTTGGGACCACAGAGGAGTTGGCTGTGTTTTTAGGGGGAGTTGATGATGGTAGTTTGGAAAGGGGGAAAGGAGAGGACAGTGCCTGAAGCAAGGGAATCATTTACAATATTGGGTTGCATGGGTGCCCAGAAGGGAAGTTGGCTGGTCAGGATTTTAGTTGGAGTGGCGTTGAGGGAGCAGGTCTTATGGAGGAGATGTGCTTGGAAGGGGGAGCGGGGGAAGGTGATGGAGGAGAAACTAGAAGGAGATCGGTTTCAGGGCTAGAGCAGGAAGAGGACTGTGGGAAAATATGGCTTAATGACACACTGGGCTGAATGGCGACCTCCTGTGCTGTATGATTCTATCTCGGCTCGTCTTTGAAGGGAGCGCTTTTTCAGAATCAACACAGACACTAGACAGTCAGAAAAAAAACCCAGAAAGGCGGCAAAAGAAGTTAGCAGAGCGGCTGCGAGAGAGAAATAACCTCTGCACTGTCAGCATGACAAATTGCAGAGTGAACAAGTGAACTAGTGTATGCATGTTCGTTATTTTTGTAACAATACGGGAACAGAAGTAGAACTAATTGTAGCAAGTAACTTTCATTGTTCTCGGTGTCCTGTATGTGGAATAAAGCAGCTTACAAACCAGACCAACAGACCCCTTGCCCAGTGTTAGTTCAGTCTGCCTTTGGAGAGATTAAAGGTGTACACAAGTTTAAAGACTAGGAGATTGGGTCCAGATCACAAGGGAGTTTCATTGTTACACTCCAAGCTAGCTGATACAGAGCAGTAGGATTCAACATCCATAAAAAGCAGGCAATCAGATTGCTTAAATAAGCGACTGACTCCACTTGACCTTAGTAGATACCTGCAACAGATTTGAATTCCTAACAATCTTTCATCTTCACTGATGTCCCAGTACCAGCTAGGAATAGGCGATTTGTTTTTAAATGCTTATACCATTATATTCTGTTTGTAGCGCTAGAAACGCTTCAACAAACGAATTGTCAGACCCCAGCTCGGTGTTGGGAAACTGGCTTTGGGGTCAGTCTGGTGGAGGGCGTAATTGAGAGTGGGCTTAGGGTTGGGGATTAGGAGATGGGATCGACAGGTAGCAAATGGCGTGTGAGGGGCAGGGATGGGGAAGAGAGAAGCGGGCATGGGGTGAGGGGAAAGGAATTAGGCGTTGTTGGGAAGATGAAGGAGTAGGGAAGGGGAGTAGATCGGGTGTAACCGAGCAAACAAACAAGGTTGCATCTGACTCATTAGCATATTAAGAGCACATTTTCAATGCAGAATGCTTGGCTGTACGGATGAATACACTGGCTTAATGAAATCTGCAGATCCCAAGCTGAGCTATTTTTAAGAGAATCGTAAACCTGAAGATACCATAAAGAAAAGAGAAGTAATATACTATGGACAAAACACTCTATTTTTGTCAGATTCAGACTCCCATTCAGATAGGTGCTCAGCTGACAGCTCACTCGTAAGAACGTTGCCCACAGTACTTGTCACAGGGGAATGGCTGCCACGTCTCCTGGCCTCAGTCTTCCACGGAGTATGTGGAATTTTTCCCAAAGGACATGCCAATCCTGTGCTAATCATGTCGGCATCTCGCTTATTCCATGGTGCTGTGCACTGTGTCATGGGTACTGTGGTTTGTATCGATCAGCCCACATTTGCCCTCCAGATAAACAACCTTGCCCAACCAGCTCTGTCCGATGACAGTAGCTGTGACTGTGACATGCAGCACGGGCATTGCCATCGGTTGTTCCCTCTTGCCAAACTGAAGCGGGTAGGAAGTTCACTCTGCTCCACTCAAGTGCACTAATTATGTGACCCTTTGCATCTTTCCTTTGAGCAGGGTGGATACCTCATCATAGAAGAGAGTGATGTCAACATAGGAACAGGAGTAGGCCATTTAGCCCCTTGAGCCTGTTGCGCCATTCAATGAGATCATGGCTGATCTGTGACCTAACTCCATATACCTGCCTTTGCCTCATATCCTTTAATAACTTTGGTTAACAAAAATCTATCAATCTCAGATTTAAAATTAACAATTGATCTAGCATCAATTGCCATTTGCGGAAGAGAGTTCCAAAATTCTACCACCCTTTGTGTGTAGAAGTGTTTCCTAATTTCACTCCTGAAAGGTCTGGCTCTAATTTTTAGACTATGCCCCCTAGACCTGAAATCCCCAACCAGCGGAAATAGTTTCTCTCTATCCACCCTAGCTGTTCCCCTTAATATATTGAAAACTTCGATCAGATCATCCCTTAACCTAAATTCTAGGGAATACAACCCTAATTTGTGTAATCTCACCTCGTAATTTAACCCTTGAAGTCCGGGTATCATTCTGGTAAACCTACGCTGCACTCCCTCCAAGACCAATATATCCTTCCTACGGTGTGGTGCCCAGAACTGCTCACAGTACTCCAGGTGTGGTCTAACCAGGGCTTTGTATAGCTGCAGCATAACTTCTACCATCTTGTATTCTAGTCCTCTAGATATAAAGGCCAGCATCCCATTAGCCTTTTTGATTATTTTCTGTACCTGTTCATGACATTTTAATGATCTATGTACCTGGACCTCCAAGTCTCTTTGGACCTCCACTGTTTTTAGCTTTTCACCATTTAGAAAGTACTCTGTTCTATACTTTTAGGTCCAAAGTGGATGACCACACATTTGCCTACATTGAAATGCATTTGCCACAGTTTTGCCCATTCACTTAATCTATCAATATCCCTTTGTAATTTTATGCTTCCATTTACACTGCCTACAATGCCGCCTATCTATGTGTCATCAGCAAATTTGGAGATGTGGCTTTCTATCCCATCATCTAAGTCGTTAATAAATATGGTGAATAGATGAGGCCCCAACACAGATTCCTGCGGGACACCACTCGTCACATCCTGCCAATTAGAGTACCTGCCCATTGTACCTGGCAAACTGTTACTGTGCCATGTTGGGCATCTCTGAGCGACCAATAAAGTCCCCTGAATAAAATGACTCTTTAAACCTGGACTCTACTGAGGTATGCACTCTGCTTGGTTTCTCATACAGGGTCAGCGAGCTGAATCTGTTCATGTTCCACTTAAGTTGCACTACCCTAGTTTCCCTCAACAGTTGAATTCTGAACGATGTTCAGTGAGTGCTTTGAAACCCTGCATATTGGTTGCTTTATGGCCTAACCTGTCGCATTAATCTCTCTAGCGTCCTCCTTCTGTGATATGCTCGACTGCACCAGCAGAGTCTCATGGCCTGATTAGCTGGCTCAGCAAGCTCCTCAATGGATAGATGATGTGGGGTACCTGGTTTATCACCCACTTGTCAGTTTCCCAGGGTTGCAAGGCCACAAAGTGATTGGCATTCTCAACCAATTCATTTGAAGTTTTGTATTTGTGGCCTGGTGATCAAAGGCTTAAATGATCATGAACAATCCCTAGAAATTGATCTCTCAATGTGAATTCACTTATTTGTTCTGCTGACTTTGTTTTCTCCCCCTCGAACCATAGCTTCCTCACCATGTATCTTTAGAGGAAATTCTTGATATGTGCAATTAGGTTCTTATTGTACCACCCTACACCTACACCATAAACCTCTTGTGTCAGATCAGAACAGCCAAGGATTGCATGTTTCACAGTATTGTAGCCTTTGGCAGCTGAAGGCACGGCCACCAATGGTGGAGCGATTATAACAAGGGATGCTCAAGAGGGCAAAATTTGAGGAGCGCAGATATCTCGGGGGGGCGGGGGGCGGTGGGGGTTGTGGGGCTGAAGGAGATTACAGAGATAGGGAGGGACGAGGCCATGGAGGGATTTGAAATCAAGGATTAGAATTTTAGGGAGTGACTTTTAGAATATGGGACCTAGACAGCTGAAGGCATGGCCAACAATGGTGGGGTGACAAAGAAGGGGATGCACAAGAAGTAAGAGTCAGAAAAGTGCAGAGTTCGGGATAAGGGTTGTAGGGCTGGCGGAGGATACAAAAATAGAGAGAGGTGAGGCCATGAAAAGATTTAAACACGAGGATGAGCACTTTAAATTAGAGGCATTGGTGGACCGGCAGCCAATGTAGGTCAGTGAAGACAGGAGTAATGGATGAGTGGGAGTAGGTGCTGAACAGGATACGGCAGCAGAGTTTTTACTGAGCTTAAGTTTACAGAAGATGGAGATGGGAGACTGGTCATAAGAGCATTGGAGGTAATAAAGGTATACATGAAGGTTTCAGCAGCAAATGGGCTGAGGCAAGGGCAGAGGCAGATGATGTTACAGAGGTGTACGTACGTAGGTGGTCTTTGTGATGGAGAGGGTATGCGGTCAGAAGCTCAGCTTGAATTCGAGGTTGCAGTCTGCTTCAACCTGAGACAAAGGCCGCGGAAGGGAATGGGTTCGATGGCTGGGGTCCGGAACTTGTTGCGGATGCCGGAGGACAATGGCTTCAGTCTTCCCAATGTTTGGATGGAGGACTTTTGGCTCATCTCAGAGTAGATGTTGGACAGACAGTCTGACAGAAAAGACAATGGAAGGGTCGAGAGGTGGTGCAGAGGTAGAGCTAGGTGTTGTGTAGGTGGAAGGTGACTTCTTATCTTCACATGATGTCAGCAAGGTGTAGCATGCAGATGAGGAAAAGGAGGAGACAAGGATAGATCCTTGGATGACTCCAGAGGTAACAGTGTGGGAGCGGAATAAGAAGCCATTGTTTGAGATGCTCTGGATGTGATTTGATAGGTAAGAATGGACAATCCCACTGAGCTGGACAACAGAGGAGAGGTGCTGGAGGGGAATGAAGTGGTCGAACATGTCAGGCTGCAGAGAGGACGAGGAGGGATAACACATCATGATCACAGTCACAGAATCTAATTTGTGACTGATTAGGGCCATGTTGGTACTATGGCAGGGGCGGAAACCTGATTGGCGAGATTCAAACACGGAGTTGTGGGAAAGATTGGCACGGATTTGGAGGTGGCAACATGTTCAAGCACTTTGGAGAGAAAAGGGAAGTTGGAGTTTTCCAATATTATCCTTGCTAGTCTCCCAAATTCCAACTCGTCCAAAATCCCTGTCACTTGCATCCTGACCTGCACTTTTTATCCATCACCCTATCCTCTACAATCTCTACCAGCTTCGTATTGTCTGTTGTACCAAAATCCTTTTACTTGCTTAAAAATTACTCCATTGACTTGCTCCTTCAACCTGCGGTAGCCCTATACCCCGTCCAGTGCCTCAGCACCTTGACTCTGATTACCTATGCACCTTGTCTTAGTGCTTGGTCCAACCTTCTGGTACTCTTGCCAATTGTTCTACGACAGCTTATTTTGTGCTGTCCTATATGAAGCACTTTGGGATACTTTATTATGTTGAAGGTGCTATGAAAATGCAAATTATTATTGTTTATTTCTCTTTCAGTCTTGAACTTTATCTTTAATATCACATTCTTTTTTTTCCATTTTAAAGTGAGCATATCCAAACATCAGCAGCAATGCAGTGTGTTAAATTGGTAGCACTCTTGCCTCAGGGTCAGAAGGTTGTGGGTTCAAGTCCCACTCCAGAGACTTGAGCACAAAAATCTAGCCTGACACCCCAGTGCAGTACTGAGGGAGTGCTGCACTGTTGGAGGTGCTGCCTTTTGGATGAGACATTAAACTGAGGCCCTGTCTGCCCTCTCAGGTGGATGTAAAAGATCCAATGGCACTATTTTGAAGAAGAGCAGAGTTCTCCCCGGTGTCCTGGCCAATATTTATCCCCCAATCAACATTTAAAAAAATGCAGATTATCACATTGCGGTTTGTGGGAGCTCACTGTGCGCAAATTGGCTGCCGCGTTTCCTACATTACAACAGCGACGACACTTCAAAAAGTACTTCATTAGCTATAAAGCGCTTTGGAACGGTGAAAGGCGCTATATAAATGCAAGTCTTTTTTTTGGGTCTGTTTTAGTTGCCCAGTGTTCAGGAGTTAATGTCTGGAGGTTTGAATAAAGTTGGTTGACTCCCAGCATGCTGGGCGGTGCCCAATGGCGGCGCTGGGAGAGGAGTGAGGAGGGAAGTCGCCTCTCTGCAGCTTTGCTCAAGATTCCTGCTGAAACGCCGAGCGGGAGCGGGATACTGTGCCGGAGCCGCCATGTGGGGGTTTGTTGTGCTGGTGTTGGTGCTGTCGGCCTGTGGGCCGGTGTGCGGGGAGCAGCGCGATGACGGTGAGGCCGCCGAGTCTTTCTGTCCGCTTTCACTGCTCGGGGGTTGTTGTTTCTCTGATGGCCACTTTCGGGGAATCGTTTCCTGCGCCGTTTGATAACGCGTGTTTACAATTATTTGCAAAACATTATATTGTCCCCGTTGAAGTGATCGATCACTTTCTGCCCAATAGTTTCCCACATTACAACAGTGAGCACACTTCACAAAGTACTTCATTGGCTGCAAAGCGCTTTCAGACATCGGGTGGTCGTGAAAGGCGCTATATAAAGGCAAGTCTGTCTTTCTTTCTAAACCTCCCCCCTTTATAGTAAATAATGGAATCCAGCGTCTTTTGCTTGGATACAGGCTCTGAGCTCTTTAGTTTGATTATTAAAGGTGGGTATTTAAATGGATAAAAACATTGCAAGAGGGATATAGATTTAAAAAAATGTAATTCAGTTCCTCTCCCCTCATCTAAACCAACCTAATCCCCCATTTTATAAACGATCTAGACATGGGTGTAGCGAGCAGCATTATAAAGTTTGCAGATGATAGGAAACTTGGCAAAGTAGTAGATCATGATGAGAATAGTTATAGGCTTCAGGATGACATAGACAGGATGGTGAAATGGGCAGCAGCATGGCAGATGGCGTTCAATGTGATGCACTTTGGGAGGACGAATGGAAAGACTGTATTCTATAAATGGCACGATTTTGAAAAGTGTAGATGAGCAGAGAGACCTTAGTGTCCAGATGCACAAATCCTTAAAGGTGGCAGGGCAAGTTGATAAGGTGATTTAAAAAAAAAAGCATACGGGTTACTTGGGTTTATAAATAGAAGAATATAATATAAAAGCAAAGAGATCATGAGAGAACTTTATAAATCACTGGTTAGGACTCAGCTGGAGTATTGTGGACAATTCTGAGCACCATACTTCAGGAAAGATGTAAAGGCCTTAGAAAGGGTACAGAGGAGGTTTACCAGGATGTTACCAGGGATGAGGGACTTCAGTTATGAGGAGAGCTTGGAAAAGTTAGGACTGTTCTCCTTGGAACAGAGAAGGTTAAGAGGTGGCCTAATAGAAGTTTTCAAGATGATGAGAGGTTTTGACAGAGTAAATAGGGAAAAACTATTCCCTCTGGCGAGTGGGTCAATAACTAGAGGTCATAGATTTAAAATCATTGGAAAAAGATCGAGTGGGGAGACGAGGAAACATTTTTTCACTCGGAGAGTTGTCGGGATCTGAAACACTTTACCTGAAAATGAGGTGGAAGCTGATTCCATAAATAATTTTAAGAGGGAGTTGGACAGGTACTTGAGGATGAAGAACGTACAGGCTTATGGACAAAAAGTGGGATATGGGACTAAGCACGACCTCTCTTTCAAAGCACAGGCACGACGGACCGAATGACCTCCTGTGCTGTAAGTTTCTGGCTCGGCCTCAACTGGAGTATTGTATCCAATTCTGGGCACCGCACTTTAGGAAGGATGTGAAGACCTTGGAGAGGGTGCAGAAAAGATTTACGAGAATGATTCCAGGGATGAGGGACTTCAGTTACGTGGATAGACTGGAGAAGCTGGGGCTGTTCTCCTTAGAGTGGAGAAGATTGATAGGAGATTTGATAGAGGTGTTCAAAATCATGAGGGATCTGGACAGAGTAGATAGAGTGAAACTGTTCCTGTTGGCAGAAGGGTCAAGAACAAGAGGACACAGATTTAAGGTGATTGGCAGCAGAACCAAAGGCGACATGAGGAGAAACCTTTTTACTCAGCGAGTGGTTAGGATCTGGAATGCACTGCCTGAAAGGGTGATGGAGGCAGACTCAATCACGGCTTTCAAAAGGGAGTTGGATAAGTACCTGAAGGAAAAAAATTTGCCGGGAGTGGGACTAGCTGAAGTGCTCTTGCAGAGAGCCGGCACGGGCTTTATGGCCTCCTTCCGTGCTGTAACCATTCTATGATTCTATCTCTCATTATTCAATCCAGTGGGCTCTTGAATGATTCTTCTCCCTCTGCAATTCTTGGAAGCCGAGTCCAAGTGTTGATTACTCTTTGTGAAGAAATTCTTCTGACATTAGACCTAAATTTGCCCATCACCAGCATGAAATTATCCCCTTTTTTCCTACTGTTATGATTTACTTTGAGGTATTGTTCAGTGTTTACCTTTTCTACCATTTAATATTTTCTATACTTCTGTAAGATTTTGCCTCAGTTGCTGCCCTTCAATAACAACTTGCATTTATCGAGCACATTTAATGTAGAGAAACATCCCACGGCACTTCACAAGGCATAAAGAGAATGGATGCCGAACCAAAGGAAATATTAGGAGGAAATATTAGGAATGGTGACGAAATGCATGGTAAAAGGGATGGGTTTTAAGGAGGGCCTTAAAGGAGGAGAGAGAGGTAGAGAAGCTAGAGAGTTCAGGGATGGAATTTCAGAGAGTGGGACTTAGACAGCTGAAGGCATGGCCACCAATGATGGGCGATTGAGGCCAGATTTAGAAGACTGGAGAGTCTGGGCTGGGTTGTATAGAAAGAAAGAAATAATTTGCATTTATATAGCGCATCAGGACGTTCCAAAGTGCTTCACAGCCAATGAAATACATTTTGAAGTGTAGTCACTGTTGCAATGTAGGGAAACATGCAGCCAATATGCCCATAAGCAACAATGAAATAATGACCAGATAATCTGTTGTGTTAGAGGGTTATAATGTTGGACGGAACATTGGAGAACTCTTTTACTATTTGAGTAGTGGCATGGGATTTTTATGTCCACCTGAGAGAGGAGACGGGACCTTGGTTTAACATCTAATCTGAAAGACAGCACCTCCAACAATGCAGCACTCTCTCAGTACTACTCTGGAGGAGATTACATAAAAAGATAGAGGTAAGGCTATGAAGGGATTTGAAAACAAGGCTGTGAATTTTAAATTTGAGCTAATGTAGGTCACTGAGGACAGGGGTAATTGACAAGCGGGACTTGTGCAGGATAGGATATGGGAATCAGAGTTTTGGATGAGCTGACGTTTACAGAGACTTTTTTTTCCTTTCTAGTTCGCATCTTTGATACCTGGAACTCCTTACAGAATTACGCATTGTCGTTGTGGCATATTAGACACTACATCTGCTCTACCATTGTTGTTGCCATGGGAGTTTGGGCAGCTGTTGAGTTCTTAAGTAAAAACCACAACAAGGTAATAAATCAGTACAGAGTTCTGTATCTGCATGACTTGTAATAGAGGCAACAACGTATTGAGATGTGGGTTTCTGACTGCCACTCTGCTAAGGGTATCAATCTTAGTTATGTGAGGTGCTGAGCGAAGGCTTGACATTTCTTCGTGCGTGGGTGGGTTGTGGTGGTGAGTCGAGGGAAAATCAGAGTGAAGATCACTTCTTGGTCACTGTAATGCTTGAGACTTGGAAACATAAGAACATAAAAATTAGGAGAGGTGTAGGCCATACGGCCCCCTGCTCCGCCATTCAATAAGATCATGGCTGATCTTTGCCCTCAACTCCACTTTCATGCCTGATCTCCATATCTCTTGATTCCCCGAGAGTCCAAAACGCTATCTATCTCAGCCCTGAATATACTCAATGATTCAGCATCCACAGCCCTTTGGGGCAGAGAATTCCAAAGATTCACAACCCTCTGAGTGAAGACATTTCTCCTCATCTCAGTCTTAAATGGCTGACCCCTTATCCTGAGACTGTGTCCCCTAGTTCTAGACTCTCCAGCCAGGGGGAAACAACCTCTCAGCATCTACCCTGCCAATCCCCCTCAGAATCTTGTATGTTTCAATGAGATCACCTCTCATTCTTCTAAACTCCAGAGAGTATAGGCTCAATCTCTCCTCATAGGACAACCCTCTCATCCCAGGAGTGAATCTAGTGAACCTTCATTGCATCGCCTCTAAGGGAAGTATATCCTTCCTCAGATAAGGAGAGCAAAACTGTGCACAGTACTCCAGGTGTGGTCTCACCAAAGCCCTGTACAATTTTAGTGCGACTTCCTTGCTCTTGTATTCCACCCTCCTTGCAATAAAGACCAACATACCATTTGCCTTCCAAATTGCTTGGTGTACCTGCATGCTGACTGTGTTTCCTGTATGAGGACACCTAAATCTCTCTGAACACTGACATTTAATAGTTTCTCACCATTTAAAAAATATTGTTATTCTATTCTTCCTACCAAAGTGAATAACCTCACATTTCCCCACATGATGCATCATCTGCCACCTTCTTGGCCACTCACTTAACCTGGCTATATCCCTTTGCAGGCTCTTTGTGTCCTCCTCACAGCTTACTTTCCCACCTAGCTTTGTATCGTCGGCAAACTTGGATACATTACACTCGGTCCCTTCATCTAAGTCATTAATATAAATTGTAAGTAGCTGAGGCCCAAGCACTGATCCTTGTGGCACCCCACGAGTTACAGCCTGCCAACCCGAAAATGACCCGTTTATCCCTACTCTCTGTTTTCTGTCCGTTAACCAATAACAACCTTTTATGTGGCACCTTATCGAATTCCTTTTGGAAATACTACATCCACTGGTTTCCCTCTATCTACCCTGCTAGCTACATCCTCAAAAAACTCTTAATAAATTTGTTAAACACGATTTCCTTTTCATAAAACCATGTTGACTCTGCCTAATCATATTATGATTTTCTAAATGCCCTGTTACCACTTCCATAGTTGATGCACGGAGACCTGAAAATAATAATGAAAAAACAGATGGGTCGACATTTAAACAATTTATTGTTACACTAGTAAATCTTTAAAGTATTGATATTTGTATCTCAAAGTTAAGTCACTTTGAAAATGGATGTTTTGAACAACTACTCTTTTTTTTAATTGCTGAAGAATACCAGATTGTTTTGATTGTGTAGAGAATAAATGCCCGCCCTTGTTGGTTGCATGTATACTGTATCTGAGAAGTGCGCTGGTTCCTGTTGTGAAAAGGTTTGGTGTTAATATGGAAATTGACTATATTACTGGAAATTATTTTAAACAGCAGAAAGAAGAGATAAAGGATATCAATGTGCCAAAAGTTGCCAAAGAAGTGATTCAAAATGGGCATTTAGTCCAAGAAGAAAAAGAAGTTCATGTTGCTGGGGTGAAGATTTTCTTTGGCTCTCAAACTGGTACTGCTGAGGTATGTGCTTTTTGTGTTGTCATATTAAGGATAAAGTTGAATAAAGGTTGATGTGGAAGTTGGAGCAATTTGAAAGAATTAAAAAAACTTGCAAGTTTTTTACATTTATTAAACAAGTTAATAATGCATATTTTCTCACTTTAGCATTTATCTACTAGCTCTCTGTCTGTTTTAAAGTTTTATGGTATAATGTTAGTTCAAAATATCAAAAAAATCAGCTTGGAAGCAGTTTCACCAAACTGCTTTCAGCTACTTGCATGTGGTTGGGTATAGTGTGAAGAATTACATAGGTTTCTGTTTCCCTTCATAGCATGGAAACAACCGTTAACATTCTAGCTATTTACTGTTATAGCACATATCCTTTAGGAACTGTTGAAATATTTATCACAATTCTACATTAACATGGTTGCCAGGCTGTTCCAAAGTGGCATGCCTGAAGATGGAGATTGGAACTGAGACGATCCTCTATGGCAGAGACAGTAATCAGATATCTGGGCCAGTCAGGCCAATAGCTCTCCGGGCGCTGTTATTGATTGACCCAACGCTCTGGCTCATTGATGTAACCTAGAGGGGTAGACTAGTCTTTTGATTGCTGGATTGCTTCTACTAATCTCCAGAAACATTCCAAGCCAGTGCGCTGACATTCGGACACTGGCTTGCGGGGTTATTTGCAGATTAGTAGGGATGTCCAAGCTTGTGTCTTCGTGGCCTGGGACCTTGTGTATCAAGGACCATTTAAATCCATGCTCCCATTCATTTGTATATGTCACGTTGATGATACCAATAGATCTTTATGCTCTGATTTAGGATTTATCCACCAATGAGGCAACTGTGCTAAAAGCAGCCCATTTCAAACCTCCAAAATTCAGACAGGACAAACCAGCAAATAAAAAATATAAGTGAAAATAAGATTGGGGTTCAAAGGCTGAATTGTCAGGGCTTGGGCCACAGGTTGGACACCCCTGGCTTAATGAGTGGAGTGGTCCTAGCTGGACAAAGATTGGGATGCTTACCATAATATGTTTGTCAGCTGCAGTTTGGCTGATTAAATACCAGGAACATAGGAATTGCTAGATGAAAAAGGTCTTTCTAGTTTGCCTTCTACCACCCTGGTAGTTACATGATACAATAATCGAGTTGCTGACTAATCATAGCACTCAATCTCTATCAATTTGTGTACAAGAGACCCAGACATGAGGTGACGAAAACCCCAGTGGTTGAAAGCTTTGGGAACCATAGGTCCGAAGTCACCCGTTCCGCCCAAGTATCCCTCACTTGAGGAGGGTGTCCCGAAGTTTTGTCTGTTGTGAACCTGCACTTGTGGTCTTACTCCACCTGACCTCTGCAACCTTCAGAAATATGTCCCAACTCGCACCCTTTTCTCTTGAGTGTGGATTATTGTGCATCTCCCTCCCTTTGCTCCACCACATGTGGCAAAGCCTTCAGCCTTCATGCCCCGCTCTCTGAAATTCTCTTCCTAAACCCTTTTGTCTTACCGCAAGTCTCCCCACCTTCAAAAACCTTCTCAAAACTTGTTTCTTTGATCACTCCTTCCCTTCTCCTGATTCCAGCTCAGTGCTCATTCCACCCCTTTATGAAGCACCTTGGGACATTTCTGTACATTAAACGCACTGTATAATTTTGTCGCTGTATGGTGTATCCCTACAGAGGAGAGTGTGCACCCCGTATCGGGCAAACAGAAACTCCACACGTGCATTTGTCAGGTAGTTTGGTTTGGAGACTCTTAAGGTTATTTATGAGTATTCATTAGTCAGACACACATCTGCTTTGTGGGGGAGGGTGGAAATTAGAACACACTGCTCACTCACAATGCTGTGACTTGGATTTGAACTTCGGTTGCTATGGCCACAATGCAGAGTGCTAACACTAGTGCCAGACAGAACTTTTGCGCAGCGCATCTTTTAAATTTTGATTGTCTAAGTGTTATTTATTTTTTCTTTCAATCTTGTATTCTAGAGGTTTGCCAAAACTCTTGCAGATGTCGTACAAAAACTTGGATTACCTGTGGAAGTTGTTGATCTGAAGGAGTATGACCCAGATGACAACCTGGTGGATGAGGTTAGTTATTTATATTGGTTAGTTTCTATACTGAGAGGGTCAGACATATGAGCATATTTTATAGGGAAAACATAGGTAAGGTGTACTGAAGAGTAAGTGTGGTTTAGTGCAAAGAAGGACCTTGAAATGTAAAAGTATTTTGAACATTGGTTATGCTAACTAATAAAATCTTGGATGATTCTGCATTTTTTAAAAGCAAATCCTTAGCTTGCATTATAGAGCTTTTTTCCTCCCAAAAATTGGAATTCTGTCACACAGCTTTTGTTAGTATGAGTAATTTTAACAATACAAGCTATATCGATACTATAAAAGTACAACCATCAGCACCCTAATTCCAGAAGTTGTGTTCAAAAACAGTTGCCTTCCTGTTGCACATTTTCACCACCATTTATAATTGTGTTGAAATAACCTTGCGTCAAACAAAAATTAAATTGATTATTGTATTTTAATGTATTTCATAGTTTTGTTCCAATAACCCAGAAAATTGCAATTTTTAATCGTCTATGACTAATTAAAATTTATATGACTACAATTTTAAAAAAGTCTGGTTTTCTGAGATGTGTTTTGAAATAAAAGTCCAGATAGCTGTAATTATTTGCAAAATTTCCTACATTCTGGTCTTGCCTAGTAGTCTTTACAGACCCAAATTATGATTGATGATTTAAAAAAGTTAATTAATGTAAACAGTAGTTTTACCCAGGATAATAGATTGGGGAGAACGATAGATGGGCTGAGGGTATACTGCGGAAATATATTTTATGCTCTAATCTGCTTATTTAAAAAATATACTTTTTTATGTGTGCAGGTTTCCAGTAAAACACTCTGTGTATTCATGGTTTCCACATACACTGATGGACAACCAAATGAAAGTGCAGCCTGGTTCTGTAAGTGGTTGGAAGAGGCAACACATGACTTTAGATATGGCAAAACCTACCTCCGAGGCTTGAGATATGCAGTATTTGGCTTGGGCAACTCTGTTTATGTAAATCATTACAACACTGTAAGTATATTGTCTTTGCTTCTGTAAAGTTGACAGCTCAAGGTTCTGCTGTATGGCTGCAGTCTTTAAAAATACATACAAAATATTTGAACTATAATGTGATAAGACCCAACTGCCTTCTGAGATTTTATTGCAACTTGACCAATGTCAACAGCTGATAGAGGGGTGGGAGGCGGTTCGTGTGGAGCATAATCATCGGCATAGACCAGTTGGGCAGCATGGCCTGTTTCTGTGCTGTAGATTCTATATAACTCTGTACAAATCTAAAATTCTGATCTAGGTTGCATTCTTTTGGTTGTCTGTGATTTTTTTTTTTTCTTAATTTTATTTTTACTTTGTTAAAACAGATTAGTGCAGGGTACATTACTATAGCACCTGGGGGAGGTGGGGGGTAAAAAGGTGCTCGTAATACAGTAGTAAGATCGCAGCCATCATAATGAGTCATGATGTGGAGATGCCGGCGTTGGACTGGGGTGGACAAAAATGAGAAGTCGCACAACACCAGGTTATAGTCCAACAGATTTATTTAATTTTTACAAGCTTTCAGAGCGGTTCGCTCCTTCCTCAGGTAAGTTAGCAGTGAGAGAATCTCCCAAAATTCACAATTTAAACACAGACAAAATCTATTCAAATCTTTCCCTACATCAAAGACACACTAAGAGCACAGCTGTGCCTGTTACTACTTTTCTGCTCAATAGTTATGTATTGCCTATGGTTACACATGTATATTACGTGTCAACATATTTTAATATCTGTTATATGAAGCATGTGGTAGCGTAGTGGTTCTGTTACTCATCTAGTAATTCAGAGGCCTGGACTAATAATTCAGAGAATGTGAGTTGAAATCTCATCATGGAAGTTTGAGAATTTGAATTCAGTTTTTTTAAAAAACTAGTAATATAAGGATGGTACTGTACTAGTAAAGGTAACCATGAAGCTGTCGGAAAAACCCAACTGGTTCACTAATGTACTTTAGGGAAGAATGAAATAACAACAGACAATGCTGGAAACACTCAGCAGGTCAGGCAGCATCTGTGGAGAGAGAAACCCGTTGGTTAAATAGGTTGTTAGGGAAGAATACCTGTCAACCTTACCCGGTCTGGCCTATACGTGACTCCAGTCCCACACTAATGTGGTTGACTCTTAATCACCCTCTGAAGTGGCCTAGCAAGCCACTCAGTTGTATCAAACGGCTACAAAATGGTTCAAGAAGAAGGCAACTAGGAATGGGCAATAAATGCCAACCTTGCCGGTCTCGCCCACATTCCGAAAATGAATAAAAAACACGATGGGTATATTTACATTGAAGACACTACATTGATCTCAGAATCGTGCATGTTACAGGGGCTTGGAGGGAAACGTATTCCTTTGGAGTTACAAATACTGTTTTCCTGACCTAAATTCATTCTTTTTCACGATTACCCATGTAGATAAACATTGCATTTTAATTTTTTTTATTCTTACAAGGATTCAAATATTCTTTCTGCTGATGCTTTTTTGCACACTGCATTTCGTATTCACAACTTTACTGTGAACAGCAAAATAAACTCTTGCAGCTTTATCTGATCTGTGCACGTCATTTTCAGGTTGGCAAAAATATTGACATGTGGCTGTGGATGTTGAGTGCCAGTCGTATTATGACCCGTGGAGAGGGTGACTGCAACGTGGTAAAGAGCAAACATGGCAGCATTGAGGCTGACTTCAGTGGATGGCAAGCCAAGTTCTTGAGCAGACTACAAGCACTCTACAAAGGGGGAAAAAAAGAATGTGGTTGTAACTGCAAAAAGGGGAAATGCAAGTCCAAAGAGAAGAAGCACAAAGAGGAATCCAGTCAGAATGATGAAGTGCCAGAAGAGACGAAGGATCACAGTAGTGGAGAGGTAAATTAGAACACAATAAAGGTACTCTACTGAATGTACAGAATTGCAATAAATGCTCACCTCATAACTCTGTCCTCCATCATCTTAAGTTTGGCGGAGGATGGATTCAGCTTGCATCGGTAAACGCAGAGTGGTTTTCCCATTTTCACAGAATCGTTGCTAAATGTCTAACTTGGGTATTGTTAACTTGAGTTCTAAAGCCAGATCATCCTAGCGTAGCGATGTACAAGACCTTTTCCCCCCCACCTCCACCTGCTCCCCCACAAATGTGGGAAAACGTGACCTCTCTCAAACTGTCCTGTGGTTTCTGTAATCGGTGTGCTGTATAGAAGACCATATAACCACTCGCAAAAAAAAATGCAGTCACTTGTGCAGTGAGTGTTCTATTACAGTGGGAGTTCACTATGCTCCTAAATTTTCTCTGTAATATGCAGACACTGGGAATAGAAAATAAATATTTCTAGCACTAGTTTTTATGATCGCTATCTCATATTATCATTCCTAACTTATTAGTTAAATACTGATGTTGAGTAGTTTTATAAAAATAATTTGGGGTTTGGGAGGTATGAGGGAGACTCCTGGAATGGACCTCAAATTCAGTACCATCTAGTTGCCTCCTTTCACGTCTACTGAGCTCTGTTCCTTCCTGCCAATAGTTCTCAATGGAATCACTTCTAAAGTTAGCTCTTTCTTTTGTAAGTGCTGACTTTCTACTTGGTGCACTTGAGTGCCAGTTAGCATCACTAAACATTGGCACTATCAAGTGAGGCTCCAACAATAGTGGAGAAGGGGAAACTGTTATTGACCACTGAAGCACTCTTTCCCACACCCGTAACCCTGAGAGGACTGACCTTATTCATTACTGAAGGTAAGAAATACTGTAGTTAAGGGCAGTCCCTGGACCCCAACCTTCTGTCCAAGTGGCGTAGGCCATCTGCAGGCCACCAACAGCGAGGCAGTGCCAAACCACCATTGGCCTAGTAGCCCTGGACCTCAAACTCTCAGCAGTCCCAGACCACAGACTTGAACCATTGACCTGGCCCAGGACAGTGCCCACGTTTTAATCACTGGACTGTGCGTTGGTCCTGTTACCACAACTCAGACCATGACTATGACCCATCAGACAGATCACCTCTTCTTTGGCCCCTAAGCGAGCCCAGCTCATTCAATTTCTCCCAGCCAACTCTGGATTCCTGGCTATAGGGAATGTCTTGGCCCCACTTGCTGGGCAGGCTCTGCACTTTTTTCTTTGGTCATCGTTTAGACCATAGGACTTTATCTCATACCAGTTTCCATCCAAATGGTATTTCCTTTAACTATGTATAGCTTAAGTTTGTACCTGTAACTTCAAGTCTATCTCCTTTATCCATTAACATGAATGTACATTGTCCTTCGGTCCCCCATTTAAAATTTTCATCCTCCCTGCTCAAATCCATTCATAGCCTCACTCATCCTCATCTTTGTAATTTCCTCCAGCCCTACATTGCCCCCCCCACTCCCCCCCAAACCCTCCGTTCCTCCGACTCTGGCCTTGTGCATCCCCCCCTCCCTTTGCCCCATACTGGCAGCTGTGCCTTCAGCCACCTTGACCCTCCCTGTACTCCTCTGCTTCTCCACCTGTGGAGCCAATACAAATGCTTGTGGTATTGATCAGGTGTGGTAGGGAAGAAATGCAACAGGCCACAAGGATGAGATGCAGCAATAACCACTCTGACATTATATCAACTTGCACCTCATCACGTCCTCAGGAAGTCCCAAAGCACGTTACAAATTATTAAGTGCAGTCACCATTGCTGTGTTCACAGATATCCTGCTTACCCATTACCCTGTCCTTGCTGAGAGCTTGGGGTCTTCGGCTAATAGTGCTTTGGCGTTGCCTTGCTGTTGGTGATTATTGCTGCATCTTGTCCTTTTGTGGCCTGTTGCAATTCTTCACTACCACGAGCATTTTCAAATTCCCCTTTGGTAGGGCAATAAAAATGAGGCTTAGCCAGCATCACCAACATCCTGAGAATGAATTAAAAAAAAATAATAATTTCAATTTCCAATTTGAGTGGCAGATTTTTGGAAGTGAAAAGTTATTTAAAGATGAGCATTTCTTAAACCTCTTTTCTCTTTTCCCCAGCATTGATGAGGTCTAATAAATTCAGGTTATTATAGCTAGTGCTTTTTAAATATTTAGTTCATTGTATGGAGCAGTTTGAGACATAACATGATAACGCACTATATAAATGCAAGTGTTATCAATTTTAGCCTCACTGAATTAAGTCTCACTCTTTTGTTTCCTGAATCAATGCACACCATTGACTCCTGTCAGCGACACATTGGATCAGCATATGCATCATTGGCCATTGTAACTACACACCATCAATTTAAGACTAGCTGACTTACAAAGTACTTACGGTTTTGTGTTCCTTGTTAGCAAATCTTCTGCCGGTTGTTGAAATAGGCTATCGAAGCTGAAAAATCTGTAACTGAACTCTGGCATTCAACCTTTGTTGTGCTGTGAATATGTTGCGTTGCAGCTCGCTGTCTGTGTGCAATGTTCTCTCGGTGTACCTGCTTTGAATTTGTTTCATACAGATGACTGCTTCAGGTCTAGTGTTTACAACCTATCAGTCAAAGCAACAATAAACAGTAGGGGTGATTTCTTGATCCAGTGCTCCCAGCATCTTGGGAATCGTAGGTGCAGTCTTCTACATAGTTCAAATTTAAAAAAAAAATTTGAATGCACAAATAATGCATTTTGGTGAGATTTTTATTACATATAAGACAGAATGGGATCTCGATCAGTAGTATGGAGAGAAGGTCTTAACTGAGAGGTATGTAATCAGTGGGTCTAATTTTGCTGTAGCAGTGCATCTAGCGGTATCTGCCTTTAGTTAGACTTGCCCTTGCACGTTTAACTTTTAAAATTTTTTGCGTGGTAAGTTGCTGAAAGCACGAGCTGATAACGGCGCAGCAAGGGAAACAGGGCATCTGGGACCTGAGTGAACAGGGCAAGTAACTGTGTATCTCCTTAACCAATTAGATTGAAGGATTGTGAAATTAACAGCACAAGATCTGAGAAGGAAGTGTAAATTAGGGTGGGTGAATTCAATGTCAAATCAGGTTACAGAAAGAGAAATAAAGAGAGGGAAAGAAAGATTGGATTAAGAGCGAGGGGGGAAAAAAAAGACAAAGGGAAAGTAAAAAGAAAAACGTTTTAATTTTAAATTTGACATGTGTAAAATCTCCAACAACAATTAATACTTGAAGGAATGAGACTCCACACTTGTAATAGTTCATTTTTAGTGCCAGAAAGGTTGATTGGCAGTAATTAACAGTTATCATGTTGTTAAAAGGGTACTTGGACTGGAATGGGCAAGACTTTCGTTGGCGGGTTTAGTTCGTATCTACCGCGCAAATACAGCAACTTCACGCCATTCAATGCATTTCAGTCGAGAGCCGGACAGCACGACGCTGTTGTCGTGAAGCTAATGGCGGAGTGGCAACTTTTGGATTTTTGAGTTTAATCGCGCATCTGCCCCTTGAATGAAGTTGCTGCACCATTTGTGCATAAATAACGGGGAGTGCCATTAGCCTCACCATTATTTTGAGAGGAAAATCTGAGCCTGTGAGTTAGAACATGTGCTGTTGAAACTGATTTGAACAGGAATGGAGACAAAAAGAGCGGCTTCTCTCTTCCAGTTCACCATACAACTTGAGAGTACTATGCCATGTGGGAAAGAGAATGTAGTATCTATATACCATGGATAGATCCTAATACACTTGTGACTCGATGGCCGGGAAGTCCAGAACCAGGGGTCACAGTCTAAGGATAAGGGGTAAGCCATTTAGGACAGAGATGAGGAGGAATTTCTTCACCCAGAGAGTGGTGAACCTGTGGAATTCTCTACCACACAAGGCAGTTGAGGCCAACTCATTAAATATATTCAAGAAGGAGTTAGATATATTTCTTAAGGCTAAAGGGATATGGGGAGAAGGCAGGGACAAGGTACTGAATTTGGATGATCAGCCATGATCTCATTGAATGGCGGAGCAGGCTCGAGGGGCCGAATGGCCTACTCCTGCTCCTATCTTCTATGATTCTATGACTTCGTTGAGTGTGATATTTAGTCAGGTCCCTCCATTGGATAAATTCTGTGTCTAGTGAGTGCCTTGATTTATATCTTTGTGAGTTATTTCTTTGCCCTGATTTGTCACCACCTCCACATATTTACCAGTAGTTTCGACAGGTCGTAAACATTCCTCTGTGACTTTAACACTAATTCCGTAGCTGACCAATTGCATGTTTACTGTGGGTTTTTGTGTGCAAACTGGAAGTATCATAATTTGGTAAACTGGAATGCCTGAAATGAGATTTTATTGCAAGTTGTTGTAGGTGAGGCGAGGCTTGTGGATGGATAAATCACCACTTTGTTTGTTTGTATGATCCACAGTTAACTTTGGTTGATTTTGGTGAGTCTTATTCTCAGGTTTTGATTTGCTCTTAATCCCTTCCAGGAAGAAATGTTTGAGACGACAAGCGAAGAAGAATCTGGGGTGGAAGATGGTACTGAAGCTGCTTCTGTCATTGATGTAGAGGACCTGGGCAATGTTATGAACAACATGAAACGAGCAAAGGTATGGGCCCATTTATCACAGTACTGATACAATCAACCAAGGTTGTCCTTAATCAATCAGAGCCCTGGCGCAAAACTAAACTGAGATTCAGGAAGACTGGATTTAATTAATTGCTTTCAGTATAAATATAGATTGCCTTCATTTTTATGTTACATTTTCTCCGTCTGTGGTGCAAAGTGACCCTGGCATAAATTTTCATTTATGATTTTTGAAGTTCAGAGATCTGTGTTATTGGTTGATGGATGAGACTTATGATAGAAAGCTGTCGTTTAAAAAGATTTGTTTCAGCCAACTTAAAGGAATTTTCAAAGATAAGCTTCATAATGGCCTTATCCCAATTGAAAGTCCCAAATAAAAATCTTCCTACGGACTTTCCCATTTTAAAAGTGTCCCAAACTGCCTGTTAGGCTTGCCTGTAACCTTTGACTTTGACGCTGTCACTTTAAGAGGATTTCCAAGGTTAATCTGAGCTTTGAGGTGTACCACTGGACCCGTCACAGAGAAGTGTTGAAAAGCTGCTTGGAGACTGTGTGCAGTTGCAAGCTCTGGCCAGCGGCGGGCATGGAGCAGTCTTGTTTATTTTTAAAGTCAGCCTTTCTCTGCCATGTTTCCTGCTGTGTGAGGGAAGATATTGTGAGGTTGGAGATGGCCTCTAAATTAAAAAAAATATTCTGCTGGCTTTATTTTTATTCCGAGCGGTATATAAGGTGGTGGATGGGGGGAGACTCACGCCTCAGGAACGTCGTGGGATATATATTCACAATCCTTTATTCAAGGGTTCAGGTTTGCAGCCTAATATTAAGGCTCAGCTGCTTGATTCACCCCATAAAGTTTCTTGCAGAATTGGGTGAGCTGCTTTCTTCCAGGGGAGAAATGTTTTTAAAAAAAACTATCATGCAGACTTTGCCAAAAGATAAAATAATTTTGTGTATTCCTGTTGAGCCTGCTTTTTTTTTTTGTTTCCCCCCCCCCCCCCCCCAACACCAATATTTGCTCATCACTTAAGCCCATTTGTTCTTGGGTGTATTTTAATTACTGTACTGCCTCTTAGAATTGTATCCCAATCCTCTTTACTTTCCATGTATTGGTTAAGGAGCTTTACAGATTGGAATGTGCTTGTCAGTTTCAGCTTGCAGCTCAGTAGCACCGGGCAGGAATACAAATTAAATGCATATACACGTATGCGTATAACATCATCTTTATGAAGATAAGAATGATCAATGCCAGTTGTACAGTATTCACAGAAAAACCAACAGTTGTGGACAGCATTGATTTTTTTCAGTCACATTGTACATTACATGGTGCAACAAAAATAATATATTTATGGCTAGTTTTAGTTAGTGGCTGCCCCTGTAAATCTAGTGACTGTACATAAGCAGTGTCTGTTACAAGAAGATCTTTGAGCTGAAACTTGACAGGAAATGACGAGAGTCCAGTTAACTCCCGTAGTCAGAAAAGGTTGTAAGTAAAAGACTGATTAGATTGCGAGTCTTGTTACTTTGTCTACTCGAGGCTTTCGACTGTAACTATTCACGTAGATTTTCTTTTTAATTGTTTAATAAATATGTTTAATACCTTAAACTAAAACAAGTATGTTCTGATGCGATGCTCCAATGCTTTCAAAGTGAGAACTTATGGAGGCTTAATCTAGTTCAGCGCCTTTTTTATAGCAATGATCAAACAGATATAAAAACAGAAAATGCTGGAAATACTCAGCAGGTCAGGCAGCATCTGTGGAGAGAGAAACAGAGTTAACGTTTTGGGTCGATGACCTTTCGTCCGAACTGGAAAAAGTTAGAGATATAACAGATTTTAAGCAAGTGCAGGGGCAGGGAAAGGGCAGGGAAAGGGGGGGGGAGGGAGGGAAGAACAAAAGGGAAGGTCAGTGATAGGGTGGAAGGCAGGAGAGAGTAAATGACAAAAGGGATGATAGTACAGGAAACTCTTTGGTATCCGGCACCGATGGGACCAGGATGGTGCCGGTTGAATAAAAATTCCGGATGATGGAGAGGGTTATCTACCGAGGCTATTTTTAACAAACAAAAATAAAAAAAATCAAGAAATGTGCAGTATACAGTAATTGGGTACTCACCTACAGAATGTTGTGTTAAATGGATGGTGGAAGATGCTTGATTAAGTACAGTACTGCCAGTTGAGGGTAATCCATAACTCTTTAATTACTTAACAGTAAAACAAAACTTATAAATGACTATACAGTACTGTAGTTAACTGTACACTTATTCCAAGTCAACTGGTTCATCAGGAATATCCATGCCAGCTGGGTCATCAGCATCATGCACTTCAACAGATTCCACAGATTCTTCAGGCACTTCCGCTGCTTCGACTCTTTTGGAAGCTTTCTTAAACATGTTGCGGATGTCGGTTTGCTTAGTGGACTCTTGCCTTTTCTGTAGAAATATGGAGTTGCATAACTTCTTGGGCAGAGTAGCAAGGCTGTCTTTCAGCAAATTGGAGGATTGAAGAAAATCCTTCTGCAGCTTTAGCCCAAGAAATCTTGTTCTCTTCAGAAATCTCATCCTCTTCACTTTCCTTTTCTTTCTTTGGATTCAAAACACTCTCAATTATTTCATCATCACTTAGCATATGCACAACAGCAACTTCTCTATCTGCATCAACCCACTGCTCGATATCACTTTCACTGAGGTGACGTAGAGGGTTTGCTGGGCCTACATTTTTCACGATGCCAGCCATTTCCGTTATTGTACTCTTCTTGGGACGAACATTGAACCCATGAAATTTCTCCTCTGAAGAAGAACCTTCAGCAAACATTACAGAAGGCCACAATTTGCACCAGGCTTGCCTCAGAGTGTGACCTTTCACCAAGTTCCAGGAACATGCAACATTATAGATGACATCTTTAATACTGTATTCCTTCTGAAATGCGTGAATATTGTCATCTTGATTTATCAGTTTACGTAGGAAGTCTTTCTTGTAATGACACTTCAGATTTTGGATAACGCCCTGGTCCATGGGTTGTATGAGAGAAGTTACATTTGGTGGCAAATAAATGGTGAAAATATTTCCCGAAACCAACTCGGATTCATGCGGATGGGCTCTACAATTATCAAGCAATAAAATGCATTTGCTATCTTCAGGATTCCCTATTTTACGGAAATATTCCCTCACAGATGGAACAAAAATATGATGGAACCAATAGGAGAAGATTTCCTTATCCATCCAAGCATATTTTTGATCTTTGTACTCAACAGGTAAGTGCCTCACATTTTTAAATGCACGGGGATTTTTATACTTCCCAATAACAAGAAGTTTAACCCGGTGTGATCCAGCAGCGTTCGCACATGTTAGCACGGTTACACGATCTTTATTTTTCTTGTAACCTGAAGCATTAGCCTCACTAGCCCCAGCAAGCGTTGATTCTGGCAAAAACCTCCAAAACAAGCCAGTTTCATCGGCATTATATATCTGTGCTGGCGGCAAATCATGTTGCTGCACAATCCGATTGAAATAATCGCAGTATTCTTCTGCGGCGTCGTGATCAGCTGATTTCTTCTCCCCGGAAATATCGAGTCGTCGTATCCTGTGCCGTAACTTGAAGCACGTTAGCCATCCCTTGGAGAAAGCACACTTGTCAGTGAGCTCCATCCTTTCGTAGAAATCCTTCGCTTTCTCGATTAGCATGGGTCCGGAAAGTGGAACACCCTCTGAATGCTTAAGAGAAAACCACTCATAAAGCACGGTATCCAGCTCTTCAAGCTTAGGCTGACGAAGCGTACGCCGTTTCTCTACACTCTTGGATGTCTCCGAGCTTGAATAAAACTTGAGCAGCTTATCCTTCTGCGATTTGATGTCGTAGATTGTTGACGAACCGATTTTGAATTCATTCATAATGTTGATACGCTTATCTCCCCTTTCTATTCGTTGGCATATCTCGATTTTCTGTTTTAAAGTTAACACCACTCTCTTCCTTTTGCTTGGACCAGCTTTTGAGAATTCCATAATGCAAGATGGGGGAGATAATTCCCGATAAAGATGGAGAGACACACAGTCTCTTCCGAGCCACCATTTTTCTATCAGCAGCGCGGGAGACACACAGTAAAATGGCGGATCAGAAGAGACTACCGGCAGCATGGGAGAATCAGACTCCTGTTATTGCGGTGTTCGGACCTCCCACAGCGCAGGGAAGCCGAGTAGTGGCACTTTGGAGAACTACCCCCACTGACTAACTCGCTGTTTGCGGGAGACTCAGACTCGGCAACATTGCCGGTTAATGGGGAGGAGTTTTCGGAGTATGAATTTTGCCGGTTAATAGAGAATTCCAGATATTTAGGTGCCGTTTAAACGAGAGTTTCCTGTACAAAGCAAAAGGAGATGGTAATGGGACAAGTAAAGAAACAAAAGATGAGTCTAGAAGGGGTGTAAATGGGAATGGCAGGACAGCTGCCATGTGAAAAAATAGGGGCAGAGGTTATGGTCTGAAATTGTTGAACTCGATGTTGAGTCCAGAAGGCTGTAAAGTGCCTAATCGAAAGATGAGGTGTTGTTCCTCGAGCTTACGCTGAGCTTCGGTGGAACAATGCAAGAGGCCGAGGTCAGAGTGGTCAGAGTGGGAGTGGAGCGGGGAATTAAAGTGACAGGCGACCGGAAGCTCGGGGTCAAGCGTACGGACTGAATGGAGGTGTTCCGCAAAGTGGTCACCCAATTTGCGTTTGGTCTCCCCAGTGTAGAGAGACTGCATCGTGTGCAGCGAATACAGTATGCTAAATTCTAAGAAGTACAAGTAAATCGCTGTTTCACCTGGAAGGAGGGTTTGGGGCCCTGGACAATGGGAAGCGAGGAGGTAAAAGGGCAAGTGTTCATCTCCTGCGCTTGCACGGGAAGGTGCCTGGCGAAGGGGCGGGGGTGTTGGGGTGATTTGAGGAGTGGACCAGGGTGTCGTGGAAGGAGCGGTCCCTTTGGAATGCTGAAGGGGAGGGGAGGGGAAGATGTGTTTGGTGGTGGTGGGATCACGCTGGAGGTGGCGGAAATGGCGGAGGATGATCTGTTGAATGTGGAGGCTGGTGGGGTGAAGGGTGGGAGGGGATGGGGTGAGAGCAGAAGTGCGGGAAATGGAACTGACATGGTCGAGGGCCATGTTAGCCATGGTAAAGGGGACTCCTCGGTTGAGGAAAAAGGAAGACATATCGGAAGCACTAGTATGGAAGGTGGCATTGTCCGAGCAGATGCGACGGAGAAACTGGGAGAATGGAATAGAGTCCTTACAGGAAGCGTGGTGGGAGGAAGTGTAGTCCAGGTAGCTGTGGGCTTGTAGTGGATGTTTGTTGATAGCCTATCCCCAGAAATGGAGACAGTGAAGTCGAGGAAGGGAAGGGAAGAGTCGGAGATGGACCATGTGAAGGTGAGGGAAGGGTGGAAATTGGAAGCAAAGGAATTACCAAACAGAGTTTGCTTTACGTTTTCTTGGGCACATTATTGAAAAGTTACCCAGATCTCAAGGCAAGAATAGACACTCGGAAGTGTGGAGGTTGGGATTGATGCATGAAGGTCATCTAAGATATTAGAGTTGAAATAATATAGGATAAAAAGAGGCAAAAAATCTAGCACCTGGTACAATATCGCCATTGTTATAAAACAGTTCATCCTTTGACTCAGTGACCCAGGCCAAGGGAACTCTGCTAGTATATTTAAATAAAAGTCTTGTAGCCAGCTTGTGCCCATCTCCAGATGTCACAGTTCAAAGTGGCACAGATTTACAAGCAATCCTTTTCTTTTTGCAAAAGAAATCACCAGCATTCTATATTATCATAACTACATTTGCAGTTGTAGTTTCAAACAAGTATAGTTTTCCCTAATTCGGCACCATATCATTCAACATATTGGCCTGGATTTTGTGGTCAGCGGCAAATGAACGGCGCTTGCAGTTCATTGTACTTACACTTGCCCACAAACTTTCTATGGGCTTTTGCACTGGAATTTGCGGCGCCCGCTACAGAGCATCTGGGACCTGGTACAATATCGCCGAACAGGCCGAGCAACTGTGTATCTCGTTAACCAATGAGGTTGAAGAATCCTTACTCAGAAACGCAGAATCTGAACCAAAAAGTGTCAGTTAGAATAGTTAATTCAATGCCAAATCATGTACAGAAAGCAAAATTTGAGAGAAAGAAAGATGGGAATAAGAGAAAGATAAAAAGGACAGGAAAAAAAATAAAAATTTATATTTTTTAATTTTTAAAATCTCCAACAATAATTAAAATCTGAAGGAATGAAACTCCACATTTGTAATTTTCAGTGCCAGAGAGGTTGTTTGGCAGTAATTAACAATTATCACGCAGTTAAAAATTCACTTACACTGGAATGGACAAGCCCTAACTTTTTCTGGCATGTTTAGTGGGCATCTATCATGTAAGTAGCACAAATTCATGCCCTTCCATGTATTTCAATGCCGAGCCTCTCGCCAAGGTACCGGTGTAGCGAAGCTTCTGGAGGAGCAGAGCAACTTCCTGATTTTTGCATTTAACTGCGCATGTGTGATCACCGGTTTGCTGTCCGATTTACACTTTAGTAACAATGAGCGCTGGTAACTTCACCTTTTATTTTTACAGCAAAATCCGGGCCATTGCATAGCAGGGGTCCCAGAACAGATTCCTGTGTAACAACACTGGTTACCTTATGCCCAGACAGCACTTTCCACCCTTTAGTCTCAATCAGTCGAAGCAATTTATCAACTATTCCATGAGTCTCAAATTTCCTTGTCAGAAAATCCAGCTAAACTGGATTTACTATATTATTTTTGTCCACTTTCTTTGTTATTCTCAAGGAATTCCAGTAGGTTTATCAGGTATGCTCTATTGCTTCTAAAACCCATACTGTTGATAGCTGTGCTTTTTAAATATTAATTTACAGAGTATTGTAGAATACAGTCAAGCATTTTCCCTCTGGATGTTCGGCTAACTGGCCTGTGATTACTAGGTTCAAGCTGGGCTCCTCCAGTTTTGAATATTGGAACTACATTTGCCATCTTCCAGTCCTCCGCTATTTCTCCAGGATTTATGGAACTCTTGGAATGGTGGTGGACCATTAAACAACTAACGGGAGGAGGAGGCTCCGTGAATATCCCCATCCTCAATGATGGTGGAGCCCAGCATGTGAGTGCAAAAGACAAAGCTGAAGCATTTACAACCATCTTCAGCCAGAAATGCCGAGTGGATGATCCATATCGGCCTCCTCCTGAGGTCCCCACCATCACAGAAGCCAGTCTTCAGTCAATTCGATTCAGTACACGTGATATCAAGAAACGGCTGAGCGCACCAGATACAGCAAAGGCTATGGGCCCCGACAACATCCCGGCTATCGTGCTGAAGACTTGTGCTCCAGAACTATCCACGCCTCTAACACTGGCATCTATCCGACAATCTGGAAAACTGCCCAGGTATGTCCTGTCCACAAAAAGCAGGACAAATCCAATTCGGCCAATTACCGCCCCATCAGTCTACTCTCAATCACCAGCAAAGTGATGGAAGGTGTCATCGACAGTGCTATCAAGCAGCACTTACTCACCAATAACCTGCTCTCTGATGTCCAGTTTGGGTTCCGCCAGGACCACTCGGCTCCAGACCTCATTACAGCCTTGGTCCAAACATGGACAAAAGAGCTGAATTCCAGAGGTGAGGTGAGAGTGATTGCCCTTGACATCAAGGCAGCATTTGACTGAGTGTGGCATCAAGAAGCCCGAGTAAAACTGAAGTTAATGGGAATCCGGGGGGAAAACTCTCCACTGGCTGGAGTCATACCTAGTACAAAGGAAGATGGTTGTGGTAGTTGGAGGTCAATCATAGCCCCAGGACATCGCTGCAGGAGTTCCTCAAGGCAGTGTCCTAGGCCCAACCATCTTCAGCTGCTTCATCGATGACCTTCCCTCCATCATAAGGTCAGAAGTGGGGATGTTTGCTGATGACTGCACAGTGTTCAGTGCCATTCGCAACTCCTCAGATAATGAAGCAGTCCATGCCCGCATGCAGCAAGACCTGGACGACATTCAGGCTTGGGCTGATAAGTGACCGGTAACATTCACTCCACACAAGTGCCAGGCAATGAGTATCTCCAAAAAGCTAGCGTCTAACCACCGCCCCTTGACATTCAACGGCATTGCCATTGCCGAATCCCCCACCATCAATATCCTGGGGGTCAACATTGACCAGAAACTTAACTGGACCAGCCACATAAATACTGTGGCTACAAGAGCAGGTCAGAGGCTGGGTATTCTGTGGCGAGTGTCTCACCTCCTGACTCCCCAAAGCCTTTCCACCATCTACAAGGCACAAGGAAGGAGTGTGATGGAATACTCTCCTCTTGCCTGGATGAATGCAGCTCCAACAACAGTCTAGAAGCTCGACACTATCCAAGACAAAGCAGCCGGCTTGATTGGCACCCCATCCACCATCTTTAACATTCACTTCCTCCACCACCGGTGTACCGTGGCTGCAGTGTGTACCATCTACAAGATGCACTGCAGCAACTCGCCAAGGCTTCTTTGGCAGCACCTCCCAAACCCGCAACCTCTTCCACCTAGAAGGACAAGGGCAGCAGGCGCATGGGAACACCACCACCTCCAAGTTCCCCTCCAAGTCACACACCATCCTGACTTAGAAGTATATTGCCGATCCTTCGTCGCTGGGTCAAAATCCTGGAACTCCCTCCCTAACAGCACTGTGGGAGTACCTTCACCACACGGACTGCAGCGGTTCAAGAAGGCTGGCTCACCACCACCTTCTCAAGGGCAATTAGGGATGGGCAATAAATGCTGGCCTTGCCAGCGACGCCCACATCCCATGAAACAAATAAAAAAAATCCTCCTTTTAATTCCTTGAAAATTTTAGGATGTATGTCATCTGCCCCAAGAGTTTTGTGACTATTTAATCCTTCCAGTTTCCGCGTGACACAATTTTTACCCACTTCCATATGTTATGGGTCACTTGGCTGGAATGTGCTCATCGTCTTCATTTGTGAAAACTGATGTGAAGAATCCATTTGATCACTTAATGGATAAAATCATTTATCTGCCAAACCCATATCATTTCATATTATAACCCAATTTGTCATTTAATCGACCGACCTGTTTGATCTTTCTTCTACTCTTAACGTTGCCGTCAGTGATTTGTGTCTCTACATCTGTTACTTTGTCTTTAGGTGTCCTCAGTTGATTTTTCTAAGTACCTTAACCCTCCATTTTCAAGTATAAGTAAAGTAAACTTGCTGGTGTCAGCCTGAAAGATGTTTGCTTTTGATCAGTGCAATGAAAACTATGGAAATACTCGAGCATTTTAGGCTTAGGGAAGGTTTTCTGCTTCTTTTAAGATTTTTATTCTCCCCGATCCTTCCAAAAATCAAACAAAATATAAATGCCAAACTTGAAGGAGTTCAGAGTACAAAAATTTCTATATTAAAACTGGCAATTGAACTAAGTCAGTGAATAGTATATTTGTAGTTTCAGAGCGAGTAAACGTTGCAGATTGTTTAATAAATTCCATAAACGTTTTCTGGTGGGCGTTTTTTAAAAAAACAGCAAAAATTTTTTGACAACCTGACTGGAAAAAATCTGAATCAAAGTAATGACTGACATTTTTCCATTGATTCATAGTGGTGACAGAGAGGCAGTAAGAGAACCAGATTTGTGTCACTGAGGTAGAAGACCATGACACTTGTCAAATATGGCCAGTAGTCTGCTTACCTTGTGTTGTCTTTCTTGGGTGCTTAATTTTCGGTCTTCAGTGGTAGATCATTGGTCACTTGATTGCTGTGTTCAGTTGCATCCTGATCAACTCTGTAAGCGTGCGCCTTTAGTGGCGATGAACAAAGATACTGTGCTAATAAATATGTTTACAACAATTATCTGCCTGTTCATATCCAACCTGTGTCACGAATTTGTCATGCCTGGAGATGTTCATAAAAGATTTCTGCCTGTTCTTTTCACTGGAAGCTGCTTCAAGCTTACAAATTCGGAAAGCTATAAATAAATCCCCAATGCATCAAATGTTGGTAAAGTTCTCTGCAGTTTTAATAAATGGATTGCAGATTGAGATTTGTTTTGTCTTTTGTGCAATGTCAATACTCTCTCTGGACACAGGTGGTGCTGTTACTCCTGCAAACTCCTGTCTCCCAGCTTGGTTTCTCCTGACACTAGGTGGCGCTGCTGTTCCTTTCCCAAGTCTGCTTTTGGCCCTCACAAAATTTTAAAGTAGGAATTTAGGCAGAAATAAAAGTTGATAAAATGTAAGTTTTATTTCTTTTGTGATCTCCCCTTTTTCTGTTGACAACCTCCGCCGCCCCTCCCTGCTATTTTTTCACTGTTTTGGGCTTTGGGTGTCTTACCTTGGACCACTTGCTCCTTCCTGGCCAGGTTTTGGTCTTTGTGGCAGTTGCAACAGGAACTAGCACCTCTTCCCCTGCCATCTTAGGCCTTGGGCTTCTGGCACTAAGCTGACAAACCAGCAATTACTTCTTTAAATTGCTTTGTAGCACTACACTCTTCTCATAATGTTTGAAGGTTTAAGGGTTAGGCTGGTTGGGGAGGAGTGGGGTAAAGGGGGAGAGCATGTTGCAATGTGGGGTGAGGCTTGGGTAGCAAGGTGGGTAGTGGGTATTAGGTCAGTGCAAGGATGGGGAGAGAGGTGATCAGGCTTGCGATGGTCTGCACAGAGCGGGATTAAAATGGAGTGTACTACAGAGTGTTTTATTTGGGAAGAGTGGGAAGGAGTTGCTGCTTTTTGCCTACGCTGCTTGTAGTGCTTTGTGTTACAGGTAGATATTTAATTTCAGTACCCATAACTTAATCTAGATCAAGTAAGTAGTCAAGAAACTACACTGTAAACTAAGTTACCTAATTACAAATTTAATTAAATAAAACAAGGTCACTTAGGGATGGCAGTGCAGGTGGTGTGCCGCGACTGCTGCATGTGGGAATTTGTGGAGAGCGTGGTGATCCCGGACAACCACCTTTGCAGTAAGTGCCTGCATCTTGAGTAACTTCAGCTCAGAGTTTTTCAGCTGGAGTCTGAGGTGCAGACATTGCAGGGGCATCAGGGATGGGGAGAGTTACCTGGACACTTTGATCCAGAAAACAGTCACACCCCTTAGGTTAGGTAGTGGTACAGGTCTGGTTAGTGGTCAGGGACAGGAGGGGGAGAGTGCAACTCAGGCAGGTAAGGGGACCCCAGGTGCAGTGCTGGAGGAACCTCAGCCTTTGCCCTTGTCCAACAGGTATGAGGTTCTTGCTGCCTGTGTGGATGAGGGAAAAATCTGCAGGATGGATGAGCAAGCTGACCATGGTGCAAGAGGCCATTCAAGTGGGGGGAGTGAAAAGGAATGTAGTTGTGGTAGGGGACAGTATAGTCCGGGGGATAGATACTGTTCTCTGCAGAGAGTTCCGAAGGTTGTGTTGCCAGGGTTAAAGACGTCGCCTCGCGGCTGGAGGAGAACTTGGAAGGGGAGGATCCAGTTGTCGTGGTCCACGTAGGAACCAACGACATAGGTAGAACTAGGAGTGAGGTTCTGCTGAGGGAATTTGAGGAGCTAGGATCCAAATTAAAAAGCAGAACCTCAAAGGTAATAATCTCTGGATTGTTAGCTGAGCCATGCGCAAATTGGCATAGGGACAAACAGATTAGAGGTTTAAATGCGTGGCTCAAAGAGTGGTGTAGGAGGAAGGGGTTTCAGTTCATGGGGCACTGGCACCAGTACTGGGGAAAGAGGGAGCTGTTCTGTTGGGATGGGCTCCACTTAAACCGGGCTGGGACCAGTGTCCTGGCGAACCGAATAACTAGGGCAGTAGACAGGGCTTTAAACTAATGAAGGGAGGGTGGTGGGAGGATTCAGGAAAGAGTAAACTTAAAAGCAGCGAGAGAAATTTCAAGGCTCCAGAGCAGAGTAGAGTTTTGGGTACAAATCAGCAGAGTGGGTCAGGAAGGGACAGCGAGAGTAACAAAGGTTATAAGGCATCAGTGACGAAGGTGACGTCAGTGAAAAATAAGAATATAAGTCAAAGCTAAAGGCACTATATCTGAATGCGCAAAGCATTTGCAACAAAATAGATGAATTAATAGCGCAAATAGAAATTAATAGGTTTGATCGAATAGCCATTACGGAGATGTTGCAATGTGGCCAAGGTTGGGAACTAAATATTCCAGGATACTTAATTTTTAGACGAGATAGGCAAAATGGAAAAGGAGGAGGGGTAGCCCTGATAATAAAGGATGGGATAAAGACAGTAGAGAGAAAGGATCTTGGCTCTGAAAATCAAGAAGTAGAATCAGTTTGGGTGGAGCTAAGAAACAGCAAGGGGCAGAAAACATTGGTGGGAGTTGTTTATAGGCCCCCAAACAGTAGTTGTAATGTAGGGCAGAGTATAAATCAGGAAATTAGCGTATGTAACGAGGGTAATACAGTAATCATGGGGGACTTTAATCTACATATAGACTGGGCAAACCTAATTTGCAGTAATAGTGTGGAGGACGAATTCATGGAATGTATGCAAGATAGTTTTCTAGATCAGTATGTTAAGGAACCAACTAGGGAACAGGCTATTTTAGTTCTAGTATTGTGCAATGAGAAAGGGTTAATTATTAACCTTGTCTTAAAGGGGCCTTAAGGGAAGAGTGACCATAATACGATAGAATTTTATATTGAGTTTGAAAGTGATTTAGTTAAATCCGAAACGAGGGTCTTAAATCTAAACAAAGCAAACTACATAGGTATGAGGGGCGAGTTGGCTAAGGTAGATTGGAAAACTACATTAAAAGGTATGGCGATAGACAAACAATGGCTAGTATTTAAAGAATTAATACATAATTTACAACAAATATACATTCCTTTAAGGCACAAAAACCCCACAGGAAACGTGGTCCAACCGTGGCTAACGAGAAGTTAGAGATAGTATTAAATCAAAGGAAGAGGCTTATAATGTTGCCAGAAAGAGTAGTAAGCTGGAGGATTTTAGAATTCAGCAAAGGAGGACCAAGAAATTGATGAAGAAATGGAAAACAGAATATGAGAGTAAACTAGTGAGAGACATAAAAACAGACTGTAAAAGCTTCTATAGGTATGTAAAAAGGAAAAGATTAGCGAAAGTAAATGGGTCCCTTACAGGCTGAGACAGGAGAAATTATAATGGGGAATAAGGAAATGGCAGAGAAATTAAACAAATACTTTGTGTCTGTCTTCACGGAAAAAGACGCAAAAAACTGAGTAACTGAACGAAATTAGTATTCGTAAAAAAAAAATAGTACTGGAGAAATTAATGGGTTTGAAAGCCGATAAATTCCCTGGGCCTGATGGCCTACATTCTCGGGTTTTGAAAGAGGTGACTATAGAGATAGTGGATGCATTGGTTGCCATTTTCCAAAATTCCATAGATTCTAGAACGGTTCCCGCAGATTGGAAGGTAGCAAATGTAACCCCACTATTTAAGAAAGGAGGGAGAGAGAAAACGGGGAACTACAGACCAGTTAGCCTGACATCAGTAGTAGGGAAAATGCTAGAATCTATTATTAAGGACGTGGTAACAGGGCATTTAGAAAATAATAGGATTGTGCAGAGTCAACACTGATTTATGAATGGGAAATCGTATTTGATGAATCTGTTCAGAGTTTTTTGAGGTTGTAACTAGCAGAATAGCTAAGGGGGAACCAGTGGATGTGGTGTGGATTTTCAGAAGGAATTCGATAAGGTGCCACACAAGAGGTTATTAATCAAAATTAGGGCTCATGGGATTGGGGGTAATATATTAGTATGGATTGAGGATTGGTTAACAAACAGAGAGTAGGAATAAATGGGTCATTTTTGGGTTAGCAGGCTGTAACTAGCGGGGTACCGCAAGGATCAGTGCTTGGGCCTCAGCTATTCACAATCTATATTAATGCCTTGGATGAGGGGACTGAGTGAAATGTATCCAAGTTTGCTGCTGATACAAAGCTGGGTGGTAATGCAAGTTGTGAGGAGGATGCAAAGAGGCTTCAAGGGGATATCGACAAATAAAGTGAGTGGGCAAGAACATGGCAAATGGAATATAATTTGGTGAAATGTGAAGTTATCCACTTTGGTAGGAAAAATAGAAAAGCAGAGTATTTTTTAAATGGTGAGAGATTGGGAAATGTTGGTGTTCAGAGGGACCTGGGTGTCCTTGTACACGAATTACTGAAAGTTAACATGCAGGTACAGCAAGCAATTAGGAAAGCAAATGGTATGTTGCCTTTATTACAAGAGGATTTGAGTATAAGAGTAAAGATGTCTTACTGCAATTATATAGGGCCCTGGTGAGAGCACACCTGGAGTATTGTGTACAGTTTTGGTCTCCTTACCTAAGGAAGGATATACTTGCCATAGAGGGAGTGCAACGAAGGTTCACCAGACTGATTCCTGGGATGGGGGCATTGTCCTCTGAGGAGAGATTGAGTAGACTAGGCCTATATTCTCTAGAGTTTAGAAGAATGAGAGGTGATCTCATTGAAACATACAAAATTCTTACAGGGCTTGATAGGTTGGATGCAGGGAGGATGTTTCCCCTGGCTGGGGAGTCTAGAACCAGGGGTCACAGTCTCAGAATAAGGGGTCGGCCATTTAGGACTGAGATGAGGAGAAATTTCTTCACTCAGAGGGTGGTGAATCTTTGGAATCCTCTACCCCAGAGGGCTGTGAAAGCTCAGTGGTTGAGTATATTCACGACAAAGATTGATAGATTTTTGGATATTAAGGGAATCGAGGGATATGATGTTAGTGCGAGAAAGTGGAGTTGAAGTAGAAGATCAGTCATGATCTTATTGAATGGCTGGAGCAGGCTCGAGGGACCAAATGGCCTACTCCTGCTCCTATTTCTTACGTTCTTATGGTGCTGGGAGGGGAGCTGATAGGAGAGTGATGGGGTGGGAGAGGTGGTGAGAGCAAGGAAATGAGGCATGAGCAGGAGGGACAAGGAGCGGATAAGATGGGAGAGTGAGCAGGAAGCGATGGGGTGAGAGTAATCAGCAGAAGGAAAGGATACTGGGGTGGGGGGATATGGTGAGTAGGGGAAGGGACAAGAGAGGTGATAGGAGCATGGCAGTGTTAAGCAGGGGTAAGGGAGGAGAGAGTGTTGTGTGAAGCTGAGGTAATAAATATGTGGTAACTAGAATGGAGCACAACCCCTTTCATTTTACTTGTTGCTGTCATCAACCCACTATCCATCAACCCAAGGCTGTCGGCACCACAAGCTAGATAGATCTCTCACCCCGCACCAACTCACAGCCCAAAACCATCCATAGCCCTAGCTGCTTCTCTCCCAAACCACTGCCTGTACTTTCCAACAACCTACCATTAACACAAGAAGAGGCAGAGAAGGCAAAGGAATAAAAGACAAGAAGAACTAAATGGAACAAGAACTACAAAAGAAAACCAAGAGAGAAACAAAGAAGGATACAAACATGAGCGGAAAAGAATAGAAAGACGTATAACACGAGGAGGAAGAGAAAACGCAATGGGAAGATGGCTAAGACCGAGAGTGTATTCTGTGATTTGCCATGAGGCAGATCCGCTTATTTAAAAAAAAAAGTTACTGGTCTACATTTATCTATTAGCATTCTAAAAGCAGTCCCACCCCCTCCAATCCTTCCCTAATCAGCTCAACTGCACCTCCACTTCTCCCTACCGTACCCTCTGTCTTTACTGTGAGCCATGTCAGAGGAGATCCACTAGTAATGTATTAAAAGTCTTGCATAGAGTGAGCATCTCCTTTAAGCATCATACCTACTTCCTGCCGCACTGTATTGGTCTTCCTTTTTCAGTCACATGCTGCTGATTGACTCACAAGGAGCAAATCAGAATGGAGATAGGGAACATATGTATCAAAAGCGACGCAAGTAAATCTAGAAAACTACAAGTGTGAAACTACTAAGAAATGACGAAAATAACAAATTCTGAACACCCAGTTAGGAGAACCTACCAATAAAAGAAAGGCGAAGGTTAATCAATCGAATCACTCAAAATACTTCTTCAAAAAATATTTGACTGCTTTTTCCCCGCTAACTGAAATTTAGGTTTCTGCGGTTTGTAACATAAATACATATTTCACAATTTACCTTTCTGGACACTTTCATTAATGTTTTCACTTGAAGGCCTCAGCCCGTCTTAAAAGCCTGGACTATGACTGTTATCTGAAGTTGGATCCTGATTCCTGAGTATGTGCAGTGTGGACAATCTAGCATGAATAGCATTTTGTCAGCTCAACTAAAAGAATGTTTCTCTTCAAGTTCTAAGTGGGTTTTTTTTAAACAACTTATTTGAAGATAAATGGAGGACACATTTCAAAATCTAGATCAAGTTTGTGTTGTGTTTCTTTTAAATGGAGAAAGACAGTTTATATATGCTGTATTTAAAAAAAAATAATAATAAATGTGCCCCTTTTCTCAATCCCCAAATTGCACATAGGGTTTTGTGCAATGTTTGTATGATAGAACCATTGTGCTGTAACCTGTGGTAATTCTTAATTCTGTCTCCTGTGCTCTTGTAGAAAGAAAGGGAAGTGGACGAAGAATCTGTAAAACTCAAAACATCAAAACATGCCATTGGAAAAAATGAAATAGCAGAACCAAGAGAAATGATCACTCCAGCACTTAGGAAAGCGCTCACAAAGCAAGGTATGATTGTTAAAAAGGTTACCTCTGCTTGACCAGAAATTTGTGTTTTTGATTTTCCACATTGGGAAAGTCTCATTCGATAGCAAAATACTGCAGATGCTGGAAATCCGAAATAACAACAGAAAACGCTGGAAAAACTCAGCAGGCGAGGCAGCATCCATGGAGAGAGAAAGAGAGTTAACGTTTCAGGTCGAGACCTTTCGTCTCATTGTTTGTTCAAAGTCCAAAAGGAAATCCCTTTTTTAATACAAAAAGATCACATGTGGCATCTCTCATGGTCAGGTTTCTGCTCCCTGATTGTGCCTCTCATTCTAATGCCTCTCTCTCTCCCTCCCTTTCTGTCCCCCCCTCTCTCTCTCTCTCTCTCTCTCTCTCTCTCTCTCTCTGTTTCTCTGTCCCTGTCTCTCTCCCTCTGTCTGTCCCTGTGTGTGTGTGTGTCTCTCTCTCTCCCTCTGTATGTCCCTGTCTCTCTCTCTCCCTCTGTATGTCCCTGTCTCTCTCTCTCCCTCTGTATGTCCCTGTGTGTCTCTCTCTCTCTCTCTCTCTCTCTTTCCCCTGTCTCTCTCTCTCCTTGTCTGTCTCCCTTTCCATGTCTCTCCCTTTCTCTGTCTCTGGTCTGTCTGTCTCTCTGCCTCCCTCTCTCCCTGTTTGTCCCTGTCTCTCACTTACTCAGTGTCTGGGTGTCTGTCTCTTTCTCCCTGTTCAATTGCATTGCCTCCAAGTTTGGTATCAGCTGCAAATGTAATAAATGTTCCATTGTCTCAGAATCCAAGTCATTGATATAAATTAGAAACAGTAGTGATCCCAACTATGAGCCCTGGGGAACCTCACGCTGTACTTCCTACTCTGACTTTATCTCTCTAAACAGTATCCATTATTTCTTACCCTTCAGATAGTTTTTAAAAATGAATTGGGATATGCATCGCTAGGAAGGCCAGCCTTTGTTGCCCTTGCGAAGGCGGTGGTGAGCCGCCTTCTTGAACCACTGCAGTCCGTGTGGTGAAGGTACTTCCATAGGTAGGGAGTGCCAGGATTTTGACCTAGAGACGGTGAAGGAACGGTGATATATGCCTCAGTCAGGATGGTGTGTGACTAGGAAGAACTTGCAGATGATGGTGGTGTTCCCATGCACCTGCTGCCCTTGTCCTTCTAGGTGGTGGAGGTTGAGAGTTTGGGACGTGCTGTCGGAGAAGCCTTGGCAGTTGTTTGCAGTACATCCTGTAGATAGCACACGCTGCAGCCATGGTATGCCGGTGGTGGATGGGCTTATCCACACCCAAGTATGAATCCATTATTTTACATGGAAATGAAGTAAGACTAATGGCTCTTTAATTGCGATTGTCTGTTTTGTCGCCATGTTAGCTTCTTTCTAATGTGCTGGTACCTCCCCAGTGTCCATGGATTCGCTCAATGATTATAGGTGTCTTACAAACTTACGCATTGGCATCTCTCAACAGTCAACCCTGGAGATTTATTTGTTTTAAGCCTTTTCAGCATCTCATTTATTTCTTAAGTCTTGAATGATGACTGGGTACTTTTTTTTGAGGGCGGTCATGTTGTTCATGTCTTCCCTTGCGAAAACTTTAAGAGAGTAATCATTGGGAATATTTACTATCTTGTGCTCATTGTCAGTTTCAAGATCATTTGCATCTTCTACTGTTCTTACCTCCTCTCTGACAGTTCCCTTACTATTGCAAAAAACCCCCAGAACTTTTTACTGTTGTATTTTGCTTCTGCAGTTATGTTTTTTCTAGATTTCTTTTGGCCCGTCTGATCACCCTTTTAACTTGTTTCAGTGTGGTTTTATGTTTGTCCTAGTGAGCCCTTTCTCCTTTCTCTCTGCAAGATTTGTAGAGGTAATTTTTCCTCTTTAATTTCTTTAGTCTGAGCTTGTTGAACTTGTACATGTCCAGCATTATTCTTTGAGGTGTTCAGTTTGTTTTCTGTTGAAGTGTTGGTAAGCATCCTCCTCCAATCTATTTGTCTGCTTCTTCCTTCCTCTCTTTCAATTTAGCTATTTTTAACTTATAAGCCTTACTCATGGTCTTTGGTATAATTGGGCCTCAGTTCATGTTAAACTTGATCATTCTGTGGCCACTGTCGCCCCAAGGGTATTACAACTTCCATTTCTTGTACGCTACCTGGGTAATCTGCGAAGAATACCAGGTCAGTATGAGCACTACCTATGGCTTTCCTTATGCAGAGTCATGAAGCAGTCATGCATTAAATTTATCAACACTGGCACTAAACCACTTGGGCTTTCCCAACTTCTATTGGGTTGATTAGTTTCACATTGAAATAACTTTCCTGTTCTCTCACATCTGTAACTATTAGGTTGCTTCTTCAGATTATACTGTTTCCCCCTTAGTTTGGGTTCGTCTGCAAACTTGACCAGCCTCTAACCTTGGGCCAAATGTTGCTGTAGCAGGGCATCTAACAGCATCTGCTGTTAGTTAGACTTGCCCCTGCTCAAATTTTTTTTGCCAACAAAGTTGCTGAAAGTGTGAGTTGATAACGACGCGAGGGAAATGAAACATCTGGGACCTGAGTGAACAGGGCAAGCAACTGTGTATCTCCTTAACCAATGAGATTCAAGGATGGGGAAATAAACACATGAAGGACTGAGAAGGAGGGTGGGTTAAAGGAAATAAATTCTATGTCAAATCAGGTACAGAGAGAGAAATAAAGAGAACGAAAGAAAGATTGGATTAAGAGAGGGAGCAAGAAGAGACATAAAGGAAAAGCAAGAATTTAACAAAAATAAAATGTGACATTTTTAATATCTCCCTGAAAAATTTAAAACATGAAGGAATAAGACTTCATACTTGTTATAGTTAATTTTCATTGCCAGAGGTTAATTGGTAGTAATTAACAATGATCACATCATTAAGAGGGTACGCGTGCTACTAATTACCAGCCCTAATTATCTGCGATGGGTTTAGTTCATATCTACCGTAGAAATACATCAACTGCATGACGTTCAATGAATTTCAATGGTGAGCCAAACAGCGAGATGCTGTTTTCACGAAGTTAATAGTGGAGTGCCGCAACTCAGACAGCAACTTTTGGATATCTGTATTTAATCTTCTTGCCTGAAGTTGCTATACTATTTACAGGTAAATAGTGGCGGTGCCATTATCCTCAGTTATTTTGATAGCAAATTCTGGGCATATGTTTCCGAATCTAAGTTTATGGGATGGGAAACAGTAGGGGCCTCAGCATTGATCCCTGGCATTCTACTCAATACACCTCCCCAGCCCATCAGTCAAACAGTACCAATGCCTAGAGAATTTCAGTTTCATTGCTTAGTAATGTCTAGTATTTAGAGAAGTTTGTGCACTTAATATTGTAATCTAGGATTGGGGACCCAGAGGCATCCTCTTTATACCAACTGCCCACCTTAATTGAAGAACAAATTTGCTTTTAAAATATTTTTACCATCTCTGCCTTTCTACCTCCATATTGTTTTTAACACTTTCTCAAAGCACCGAGGGCTATTTTAATGGTTCCAGAATGTATTTTTTGTTGAATGCAGACTTTAAGCTTTCACACCGGTTAGTTGAGAATTTTGTCTGAAGGGTTATCGAAGAATTGATTTGTTATTCATCTGTACCCATGCACCAGGTTACAGGAAATCACTGAAACAGTTAAGGGTACTCTTTACACTGTATGGACAGTCTATTCCCTGTTTGTGTACGTGAGGACAAAGCTCCAAGGCAATTGAGAAAGAAAGTCCAAAATGGGAGAGGAAAGAGTGTGACCGATGATGATGCAAGTAGAATTGAGAGAGAAAGGGATACAGACATAAACAGTATGGATAGGAAATCCATGTCTATAGATACACACTCACTCCCAATACTTTAATAACTTAATCGGATTTGTAACAGTGCTGCAATATAGTTGCTGTGGCATCTTACACATCAAAGTTTTTCTTTGAAGTACTAAGAAAAACAAGAAAATAAACAGCAGGAGAAAAATATTAGGGCAGAGAGATCTGAAAAGGATAGAAACAAATCATGACTTAAGTTAGTAGAGTTATGGTCTGATTAATGGATAAGAGTTACTTGTATTACATTGGTGAATCCTGCCTTAGTTGAGTTATAAAACTTATAAAATTCTTGTTGCTTGAACCTGTTTAGTGATGCTACTATAAATAATGATGTACCAGTGGAATTATCGTAAACTATTTTTGTTCTGTAGCTGTTGTAACGCAGTGAGTCACGATGCAAACTCTGTATATGAACACACCTTATACTATCATATACTACCAATAACTCCCCTCTGATATCATCGCTTTCCTTCTTGTGTGATTGTCATCAGAATAGTGTCATCAATTCTGGTGTGAAACTGTAGGGTGCCTTTGATCTATGGCATATGTATCCAGGTAACAATGTAAGCCTTGTGATTCATCATTCTTTGTTGCTGAAATACTGGACATTTGTGTAGCTTTGTTTTAAAAGGTCAGAGTTTCTCATCTAAATATCAAGGTTGAGCCCTCTGAAGCTCTTCTCTGCTAAGAATGTGTTGTGTGTAATATAATTCTTGACATGTTTAATATTCCATGTACAGTATGCGGCATTATAACCCTTCATTATAAAGTGTACAATTCAAATTTAGGTGGTTTAAGTTCAGTTGTTTCACTTCATCATTTTTTGCATATCTGTACAGTTAGAGACTGGTTAAATTGCACATCGGAGATTGTGCTTTACTGAGTCCCATGGCAGTATACCTACAATTAGTCAATCCTTGATTCAATGTTCAACATTCAGACACTTACTATAAAGAAACATTATTCTATGCATGCTCCAAGATTTGCAATTACATCGATTCTGAATTTGTCTTTCTGTAGATTTATAGTGCACAGAGATGCAAATTCATATATGTTAACTTCACTATCCTTCAATTTTATGAAGGTTGAATTAAACTCTAACTAGATTTATGAGTAAGAACAAAAGGTTCTGAATGTTCAATATTTTTGAAAACCCTCTTATACAGTTTTTTCTGTATTATTCGGTGTAAGAGTCACTGCTGTATAGTCAGAGAGTCAGACAACAATGGAGAATAAATTCAGGAATCTTAAAAGTGCACTTACTGAGAAGCTGATAGTGGTAATGAACTTTGAGATGTGCTTATATTCCGGTTGTAGTACAATGTTTCTCTATCCCACAATGAGCTCCATTGTACTAGAACTCGCTATAAGTAGCGCACCTATCATTAGCTGCTAATTGTAAGTGTGGATAACAGGACAGTCTGCTGATGCCAGTAAATGCATCCTAACAAAATTGCGAGGGTTGCACATGAAAGGGGATTTTAATTAATTCTATTCCAGGTAAAATATAAATCTATAGTCTTGCGAGCGAAGAAAGAAAGACTTTCATTTACATAGCGTCTTGCACGTCCTTAGGACATTCCAAATCACTTTACAACCAATGAAGTACTTTTGAAGTGTAGTCACTGTTGTAATGACTTGTCGACTGTGAAGCACCAGTTGGTATGGGGTTTATCCTCAGCTGGAGTTTGCGCATTCGAGGGAGTTGTTCTTTGACTTAAAATTATATTTGAAGGGTTAAATCACTTAAGTTGTTAGTGCTTGATTTTATTACATTTTTAAGAAAAAACTGAAGTTCTTGATGTGTAGTGCCAGTGTGATGTGGGAGGTCTTCAGTGCTTCGTGAGTGTGGGAAGGGTCACTGCTGCTTGAACCGCCACCTCTCTGTTTCTCAGCTTGAGAAGCAGAGCAAGTTAATCAGAAAAGAAAGTGGGTGGCCATCCATGGGGGTAGAAAGAAGAAGGGATTCCCAAGATTGTTGAATTGACAGAGATTCAGTAGTCAATATCTGTGACGGTGGTAACTACGAGCAATGCCACTACACTGTGAAACAAGTGGTTACAAAAGGGGGGGAAGGGATGTAATGGGTGGGTGCAAAAGATTTTGGAAAGGGAAAGAAGCAGCCAGATGCCGTGGAACCAAGTAGAATAAAGAGTAAGATTCCAGGGTAATAATTTCAGGATTATACCATGTGCTTGTCAGTATATCAATAAGATAAAGGAATTAAATATGTGGCTGGAGAGATGGTGTCGGAGGGAAGAGTTCAGATTCCTGGGACATTGGGACAAATTCTGAAATTGGAGTGGTATACACAGCAAAGTGCAGCTATGACACTGACATCAACCCAACAGTGTGGATAATTGTCCAGGTATGTCTTCTCTGCAAAACAACCAGGATAAATACAGTCACTGCCCTATCAGCCTCTTCCCAGTCATCAGCAAAGTGATGGAAGGAGTCATCAATGGCATTTACTCACCAAAACCTGCTCTCGACACTCAGTTTAGGTTCTGCTCCAGACCTCATCACAACCTTGATCTAGCCATGGACACAAGTGGCGAATGTCAGAGGTGAAGTCAAGGTCCTTGATATCAAGGCAGTATTTGACCAAGTATGGCACCAAAGAGCCCCAGCAAAACTGACATCAATGGGAAAACCTTCTCATTGCTGGAGTCATAGCTGAATCACAGATGAAGCTGGTCATAGTTCCCGGAGCCAATCGGGACAGCCCCAAGAGATTGCTATTGGAGTTCCTCGGTGCAGCTCATCGTTTCTCATACTTTTTTTTTCCAAGCTTGGTTGATTCCTGTGCTATGGGCGTCTACCATTCACTTAGGTTCTTCAATAGGAAAAAAAAGAGCCCTTCGTCAAAGAAAGGCACGACTCCTGGCAATTAAACAATGTACTTTAATCCTCACTGCTATCCGAGGTGCTCTTAGCTAGTACATTCTCTGTCTCTGTGTTGAATTAAAAAGTTATTGATCTGGAAAGCAATCTGGACATATTGTAGAAATCCCTCCTGTTCTTTGCCACTTATTTTACTTTTACCCAGTCTGGCTTTGGATAATTAAATCTTTCATTATTTTGTCCCTGTTGTTCCTGCATTTTTCTCTTAGTCTACACATTCCTTTTGTCTTTTTTCTCACTGTTTCTCATCCCTGGTATAATCTTGGTGTATCTACACTCCACTCTTTCTATGGCTTTAATGTCCTTTCTATAATAGGGTGCCAAAAACTTCACACAGAACTCTAACAGTGGCCTAACCATTACCATGTACAAACTCATCATAACCTCTTTGCTCTTGTATCTTATGCCTCTTTTTAATAAAAATTAACATGCTATTGGCCTTTTTTGTGTCTTTATATTTCGAGGAATTCTATATTGGCACTCTTGGGTTTCCCTATTTGTCCACACACTTCAGTGTCTTTCTCTTTTTTTGCTCCCACAATCCTTGTCACTATTTAGTGTCATCAACAAAATTCAGTATTACTCCTTCAATTCCTGAGTATAAATCATTTGTGTATAGCGACTCTACAAAGGGTCAAATTAAGAACAACAAGTGACCTGTAAACATTAATTTTGTGGCAAGGAAAAATCATTAAAACTAGTGCCGAAGTTTCACATTGCCAGATTTTTAAATGTTTTGGGGTAAGCCTAAAGTTGCCTCCCCCTCAGAAATGTGAGCAGCAAACAAATTATTTGAGGGTAAATGGTATATAATATTCAGTGATGAGAAAACTAAGAACAGTAAATTGGTGCAGTGACAATTCTTAATGCCTGCATTTGTCATCTGGTTTACTGTATTGCGGTTACCTGATTGGGGTTAGCTAATTGTGGTTCTTTGTGAGTGTGTGGTTAATGGTATTGAATTATGTATTGATTTTCTTTTGTAGAGGACATGATTGGATTTGTGAGTTGAAATGCTTTGCAGGCTCTCCTGTTTGCTGAGTGAGTCTATCCAATGAATATTAAGCCATGCTATCCTGGAAAGTCCCAGGTTTGATTCCCTCTTTGTGCTAAGTTAGTTCATCTGAGCGGGAGCAATGATAAAGTGTTACAATTGGTCTTGTTGCCTTCGATCTAAGATGGAAAAAAAGTGGCCAGGGTTACTACTCCAAATCGGTATCTATCTGGCAGTCTGCATATCTGGACACCCTGTGAGGTGAGGGTCTGGTTTGGCTGTAATACCTCGTGTGGTTGAATACTCTGTTGACAGTCACTATCGTAACACACGCATGAATGAAGCACTGGAGACTGCTGGGCATCCATGGAACTGTGCACCCTAGTAAGGAGTCACTGTTGGGGAAGAAGGAAGCAGAGCAAATGGACAGAGAAAATTGGTTTAAAGAATTCCTGTTGTTTGGAGATTACTTATTAACTGTGCGCCATGTAATCATGGGTTCCGGCATTTCTAGTTGAATGAAGGTCCTTTCATGCATTGAACTGATATAATCACAGATTTCATCAGCCGATGAATCTGTCATCCAGAGCATCCCCAGATTAAATAACTCTATACTGACTGAGTTCTACTATTTGTTTGCAGACAGCTAAGGTTAGCTGCATGTGCTTGTGATATTTCTCTGTATTTCTAGTTCTCGGGACAGAACCCAGTTCTGCTCTGATGCTTTCTGTTGCTGAATTGTCTGCCAATACTTGCTGTCAAGGTGAGCCTGTGAGCAGAGGCCACTTGGGTGAGGTACAGGGATTTGACTGGTATCTTCAGAACGGCATCACAGCACAGAGCCAAATGCCTTTAGGGGAGGAAGCGAATAGAGAAAATTGGCAGCAAAATAAAAAGGACTAGAAATATTTCCACAAAATATTCAAATATAAGGCAGAAATATAATTAATGCTATATAATTTTCAATCTGAGAAGAAACTTTTATCTACTGTAAATTAATATATAATGAGTGATTTTATTTTAATACACTACTTAAGCACTATGACGTTATAGTTAATCCTTCAGTATTACTGAAGTTCACTTTTTACTCCAGATATTTTTACCATTTTGGATTGTCAACCTATTGATAGACTGATAATCTAAAATGGTGGATTGGCTTGAAGAAGTATATGTTCAGTACCATAGAAGACAGAAGCAAGCCTGAAATTATATATATCACTAACAATTCAATATTTTGTTCTGTCCCTAAATTCCCACAAAATAAAACTGAGGACCAGTCTGTAAAAATATTAAACTCCCATGTTTGAATAATATATTGGCACACTTCATTGAAGATTCCAATTCCCTGCATTCTGTGAGTTCCTCATCCTGGATGTGTTTTAGTGAGCTGCCTGGTCCCTGGTGGACATTTCCCATCATAGTGGTGAAGGGGAAGGAATCTGAAGGGCCGAAATTGGCATCCCGCTGTCATTTAAACTGCTGACCACCCAACTTTCCTTCCTGGCCCCTATACTAGCTGATATTGTCAACAGTTCCCGCTCCTCGGGTACTGTCCCCCTTTCAAATCTGCCTCTCCATCCCCTCCTCAAAAAAAACTACCCGTGACCCCTCTGTCCTTCCAAACTACTGCCTCATCTTCAACCTCCCATTTTTCTCCAAAGTTCTTGTCTTGTCGCCTCCCAAATCCATGTCCATCTTTCCTGCAACTCCATGTTTGAACCTCTGTAATCAGGCTTCTTCCCCTGCCACAGTACTAAAACAGCTCTTATCAAAGTCACAAATGACATCCTATGTGACTGTGACCGTGGTGCACTATCCCTCCTCATCCTTCTCAACCTGTCTGCAGCCTTTGACATGGTTGACCACACCATCCTCCTCCACCTCCTCCGCTGTCCAGTTGAGTGGGACTGCTCTTGCCTGGTTCCAGTAGGAAGGGAGAGATTTCATTCTATCAAAAAGAAAATCCAAAAAATATTCTCAGTTATTAATTCTTGCAGCTCTATCATTTTTCCTCTAAAGTATCTGGTAGAGTTGAGAATATGTGTAAGGTCAGAAAAGTTGAGAACAATGGTCCATGACCTTGTAATTACTTTAAAAAAAAAAAAAAAATTAAACACTAAGATTTATATTTGCTTTTACCACACGTTTTCCTGATTTTGGTTAACACAACAATGCACTTGCAGTTCTTTTCTCAACTCATAATATCCAAAACAACTTAATTTCTACTGGAAAAATAACAGGTAAGATATATGTGGGAGTTTAAAAAGCCATAAAATGGGCTTGGGGCTTCTCCAACAGCTTAGTGTGTATATACACTGTGTGGTTTGAGACTCAGTCATACAGACTACAGTGGTCCTCAGTATGACCTCTGATTTATGCTGGGTAATTCTGGAACATCAGCAGTGGGTGCATTCAATTACCTTCTACGTCCCTAAGGCTAAGGAGAGAAAAAATTGACCAGGTTTCCTGCTCTCAATTGCTTTCAAATAACCTCTTCTAAGTGTGCGAATGTGAGGTGAAGATAGTTTTGGTTAGGCTCTGATAGTCTCCACAATCGAATACCCTGCCAACACTCGATGTCCAAGCTCCTAGGGCAAATTGTCAGAAGACTATATCCATACCATGCCCTACTAGCTTCAGGAGAAAAAGCCTAAGTTGAGGAGAAAAAGTAAATTGTACCTTTTAAAAAAAAAAATGGACTTGGAATAACTAATACACGATTGCTATTATTAAGTAATAATTGACGCATTGTCAGGCCAACAAACATTCTCTTCCTAATCGGTGGCGCAGTTTATTTGTTCTGCTTTTCACCTGCCATCTGGGTAGATCGTTTGATGGCAATCTGTAGTTTTGTCACATAGAGATTCAGCTAGTTGTATTATCTTTTGAAGGACAAAGTCATGAGGTTAATCAATAACAAATGGCAGCTCAAAGAGTGGCTCTAAAGTATTGCCCAGAATTTTAAAGCCGCATTATTTCAGATTGAGCCTTTTTATACACTGGTTAACACTATTTCAGGGATTTAGTATTCGTTTTAAACGTGTTGTCTTGTACAATTCTGGCCCACTAGGCTGTAAAGGTAAAGCATAATCTTCTATTACTCCTTTAAACATTTTTCAGCCTTCTGTTTCATTGTCTGAAGTTTCTGCATTTTCTGAATTATTTAAAACAAAATTTCTTGAGTTCCACCAATAGTTCTAGAAACATAGAGAAACATAGAAACTAGGAGCAGGAGTAGGCCATTCGGCCCGTCGAGCCTGCTCCACCATTCAATACGATCATGGCTGATCATCCAAAATCCAGTACCCTGTCCCTGCTTTCCCACACAGAATCCCCATCGAGCCTGCACCGACACATATCCCACCCCCGTAACCCCACGTATTTAATTCCCCCTAACATATCCCATCCTATCCCCGTAACCCCACATATTTAATCCCCCCCTAACACTAAGGGTCAATTTATCATAGCCAAATCAACCTAACCCGCACATTTCTGTTATGAGTATCTGCCTCATACGGATCAGGAAGATCCAGGGTTTCATCTCTAGTCTGTGCTGATCTCAGCTAAATCATTAGTGGAGAACGAGAAAGAAGATTCAAATCTACTTGTTTAAAACTGTGTTGCATGTATGTTGTTCTGCACCAAATGCTGCTCACCCATCATCTCCATCCTTCCTGATATACATTGGTTTCCCTTCCCCCAATGCATTAAATTTTAAATCCTCATCCTGCTCCCCCATCATCCCCGTCCTTCCTGATATACATTGGTTTCCCTTCTCCCAATGCATCCTCCTCCTTATATCCCTTGCCCATCCCATTGCTGCAATCTCCTCCTGCCCTATATCACCCCCCCCCCCCCCCATCCTCCCCTGAACAGTTTCTCTCACTGTAGCATTTTCTGCCTCTCCTCCTTTCACTTCACTATTGGTAACAGAGCCTTCTGCTGCCTGGGACTTCCTCTCTGAAATTCCCTCCCTAAACCTCTCTGCTGTTCCACTTCTCTCTCCTTTTAAAAACTCTCAAACTCCTCTTGTCCCAGGTTTTCAGTCACCACTGCTAATCTTTCTCTTTCTGCTTCAGTGTCCATCCTCTTTAAGCAATTAAATGTGTGATATAATTGCAAGTTGTTGTAATGGAGGAGTTTCCCCAAACACATTAACCCATTATTGATTCCCAGGAATGGATTATAACCCTACCCATCCGGTTTACACTGGGTGGGTAGGGTTATAATCCACTCCTGGGAATGTCCTGTAAATATTGACGTAGACCTGGGAATGTCCTGTAAATATTGATGTAGACCTGGGAATGTCCCGTAAATATTGACGTAGACCTGGGAATGTCCTGTAAATATTGATGCACTCCTGGGAATGTCGTATAAATATTGATGCACTCCTGGGAATATTCTGTATACATGTCCTGGGAACCCTGCGAAAGTATCGACTCGCTTCTGGAAACATTGTGCAAATATTGACACAATCCTGAGGGGGCCCCCTCCACCTCCACCATGCAAATGTCGAGACACACCTGGGAACCAATATGCAAATATTGAAATACTTCCAGCACCTCCCTACACCCACCCACGTCCGTGCAAATATTGGCACAGTGCCGGGGATGCCTGCAAATATTAACACTCTCTCTCAGACCCTTTGCAAATACTGACACACGCTTGGGTGACTAACTTCTGAAAGACAGCATCAGCTACCCAAAGGATAACAGCGCCATCACTGCAGAAAATGTATTTTTTTGTCTTCAGAAATAACTATTGAATTCACCACCCCTGTGGGCATGACATGCCTGGACCCAGACGCACAAAAATCTGATCATTTAGGGGACCCTCTGAGAATGGGCGACACCAGTCGGAAAGGTTATGATGTAGCTCACTGAGTGTTGACTCTGAAAGTAACAGGGACTGCAGAATTAATCTTTTGACCTTGATTTGTTTCATTTCATGGATAATCGGAATTGAACGTTGTTAGTTTTTCGATGGAGCGCTGATTGTGTGAATTAATTTTGCTAAGTTAGGTTTATGTTTGGGGGAACAATTGTGTGGGTGAAGATTTGCGTCACCGGTCGATGATTCCGGTTGCCCTCAGATATTTAATCCTGTAAAACAGGAGTATCCCACAAAGGGTAAATGGCTGGAATGAATTTATGCCCTTGACTCGGTCACTGAACCAGCTGTCTGTTTCAGCTCTTCGAAAGAGCTGGCGCAGACTTGATGGGCCGAATGGCCTCCTCTACATAATAAGAACATAAGAAATAGGAGCAGGAGTAGGCCAATTAGCCCCTCGAGCCTGCTCCGCCATTCAATAAGATCATGGCTGATCTGATCCTAACCACAAATCTACTATCACAGAACCATCTCCTGAATCTAACAGAATTGGACACACGAAATAGGAACAGGATCAGGCTACACGGCCCCTGGGCCCGCTCCGCTACCCACAGGGCCATGACCGATCCGAACCTAGACTCATGTCCAAATTCCTGCCCGCTCCCCGTAACCCTTAATTCCCTTTACTTCTAGGAAACTGTCTATTTCTGTTTTAAATTTATGTAATGATGTAGCTTCTACAGCTTTTTGGGGCAGCATATTCCATGGACCTACCACCCTCTGAGTGAAGTAGTTCCTTCTCATCTCAGTTTTGAAAGAGCAGCCCCTTATTCTAAAACTGTGCCCCCTAGTTCTAGTTTCACCCATCATCGGGAACATCCTCCCCGCATCCACCCGATCCAACCCCTTCACAATCTTATATGTTTCAATAAGATCGCCTCTCATTCTTCTGAACTCCAATGAGTAGAGTCCCAATCTACCCAACCTCTCCTCATATGTCCATCCCCTCATCCCCGGGATTAACCGAGTGAACCTTCTTTGTACTGACTCGAGAGCAAGTATGTCTTTTCTTAAGTAAGGACACCAAAATTGTATGCAGTATTCCAGGTGCGGTCTCACCAATACCTTGTACAACTGAAGCAATACCTCCCTATTTTTATATTCTATCTCCCTAGCAATGAAAGCCAACATTCCATTGGCCTTCTTAATCACTTGCTGCACCTGCATACTAACCTTTTGAGTTTCGTGCACCAGGACCCCCAGATCCCTTTGTACTTCAGTACTTTCCAGTTTCTTGCCATTTAGATAATAACTTGCTCTACTATTTTTCCTGCCAAAGTGCATAACCTCACACTTTCCAGTATTGTATTCCATCTGCCAAATCTCTGCCCACTTACTTAGCCTGTCTATGTCCCCTTGCAGATTTTTTATGTCCTCCTCACTCACTACTTTCTCTCCCATCTTAGTATCATCTGCAAACTTTGATATGTTACACTAGGTCCCCTCCTCCAAATCGTTAATATAGATTGTAAAGAGTTGGGGACCCAGCACTGACCCCTGCGGAACACCACTCGTTACTGATTGCCAGTCTGAGAATGAACCATTTATCCCAACTCTCTGCCTTCTGTTAGATAGCCAATCCTCTATCCATGCCAGAATATTACCCCCAATCCCATGATTTTTTATCTTAAGCAATAATCTTTTGTGTGGCACCTTGTCAAATGCCTTTTAGAAGTCTAAATACACCACATCCACTGGTTCCCCTTTATCCACCCTGTATGTTACTTCCTTAAAGAACTCCAGCAAATTTGTCAAACATGACTTCCCCTTCATAAAACCATGCTGACTTTGTCCTATTAAATTATGATTATCCAAATGTCCCGTTACTGTCTCCTTAATAATGGACTCCAAAATTTTACCTACCACAGATGTTAGGCTAACCGGTCTGTAGTTTCCAGCCTTCTGTCTACTGCCCTTTTTAAATAAGGGTGTTACATTAGCAGTTTTCCAGTCTGCCGGGATCTTTGCTGAGTCCAGGGAGTTTTGGAAAATTATTACCAATGCATCCACAATCCCTACTGCCACTTCTCTCAAGACCCTAGGATGTAAGCCATCAGGTCCAGGTGATTTATCCGCCTTGAGTCCCATTATTTTACCGAGTACCACTTCCTTAGTGATTTTGATCGTGTTTAGCTCCTCCCCCACTATAGCCCCCTGTTTGTCCAGTGTTGGGATATTCTTAGTGTCCTCTACTGTAAAGACTGATACAAAATATTAATTCAGAGTATTTGCCATCTCCATATTTCCCACCATTAATTTCCCGGTCTCATCCTCTAAGGGACCAACATTTACTTTAGCCACCCTTTTTCTTTTTATATAACTATAAAAACTCTTACTATCTATTTTTATATTTTTTGCTAATTTACTTTCATAATCTATCTTCCCTTTCTTAATCAATCTTTTTGTTATTTTTTGCTGTCTTTTAAAGTTTTCCCAATCCTCTATCCTCCCACTAGATTTGGCTACCTTATAGGCCCTTGTTTTTAGTCGAATACTATCCTTAATTTCTTTACTTAGCCACGGATGACTGTCTTTTCTTTTACACCCTTTTCTTCTCAGTGGAATATATATTTTTTGGAAGTTGTAAATTAACTCCTTAAATGTACACCACTGATCATGTATCGTCTTACCCTTTAATCTATTTTCCCAATCCACTCTACTCAATTCCGCTCGCATACCTTCATAGTCTCCTTTATTCCAGCTTACCACGCTTGTTTGAGATCCCACCTTCTCACCCTCTAATTGAATATGGAATTCAACCATGTTATGGGCACTCATTCCAAGGGGATCCTTTACTAGGACATTTTTAATTAATCCTGTCTCGTTACACAGGACCAGATCTAAGGTTGCTTGCCCCCTGGTCGGTTCAGTTACATACTGCTCAAGAAACCCATCCCTAATACACTCAATGAACTCATCCTCAAGGCAGCCCTGCCCAATTTGATTTGTCCAATTAATATGATAGTTAAAATCCCCCATAATTATAGATGTTCCCTTATTACAAGCCTCAACTATTTCCTGATTGATACTCCGTCCAACAGAGTTGCAACTGTTTGGAGGCCTATAGACTACGCCCACGAGTGTTTTTTTCCCCTTATTATTCCTTATCTCCACCCAAACTGTTTCATTATCCTGATCTTTTGACCCAATATCATTTCTCTGTATTACAGTGATTCCTTCCTTTATTAACATAGCCACCCCACCTTCCTGCCTGTCCTTCCTGATCGTTAAATAACCTGGTATGTTTAATTCCCAGGCATTGTCACCCTGCAGCCATGTTTCTGTAATGGCCACAAGATCATACCCATATGTAGTTATTTGTGCCATTAACTCGTCTATTTTGTTACGAATGCTACGTGCATTCAGATAGAGAACTTTCAAATATGTTTTGTGACACTTAGTTCCTGCTTTTGCCCTTTTTATTACTTCACCTTTTACTCCATACCTTCTGCCCCTTCCTGACACACTCTGGTTTTTAATTTCCCCACTGCTACCTAAGTCTATGACCTTCTCTGTTGTCATTTTTATTATTTGCTCTCTAGGAACCTCCCCCCCCACTAGTTAGTTTAAAGCCCTCTCTACAGCCCTAGTTATATGATCCGCCAGGACTCTAGTCCCAGCACTGGCCAAGTGAAGCCCGTCCCAACGGAACAGCTCTCTCCTGCCCCAGTACTGGTGCCAGTGTCCCAGGAAGCAAAACCCATTTCTCCCACACCAGTCTTTGAGCCACTCATTTAACTCTCTAATTTTATTTGTCCTAGCCAAATTCGCTCGTGGCTCAGGTAATAATCCAGAGATTATTACCCTTGAGGTTCTGTTTTTTAATTTGACCCCTAACTGCTCATACTCCTTTAACAGAATCGGCTTCCTTGTCCTATCTACGTCGTTTGTACCAACATGGACCACGACAACTGGATCCACCCCCTCCCACTGCAAGTTTCTTTCCAGCCCAGAGGAGATGTCCTTAACCCTGGCAGGCAACACAGCCTACGGGACTCTCGCTCTCGGCTGCAGAGAACTCTATCTATCCCCCTAATAATACTATCCCCTACCACTACAACATTTCTATTTACTCCCCCCTCTTGAATGGCCCCCCGTTCCACGGTGCTGTGGCCAGGTTGCTCATCCTCCCTGCAGTCCCTGCTCCTGTCCCCACAGGGAGTAAGAACCTCGAACCTGTTGGACAAGAGCAAGGGCTGCAGCTCCTCCAACACTACCTCCTGGATCCCCGTACCTGCCTCACTCGTAGTCACACCGTCCTGTCCCTGACCATGGGCTACATCTGAATTGACAACGTATGAACGGACACCGCGCAACAGTCGCCAGGCAGAATTGTTACCTCCCAGTCGGGGAACACTTCAGCAGTCAAGGACATTCAGCCTCGGATCTGCGGGTAAGCGTTCTCCAAGGCGGCCTTCGAGACACACGACAACGCAAAATCATCGAGCAGAAACTGATAGCCAAGTTCCGCACCCATGAGGATGGCCTCAACCGAGATCTTGGGTTCATGTCACGCTACACGACGTAGAGTCATCCAGACTCGAGTCGTCGTTGGCTTGTTCACAGATGTGATTTCCAGTAAAAAAAAAGTAAAAATTTGAAAGTTTATGGTTTTCCATACAGACTGCATTTGACACATTAGACCCCCTGTGACCCCACCTCATTGTCTCAGTTGTATCTTGCTATGTCTTTGATGTGGTGCCTTCTTGGCTGACCTGATTGTTTCTCTGCCAAGGTGTGATGAAAGGCAGTCAGATAGATTAACTGTAGTCGTCTGACATTGTACGCTACACAGGCATTGTTCTCTGTCTATATATGCTTTGCCGATTCGTATTCCTTCATTTCACCTGACGAAGGGGCAGCAGCTCCGAAAGCTTGTGATTTCAAATAAAACTGTTGGACTATAACCTGGTGTTGTGCAACTTCTCACTTACATCTGAATTAATTAACTTCATAGGTGTGACCACCTCCTGAAACACAGAGTCCAGGTACTTCTCCCCCTCCCTGATGTGTCGCAGTGTCTGAAGCTCAGACTCCAGCTCATCAACACGGAGCTGGAGTTCCTGTAGTAGCAGACACTTGTCACAGATGTAATCACTGTGAGCCTCAATGGGGTCCACCGGCTCCCACATCTCTCAACAGTAACACATCACCTGCTCCATTCTATGTAATTAATTAAATTTTTATTGTTAGTTATGGACACTCTCGGCCCGATTATAGATGCTAGTATCCCCTTTAATTAATTGGATTTAAATTAAATCAATCCCTCTAAATTACACCAGTTAAATGGTTTACCAACAGTCACTCTGCACCAGAAAGGCCTTATTAACTACAACCCACAGAGTTAAAGTTTGAAAAGAGCACCCTACACCCCAAGCCCAAACACTCAGCACTCTCTGCTGGCTCACACTAGCACTGGTCTTTTTATACTGTTTGTTTGTTTACAGCCAAATGAGTCACCCCTGCGGATTGGTTAGAAAACTGGTTTCCACTGCCTGCTGTGCCAATTTACTCCTACTGCAGTGTAACCTTGTTTTACTCTTCTTAAACCAACAGAATCCCAAATATTTAACTTTTCCCCTTCACTTAAACTGCTGTACTATTCTATGATTCTATGATCAGAGCTTATATGTACATTATTATCTAAAATCTGCATTTTGTACCAACTAAAAGAGGAAGTGTAATGATGGAAGACGGCAATAATGACCTGCAGGGAAAGCAAAGTGGGTTATATGGAATATACACAGTATTCTTTTTCCACCTTCTGTGGCTCCTCCTTTACTGAACATGAATTACTTTTGGTTCGCCCAGGCTTTCTTGCTTCCCACATGAAACATAATCTGCTACTTCATTTCATTAAAATGATACAAGCTCAACAACCATGCATTGAAATTCAAAAAGATCCATACCACACTTGTGAAAACTGTGGTGTATCAATCACCATCTAGTGTTCCTTCAGGAGTTCCAAATGCATTGCAAAATTGAGATGAGGAAGAGCGCAATGTGAGATGCCAACAAATGCAGCTGGAAAACCACGAGGCATTTTGCCCACACCTGTCACTAGCCCAGGACCTGAGTTAAAAGGCTCCTCCATACGTACCTGGATAAGTTAGAGGAGACCTGTCTTTGCCGCTTCCGCCGCTCCAGAGTTGTTCCATTTGCATAATGACCTGCTGCAGATTAACAGTTGCAGTGTGAGACGGGTAATGGTCTACATCACTTTCTGTCATTAAGTGAAAGAGCACAGGTTTGCCCGCACCTTTTTGACACACAGTTTGATGGAGGGGGACAAAACCTTGTTACCTGATCTATTGCGTTACATTACAATCTCTTTCCAAGTAATGAGAGATTTTAACCAGCTACACAATAAATTACTCACTTCCCCTTTCCCTCACCTTCTCAATGATTTAAAAGTATTTGGCAATTCGTATCCAGGAGGTATCAAATTGATATTGTTCAGGTTGTAAGGTTTTAAATCTTAATGTTCCATTGTTCTGTATGATAAAGCATTTTGTATCTGGGCACATGCTGTATCTGACATAGTGATTGATGCATTCCATTTTCTGGCACTGACATCCCTCATGATGATGGCAAAAATTCATCAAAAGTATAAATTTGCAGTGAAGGTATTTGCACTGACCACTCAGCCTGGTTAATTATAGAAAAAAAATCCGACAATTGCAAATTGGATCAGTTTTGCAGCATTTGTGGGCTGTTTATCTCTCTTATGACTGTGAATTAGAATGAGCTGAGATTAATATGAGAACAAATGAGTTATGCTAGTCGTTTGCATGATTGAAAGCACACCTGGAACTTATCATTGCTGATGAGAGATTTTTTTTGCTCCTGCTAGAACATTTTGCATGTTTATGTGAAATCTAAAATACCACAAACTGCTAACAGCTGTTAAGTGTTATTTTATGATGTATCCCTTTCAAGGTTTGCAATCATGCCTTCAGAATATAGGATATTTTCTTTTGCATGGTGCAATGATTGATTCTTAAAAGTTTTTTTGTATTTTTGTCATTAATTTCATTAGGCTCTATCTTGCAAAGGGTTGTTGAGGTTCACTAGTCTCTTGCTTTGTGATTATTCATCCTTCACTAAGTGTTTCCAGTCAATGTGAAGCTGTTATCAACAAAGTTGAACAAATATTGGGTTACATTTCAAGAGCATTTGATGATAAATCAAAATAAGTTATTCCAATCTTGATAAATTATTAGTGAGACTATGTTGGAGTACGGTGTCCAGTTTTGGCACTCCCACCTTTAGAAGAACATTGCGTGTTGGGAGAGTTTACAGAAGGGCAGCAAGAAGGATTCTGGTCACAAGGTATAAGGGGAGACTTGCAGAGCTGAATTATGTTTTTATTGCAGAAAGGAAGGTTGAGGGGAGATCTGATGCAGGTTTTTAAAAGGCCGAGACATGCAGATAATGTATAGCTAAGCAAACTTTGTGACAGACTGTGAACACAGAACTAGAATTCACAGCTTTAAGTGCGAATCGAGATTAGGAGCAACTTTTTTTTGTGGTTCTGATATTGAACTCATTCAGAAAGAAACTGGATAAATATTTGGTTTGGAGCAGTGTGGAATATGCAGGGATATGTATGGACTGAGATGATCAACTACTCCAAGGAATATGATGGCTGCTGTGCTTAGCAGTTTTAAAGCTAAGAAAGAAAGAATTTTCATTTATGTATTATCTTGATTAAGATGATCTTCGGTTTCTTTTCTAACTGTCAACAAAGAAACCTATGGTCCAGCATGAGCTCCTCAGTATTAGAGTGCATATGCCCATCTGTAAACTGTGGACTTAAGCTTAGAAGAGGGAAGGTGCACAGACAGTTTTGATTTAACTACTTTATGTGGAAGGTAGTGAATCTGTGGAATGGTCTGTCCAGGGAAGCAGTGGAGGCAGATAGTGTGGTGGAAACATTTAAGGAAGAATTGGACAGATATTTAAGGGAATGGGCGATTGAGGGATATTTTGAGACTGGCCAAACAGATGGCAGGGTCTTTTCCGGTGCTGTGCTTTCCAATATTACTATTGCTTCTTAAAACAACCAAATGTCTCTTTAACATCAAGCCAGAGTGCTGGTTTCCCCCTCCTTCATCTTGACACTTCTATTCATTGTCTCTTCATCCTCCACCTCTTCCTTGTTGCTAAGACCAGCTGTCAAAATCTACGAATATGAAGTACTGTGTGCATGGCCACCTCATCCTACACTAAGCTCTCTCGCTGCTTGCCCCTGATTTCCTTCCGTCTATAAAATAAATTTGCTCATCTATCCATCTAATTAAAAGTTTTGCATCTGCCAAATAGCCATAGGAGATGGGAAATGTCTGTGGTGTGCAAAGCATGCCAATTAACGCAATTGTCATGTTGACTAAAAATCAGCCAGTCAGAAACCACTATTTATCAAGTGAACCATGATGATTGATTTAAAAGTCCTGATCGAAAACCATTAGCTGTACAGAGAACAAGATCACAAAATCTATTTAGAGAAAAAAATCATTCGGTAAAGCAACAACCAAATGAATAACCAGCAATCACCATAAAAGTGTCCCAATCAAATACCTGAAAAAAAATTACATCCTTTGAGTGGCCATATTGGTTCTCTCCCGCACTACAATATGCCACAAAAAATAAAATTTATAACACAATAAACACAAAAGAGAAACAGTGATTGATTGTGAGTGACCAAACTTACCACTAAATGCCCAAATAAAAGGGAAAAACTGCAGTGCTGGAAATAGATAGCAGGTCTGTAAAGAGAAACAATAGGTTATGATGTTTCAGTAGTGTACCCTTCATCAAAACAAATAAACTCATTCGTCCCATCTTACAGTACCTAAAACCACTTTTGCGTGCACAGCCCTTCCCTTACACACAGGCCTCAGGCTTGCCTTCTGGGCTTTTTGCATTTCTTGCTTCCCATCCTCCTCGCCCTCTTTGCACGCACCTCTTAGGAATGTTCCCCCTTCCCTTTTGTAAAATAGGGCTACTTTGCCTCAATGCAGGAAGCTGCAGACACTACACTACCATCACTATTAACTGTGCCATAATGTAGTAAAAGTACTGCTGTTTGAGTGTGTGTGGTTATGGAGTCAGAGCATCTAATGATGCAATCTGTATTAGTTTAGAGCGCTCCCTAACATGGCTCAAATTAATTTGGTGTTGTAATACACATTTTGGTGGCAAACAACTGCAATTTAATTTCAAATCAGTTCTTGGTAGGTTCACCAATTATAGGTTTTCATCCAGCTTTCCTCAGATAAAAATACCTAACTGCTATGTCTCTTTTTTTAAAGCATTGATGCCAACCCTGAAGCATAAATATGCACGCTCTGAACCATGTTAATATTAATGTTCAAAGATTGTCCTGGTAATGCATTTTTCTAACTTACTGATTTTTATTCACAACTAGGGACTAAATGTAAAAAGAAACAAACAGTCATAGTGACATAGAGTCAAATCCCTTTTAAAATAGACTTGAGAAGCAGCTATGCGAGTCACAAATGATGCACAGATAGTTGAACGTCAATAATAGTAAGATTTAGATCTTGTATCGAGATGATTCTTCTTTACAGCATCCTTTGTTCAAGCCGAGGTTGATGATGGAGAAAATTACACAGGATAAAGACATTGCCTGCTTGGTTTTCCCTTCAGCATGTGTAGTGACATGTTTCCTAGTCTCCTGTACTAGTTAATAACCATTTCAGCATGGTGAAAATTGTGTTTTCTGGTTCTTCTACTGTACTTATGTTTAACCTTTAAACTTCAAAATGTCTAAGGAGCTTCACTAAAACGTCTTTTTTTGTAAGAACAATCACCTTCCAATGAATTGTTAATAATGTTTCTCAAGAAATATGAGAAATTATTTCAGATTTCCAGCATGCGCAGTATTTGCTTTTGAGAAATTATCCTGTTACTGTTTTAAGCATAATTTTTAGTGTTGCTTAATTTTCTGCGTCATTGACAGTTATTCTAAATTCCTGCACTGATTGTTATTGAGACGCAACATGGAGTTGTGCTCTGTCTGTTTGGGATTGTTGGCACGTGTGCTGCTTTCAGACTTCACCTCCATTATCCTGTTAAAGTGAGGTTTGTCCTAAGAGGCAGCACTCCATGCTAACCACTCATTAGCCTGGTTAAGTATTAAGCACTAGTATTATGCTCCTTTAAGCGATCCTAAACAGATTTGACTAGGTTACCATATACACAGAATTTTCGTCCACTGATGCAATACTGCTTATGTTGGGTCCACTCACTAGTGTAAGCAGTCTCTTGGGTAATGGCTGAATTGCCATTAAATTTACTGTTTGTCAGAGGTTGTGTATTGTAGTACAGTACAGCCCTGTACTGAACCATCCATTCATTCAATGTGCTATGTTTTCCTCAAAGCACCATCCTTTGTGCTACATGATTTGTCAAACTTCTCAATGGCAAATCGTTGGAATAGCTATTCTCAGTGATGGAGATGAGTACAAAATACAGGGTTTAACGTGTTCAGGAAGGACAGGCTAGAGGGAAAAGGAGGGGCAGTAGCTCTATATTATCAGGGACTCCTAGGCAATGTTCCCTCTAATTTGTTTTTGTACTGAGCGGGCGACAAACTCCTTTGAGTGTGACCTTTTTGTACCTTGGCAAATTTTGCAACAACAACAACAACTAAATTTAACAACAACATCAGCAACAGCAACCACTTAAAAGCATATATACAGTAATGCCATATTGCAAGCCCACCGTCTCAAATCATGAGACAATCAGACAAGGTTCTATGCAAAAGCAAAATACTGCAGATGCTGGAAATCTGAAATAAAAACAGAAAATGCTGGAAATACTCAGCAGGTCAGGCAGCGTCTGTAGAGAAAAAAACAGAGTTAACGTTTCAGGTCGATGACCCTTTGTCAGGTTCTATACAAGTTTAGCATAACTTCTCTGCTTTTGAATTCTATTCCTCTAGAAATGAACCCCAGTGCTTTATTTGCACTTTTATGGCTTTTTTAACCTGCGTTGCTACTTTTAATGATTTGTGAATCTATACCCGAGATCCCTTTGTACCTCTACCCCATTTAGTCTCTTATTTTCCAAGGAGTAGGTCGCCTCCTTATTCCTCCTACCAAATGCACTACCTCATACTTATCTGTATGGAAATTCATTTGTCATTTACATGCTCATTCTGCAAGCTTGTTTACGGTAAAATTAACATCACTTTCCCGGATTTTTTTCTGGCTTTAAACAATTTTCCGAATTTAAAAAAAAATTCTCATTTTTGTTTCTGACAAAGGTAACCTGTGTTGCCCCCAGGCGGTTTGAATTCTTCAGCAGACAAATGTGCTAACTGGGTTGGCCTGTAGAAAGTGAGGCCCCTCAACATTTTAAAAATATAAACCTGATGCCAGAATTCTGAATTTCAAAAGCAAGCTCCAATTTCCCCCACTTTTTATGTTATTAAGGTTTTCATTAACTTTCATCAGCAACAAGACTAAAACCATAAATCCACCCCTGGTGCAATATTGGATTTATTAAAAAGTAGCAAATAAAAGTAAGTTAAACTTGTGTTAATCACTCTTCTTCCTTCTGCTAAAATGCTTCCTTGCGTCACCTAATGATTGAAAGCCTGATCTTACAAACCCATCTGTTCGGATCATTTTATTTTAAAAAGTGGATTCACGTACAGCTCAAAATTTGCACAAACTCGTTTCTCATTTCCTCTCCTAAAACATGTCACTGCCATCTGACAGCAACAAAGTCCCATGATAAAACTCGACGACTCACTCACCTGTAACAGGTTTAATAAGGTGAGGTACAAGTGGTTACCAATCTCTCCCACCGATTTTTAAAGCTACGTCCAACCCCATAGGCTACACTGAGCTGGCCCCGCTCCGGAATGGCCCAACTCCCATTTGCTCCGCGGGGTTTGTGTAACACAGGCCCCCAGAACCGTGGCGCCAAAGAAGGAAGAGGAAGATGCTGCCCTCATCACCATGACAACCGGCTGAGCGCGGCTCCTTTACAGCCTCTGCCTGCAGCATGTGGAACTTCCCAGAGGCCGACACAAGCAACCCCTCACCCACTCCCTTATCATTTGGCCGCTGCCCCAACTCTTTTGTTACTTTCCAGTTGGGATTGTCTCTGAGGTCGCAAGACTCGCAAACGACTCTGTCTGCATTCTGGGACATTTTGTATTGGGCTCTCCCCCGCTCCAGCTGTCCGGCAGGCCAGTTCTCTGCGCGGCATATAATTTGAAGTGCGCGGTGGGAACAGTGCTTCTGGGATGTAAAGGAAGTTGATCCATTTGTACAGTTGAAGCTTTCCAACAAAATAATTGGACTTTAAGCACATGATGCAAAGGAGCAAAATTTATTGAGTTTATGTAGTCCAATGGGTCAAAATAAACAATTGGACAGGATATTCTATGAAAAGATAAGAAAAGATGCGCAAACAGAAAGATCATATTAATGAGAGATAAAACCAATCTAATATAAACTGGGAATGCCCAAGAAGTCTAGAATTTGACCTAGTTAATGCATGACTCTTTTCTGACTCAACATGTTAGGAATGGTACAAGAAATAATTAGCTTCTCGATCTGGTAATGGCAAGTGATCCAGATAGCGTTTTCGGAAGGGAAGCAGTGGTGGCACTCCTCGGTGACAGGTTGATTTGGGAGTGGTACTAGAGAAAACCTCAGTTGAAGACAAATATAGTTAAAAGACATATTACTTGGCATGCAGGATAAGTACATACCAAGGACTTGTATAAAGAAATGTGACTATTGCAGGGACCTTTATAAAAAAAAAGTAGAGGGGGAAAATAGAGTATGAGAGTAAGCTTGCAGGGAACATAAAAACTGACTGTAAAAGCTTCTAAAGATATGTGAGGAGAAAAAGATTGGTGAAGTCAAGCGTAGGTCCCTTGCAGTCAGAATCAGGGGAATTTATAATGGGGAACAAAGAAATGACAGACCAATTAAATACATACTTTGGTTCTGTCTTCACAAAGGAGGACACAAATAACCTCCCAGAGATGTCGGGGAACATAGGGTCTAATGAGAGGGAGGAACTGAATGAAATCAGTATTTGTAGGGAAATGGTGTTAGGGAAATTGACGGGATTGAAGGCCGATAAATCCCCAGGGCCTGATAATCTACATCCTAAGGTACTTAAGGAAGTGGCCCTAGAAATAGTAGATGCATCGCTGGTCATCTTCCAAAATTCTATAGACTCTGGAACAGTTCCCATGGATTGGAGGATAGCTAATGTAACCCCACTATTTAAAAAAGGTGGTAGAGAGAAAACGGGAAATAAGCCTGACATCGGTAATGGGGAAAATGCTAGAGTCCATTATAAAAGATGTAATAGCAGAGCACTTGGAAAACAGTGACAGGATCGGACAAAGTCAACATGGATTTACAAAAGGTAAATCATGCTTGACTAATCTACTGGAATTTTTTGAGGATGTAACTGGTAGAATAGATGAGGGAGAACCAGTGGATGTGGTGTATTTGGACTTTCAAAAGGCTTTCGATAAGGTCCCGCATAAGAGATTAGCGTGCAAAGTTAAAGCACATGGGATTGGGGGTAAGGTACTGACTTGGATAGAGAACTGGTTGGCAGACAGGAAGCAAAGAGTTGGAATAAATGGGTCTTTTTCCGAGTGGCAGGCAGTGACGAGTGGGGTACCGCAGGGATCGGTGCTAGGACCCCAGCTATTCACAATATATATTAATGATCTAGACGAGGGAACTAGATGTAATATCTCCAAGTTTGCAGACGACACAAAGCTGGGTGGGCGTGTGTGCTGTGAGGAGGATGCAGAGAAACTCCAGTATGATTTGGACAGGTTGGGTGATATGGCAGATGCAGTATAATGTGGATAAATGCGAGGTTATCCACTTTGGTGGCAAAAACAGGAAGACAGATTATTGTCTGAATGGCAATAGAATGGGAAAAGGGGAAGTGCAAAGAGGCCTGGGTGTCCTTGTGCACCAGTCGCTGAAGGTAAGCATGCAGGTGCAGCAGGCGGTTAAGAAGGCAAATGGTATGTTGGCCTTCATAGCGAGAGGATTCGAGTACAGGAGCAAGGATGTCTTGCTGCAGTTGTACAGGGCCTTGGTGAGACCATACCTTGAGTATTGTGTGCAGTTTTGGTCACCTTATCTGAGGAAGGATGTTCTTGCCATGGAGGGAGTGCAGCGAAGATTCACCAGACTGATACCTGGGATGGCAGGAATGACGTGTGAAGAGAGATTGGGTCGATTAGGCTTGTATTCGCTAGAGTTTAGAAGAATGAGAGGGGATCTCATTGAAACTTATAAAATTCTAACTGGACTAGACAGACTAAATGCAGGAAGGCTGTTCCTGATGGTGGGGGAGTCCAGAACCAGGGGTCACAGTCTAAGGATAAGGGGTAAGCCATTTAGGACTGAGATGAGGAGGAATTTCTTCACCCAGAGAGTGGTGAACCTGTAGATATATTTCTTAAGGCTAAAGGGATCAAGGGATATGGGGAGAAGCAGGGACAGGGTACTGAATTTGGATGATCAGCCATGATCTCATTAAATGGCGGAACAGGCTCGAGGGGCCGAATGGCCTACTCCTGCTCCTATCTTCTATGTTTCTATGTTTCAAAGGGGCAACTGAAAATGAGGCAAGCTGCAATAGCCAAATGCAACAGAAAAAAATTCTTGCAATATTATAACAGCAAGAGGCTTATTGTCGAAGAATTGAGATCCCTTCAGAATCCAAATGGAATTGAAACTGAGGAACAAAAAAATTGTTAGCATAGTAGATGATTACTTCCTAGGCGTATCCATTAAACAGAACACTACGAGTGTGCCTTTTGTTGTGATTCTGTTTGGAAACCAAATATCCAGCAGTAAATGCTACAAAACATAGCAGAATTATTTCTCAGTTTTCGTGTGTTAAGTATAAAATTCTTTGGAGATGCAAAATTGCTTATTTTTCAACATGTTTGTGAAGCGTTCAACTGCAACAGTGAATGTGACAACTAAAATATAGGCTTCATTTCCTATGCTTTCATGTTGATTGCTGCTACAGAAGTGCGTTGCAAGTGAAATACAAAGCATTCTAACTGAGACTTCAATTATTTTACTCTCTTTGATATATAATTGAAAGACTTCGATAAATTGATACTATTAGAATTGTGTCTGTGTGTGGGGGGGACAGGGGTGGTGAGAGGAGGTTCTGCAAGTAGCTTAAATAGTGTTTGAGGTTTAATTGAGCTGGAGAAAGACAAAAATGCCAAGAAAATAGATTGAACCTGTGAGCATTTTATTGGAGCCAAGTGCAGTTATTGAAAAGTAATGGAGTGAACCATTCTATTTTCCAGGCTACCGGCTGATCGGAAGTCACTCGGGTGTGAAGCTCTGCAGATGGACCAAGGTAGCTGATCTTCTGATGACATGAATACATCTCTGAATTTTTGTCCCTCTGATTTCTTCATATAGTTTGTATGAAAATTGGTCAACAGTGATAACCTTTTCTTTTGTTAAAACTAAGTGTAGAAAGAGCATGTAAGACACTGCAGTCAATCATGGGTTTTTTGTCACAGGCATAGAAAAAGATACTGCTGGTCATTGACTGTACCGAACATCAAAGTGCACCTCTATTACAGTTACTTCATTTGACAATCAACAAAGTTTGTGGTGCAATGAATAATTAATTGGAGTCAGCAATTGATGAACGTTGGAACTAAAATTTTGATAATCACAAAGGTGAAAACATTTAAAACTAAAAATCCTTTGATCAATAATAGTATCATGAATTACAAGCACTATAATTGGACATACTTTTCATATTATGTTTCCTAATTCATTATTCTGATAGTACTATCAATTTATATTTCTCTAAACTATGGTGAGTGGCAATGGACCATTTAGTACTTTTAAGTTATATCCATGTGTTTAGAGGTGACCCACCAAGTATCTAGCAATCTTTTAGTGGAAACTTCAATCAAACAATCATTAGGGTAAGTACACTAGTTTAAATTGATAGCTTTATAATGCTTACTCCTCTAGTATAGCAAAAAAATTGAGATAGAGGCCCCAATATTTACAGGGAGGTGGGGGCAGTTTTGGGGTCGAGAAACTTAGAGGAACAGTTTCCCTTGGGTCTTGTCAAATTTAACGACAGGACCTGATTACCATTTTTCTTCTCCGGTCCTGGCCGCAGCCAGCCAGATTGAGAGGCTGGCTGGTTGTTGGACGGGTAGGCCTTCAGCACCAGGCCGCAGCTGAGGAGCGGAGCAGAGTGGTGGGAGGGAGAGATCAGGGGTCCGGGGGGACATTAATGGAGGGGGTGGGGAGGGGCGAGAGAGGTTGGAGGCACATGATGGGGGGTGCTGGGAGAGATCGGGGGCGGGGGGGACATCGACGGGAGGGCTAGGAGAGATTGGGGGACAGGGGTACATCGATGAAGGGAGGAGATCGCGGGGTGGGGAGGGTTAGGGTCCGATCACTGGTGAGATTTACTGGTTTACTTGGGGGTCGGGGGAAGCACTCCTGCTTCTGGCCCACAAGCAGTGCTGGAAAAACACTTACATCTCCCATGCAGCAGAGCTCGCCTCCCTTTAGCTGCCTCGGGGAAACCCGGCCAGCCAGCATTAAAGCTGGAACAGAGAAAAAATCTGAGGCACTCAGCCTCATTAAATTATTTAAATGAGCGAGACACATCCTGGGAGTGGATTGGTCGCCTGTGTACCCCCGTGGGCGGGTTGGGTTCGGGTTTGAGATTTTTTATATTTTTACTTCCCACCCAACCCAAATCCACCGGTTTTGGGGGTTAAAATTCCCCCCAAAGTTTTCATAAAAAATGTAAAGTTTATTGGCTATTTTAGTAGTTCTCCCGTGGAGTTGCTCACGGCATGTTAAAGTGAAGAGGAAATGGTTTGGCGGGTTGGCAAGGGGAGGACTTACGGTTCAGATGAGGAAGAAAAAAATTCAAAGTGGGTGGGCAGTTTTAGAATAATAATAGATACAGTAGAAAAAGTTGTGTTTTTTTAAAAAAAAAGAAGTAGGACCTGGGGTGGTATTGCTAATTTATAATGAATATGTAAAAGAGAAATAGAGTGTAAAAGGGGACCTTAAGAGCAGGCAGAATATTGACAAAGTAAAATTGAAACAGAAAAAGAGGCAAAATGGGGGTTTCAGAGCAGTGCTGGAATATGGGGAAGCAAAAAATAATGGTAATAAGCAGGAGATGTCTAAAGAATAAGGAGTGGGGATGGGAGTCAGGCCACAGAGTGGGTGGAAGAATCTTAGCTGGGAGCCAGCAGTTGAAATGTTGTGGCGTGGAGCGGGCAGCAATAAGGGTAGAAACTAAAACGTTTTTGTAAGTGCCAGCAGGGCGAAGCTGGGAGTACCATAACAGCTGTTCAAGCTTGGACCATTGGTACTTTAAAAAAAAATTGGGCGGCATTTTTCCCAAGTGGGGAGCAGAGATCAGCATAATGAATGTTTCTATGTATTGTGTGGTAATGGCATGATGTTCCGCTCATTATAAAATACTGTGAGCAATGCCATAGAAATAGCCAGTGTTGAAAAAACTATACAAATGACTGATTGAATTAATAATTGTGAGATCTATTAAAATAATTTATGTCCCTTCATCAGTATATCGATTTGTGTGATGTAAGTACAAGAAAGACACTGTAATCGTAATAGCTAATCCATTCATCTTAACTTGCCCCTCATTGCTGAAAATCTGGCTTTTTAAAGTTAAATGTTTCATTTTCATTTTCTTTCCCTACATGAGCCGAGCCGTAAATTACACCATATTGTGGTCATTCTTGCCATGGTAAACTGAAAGTGGTGGAAATCTGAAATAAAAACAGAAAATGCTGGAAATTCAAAGATCAGTCGACTTCTGTAAAGAGAAAAGACAGGCTATGATATTTTGGGTGTGTATCCTTCATCAAACAGGGATGAGAACCAACAAATACACCAATTACAGAGAAGTGTTAATACAACAACAAAAACAACTTGCAATTATATAGCGCCTTTAATATGGTAAAAGTCCCAAGGCGCTTCACAGGAGTGTGATGGGACAAAATTTGACACCACTTAAGGAGATACTGGGACAGGTGACAGGTTTTAAGGAGCGTCAAAGGAGGGGAGAGAGGTGGCGAGGTTTAGCAAAGGAATTCCAGAGCTTAGGTTCTAGACAGCTGAAGGCACGGCCGCCAATGGAGAAGTGAAGGAAATTGGGGATGCACAAGAGGCCAGAATTGGAGGAATGCAGAGTTCTGGGAGGGTTGTAGGCAATGTTCCTTCTAATTTTTTTTGGGTGCGCGGCCCATTCAGATTTCTGCACATGCGCAGTTTGTCAATTATAAAGCCAGCAAGCGGCCTGCGTGGGACCTCCAGATAGCTGCGCGATTGTGCAGCTTAACAGGGATATTGGTTGTAGGGCTGGAGGAGGTTACAGAGAATTGGAGGGGCAAGGCAATGGAGGGATTTAAAAACAAGGATCAGAATTTTAAAATCGAGGCGTTACTGGACCAGGGACCGTGAGCCAATGTAGGTCAGCGAGTACAAGGGTGATGGATGAACAGGACTTGGTGCACGTCAGGATACGGGCAGCAGAGTTTTTAATAAGCTCAAATTTACGGAGGGTGGAAGATGAGAGCATTGGAATACTCGAATTTAGAGATAACAAAAGCATGGATGATGGTTTCAGCAGCAGACGGGCTGTGGCAGGGGCAGAGACTGGCGATATTATGGAGGTGGAAGTAGGCGGTCTTGGTGATGGAGAGATTATGGGGACGGAAGCTCCACTAAGGGTCAAATAGGAAGCTGAGGTCGCGAATTGCTTGGTCAGCCTCAGACAGTGGCCAGTGAGGGAGATGGCATTGGTGACTAGGGAATGGAGCTTGTGGCGGGGGCTGAAGATGATGGCTTCGGTCTTCCCAATATTTAATTGGAGGAATGTCATAGTTAATGTGTTAAATAACCTACAAACTGCTTAACAGGTGATTTAGAATATCACAGGTGAGATACAGCAGACATGTAGAAAAGTCAGAAGAATGTTCAATAGTGGGCAAGGGGTGTGAAAAGACACAGGAGAAGTCCATGTAAAACAAAAACATGTTATTTCTATATTCTTGTTACTTTTCATGCTCCCCTTATTTATTGGACCAGTCCCTCCCTGACTTGGTGGTTTATAATTTCCTTCCCCTCCTATCTCACATCTCTATCAACATTCAGGTCACAAAGGCCCATCTGCATTGCAGTCAAGTTTCCTTTCACGTAAAGGCTACATCTCCTCCTAGTTTGTCTTTTCTATTTGTATGAAGTCATCTGTATTTCTGTAGGTTTACCTAATCTGTGGCATTATGTTTTTTGAATGATATTAGGACCACCCTCTTCTGCAAGGATCTCCAGATCTTTCATTTTCTTGCTAAGACTCCTAGCATTTATAATTCAGAACTTTGACGCATCCATTTCTCAAACTCCCTCTGCTGCTGTGTTTGTTTATTTTACTTGATATATCAGTGTCTCACTTGTACTGTCATCTACCAGCCCCTGTTCTGTACCATAACATCTAGCTTCGGTATCTTTTCTCCCTCCATCATATCTATATCTGCGTTGCTTGCTACTCTTTGACTTTTAAATATGTATATATAGTAAGGGACTGCATTGATTGACGTGCAACATTTGTTGCATCCCTTTCTTTATTTCCACAGTCCATGCTCCGAGGCAGAGGTGGCTGTTACAAACACACATTCTATGGGATTGAAAGCCATCGGTGTATGGAGACAACCCCTAGTCTAGCCTGTGCCAACAAATGCGTTTTTTGCTGGAGGTAAGGGACTGATGACGGGGCGTAATTAATTTAGTTGATTTCTTTAGGTTTTAGTTGCTTATGCATTTTGTGGATTAAACCAAATGCCATAAATTAACATCGCCAGCTAAATGAGAAATTGTCTTATCTAGTGTTTGAGACACAAAAATATCATCGTTAAGGTATCTAATTTATTAGGAAGCTTGTTTTCTCGTTAGAGTGATGACACTGCAGTATTTGCTGAGCCCCAGAGTATCATGAGAATTCAGTATTTGTATTTATGCCATGATGAAGTTCATTTTGTAGGACTTGGTGATCTTTAAAGAATTGATTGGTTCGCATTGAGAAGGTTCTGAAAGCTAAACACGCTTTGGTTAAAGTCTCTTAATCCTTCTAACAATAAATGCTATGCTTAAGTTACAAAGCCCTTGTAGCTACTTGTTTTCACTTGCTATAGGTCTGTACTCCAAGTCATTATTAAGTTGTCAGCTTTTTTTGAAGCTGTTGATTAGCTTTTGCTTGTTTTGGAGCCACTCATATGCTAACGTCAAAACTGGATATGAAAACCAGTAGATGCTGATATTTTAGAAAAAAGAGGAAGATTAAATCACAGATTAAAATGGACTGTAACTGATTACTTTTATCTCCTCTAGACATAAGGGACATCAAATCTAAAGATTCTTCATTGGAGAATTTTAACCATTCAGTGACAACATAAATGGTCTAAGTTAGATTAAAAAGTAATTTTATTGGAAAATTTTGCATGTTTGAAGATCTTAATTAGTTCACCACCCCTAAGGCCTCAGCCTTATGCAGTAGCATTTGTTCACTTGTGGAAACACCGTCTACTTTGTAGTGAAGGAGCAATTTGGGCCAAAATATTAATGGTTTTAAAGTAATGAATAGCATCTTAAAACTAGTGCTGTGTTAGCCAATGGTTAACATTCTAAATATTAGTAAGGAGGGGACTGAGGTTTAAAGGGGGATTATTGTGGTTCAGGAGAAATTTAGAGAAAGTTGAGTTCCTGGAGCAGCCAGAAGCATCCAGCTCCAAAAACTTTGTTTCACAACTACTGGAGAAAGTTTATGTTCCGCACTATAGTGTTGCATTATTCATGTGATGATGCAAAATTTTAAATATTCAGTAGAGAAAAAGTACTTGAGAAACTAATGGGGCTAAAAGGCGACAAATCCCCTGGACCTGATCCTAGGGTTCTAAAAGTGGTGGCTGCAGAGATAATGGATGCATTAGTTGTGATCTTCCAAAATTCCCTAGATTCTACAACGGTCCCAGCGGTTGGAAGGTAGCAAATGTAACCCCGCTTTTCAAGAAAGGAGGGAGAGAAAAACAGGGAACTACAGGCCAGTTAGCCTGACATCAGTCATCTGGAAAATGCTGGAATCCATTCGTAGCCCATCCATCGGAGCTGATCGAGCGTGGTCAAAGCTTTGATGCTGGGGATGTTGGCCTGAGCGAGAACACTGACGTTGGTGCGCCTATCCTGCCAATGGATTTGCAGGATCTTGCGGAGGCAGCGTTGGTGGTACTTCTCCAGTGCTTTGAGGTGTCTGCTGTACATGGTTCATGTCTCTGAAGCATACAGAAGGGCGGGTATCACTACTGCTCTGTAGACCATGAGCTTGGTGCTGGGTTTGAGGTTCTGGTCTTCAAACACACTCTCCCTCAGGCGACCAAAGGCTGCACTGGCACACTGAAGGCAGTGTTGGACTTCTTCATTGACATCTGCCCTTGTTGACAGTAGGCTCCCGAGGTATGGAAAGTGGTCCACGTTGTCCAAGGCCTCGTCATGGATTTTGATAATCGGGGAGCAGTACTGTGTGGCGGGGCAGGTTGGTGGAGGACTTTTGTCTTACGGATGTTTAGTGTAAGGCCCGTGCTCTTGTATGCTTCGGTGAAGGTGTTGATGATGGTTTGGAGTTTGGCCTCAGAGTGTGCGCAGACGCAAGCGTCGTCAGCATACTGTAATTCGATGACAGAGGATGGGATGACCTTGGATCTGGACTGGAGGCAACGGAGGTTGAACAGTTTCCCGTTTGATCTGTAGATTAGCTCCACTCCAGCGGGGAGCTTACTGAGGGTGAGATGGAGCATTGCAGCCAGAAGAGCGTTGGTGCGATGACACAGCCTTGCTTGACCCGGTCTGTATGTGAATTGGGTCTGTGGTGGATCCGTTGGTCAGGATCACGGCTTGCATGTCGTCGTGAAGCAGGCAAGATGGTGACAAACTTTTGAGGGCAGCCGAATTTGAGGAGGACACTCCATAATCCCGCACGGTTGACGGTGTCGAAGGCCTTTGTGAGGTCAAAGAAGGCCATGTACAGCGGTTGGTACTGTTCCCTGCATTTCTCTTGTAGTTGACACGCGGTGAAGATCATGTCCATTGTGCCCCTTAGTGGGCGGAATCCACATTGCGACTCTGGGAGGAGCTCTTCAGCCACTGGGAGAAGGCGATTGAGGAGGATTCTTGCGATGGCTTTCCTTGTGGCAGACAGCAGGGAGACTCCTCTGTAATTACCCCAATCGGACTTGTCACCTGTCTTGAAGATGGTCACGATTACGGCGTCTCTGAGATCCCTTGGCATGCTCTCCTCCTTCCAAATAAGAGAAATGAGTTCATGTATTCGCGCCAGTAGTGCTTCTCCGCCATGTTTTAGTGCCTCGGCGGGGATTCCATCTGCTCCTGAGGCCTTGTTGTTCTTCAGTTGTCGGATGGCCTTTTCAACCTCATGCCGGGCTGGGGTTGTGCTGAGATGGTGGTGGGTAGCATGCTGCGGGATGGAGTTGAGGACACTTGCGTCGAAGACAGAGTCTCGGTTAAGGAGATCTTCCAAGTGCTCCTTCCAGCGGGCACTGACTGCCTCTCTGTCCTTGATGAGTACCTCTCTGTTCTTGGCCCGCAGTGGGTTAGGACCTTGGGTGCTTGGGCCATAGGTGGTCTTGACTGCGCTAAACAATCCACGCACGTCGTGGTTGTCGGCTAGCTGCTGAATCGCCTGCGCTTTCTCCAGCCACTATCTATTCTTTAGGTCGCGAGTTTTTGTTGGACCTCGGCCTTCGGGCATCTGTAGAGTTGCTTTCTTGCTCTCGAGTTGTGTTGCTGTTTCCAGATCAGGAATGCCTTGCGCTTGCGGCATATTAGCTCCTGGATCTCCTGGTCGTTCTCATCGAACCAGTCTTGGTGTTTCATGGTCGAGTGACTGAGCGTCTCTTCACAGCTGCTGATTATGGAGGCCATGAGTGCAGACCAGGCGCTGTGGACAGTCTGTGTCTCTGAATCACTGGGAGTCGTCAGGTTGGTTATGAGGCGCAGGCTGAATAGGGCTTTCTTAGCAGGGTCTTTGAGTGCTCCAGCGTTGATTTTCCTGCTAGATTGCTTCTGTTGCCGCCGCTGTTTTGGGGCTACATTGATGGAGATGACTGAGCGGATTAGGCGGTGGTCTGTCCAGCAGTCGTCAGCTCCTGTCATGGCACGGGTGATGTGGACGTCCTTGTGGTCCCTTGCTCGGACGATGACGTATTCCAGCAGATGCCAGTGCTTGGAGCGAGGGTGTTGCCATGAAGCCTTGTACTTGTCTCTCTGATGGAACAAGGTGTTGGTTATGAGAAGGCCATGTTCTAAGCATTTCGTCAGGAGGAGGGTACAGTTGGAGTTGGCTTTCCCTACCCCCTCTGCCGATTACACCTCCCCAGAGGTCTGTGTCCTTTCCAACTCTGGCGTTGAAGTTGCCAAGGAGGATCAGCTTGTTGGGACTCGGGACAGGGATTGTTCGAAGCTGGAGTAGAATTCCTCTTTGGTCTCGTCTGTGGCTTCCAATGTTGGGGCGTATGCACTGATGACCGTAGCGCACTGGTTTTGGGCTAGGGTGAGCCGTAGAGTCATGAGACGTTCGTTTATTTCACAAGGGGAGTCTCTGAGACGTTCAACTAGCTCATTTTTTATGGCGAAGCCTACCCCATGGAGGCGGCGTTCTTCTTCAGGTTTGCCTTTCCAGAAGAAGGTGTAACCACTGCCTTGCTCCTTGAGCTGGCCTTCTCCTGCCCGCCGGGTCTTGCTTAGGGCGGCGATTTCTATGTCGAAACATCTGAGCTCCCAGGCAACGATAGCAGTACGGCGTTCCGGTCTGTCGCTGTTGGGGTTGTCCATGAGGGTCCTGACGTTCCAGGTCCCGAACTTCATTTTAAAGGTGGAAGATACCTGTGCGTGAATTCTTTTAACGTGGGGTGGCCGTTGCACACCAGCTACCACACAGGCTTGACAGAGCAAGTTCTTGGTCTAATGGCAAAGGGCACCAAGACGATTGGAGACCAGGCTCTGCTACATTGGCCTAGCACACACACACACAAACATACTCCTACTGTCCTCCTCCCTCCTTCCCGCAGGTCCTCTCTGCCTGGATTTCATAGGCTGCAATGTGGTCCTCCCAACCTTGTTGCTGGTCCATGCTGCTCCACTCCTGGGCCTCGACCTCGCTGCTGGGCTCGTCCTCGCCCCTGGGCCTTGTCCCGTGGTGTCTCCTTCCAGTGAGTGAGTCCCGCGGTGTCTCCTTCTAGTGAGTGTGTCCCGCGGTGTCTCCTTCCAGTGAGTGTGTCCTGCGGTGTCTCCTTCTAGTGAGTGTGTCCCATGGTGTCTCCTTTAGTGAGTGAAGGAATCCATTATTAAGGAAGTGGTAACAGGGCACTTGGAAAATCATAATTTGATTAGGCAGAGTCAACATGGTTTTATGAAAGGGAAATTGTGTTTGACAAATCTATTAGTTTTTTTTGAGGATGTAACTAGCAGGGTAGATAAAGGGGAACCAGTGGATGTAGTACATTTGGATTTCCAAACGGCATTCGATAAGGTGCCACATAAAAAGTTGCTATGCTAGATAAGGTCACATGGGGTTGGGAGGTAATGTATTAGCATGGATAGAAGAGTGGTTAACGGACAGAAAACAGAGAGTAGGGATAAACGGTTCATTTTCCAGTTGGCAGGCTGTAACTAGTGGGGTGTCGCAAGGATCAGTGCTTGGGCCTCAGCTATTTACAATCTATATTAATGACTTAGATGAATGGACCGAGTGCAATGTATCCAAGTTTGCTGACGATACAAAGCTAGGTGGGAAAGTAAGCTGTGAGGAGGACACAAAGAGTCTGCAAAGGGGTATAGTCAGGTTAAGTGAGTGGGCAGTAAGGTGGCAGATGGAGTAAAATATGAAGTTATTCACTTTGGTAGGAAGAATAGAAAAACAGAATATTTTTTAAATGGTGAGAAACTATTAAATGTTGGTGTTCAGAGAGATTTAGGTATTCTCATACAGGTTCAGAGAAAGTTAGCATGCAGGTACATCAAGCAATTAGGAAGGCAAATGACATGTTGGCCTTTATTGCAAGGGGTTTGGAGTACAAGAGTAAGGAAGTCTTACTGGAATTGTACAGGGCTCTGGTGAGACCACACCTGGAGTACTGTGCACCGTTTTGGTCTCCTTATCTGAGAAAGGAAATAAATGCCTTAGAGGCAGTGCAACGAAGGTTCAGTAGATTGATCCCTGGAATGAGAGGGTTGTCCTATGAGGAGAGATTGAGTAGATTGGGCCTATACTCTCGAGTTTAGAAGAAGAGAGGTGATCTCATTGAAACATATAAGATTCTGAGGGGGATTGACAAAGTAGATGCTGAGAGGTTGTTCCCCTGGCTGGAGAGTACTAGGGGGCATAGTCTCAGGATAAGGGGTCGGCCATTTAAGACTGAGATGAGGAGGAATTTCTTCACTCAGAGGGTTGTGAATCTTTAGAATTTTCTATCCGAAAGGGCTGTGGATGCTCAGTCGTTGAGTATATTCAAGGCTGAGATAGATAGATTTTTGAACTCTAGGGGAATCAATGGATATGGGGATCGGCGGAAAAGTGGAGTTGAGGTCGAAGATCAGCCATGATCTTATTGAATGGCGGAGCAGGCTCGAGGGGCCGTATTGCCTAATCCTGCTCCTAATTCTTATGTTCTTATTGGAGTAGGGTCGCCAGTTGCATAATTGCACATTTTTCGTTCCAAACCTTGTAAAAGGACTTGTCAAGCGTTTTACCAGGATAATTCCCTCTAATGAAGAAGTTGTGTTTTTGTGGCTTGTGAACTAGATATGATTGCTTTCTGCTGATGTGAACTTTTAAGTTTCATTGCTTTTTGTAAGGTTTGTCCTTAGCTAGTTAAAGCGTCACCAGTTACCTTATTTTGACATAGTATTTTTATATTATTTTTGTAATTCTGCCATAGACAAAATGACGACCATGTTTGCCTACATAACAACTACTAGTGCTCTTCAAAGTAATTCATTGTATGCAAAATACTGACTCCCCATTGTATGTAAAATACTGACTCCCCAAAGCCTTTCTACCATCTACAAGGCACAAGTAAGGAGTGTGATGGAATACTCTCCACTTGCTTGGATGAGTGCAGCTCCAACAACACTCAAGAAGCTCGACACCATCCAGGACAAAGCAGCCCGCTTGATTGGCACTATATCTACCACCTTAAACATTCACTCCCTCCACTACCGGTGTATCGTGGCTGCAGTGTGTACCATCTACAAGATACACTGCAGCAACTCGCTAAGGCTTCTTCGGCAGCACCTCCCAAACCCGCGACCTCTTCCACCTATAAGGACAAGGGCAGCAGATGCATTGGAACACCACCACCTCCAAGTCACACACCATCCTGACTTAGAAGTATATCGCCGATCCTTCATCGTCGCTGGGTCAAAATCTTGGAACTCCCTACCTAACAGCACTGTGGGAGTACCTTCACCACAGGGACTGCAGCGGTTCAAGAAGGCGGCTCACCACCACCTTCTCAAGGGCATTTAGGGATGGGCAATAAATGCTGGCCGTGCCAGCTTCGCCCACATCCCATAAACGAATTAAAAAAAAATATGTTTTTAAGAAATGGGATATGGTGCTATATCCGTGTGAATCTTTTTGTTCTACTGTATTAGTCTCCTATATTTGAACAGGAATCGAGCACTCTATTCAGCTCTTTCCCAAATTAATTTCTTATGACTAACTATATCTGGATTAAAGTTGGGATCAGAACCCAGAGCAATTCTAAAGGCTATTTGGCTTCTACATGACGACAGTGCAGTTGACTGCTGTACCATCCGCTGTATGAAGAGTGGCTGGGAGTGCAACAAAAACGAAGCATTGTCTGTTAGGTTATCAATTGGTTTCTTTATTGTTGGCCACAGTATACACGAGGTGAATTTTGGTTTTAGTTGATTATTTCTGCAATACACACTATTGTCAGGCAGGCTGAAAGTCAACTAATATATGCATGAGTTCTGATTCCAGTCAGGCAGTAGAGAGGTTAATACATTAATTCTGTGAAATGGCAAACTTTTTGTTTTGAAGGTTCTGAACCATTGGCGGAAAGGGGAGGTTCCAGGCTTGTATGTCAAACATTTTCTGTGTTTAAATACAGCAAAATGGCAGCCTATCTATGTAATTGAAAAAGCCTCTCTACATAATTAAAAATGTCTTACTATTCCTTCACAGCATCTTGAAACATGTTGGTGAAAGCCTCTGACCGAGATAAAAGCAACTTGTGTCTGAGATCTGTGAGAAGGGGCAGGGGCAGCAATTGGCTGTGGTCTTTTGATGGACAGCTTTGCGGCCAGAAGATTTGGGGGAAAAGAGTGAGCAACCATTTCAGAGAGCTAGTTATGTTGAAAGGCAACTAAAGGGAAGCATCTCTATTGTTTTGAAATATTGTGAACGATAGTAAGGTTTGTAAGTTACTGTAGCCGCACTGTTTACGCCGAGTACTGTTCATTTACATATTCTTTGTTCACTAACTCATCTGTTGATCTATGGCCTCAGTCTTGGTCGGATAGAGTGTATGTTAAATCAACTATTAAAGACAGAATCACATGATGCATTTCATGAAGGTGATGTGTAGTGACGAGTTCTCTGTTCAGTGCATGGATTTGTGTATCATTTACCTAGACATTGGACAGATAAAGGCATACTCCAGATTGTAGCTTACGGAAATAGTGATGCTGAATCCGAGTCGAATATCTACTTTAAAACCCAAAAACTTAATAAAGAGTATCTCAAAAATAAGGGTATTGAGAGAAAAGAAAAAGTACAGATGTTGTAAATAAATACCTGCAGCTGACATTGAATGCGTTTGTTTTGACAGACATCATACCAACCCTGTTGGAACTGAATGGCGATGGAAAATGGATGAAGCAGATATGATCTTAAAAGAAGCAATCGAGAACCATCAGAACCTGATCAAACAGTTTAAAGGTAAATAGTTGTCAAACAGTATCAGGAAATTTCCAAACCAGATACTGGAAATTATAGGGCAATTTTTTTGTTCCACACAGTTAATGGTGGTGGAGTGGATTGGCAAGTGAGGCTGGGAAAGGAACGGAAACTTTCTGCTCAGAGTCCCCACCCCTGGCTCTGCCTTGTTTTCATCGTTTGCCGAGAATTACAACTCCGTTCAGCCCAAGCAGTCCATGCTGGTCACACGAGCAGTGATCTTATTCCCACGTGCCCAGTTGTTGCCATATGCCTTTATTCCCCTTTCCTGCAACCACCTTTCTAACCTATTCTTAAGTATGACAAGATCTATACTTCAGTTACAAAATCTGGTAATACATTCCACAGCCTCAGAACCCTCTGTATAAAAAAAGTTTCTCCTGCCGTTTGACCTAAATCTCTAGCATTTAATTTTATAACTGTGTCCCCTCAATCAGATCCCTCATTCAGTGGAAACAGCTTGTTTTTATCTGTTCTCTCCCATCCCTTCCTAATTTTAAAGACCTCTTTCACATCGCCTCTTAATCGCCTCTATTGTAACAAAAATAGCCCCAGTTTTTCAAGTATCTCTTCGTATTTCCTCATACTAGGCATGATCCTAGTAAATCTGCGCTGTACACTTTCTATTTCCTCAACATCCTTCCTATAGTGCTTTTTAAAAAAAAATTCATTCTCCGGATGTGGGTGTCACTGGCAAGGCCGGTAATTGTTGCCCTGAGAAGGTGATGGTGAGCCGCTGTCTTGAGCTCCTGTAGTCCATGTGGTGAAAATGCTCCCATTATGCTAGGTAGGGAATTCCAGGACTTTGACCCAGCGACAATGTAGGAACATAAGAACATAAGAAATAGGAGCAGGAATAGGCCACTTGGCCCCTCGAGCCTGCTCCGCCATTCAATAAGATCATGGCTGATCTTGGGCTCAAAGCCACTTCCCTGCCCGCTCCCCATAACCCTTCACTCCCTTATCTTGCAAAAATCTGTCTATCTCCACCTTAAATGTATTTAATGACCCAGCCTCCACGGCTCTCAGGGGCAGAGAATTCCACAGATTTACGACCCTCAGAGAAGAAATTCCTCCTCATCTCAGTTCTAAAAGGGCGACCCTTTATTCTGAAACTATGCCCCCGAGTTCTAGATTTCCCCACGAGGAGAAACATCCTCTCTGCATCTACTTTGTCGAGCCCCTTCAGTATCTTATATGTTTCAATAAGATCACGGTGATCTATGTCCAAGTCAGGATAGTGTGTGACTTGGAGGTGATGGTGTTCTCATGCACCTGCTGCCCATGTCCTTCTGGGTGGTGGAGGTAGTGAGCCCAAAATTGCACACAGTAGTCCTACAGCAGTTTTGCTAAAGTAGGGAATTCCAGGACCACTACCTCTCTGTTTTTATATTCTGTTGCCTCTTGCCATAAAACCCAGGATTCCATTAGCTTTCTTATGGCCTTATCCACTTGAAGTGTTGCTTTTACCGTCTTGTGAAGCTGAATCCTCAGTTCCTCTGCTCTTTCACATCGCCCAGCTTTCCCCCAAAAGTATCATTATTACTTTTCCTTAAGCAAAATGTACCACCTTACATTTACTGACATTGAATTCCAACTGCCACATTCGTAGTTCAATCTAAACTGTCTTGTCACCCAAGTTTAAGGCTATGTCCTCTGTTTTATTGCAGAGTCTTTGTTTCTTTGATACTGTGATGCTTGCACTAGAGTTCATGCTTCCAGCTGAGTTCTAACTAAATACCACTGGCACAAAACTTGGCTTTTGTATCTTATCTCTCAATCAACACCTCCAAAAAACAGATTGGTCATTAATCTCAATGCTGTTTGTGGGGCCTTGCTGTGCACAAATTGGCTGCAGTATTTCACGACATTACAACAGTAACTATACGTCGAAAGAACTTATTAGGCTGTGAAGCACTTTAGGACGTCTTGAGGATATGACAGGCGCTTTATAAATGCAAGTCTGTCTGTCCTTCCTCCCTACTCTCCTTTCCTCCCTTCCTCATTATAAATTGCACAAATTGATTTTTCCTCCAAATATAAATATAATTGCAAATAAATTCTGACTACTAATCAACTGACCATTGAGAGGAGGTAGTGTGAGATTACCAATTCCACGTTAAGTTGCTAAAGTGTTGATAAAGTTCAATTAATTTATTGAACATAGAAATAAATAGTTGAGCTTCTTGACTGTCATCGAACATTTTATAGCCTGAGTAAATCAATAAATAAATGGGTGCACTGAATAACAAGTTTCACAAGTCAGGTTTTACTTTAGTTGATCACCAAATACTCAATGATGAAGGAGAATTGATTACATTGAACAGAGTACAGTAAACTCTTTTGTATCCGGCACTGGCGGGACCGGGATGGTGCCGGTTGATTAAAAATTCCAGATAACAGAGAGGTAGGCAATTTTTAACACAAAAAAAATAAAAACCAGTGACTAACTCGGCCACCGCGGGAAACTCGGACTCGGAAAAACGAAAAATGGATGGATTCGGCAAGATTGCCGGTTGTCTATTTTGCCGGTTATTAAAGAATTCCGGTTGATTAGGTGCCGTTTAAACAAGAGTTTACTTTAATTAATTGAGCACTTCATCTGTCCTGAATTCATATTTTGATGATTTCTTCCTGGCGCAATCTCAACCCCCTTCTCGCTACCTGCTGTCCTATGACCCCGCTATTCTTACCTTGCATCTTGAATTTACAGAGTGCATCGTTTACCTCTCAGTCTGGGCTTCACCCTTTATAGTCTTTTCATTTACTCTTCCAATCCAGAACTGGCCTTATTCTCCCCACCCCAAAAACTCTGCTAAGTAAAATGATACATGTATTAAAAGGATATTAAAGAAGGAAGAAACCCCTTGGAGAACAGAAATATTCCCTCACTGATCTCCCAGGTCATTGTATATTGCTGATTGCTAAAACTTAAAGGAAAATTTTAATTGGAGCAACTTTATTCATGCTTCTCATCCTGATTCAGTGAAAGGAGTTGGGTGAACTTTCACAAGATGAAGTTTCTTTTCTTGCTGTTCGTAGACCTAAAGCTTCAATAACTAGTGTTTAAAATTGTAAAGAAAGTTCCTAGTTGGGTTACAGTTTGTGCAGTGATGAAATAATCTAGCCGATTCTAAAGATCATGATATTGTTTGAGTCAGCAGGATATTAATGGAAGTTACTTAGGTCTTTGCTGTCTTCCCGAATGTTGCAGTTTAGATGCTAGCTCACGATGCTGTCACTGATTTTAGTTTGAGTGTTGCCTGAATGTTAAATTTGCTAGCTGCACTTGTAATCAGCTTTATCAGTGCTCTAAGGAGGCAGGATGCTTCGTAACAGCAGAGTGTTGTACCTAAGGGGAGGAATAACTGACGTCTTTCCCTGCAGCAAGATGAATCATGTGGTTGTGCACTGAGCAGCAGTGATGTCCATGTTTTCGTGTGCAAATTGCTTACCCTCCTTTCCAGATAAAAGAGACTGCATCATAACAGTAAAAGAAAAATTCAGACAGTCAGATTTCACTTTTACAAACCCATGGGAATTGATTAGTAGTTCTTATTGATGAGGTGAACCCCACACAATGGCCCCGATATTTGTGGGGAGGAGGAGTTCCAGATGGGAAACTCGGAATACAGGTTTCCTGGACGTCCTGCTGAAATTACCAGCAAGACATACTTTCAATCTTTTCACCAGGTTTCCCGCCTGACAGCCAGCTCGATTGCCTATCGGGCAGGAAAGCCTGCGGCACCAGGCTGCAGCTGGGAAGCATCATCTTCTTCTTAAGCAGTCCCTTGGAACTGAGGATGACTTGCTTCCACACTAAAAATGAGTTCTCAAGTGACTGATGAGCCCAATGCGGGACCTACAGTCTCTGTCACAGGTGGGCAGACGGTGGTTGAAGGGGTGGGTGGGTGGGGTTCTTGGGTTGACGTGCGCTCCTTCCGCTGTTTGCGCTTGGCTTCCGCTTGCTCCCGGCGACGAGACTCGAGGTGTTCTGCGCCTTCCCGAATGCTTCTCCTCCACTTTGTGCAGTCTTGGGCTAGGGATTCCCAGGTGTCGGTGGGGATGTTGCACTTTTTCAAGCAGGCTTTTGAGGGTGTCCTTGAAGCATTTCCTCTGCCCACCTGGGGCTCTCTTGCCGTGTAGGAGCTCCGAGTAGAGCGCTTGTTTTGGGAGTCTCTATCGGGCATGCGGACGATGTGGCCCGTCCATTGGAGCTGATCGAGCGTGGTCAAAGCTTCGATGCTGGGGATGTTGGCCTGAGCGAGAACAATGACGTTGGTGCGCCTATCCTGCCAATGGATTTGCAGGATCTTGCGGAGGCAACGTTGGTGGTACCTTGCCAGTGCTTTGAGGTGCCTGCTGTACATGGTCCATGTCTCTGAAGCATACAGAAGGGTGGGTATCACTACTACTCTGTAGACCATGAGCTTGGTGCTGGGGTTGAGGTCCTGGTCTTCAAACAGTCTCTTCCTCAGGCGACCGAAGGCTGCACTGGCACACTGAAGGCGGTGTAGGACATCGTCATCGACGTCTGCCCTTGTTGACAGTAGGCTCCCGAGGTATGGAAAGTGGTCCACGTTGTCCAAGGCCTCGTCATGGATTTTGATAATCGGGGAGCAGTACTGTGTGGCGGGGGCAGGTTGGTGGAGGACCTTTGTCTTATGGATGTTTAGTGCAAGGCCCATGCTCTCGTACGCTTCGGTGAAGGTGTTGATGATGGTTTGGGGTTCGACCTCAGAGTGCGCAGACGCAAGCGTTGTCTGCATACGGTAATTCGATGACAGAGGATGGGACGACCTTGGATGTGGACTGGAGGCGACGGAGGTTGAACAGTTTCCCGTTTGTTCTGGAGATTAGCTCCACTCCAGCGGGGAGCTTACTGAGGGTGAGATGGAGCATTGCAGCCAGGAAGATCGAGAAGAGCGGTGGTGCGATGTCGCAGCCTTGCTTGACCCAGGTACGTATGTGAATTGGGTCTGTGGTGGATCCGTTGGTCAGGATCACGGCTTGCATGTCGTCGTGGAGGATGGTGACAAACTTTTGAGGGCAGCCGAATTTGAGGAGGACACGGTTGACGGTGTCGAAGGCCTTTGTGAGGTCAAAGAAGGCCATGTGCAGCGGTTGGTGCTGTTCCCTGCATTTCTCTTGTAGTTGACGCGCGGTGAAGATCATGTCCATTGTGCCCCTTTGTGGGCGGAATCCGCATTGCGACTCTGTGAGGAGCTCTTCAGCCACTGGGAGAAGGCGATTGAGGAGGATTCTTGCGATGACTTTCCCTGTGGCAGACAGCAGGGAAACTCCTCTGTAATTACCGCAATCGGACTTGTCACCTTTCTTGAAGATGGTCACAAATACGGCATCTCTGAGATCCCCTGGCATGCTCTCCCCCTTCCAAATAAGAGAAATGAGTTCATGAATTCACGCCAATAGTGCTTCTCCGCCATGTTTTAGCGCCTTGGTGGGGATTCCATCTGCTCCTGAGGCCTTGTTGTTCTTCAGTTGTCGGATGGCCTTTTCAACCTCATGCTGGGCTGGGGTTGTGCTGAGGTGGTGGCGGGTAGCATGCTGCGGGATGGAGTTGAGGACATTCGCGTCGAAGACAGAGTCTCGGTTATTAGCTCCTGGATCTCCTGGTTGTTCTTGTCGAACCAGTCTTGGTGTTTTATGGTCGAGTGACCAAGCGTCTCTTCACAGGTGCTGATTATGGCGGCCTTGGGTGCAGACCAGGCACTGTGGACACTCTGTGCCTCTAAATCCCTGGGAGTCGTCAGGTTGGTTGTGAGGCGCAGGCTGAATAGGGCTTTCTTAGCAGGGTCTTTGAATGCGCCAGTGTTGATTTTCCTGTGGCATTGCTTCTGTTGCCGCCGCTGTTTTGGGGTTACATTGATGGAGATGACAGAGCGGATTAGGCGGTGGTCTGTCCAGCAGTCGTCAGCTCCTGTCATGGCGCGGGTAATGCGGACGTCCTTGTGGTCCCTTGCTCGGACGATGACGTAGTCCAGCAGATGCCAGTGCTTGGAGTGAGGGTGTTGCCATGAAGCCTTGTACTTGTCTCTCTGATGGAACAAGGTGTTGGTTATGACAAGGCCATGTTCTAAGCATTTCGTCAGGAGGAGGGTACCATTGGAGTTGGCTTTCCCTACCCACTCTCTGCCAATCACACCTCCCCAGAGGTCTGTGTCCTTTCCAACTCTGGCATTAAAGTCGCCAAGGAGATTCAGCTTGTCACCCGTTGGGATTCGGGACAGGGATTGTTCGAGGCTGGAGTAGAATTCCTCTTTGGTCTCGCCTGTGGCTTCCAGTGTTGGGGCGTACGCACTGATGAACGTAGCGCACTGGTTCCGGGCTAGGGTGAGCCGTAGAGTCATGAGGCGTTCGTTTATTCCGCAAGGGGAGTCTCTGAGACGTTCAACTAGCTCATTTTTTTATGGCAAAGCCTACCCCATGGAGGCGGCGTTCTTCAAGTTTGCCTTTCCAGAAGAAGGTGTAACCATCGCCTTGCTCCTTGAGCTGGCCTTCCCCTGCCCGCCGGGTTTCGCTTAGGGCGGCGATGTCTATGTCGAAACGTCTGAGCTCCTGGGCAACGATAGCAGTACGGCGTTCCGGTCTGTCGCTGTTGGGGTTGTCCATGAGGGTCCTGACGTTCCAGGTCCTGAACTTCATTTTAAAGGGTGGAAGATGCCTGTGCGTGAATTCCTTTAACGTGGGGTGGCCGTTGCATACCAGCTACTACACGGGCTTGACAGAGCAAGGTCTTGGTCCAATGGCAAGGTGATCCAAGACGATTGGAGACCAGGCCTTGCTACATCGGCCTAGCACACACACACAAACATACTCCTACTGTCCTCCTCCCTCCTTCCCACAGGTCCTCTCTGCCTGGGTTCTTAGGCTGCAGTGTGGCCCTCCCGACCCCGCTGCTGGCCCAGGCTGCGCCACTCCTGGGCCTCGACCTCGCCCCGGGTCCCATCCTCGCCCCTGGGTCCCGTCCTCGCTCTTGGGCCTCGACCTCGCCCCGGGTCCCGTCCTCGCTCCTGGGCCTCGACCTCGCTCCTGGATCCCGACCTCCTTATAGTGTGTCTCCTTCCAGAGAGTGTGTCCCGCAGTGTCTTCTGCCAGCGAGTGTGTCCCGCGATGTCTCCTTCCAGCGAGTGTGAAGCATAGGAGGAGAGATGGAGGGAGAGATCGTGGTGGGGGGAGCGTCAGTGATCGTGGGGGGGTGTTTGCCGATTAGGGAGGGAAGTAGGTAAGTTTGTTGGCCAGGAGGGAACAGTCCTGCTCCTCCTGGCCCTGAAGCAGTGCTGTAAATTCACTTACCTTATGGATCCGGTCCTTCTCGCCTCTGGAAAACCCAGCTGAAATGGGTAAAAAAAAATAAGCCTGTAAAAATGGAGGCACACAGCCTCTTAAAAGATTTTACTGACCAACCCGCCTTCTGAGAGCGGATTGGTCGCCGTCCCCAGCCTGCCTTCATTAAAACTGGAAGTGGGCAGATTTGAGGCGGGATTGGGTTCGGGTTTGAAATTTTTAAAATTTTAACTTCCACCCGACCCAAACCCACCTGTTTTGGGGGCTTAAAATTAGCCCAATGCTTCCTTCCGTTGGCCAAGATGAGCAAGAAAGAAACTGTTGTAATGTATACTTGGCACAGAATTTTGCTGTAATAAGTGCAGATTGCTTTTCTGTGAAGCTAACTTCACCATCTCCAGCGCCCTCTATAATAGGTTGCCTGGCAACCACCCCTGGCATTGTGCACTGTGTTTTCCTGAAAGACAGATGCAGATAGCGTTAAATGCCAGTTTCTTTCTGGGAACTGAAGCACAGCAGCTCTCCTGAAATGATGCAAGTTAGCTGACCCTGGAAAAACTGCCTGGGTCTTTGCTTTGAATTTGACAGCCATTTCTGGCACCTTCCAGTTCTTCTGAAGCTCTTCTTGGGCTGCTGTTTCGCAGCTGTCATCCCAAGAGTTCAAGCTACTCCTGGGAAAGAGACACCTGATGGTTCCTTGAAAACAGAAATGGGAAGAGCAGGAAATTCAGCACTAAGACTGAGGCCGCGATTTTATCAATGGAAGCGGGTTGGGTGCGGGTCAGGTGGTTTCCGGCTTCCAGTCCCGCCCCCAACTGCATCCGGCTCACAGACGTGATTTTACATTGATTGACCTTGTTAAGCCCGCCCTGCGGGCTTGCCGGCCAATTAAGAGGAAGCCGGTCAGATGACGTCATTTGATGACGCGTCATCTGCCGGTTTTCTGAAAGGGACCACGCACAATTTCTTTTTGACAGTTGATTTCTCAGTGTTTGACAGCATTGAGGTGCTGAAAACACTGACAATCACTGTACAAAGGTGACCTCTTGCACCCAGGCTCTCCAATGACTCCCTCCATAGGCTGGAATAGATGTCAGCTGCAGGTGAGGTGACAGAAGCGATCTGTCACTGATGAGAGAGGTTCTCCCAATGAGGTGGCACTGGACATGGATTTCAAAATTTGTAACCTAAAGAAATGTGTAAATGTATTAAAAATGCATTTCCCAACTTTTTCTTACCTCTGAGACTGACCAGTGCAACATTGGATCCTTCACACCACTTCTGCGGCTGTCCTCAATCCAGAAACATTACAGCAGACTCACAGCACGCCACACTTACCTGGCGTGGTGTCCGGACATCGGGAAACCCGAGCCAAAAGCGGCAAAATTCAAAAATAGCCTGTCAACTACTGGTAACTACCTGTTAATAGGCAGGTAATTGCCTTTAATCCTCTTCCCGCCGCTAGGTGTCGGGTCCATGCGCAAATTGGGGACCCGACACTTGGGGAAATGATTTGGAGGCGGGTTGACGGCGGGATCGCAACCCGCCGTCAATCAAAACGATTTTAACCTTTGACCCACCTCCAAACCCGCCCTCTGAGCGCCGGCAAAATCCAGCCCTTAGAAAGTAGTAGGTCCGGTGGGGCCAGGTATGAGGAGAGTTTGATTAGAGGTTGGGGCCATCTGGGGAGTCCTGCAGAGAGGCTGGCTTCAGAGTGGGAGCATGAGATTTGCCTGCTGTAACCACAAGACTGATGATAGAGACGTCACATGGTTCTTAAGAACCACCAAATTTCTAGAAGAGGACGCATTCACTCAATTGGCCAGTTAGATTAATAGAAGAGATTAACTCATTCCGGTTTTTTTTGGTAATATATGTAGACAATTTGGGTGTTTTAAATTGAGGATACCATTGAATAAGCCGGGCTTCACTGTTCAAATTAGGAGACAACCAATTGCAAATACTGGATTACTGCGATTTTACAATCAATATTGGGGATTTGGGAACTTGGACACAACACTTTGGTGCATAATCTTATGTCCCAGGGTGCAAACCCAGTAGAGTTTCATTGGATGGAAATCATGGAGTCCAAATGAGGGGCAGACAGAGTACAGGATAAGTTTCCCTGATTGAAAATTGATCAGTCACGATTGTCAATAATAGGTAACTATAATTTTGCATTTAGTTTTGTGTATATTAGCACAGCTGGCTGTTACTTTTTGTGGTTTTTTTAAACTAAGTAGAAGGGTGTTGTGGGAAAGTAAAGCAAGAAGCTACTTTGTCCTTAAAAAGCAACCTTGTCCCACCCTGTACCATATTAGAAATACAGAGTACAGTAATGCATTCATTACTAATGATATACGGCTGTGCCAGGTAATAAATTCAGTGTTGACATGGAACTTCTTTTTGGAAAGTGTGGTGCATTCTGTAGCTGCGACTGAAACTGCAAATTTAAAAAAGTAGTGCTCTAGATCTATTGCAGCAGAGGCAATTTGGATGGATTTGTTGGCAAGGCCGTCTTTTTAGGTATTAAGTATTAAATGTGATTGATTTTGAGAAGAATGCGCATATTATAAGGTGTTAATGAATCACTCGGGTAATCTGAAACCTGATGTTAATAATATTAGAGGTAGTCATAAAATGCAGTAAACAGGTTGTTTAATTTAATTGTAATATTTGATAGAAAATAAGTTATATCTATATAGACTTCTGTTTGCCCCTTTCAGATCATGAATGTATATAATTTGTCATTTTGGTTTATAAGTTGTACTATGTATCTATATATCTATTTTAATAAATGTGGTACAATAGTGCATATTTCTAGTCCGACACATTACACACTTTATCATCCAATTTCATATTTATGCAACAAATGAGAATGAAGTAGTTGAGTGATGAACAAATGAAAAGCAGCCAAAGTGGCTGTAAATCTACCAAGGAGGAGGCACTAAACATGTATACAAACAATGAGTCAAGGATGAGCCACAAGGAAAATATATTATTAAAACAAACTAGAAGTTCAACCAATCAAACTAATCCAAATAAGATTGTTACATTGGTTTGAACCTCCATGTTGAATTACCCCAGATAATTTTTACACTTAATAATATAAGAAACCAATTTTTTTTTAAAGTGAACAATTCTGAACAAATTTTTTATTCCGACCCATTGAGTTGCCTGTACAGTGTTGTTAATTCCAGGAAAACATTTTCTTGGAGAAGCATCCTCCTGGGTCTGTAGCCCAAGGCTCAATATCTGTCTGTGGCTGCTTTTTATGCTGCTCACAACCACTCTCTCTTTGTACTGCCTATGCATTGTCTGTTTTCTGTGCGACCCTTTTATCCTGACTGAACCAGTTCTGCTCCCAAGAACCCGCTTTCGCTACCCCTACAGCGGTGGCTTCTGCCGACATAGCCACCGTAACCACAGTGTTGCCAGACCATGTGGCCCCTTCATACTGGAATGCTCTACCTGGAAGGGTGGTGGAAGCAGATTCAGTAGTAACATTCAAAAGAGAATTGGATAAATACTTGAAGGGAAAAACTTTACAGGGCTATGGGGAAAGAGCAAGGGAGTGGAATTAATTGGATAACTCTACCAAAGAGCAGGCACAGGCATGATGGGCCGAATGGCCTCCCTGTGTGCTGTATTATTCTTTTACCAGGCGTAAGATTTCTCAGGGTTTTCTGTGGGTGGAGGTTCTCCAGAAAGCAGAACTATCCGCCCACAGAGGCCCTTCTCTAGGGCAGGCGCATTCTTGACAGATCGGAAATGCCGGTTTTCAGCGCATGCGCTTGGCATGCCTGAAACTGGCATTTCCGAAGTCCCTACGGGTGTGTACACACCCGTAGGGATCAGAATATACGGCCCAATGTCTTCGCTTGCAAACTATTTGATTCATAATTTTTATCCAAGTTACAATGTTGTTTGATTAAGGAAAATAATCTTTGTTGGTTTTATCAGTTTCTATGAATGGTGAACTGCCATTTTGTCTGAATACTAGAATCACATAAGGGAATGAACAAATCCCTCTTTGAACATCGCTATATTACAACCCATGAGGAAAATATTGGGCCAGAAATTCAGCTCTCCGGCTTCCCGCGGATACAAGAATCGCGCGCGTACTTACATATCACGCCTGCCGTTGTGCTTCGGGCCCACGTGGAATTCGGCTCCTGGGCCTCCTCCAGTAGTCGGCGCGCAGGGCTTGCGTATCCCAGGGGCGCAGTTAGTTCGAAGCGTCCCCTGGGATCACGTGGACCATGGAGAGCCAATCGGAGCAGGGAATCTTCATTCATAGATTTGACAGGAAGACCTGTCAAATCTATGAATAGAGATCGGCCCCAAAACCTCACTAAAACTTCAAATAAATAAAAAAAAAAATCACATTTTTAAAATAACTATAAATTACATAAATTAACTACTTTAAACAAAAATTTAAATTTTTGAAAAAATTAATTACACTTTTTAACGGTGCTAAAAATAAACTTACCTTTCTTTAAAGTATGTAAAAAAGATAAACCTGTTGAAAAAATGTTTAAATTGTACTTAATTCACCACTTACCTTGTTAAAAGCAGGCCTTGCGCCTCCTTTTTCCCCGCGCAGCTTCTCCTTACTTACCCTCACTGAGAAACTTGAAAAGAAACCCGAAGTTCGAGGTCAACGCGCTGCCTCTCCAGTGCACGCATTCGACCTCTGAACCCCTTCCTTCAGGGGAACGGAAGTTCCGGTTTCCAGCACATGCGCAGTGCATGCGCGAAACGGGCACTTTCGTTGGGTCTACGGGTGAGTACCCAGCGCGTACTCACCCGTGGAGACCCGAATTTCTGGCCCATTAGCAGTTACAAAGAAAACTAAAACGTAGACCCAGTTTACCTGTTGTTTTACATAGAATCTAGGAAACATAGAATCTAGGAGCAGGAGTAGGCCATTCGGCCCATCGAGCCTGCTCCACCATTCAATACGATCATGGCTGATCATCCAAATCCAGTACCCTGTCCCTGCTTTAATCCCCACAGTACACATATCCCACCTTACCCCCGTAACCCCACGTATTTAATTCCCCCTAACATATCCCATCCTATCCCCATAACCCCACATATTCAATCCCCCCCTAACACCTAAGGGTCAATTTATCATAGTTTTACTGTGTATGACAAGCGTAAGACTTTTTGATATCAGCTAGATATTAAAAATTATGGGGATTATATTTTTACATCTGTAATTTGTAGTATTGATGACCTGTTCATTTTAAATGTCAAGAAAGTTATCTTGGGCGAAATAATTCTCGTCCAAACATACCACAAATGTGTTAAATTAATATCTTACACAAATATCTGTTGTTTTTGCAGGTGTACCTGGAGTAAAGGCTGAACGTTTTGCGGAGGGCATGGTGGTGAAACACTGTGCATTGTCATTAGTAGGGGAACCGATCATGTACCCAAAAATCAACCAATTGCTAAAACTGCTGCACCATCAAAACATTTCTAGTTTCCTAGTAACAAATGCTCAGTTCCCTGAGGAAATCAGGTGAGGATGATCAGTTAAATTGGGAGCCTCTAATAGATGAAGTTCTGATATATCCAAGAAAATGCACTTTTTAAAGAAAATTGTATTTTTATTTTTTAATTACGGAACTACAGAAAGAGATTGTTGGTTACTGGGTTTTAACTGTTTCTGAAACGCTGTCCAATGAAGAGGAAAAAAATATTTCTTGCAATGCAAGTTTATTTACTAAGCATTTATTTAGTTTTAATTAAATTATCATATTTAAGCAGCCCAACACCTCCTTTAGGTAAAAGAACTATTAGCATAGCAGGTACAAAGAAAATTAAAATGTAGACCCAATTTACCTCTTGTTTTATTGTGTATAACAAGTGTAAGACATTGTGATTTTTGATTTTAACTGTATATTAGAAGTTAAGGTGATTATATTTTTACAGCTAATTTATAGTATTGATGACCTTCAGCTTTCTGTTTTGAATGTCATGAAAGTTATCTTGAGCGAAATGGTTCTGAACCAATAGGTTGATTATATTTTTATACCTCTAATTTGTAGCACTGATGAAATTTTACTTATTTGTTTTTAATGTTAATAAAACTCATGCAGAACTGTTAATTTACAGAATTGTATACAATATAAGCACAATTATAAAAAGTAGCTAATAGATTTGTAAGTTTTCTGTATTGAATACTTGCTGAGACATTGCCAATTTAGATACAGACTGCAGGAGACAAATTTCCACTGCACGCAGTATAGTCATACTGATTGCATAAAATGCTAATTTGAAGTGAAAATCAATGAAGAATAGCATAATAGAAGGAAACTTTGGATTTAGACCAAAAGTATCTCTTTAGTGTTTATTACAGGCATTGAATAAAAACTGTTTACATACTAATACAATAGCAAAATACTGGGGATGCTGGAAATCCGAAATAACAACAGAAAACGCTGGAAAAACTCAGCAGGCCAGGCAGCATCCGTGGAGAGAGAAACAGAGTTAACGTTTCAGGTCGAAGACCTTTTGTCAGAACTGGAAAAAAGCAGGAAATGGAATAGATTTTAAAGCAAGTTTAGGGGCTGGGAAAAGGGGGAGGGGATGAAAGAACAAAAGGGAAGGTCAGTGATCGGATAGAAAGCAGGAGAGATTAAGAGACATTGAGAGACATTAAGAGATATTCAAGGCAAGAGGAGGTGGTAATGGGACAGGTTAAGGAACAAAGGATGGCTCTAGATGAAGTGTGAATTACGCTGGCAGAATGAAGGACAGCTGCCATGTGGGAGGGAAGAAAAAAAGGCCAAACAAAAAGTGTGGATAAAAAAAATATATACATATGTGATGGGGGCCGAGGTTATGATCTGAAATTGTTGAACTCTATGTTGAGTCCAGAGGGCTGTGGAGTGCCTAATCGAAAGATGAGGTGCTGTTCCTCGAGCTTACGCTGAGCTTCCGTGGAACAATGCAAGAGGCCGAGGACGGTGAGGTCTGAGTGGGAGTGAAGCGTTGAATTAAAGTGAATATCTGTATTTGAGCCATCGCAACAAATCAGAGGGTGGCTATTGGGCGACAAGGGTTATCCATTAACAACGTGACCAATGACTCTGATGCGCAACCCACGCACACGTAGGCAGCATTCATACCATGAAAGCCATGCTGCCACACAAAATATCATCGATCAGACCATTGGCATGCTGAAGCAATGCTTCCGCTGCCTGGACTGCTCTGGAGGAGCCCTGCAGTACTCGGCAGAGCAGGTGTTAAGATTCGTAGTGGTCTGCTGCATGCTGTACAACCTCGCCAACATGAGGGCACAGCATCTGCCACCAGCTGTAAGGCGACCAGCAGAGGAAGGAAGGAGGCAACCCTTTCTGGCCCGTGACCGACTCATCCGATTGCGATACCAGTAAACGCACCCCCAATTCCACATTCACCAACAGTTCCACACCTAACTTCAGAAGAACATAAGAAGCAAGAGCAGGAGTAGGCCATATGGCCCCTCGAGCCTGCTCCGCCATTCAATAAGATCATGGCTGATCATCGACCTCAACTCCACTTTCCCGCCCGATCTCCATATTCCTTGATTCCCCTAGAGTCCAAAAATCTATCTATCTCAGCCTTGAATATACTCAAACACTCAGCATTCACAGCCCTCTGGGGCAGAGAATTCCAAAGATTCATAACCCTCTGAGTGAAGAAATTCCTCCTCATCTCAGTCTTAAATGGCCTACCCCTTATCCTGAGACTATGCCCCCTAGTTCTAGACACTCCAGCCAGGGGAAACAAACTCTCAGCATCGACCCTGTCAATCCCCTTCAGAATCTTGTATCTTTCAATGAGATCACCTCTCATTCTTCTAAATTCTAGAGAGTATAGGCCCATTCTACACAATCTCTCATCATAGGACAGCCCTCTCATCCCAGGAATCAATCTAGTGAACCTTCGTTGCACTGCCTCCAAGGCAAGTATATCCTTCCTTAGATAAGGAGACCAGAACTGTGCACAGTACTCCAGGTGTGATCTCAACCAAGGCCCTGTACAATTGTAGCAAGACTTCCTTACTCTTATACTCAAACCTCCTTGCAATAAAGGCCAACATGCCATTTGCCTTCCTTATTGCTTGCTGTACCTGCATGCTAGCTTTCTGTGTGTCTTGCACGAGGATACCCAAACCTCTCTGACACCAATATTTGAAAGTTTCTCACCATTTAAAAAATATTCTGTTTTTCTATTCTTCCTACCAAAGTGAATAACCTCACATTTCCCTACATTATACTCCATCTGCCACCTTACTGCCCACTCACTTAATCTATCTATATCCCTTTGCAGACTCTTTGTGTTCTCCTCACAGCTTACTGTCCCACCTAGCTTTGTATCATCAGCAAACTTGGATACATTACACTCAGTCCCTTCATCTAGGTCATTAATATAGATTGTAAATAGCTGAGGCCCCAACACTGATCCTTGCGGCACCCCACTAGTTACAGCCTGCCAACCTGAAAAAGATCAGTTTATCCCTACTCTCTGTTTTCTGTCCGTTAACCAATCCTCTATCCATGCTACTATATTACCCCCAACCCCATGAGCCCTAATCTTGAGTAATCTTTTATGTGGCACCTTATCGAATGCCCTTTGGAAATCCAAATATACTACATCCACTGGTTCCCCTTTATCTACCCTGCTAGTTACATCCTCAAAAAACTCTAATAAATTTGTCAAACATGATTTTCCTTTCCTAAATCAATGTTGACTCTGCCCAATCATGTTATGATTTTCTAAGTGACTTAATACCACTTCCTGAACAATGGATTCCAGCATTTTCCCGACGACTGATGTCAGGCTAACTGGCCTGTAGTTCCCTGTTTTTTCTCTCCCTCCTTTCTTGAATAGCGGTGTTACATTTGCGACCTTCTAATCCGCTGGGACCTTTCCAGAATCTAGGGAATTTCGAAAGATCAAAACCAATGCATCCACTATCTCTTCAGCCACCTCCTTTTAGAACCCTAGGATGTAGGCCGTCAGGTCCTGGGGATTTGTCGGCTTTTAGTCCCATTAGTTTCTCTAGTACTTTTTCTCTACTTATATTAATTACGTTAAGTTCCTCATCCTCATTAAACCCTTGGTTCCCCACCATTTTTGGTATGCTTTTTGTGTCTTCTACTGTGAAGACAGATACAAAATATTTGTTTAATGTTTCTGCCATTTCCTTATTCTCCATAATAATTTCTCTGCTACTCTTTTCATTTTTACATACTTGTAGAAACTATTACAATATGGTTTTATATTTCTTGCTAGTTTTCTCTCATTCTATTTTTTCCCTTTTTATCAATTTTTTGGTCAACCTTTGCTGGTTTCTGAACTCTCCCAATCCTCAGGCTTACTATTATTCTTTGCAACATTATAAGCTTCTTCTTTCAATCTAATGCTATCCTTAACTTCTTTAGCTGGATCACTTTTCCCGTGGAGTTTTTGTTTCTCAATGGAATGTATTTTTGTTGAGAATTATGAAATATTTCTTTAAATGCGAGCTACTGCTTATCTACCGCCATACCTTTTAATCTATTCTATTTTTCCAATCTACCTTAGCCAACTCGCCCCTCATACCTGTGTAATTTGCTTTATTTAAGTTTAAGACTTCCCTCTGTCAATGACCATCACAGCGTCCACTTGGCCACAATGCAAAAATAAAAGCCACCGCAAAATAAACATTCCCAACCAAATTTATAAATGAAATCATGCCATATTGCAATGCCTTAGTGCCTGTCTTCCGTGTGCCTTTGCCTTTCCTAATGCTCCTGCGCAGTGCTACCTCAGTGGCTGCAGCATGGCTGGTGGAAGGCTGCTGACTTTCAGTGGAGGAGACTGCAGATTGCCTTGGAGGATGACCTTGAGCAGCTCTGGGTCTAGACGGCCTGGCTTCGGACTGCACCATCTTGGCAAGGGCAGCAACAGTCTGGGCTGGCTGGCTGGCAGGTAACAGCAAGGGCACTGGCGGGGTGGGAGGACGAATACTGTCATCCTGAAAGAGGTCATGATGTGGAGATGCCGGCGTTGGACTGGGGTGGACAAAAATGAGAAGTCGCACAACACCAGGTTATAGTCCAACAGATTTATTTAATTTTACAAGCTTTCGAAGCAGTTCGCTCCTTCGTCAGGTAAGTTAGCAATGAGAGAATCTCCCAGAATTCACAATTTAAACCCAGACAAAATCTATTCACATTATTCCCTACAACAAAGAGCATAGCCAAGACAATGAGATGTGTCCCAGGGGGTCCAACGTGTCAAACCACCTGCTTTGACACGTTGGACCCCCTGGGACACATCTCATTGTCTTGGCTATGCTCTTTGTTGTAGGGAATAATGTGAATAGATTTTGTCTGGGTTTAAATTGTGAATTCTGGGAGATTCTCTCATTGCTAACTTACCTGACGAAGGAGCGAACTGCTTCGAAAGCTTGTAAAATTAAATAAATCTGTTGGACTATAACCTGGTGTTGTGCGACTTCTCATTTTTATCCTGAAAGAGGACAGCAGGTTTGTGCTCCACTGAGCCCCTGCCACTCCCCTGACTCAGCAATCCTAGTAATCTGTTGGAGGACAGATTGCTGGACTCCTGTGACACCCTGCAAACCATGATGGCAGCAAGCTGTGCTTGCATGACAGAAGTCTGAGCTTCCACTGCAGCACCCAGATGTTGGGTGGCTTCTGCTGCAATGGAAGCTGAGACATCAGCCATCAGATACTGCACCCTGGTTGGGTCTGGAAGTGTGCTGATGAAGTTGGCCATCACTTCCATGCTGGAAAAGATGGGCTCCAAGCTCTGCGCCAAGTTGGTGCCGGACTCCTCCATACTCTTTGACATTGCACACAGGCTTTCTGACAGGCCTGCCAATGCACCAAGCATTTTATTGTGCATATCCATCAGCCACTTTCTGTAGCCTGGCCCGTCGAAGTGCTCTGCAGCAGAACTCGTGTTCGACCTCGCCCTCCAGGGAACTGGTACCTGAGCTACCCTTTCCCCCTACTCTGGCTGCAGGCCACTTGTGCCCGGTGTGTCTCCACGTGCAGATCCCACATCGAAGCCATCCTCTAAAGTACGCGGAGTGTTAGTATCTGAGCTGATTGCTGCGATTGTGAAGTTCAGTGACAGTGCTATGTCTTCAGCATCACTGCCTTCTTTGTCTTCCAGTTCTTCTACCGTCACCACTGCCTGGCCAGGTTGCAGTTCTTGTCTATCTGAAGGGGGGGAGGGGGAAGCAAGAGATACGTGCTTACACCATCTGCAGCTTATAAATCAGAAGAGATTGTAGGATGAGGGGGAAGTGGGATGTGAGAAGGAGGATTAAATATGAGGATACCACCATCTTAGAAGGTTTCAGCCCGCCGCTGGCCTCGGGCTCAGCGATTGCCGCTCCAATAATCTCCAGCACCGTCTCCTCCATGGGGGTTAGGTCATGCAGGTGCATCTGTCCTCCTGCGGGTAGCCCTTGCTGCCTCCGGTTATGAGCCACCTTGTCCTGCAAGAGAGAGGGGAGTGTGGTGCAATGTGTTTGGGTGATGTGCCTGTCATGGTTGAATAGCTGGCAGTGTGTACAAGCGGAGAGATCTGGGAGTGAGGCTTGCAGCAGTGCTAAGTGTGTGAAGGTGAGGTAAAGCTCTGAATGACATATGAGTCGTGATTGATGGAGCTTGTTGGTAGGCGAGTGATGGGGGTATGTGTGGTGCATTGAGCAGTGTGTAAGACTAGTGGTGCAGTTGGTGGGATATGGCATTTGAAGATGAATTCACTGACCTTGACCACTCGTGTGAACTTTTTGCGGCACTGCATCCAGGTCCTCGGGGCTTGACCTCTGGCATTGACCGCCAGGGCTATCTGCTCTCACTGCCGCCTTCGAGTTTGTTTGGAGGGTCTCCTGTCTCCCTGTGGATAGAGGGCACCTCTTCTCCTGTCCACCACCTCCATCAAGGCCTCCAGTGCAGCATCTGAGAACCTTGGCGCACACTCTCTGCCCTGTAGCGCCATTATTCAGTGTTCTTCTTGTTCACACTCTCTTCCCCAGCCACTTCTAGCACCTGCTCCAGCCAGAATGCCTCTCCCCTTTAAGTAGTGCAGGCTGGCTTTAAGTAATGCAGGTTAGCTTAAAGTGGTGCGAGCTTTGCATGAACTTGGGTCCCTTGCTGAGCCACTGAACAGCGCATTTAGCGCTTCCTCACCGCTGCGATCATTTTAATTAGCAGGCAGCGCGTAGTTTGCGTGCTGCCTGCATTGGACTCAACGGGCAGGGGCTAATAGTGCGGCGCGATACCTGAGCCCGTTTTCAGGGGCTATCGAATTTACCCCCCACAAAATTCACTTGTGAAGAAAAAGATTTTAACCAAAAACATTTTGAATGATTTGATTGGTTCATCCATAAACAGTGACAGGCAACTGCGTACATGGGAAATCAGCATTTTAAAATGTTTACATGGATAGTTTTAATGTGACAGTAGGAAGTAAGGTTTCTGGACAGGAGGTATGTGCGTATACATGATTTTCTAATATATAAACAGATTATATCAATCATATTTCTACTTGTTTAACTGTGTGAGTCAGGTCTCTCTTGAATTGGGAGGAAATGTTTTAATAAGCACAATCTTGTATTTTACTTTGGTTTGTCAACAGATCTGGACCACAGTAATCTTGACAGTCTTTTCCTTGGTCAGATTCAAAGCAAGGGAGGGGAAGACAAATGAATGATTAAAATTGTAAAAATTCCTGCATCAGATCGGCTTTAAAACCCATTTCAAGAATTTGGTCACAGTGGAAAAATTCTCCTCAGTTTGAAGAAAAAGTTGTAAGTGAAATAATTTGCTGAAATGTAATTTTTCTTTATTCAGAAAACTTGAACCAGTTACTCAGCTTTATGTGAGTGTGGATGCAAGTACTAAGGATAGCCTCAAGAGAATTGATCGTCCTCTCTTCATGGATTTTTGGCCAAGGTTTCTTGAGTCCCTGAAGGCCTTGGCAGACAAGGTATGGAGATTATTTATTCAATTTTACAAATTTATATTGCAGCTTTTGAATACATCAGTCTGCCATCTTGATATTTAAATGCTAGGGAATTAGGAAAATATCTTTGACTTATATGTACAAAAGGAAGTGAGTTGAATCATAAGCCAAAGGGGCCTGCAGTCAGTTTTAATACATTGATGCATTCAGAAGCATTGACTTTATTGTCATGTTGTAGTGCACTTTAGATTTATTTGACCACCTAATTTCCAAATTGCCACATTCTCCAAAAGGTGTGTGTACGCACCGTCCCTTCCCCCCCTCCCCCCCCAAACACATACCAACTCTAACCCTTCACAGCTCCTGGTTTGTTATCTTAAGCCAGTACAAGCAATTGAAGGTGCTCTGTATGCTAATGTCTGGTGATAAATCTAACTGACTGACGCTTCAACTATTTTCACAACTAGTCGGTATCTGCCTGATGGAATGGATTATATCAAGCAAGAAAATAGTTGCGATCTTGCCATCAGTTAGATTTACATATGTTATGCACCAAAAGACAGTTAACAGGTATATCTGTTCTATTAATATTCACTTGCTATGAGTAATTTCAGTTAATTGAGCTATGTAGATTATGCTCAATATAAATGATTGCCGGTGGAGGTAGGTTGAGCAGGCAACACTGTTTAATATGAAGCCATAATCTTGTAAACAATCCTATTCAGTAATCCTGTTCAATATATAGATTGGTAAATAGATCACAAGGTTTCATGTCAGAAATACTTTTACAGAGACCTGCAAAGATGCTGTTTAAGTGTATTTGTAACTGGTGGACATGATTAGTATAATCTTTCCTGCTATGTGGATGAAATTTGGTGTTGTAATAACAGCATAGAAGTCCTTCATTAGGAAAGCCCAATGTTGGGGATTCATTAAATAGTTTATATTTGTTATTGAGTGGTATAAATTCCTGTTACATGCATGAAACTGAAGCATGTGACTTCTTAGCAGGCGTGAATGATATGGCTTTGACGTAGTTGTTGCTATCGCTAATTTTTAGGAGATAATATTTGGGATACTAACCAGAACGTTACCAAGTGCAGTCAGTGTCGAGATACAGAATGGTTGTCTGTGGGCCAGTTAGTTCCAGTCGTAGTAAACAGCTCTCCAGCTAGTGATGGGGCTTCTACCCACATCCCTATCTACTTGGAGAATAGAATATCATTACCAGCCTGTTGAGAAAGAACTAGGGGTTTCTTCAAACAAGCTGGCCTCCACTTTGAAGGCAGTAAAGGTACATCTGAGCAGCAACCCCAGACTGTTTAGTTCACGTAGCTGTATGGTGAGCCAGAGCGCAGTGGGGCAGATGCATATAGCTACATCAGAAATCATTAAATAACTCAATTTAAAAATTCTGAAAAACTCCAGAACACTTTTATTTTCAAGTCAGGAAATAACTATTGTGTAAGTTAAACATTATTCTGTATATTGATTTTGCTTCTGTGTGAATTATCTCTTGTAATAATCTCATTCTGTACTTTTAGCCTGAAATGTGTGATCTGGTGGTTTCTGCTTAGCAAAGATGTCACAGTGGGAATCTCGCATTATTCTTGTGCAAAATATTTCAATATAATAATTGTTAACCTGGTAGCATGCTAATCCATTCACTGCATGGCTTGTACGAGTGTTGGGAGAAAGCCCTCATTGTAATACTGAGCTTGCTACATATACACATGATAGCAACATCAACTTTCACGTGACTCATCTACCTTGGGTTCATCAAAGGAACAATCTTTAGTTCCTTTGTGCATGCTATAAGCTAATTACATCTAAACTGTCCCCAACTAATCTTTAATTGTGTCCTAAGTTTTGTTCTAACCAAGCTAATGTCTTCCCTTTCCTCAACTGGTAAACTGTACGTCTAATACCTTTAGCTACAAGAGTGAGTGAAACTCCAGCTTTGGTGACAGATAACTCTGTTTTGTCTGTCATCAGGATAGTGTGATCCTTTGGGCCCAAGGTAATATCCTGATTTCATCATCAGATAGTCACCCACCTTCCTTATATGGGGGTGAGAACACTACTGCCAGGGATGCTGCCTCTTTCAGATGGTTTGTCTTTGAGATTGGACTCCTTTCCTGCCTGCAGGAGTCTCCCTTTTAGTGTGAAACTCCTTGGAGAGTCTCCAACATGTGGAGAATACGCACTGAAGAAGAAAGCAATTGCCTAGCTCCATTACAGTCTTCATCTTTTTCTTAAGGAAGTATTCTTGATACATTGTACTCCTTCCCAACCTTACCCTCAGTCCTTGCAAGCCACGGTCTTCGATTTGTGAACTGAAGCCTCAAAGGTGGAATTTGCCTTGTATGGAGCGTGAGAGTGGGAAGACGTCATATGAGGCACATATCTGATGCCAGTGATGTAACATCAAAAACTGCTAAAAAGGCAAGTTATCTCTTGTGCCTTCTTTCCCACCCTCAGAAACGTGATTTGATCCTGGTTCACTCCAGCAGTGTGTGGAGGTTTCTCCCTTGGAAGAAAGATCAGAGGAAGCTAATCTCTATATCGTGCTCAACCTTAACTGCAGCTTTAACAAATGTGTGCTGCAACCTTTGGGAAGTGTTATTAGCATTCAATAATTACTTGTTTTGCTTTCTGTGCACTGGTGAATAAGTCATTGTCCTTAAATGATTTATTTTCCCTTGCATTCCGTTACCCATTGCTTTTGATTTGGTTGTAATTACTCCTCCCAGGTTTGATTGATTTTTTCCTCCCAAATCATTGTTTCTGGGTCTGATAGATTAGCGATTTTTTGTTTTGTTTATTTGGTTGTCTTGCTTTAAAATGCAGCTACTCTGCATATCGAAAGGTGAATGATTCAGTGTTATATTACATAGGTTTATTTGAAGCTGTTATTGAGGTTGAATATGTGTTTATGACTGCGACAAATCTTGTGTTGTTTTGCCAGTATTAGCTTGGCATTCAGGTGGCCTACAAAAGTAATAAATTAGAATTAACAGTAGTGATGTATTTTATTGTGGTGATCTGCACTCTTCACAATAGTTTATACTGAGTACGATTACAGTGTTTGAGGGAAATCGGAAGGTGGCAACTTTGCAAATTAATAGTGATTGACTTGTATGCAAAAAATGGTCCTTAGTCAAATAATTAAAAAACAACGTGTGAAAGTTGTTTCATGTTCTTTTCATAAATCTAGCATAAAATAATGAATAAAAGTCAAACCCAGGTATATCAGAAAGGAAATTAATTATTTCTCAGATTCATTGTGTTTATTCTGCTATATTTATGTCTGCATTTTACTTTGTGAGTACATTTATCTAAATAATTTACTGTGTTCTGAAGGCGTTTCTAATGAAAGTGCTGTTGAGATTTAAATCATTTATATTACTTGCATTCACTTTGTTCTGTTGCATTTATTAATATTTCCTATAATTCATTCAAATATTCCCAAAGGAGTAGTTTTTAATCTGGTGATTAGAAATTAAATACTGTAATTTAATCATTACTTGTGCATTTAGAACTTTTTTTGTATTGCATAAAAGTTTTAATAAAATTCTTGTAATACAAAACTATATAATAAACTCTTGCAACCCTCTAAACATTTAGGTTCTGCTCCAGTTTCTAAAGTATGTACATAACTTCTCTCATGTAGCATTAACAAAATTGTAATTCTGTAGATTTTGAATGATGAATTGGAAGAACATGGAACTTTTGAATAATTTGATGTATTTGGAGCAAAAGCGCTGTCCCCAATTTCCTAAAACCTAACAATGCTGTACTCTATAATGTTTTTAATCCATGTGTGAATGTGTACTTTCAGCTTGAACTGTATTACTGACGGTGGTGGTTGCTGCCTATCAAAGATGTTAGAATCTCACTTTATTCTTGTGCAAAATATTTCAGTAAAATGGTAATTGTTAACCTGGCAGGAATCACATAGTAATATGCATTTAATGCCTAAATAGATAAACCTAAAAGGCTAGAACTTTTTTATTTTTGCAGTATTATCTCACTTGCACACTTTGGCTGCCACTCTGGGTCTGGATCCCTTATCTCTTCATTCTTATTCCAGTTATTCTGAGCCCTTTATTTCCCTTCCAGCTATGCCTCACCCCCTGCCCCCGATCTTCTCCCTTTGTACAGCACCGTGCCTTCCTTGACTGCCCCTCTCATTTGTCACTATTTCTCAGCTAAACTTCTCTTCTGCCACTATCCTAGACTTGAATCCCTCCTGAATGAGCCTCCTGTCGACCTCTGTGCCTTCTGTGATGACCTCTATTACACACACTGTGGCACCTGGAATTGCCTCCCCTGAGCAGCAGCCCTAACTGCCTCATCTTCTGCTCACATCCATTCCCGTTTCACAGCGGTTAATCTTTCTAACCTTCCATCCCACTTACCACTTTACTCCACAATTCCTCCAAAATGTTGACTTTCTCTTGCAAATAAAGACTCTGCCATCCTAGCATTAACTGACATGGTTGACAAATGGCGATTCTTTTCTCCTCACTGAAGCTTCCCCAACTGATTATACTTTGCATAATTTGCACCACCCAGATTGCAGTGGCTGTAGTGTAGCTCTACTCATCAAATCACACCCTGGTCCCAGCCCCTACTCCAGTGGCAATCTCTCCTTTGAGCACCTCATCCTGTTCCCTCGCTCCCACCCCTTCTCAAAATCCTTGCTGTTTATTGCTCCCTCAAGCTTTGCGTTGACTTCTTCACTGCGATACCCTTCTTTCTCTCCTCCCTTTGTCTTTGCACCAAGCAATTCATTTTCCTTGCTAACTTTAATCTATGCCTCATCTTCTACCAGCCTTTGCTCCTCCAACTTCTCGGCCATTTTAGCCTTCTTTAATCTCAACCTTCACGTAAATTTCCCTACCCATGGCCATGGTTTTGACCTCGTCATCTCTCGTGGACTCTCCCGAATTTCTCATCACTGATAAAGCTATCTTAGACCATTTCTCATCTCCTTTATTATTCACATACCTCTGTCCTGCCCCAATCCTATTACCCATGGAAAAACTTCTCACTAGCTCCTTCATAATTTCTCTACATAACTCCCAACTCCCTGTCCTTTGGCCCTCCACCTGCTATGACAACTCTGCTGCTGTCAGCCTACTAAATCATTCCTTCCCATACACTTATGACATTCTTATTCCCAGCAAAACAATTACTGTCTCCAATTCCTGTCGCTTTTCGATGTTCCCGTCATCTTCACTCCCTTAAATCTGAAATGCATAATCTTGAGCGTACCTTGTGCTCAACGGGCTGTCTCATCAGTCGTCTGCTCTGACTCGACCATGTAAAGCTACTGAACCTACTCTGCCAAAGCCATCTACTATACTAAAATTATTCGGGCAAGAACAACCTTGGGCTCCACGTCACCTGAACCAACTGTCCTCAAAGCCTCTTCTGTACCCTCCTTCTTCTTCTTAGGCAGTCCCTCGGAACCGAGGATGACTTGCTTCCACATTAAAAATGAGTTCTCAGGTGACTGATGAGTCCAATGCGGGACCTACAGTCTGTGTCACAGGTGGGGTAGACGGTGGTTGGAGGGGCGGGTGGGTGGGGTGCTTGGGTTGACGTGCGCTCCTTGCGCTGCCTGCGCTTGGCTTCCGCTTGCTCCCGGCGAAGAGACTCGGTGTTCGGCACCTTCCCGGATGCTTCTCCTCCACTTTGTGCGGTCTTGGGCCAGGGACTCCCAGGTGTCGGTGAGGATGTTACACTTTTTCAAGGAGGCTTTGAGGGTGTCCTTGAAGCGTTTCCTCTGCCCACCTGGGGCTCTCTTGCCGTGCCGGAGCTCCGAGTAGAGCGCTTGTTTTGGGAGTCTCGTATCGGGCATGCGAACAATGTGACCCATCCATCGGAGCTGATTGAGCGTGGTCAAAGCTTCAATGCTGGGGATGTTGGCCTGAGCAAGAACACTGACGTCGGTGCGCCTATCCTGCCAATGGATTTGCAGGATCTTGCGGAGGCAGAGTTGGTGGTACCTCTCCAGTGCTTTGAGGTGCCTGCTGTACATGGTCCATGTCTCTGAGGCATACAGCAGGGCGGGTATCACTGCTACTCTGTAGACCATGAGCTTAGTGCCGGGTTTGAGGTCCTGGTCTTCAAACACTCTCTTCCTCAGGTGACCGAAGGCTGCACTGGCACACTGAAGGCGGTGTTGGACTTCGTCGTCGATGTCTGCCCTTGTTGACAGTAGGCTCCCGAGATATGGAAAGTGGTCCACGTTGTCCAAGGCCTTGTCATGGATTTTGATAATCGGGGGGCAGTACTGTGTGGTGGGGGCAGGTTGGTAGAGGACCTTTGTCTTACGGATGTTTAGTGTAAGGCCCATGCTCTCGTACGCTTCGGTGAAGGTGTTGACGATGGTTTGGAGTCCGATTGTGGTAATTACAGAGGAGTTTCCCTGCTGTCTGCCACAGGGAAAGTCATTGCAAGAATCCTCCTCAATCGCCTTCTCCCAGTGGCCGAAGAGCTCCTCCCAGAGTCGCAATGCGGATTCCGCCCACTAAGGGGCATAATGGACATGATCTTCACCGCACGTCAATTACAAGAGAAATGCAGGGAACAGCACCAACCGCTGTACATGGCCTTCTTTATCTCACAAAGGCCTTCGACACTGTCAACCGTGAGGGATTATGGAATGTCCTCCTCAAATTCGGCTGCCCTCAAAAGTTTGTCACCATCCTCCGCCTGCTTCACGACGACATGCAAGCCGTGATCCTGACCAACGGTTCCACCACAGACCCAATTCACGTACGAACCGGGGTCAAGCAAGGCTGTGTCATCGCACCAACGTTCTTCTCGATCTCCTTGCTGCAATGCTCCATCTCACCCTCCGTAAGCTCCCCGCTGGAGTGGAGCTAATTTACAGAACAAATGGGAAACTGTTCAACCTCCGTCGCCTCCAGTCCAGATCCAAGGTCGTCCCATCCTCTGTCATCGAATTACAGTATGCAGACGACGCTTGCGTCTGCGCTCACTGTACCCTCCACCCTTGCCTTCACACCCACCTGTGAGACGTTCATGACATTTTTCCTGAGCTCCTACATTCGAGACTTCTGCTCAGCTTCCAAACCATTCCAGCCCCAATCCTTATCACTTTCTAGTTTCTCCACCCGTGCACTCTCCAACCCCACCTGTTCTATGAGACTCACCTCTAACTCCCGTGGTCTCCTTCATACTCACTCCTGATCATCGAGCTACCGCTCGTAAAAGGATATCTGTGAGGAAGTCAGCACAGGGGTTGGGAGGGCAGTAAACAACAAGGATTCTGACTGAGAAGGTGGAGGGATTGGGAGGGTCACAGCATTGAGACCACACTGGCCAAAGTCATGAATCATATCTTCTGTGACATTGACAATTGTGCACTACTCCTCCCTATCTTTCTTGTTCATTTGACACTGTTGTCTTTCATTGCCAACCCCTTGCATGGTTCTATTTATACCTAATGGAATACAGCTAATGTATTTCTAGTAATGGCTTCTCATCCTTCTCCTGTACTGTCGCCTCAGAGTCCCCCAAGGACCTACACATGGCTTCCTTCTTTCGCTCATCTATATTCTGCCCCTTCAATTGCTGACAGGGTGTCAGCTTCTATCTGTATGTTGATGATACACACTCTATCTCTCCACCACTTCTCTTGACCCCACAGCCACTTTGGTGCTGTCAGACTGTCTGTCTGGTGTTGTCTTAAATGTGTTACGGTCTCCTTTAGTTAAGATCGGGAAGATTGAAGCCATGTTTTGGGTGCTCACTACAAACTCTGTTCCTAGCCTCATTCACTTTCCAACAAGATTGTGGGTAATCTTGGCATCCTGTTCAACCCTGAAGTGTACATAAGAAATGGGAGCAGGAGCAGGCCATTCGGCCCCTCGAGCCTGCTCCGCCATTTAATAAGATCATGGCTGATCCGATTTTGGCCTCAACTCCACTTTCCTGCCCGCTCCCCATAATCTTTGACTCCCCTATTGTTCAAAAATCTGTATCGCAGCCTTGAATATATTCAATGACTCAGCTTCCACAGCTCTCTGGGGTAAAGAATTCCAAAGATTCACGACCCTCTGAGAGAAGAAATTCCTCCTCATCTCCGTCTTAAATGGGCAACCCCTTATTCTGAGACTATGCCCCCTCGTTCTAGATTGCCTGACGAGGGGAAACATCCTCTCAGCATCTACCCTGTCCAACCCCCTCAGAATTTTATATGTTTCAATAAGATCACCTCTCAATCTTCTAAACTCCAATGAGTATCGGCCCAACCTGCTCAACCTTTCCTCATAAGACAACCCTTCCATCCCAGGAATCAACCTAGTGAACCTTCTCTGATCTGCCTCCAATGTAAGTATATCCTTCCTTAAATAAGGGGACCAAAACTGTACGTAGTACTCTAGGTGTGGTCTCACGAGCACCCTATACAGTTGTAGCAAGACTTCCCTACTTTTATACTCTATCCCCCTTGAAATAAAGGCCACATTCCATTTGCCTTTCCAATTACTTGCTGCACCTGCATGTTAACTTTTTGTGTTTCATGTACGAGGACACTCAGATCCTTCTGTACCGCAGCATTCTGTAGTCTCTCTCCATTTAAATAATATTTTTCTTTTCTATTCTTCCTACCAAAGATAACTTTACATTTTCCCACATTATACTCCATCTGCCAAATTCTTGCCCACTCACTTAACCTATCTATATCCCTTTGCAGACTCTTTATGTTCTCCTCACAACTTGCTTTCCCACCTATCTTTGTATCGTCCGCAAATTTGGCTACAGTACACTCGGTTGCTTCATCCAAGTCATTAATATAGATTGAAAATAGTTGGGGCCCCAGCACTGATTCCTGTGGCACCCCACTAGTTACTGATTGCCATCCTGAAAATGACCCATTTATCCCGACTCTCTGTTTTCTGTTAGTTAGCCAATCCTCTATCCAATCTAATATATAGCTAATATATTACCCCTAACACCACGAGCTCTTATCTTATGCAGTAACCTTTTATGTGGCACCTTGTCGAATGCCTTTTGGAAATCCAAATACACTACATCTACTAGTTCCTCTTTATCCACCCTGCTCGTTGTCTCCTCAAAGAACTCTAATAGATTTGTCAAACACGGTTTCCCTTTCATAAAACCATGTTGACTCTGTTTGATTGTATTATGATTTTATAAATGCCCTGCTACTACTTCCTTAATAATGAATTCGAGCATTTTGCCAATGACAGATGTTAGGCTAACTGGCCTATAGTTTCCTACTTTCTGTCTCCCTCCTTTTTTGAATAAGGGCATTACATTTGCGGTTTTCCAATCCACAGGATCTTTTCCAGAGTCAAGGGAATTTTGGAAGATTACAACCAATGCATCCACTATCTCTGTAGCCACTTCTTTTAAGACCCTAGGATGCAGGCCATCAGGTCCAGGGGACTTGTCAGCCTTTAGACCCCACATTCTCTCCATCAATAAGGCCACTTATTTCCACCTCTGCTCCTACCTTAGCCCCTCCGCTGCTGAAACCCTTATCCGTGCTTGATTATTCCAATACTTTCCTCACTAACAATCCATCACCACCATAAACTCCAACATGTCCAAAATACAGCTGCTTGTATCTTGTCCCACAGTAAGCCCCACTCATCCATTACTCAGTCCTTACGGACTGCCACTGGCTCCCTGTCCCAATACGCATTAAATTTAAAATCCGCATCTTCAGCTCACTCCATGGCCTTGCTCCTCATACCCTACCCTCAACATGTACAGCGTGAAATGAAATGCCATATAAGTACAAATCTGCTTATCGATAATTAATGTGAAATTACTCTTTCAGAAAGCTGGGAAATGACGTAACAATTTTGTGACAGGTCTAAAGATTACATTGGTGAAGGTTATTTCAGAAGGGAGAAAGTTTACAGTCACTTACAGGGATTTAATATTAATAAAAAGGGGAGTCTGTTGAAGTTAAGTTATGCGAATGGAATGTAAAGCTGACCTTTTGTGCATTTTAGCATAATGCCAGCCATAAATCTCAGAACAAGGATAAAGAAATAATTTATAAATAGAGGATCCACAGATTAACACTGTGAAAGGCGGAATGTACTTTATTAAGGTACACCTGCAAAGTCATGACAAAGTCATCAAAGTCTTTCTTCACAATTGAATAATGTTTACTTTATTTAGTTCCTCATTGATTATTCAGATCAAACAACACACAAAATTGGTTGCCACGTTTGTCTACAAAATAACAGTCACTACAATCCAAAAAGGTATGTGATTGGTTGTTAAGTATTTTAGGACATCATCAAACTGTGAAAGGTGCTATAAGAATGCATGTCTTTCTTTATATTTAAATAAATACATTTTCAAACACTTAATTATTTTGTATTTAGGTGCAAATGATGACCAGAGTATCTTTCAATTATCCTTTGTGCTTCAAAAATAAGTGGATCGCTCTGTTGGAATCAAGAACAAAACTATTGGGACTATCTGGCTCTGAAGAGCATAGTTGAAGCATTAAATCCTAGAGCTAAAAGATTTTATTTTTGTGACTCAGTTTGAAAATAATGAAAGAAAAAACTGCTTTTAAATATTTGAGATTGGACACTATATAGAATTAAATTGCTAGCACCTTTAAGAGATTTACATTCCAGGTAGCAGTCTCAGACCAGTTGTAATTCAAGTTATAGCCTGGCAATTTTATGTTGCTTGGGAGAAATTGGAAGAAGCTTTTTCATGCATAGAATTATTGGATTGTGGAATACTTTGCCACAAGTGGCGATTGATGCTAAATTTAGGGTGGTGTTAGTCCCTCCAATAAGTGGCCTGAGCATGTTGCATTAAATGAGGGTTTCAGCAGTAGATGAGCTGAGGCAAGGGCGGAGATGGGCGATGTTACAGAGGTGGAAAAAGGCGGTCTTAGTTATGCCGTGGATATGTGGTTGGAAGCTCATTTCAGGGTCGAATATGACACCGAGGTTGTGAACAGTGTGGTTCAGCCTCAGACAGATGTTAGGGAGAGGGATGGAGTCAGTGGCTGTGGAACAGAGTTTGTGGCAGGGACCAAGAACAGTGGCTTCAGTCTTCCCAATATTTAATTGGAGAAAATTTCTGCTCATCCAGAACTGAATGTCGGACAAGCAGCCTGACGATTTAAGAAACAACTGGAAGCCGCAATGGAGGAAATGTAGGATCTTTCTGGAAGGATGAACTAAGATTGGCCAAATGGCTTTCATCATTCGTAATTATTTTGTGAATAGGACTTAATAGATACCTCTTTCAGAGAGCCAGCACACGTGTGATGGGTTGAATGGCCTCCTTCTGTATTGTTAAATTCTATGATATTTGTGGGAGTTAACTGATGAGAAATGTGGGCCAGAAATTCGGCTCTCTGGCTTCCTGCGGGTGCAAGCATTGCGCGTGTACTTACCTACCGCGCCTGCCATTGTGCTTCGGACCCACGAGGAATTCGGGTCCTGGGCCTCCTGCAGCTGCCGGCGCGCAGTGCTTGCGTATCCCAGGGGCGCAGTTAGTTCGAAGCGTCCCCTGGGATCACGTGGCCATGGAGAGCCAATCCTAGCAGGGAATTTTCATTCATAGATTTGACAGGAAGACCTGTCAAATCTATGAATAGAGATCGGCCCCAAAACCACACTAAAACTTCAAATAAATTTTTTAAAAACCATCACATTTTTAAAATAACTATAAATTACATAAATTAACTACTTTTAAACAAAAATTAAAATTTTTGAAAAAATTAATTAAACTCTTTAACAGTGCTAAAAATAAACTTACCTTTCTTTAGAAACATAGAAACATAGAATCTAGGAGCAGGAGTAGGCCATTCGGCCCGTCGAGCCTGCTCCGCCATTCAATACGATCATGGCTGATCATCCAAATCCAGTACCCTGTCCCTGCTTTAATCCCCACAGTACACATATCCCACCCTACCCCCGTAACCCCACGTATTTAATTCCCCCTAACATATCCCATCCTATCCCCATAACCCCACATATTTAATCCCCCCTAACACTAAGGGTCAATTTATCATAGCCATAAAGTATGTAAAATAGATAAACCTGTTGAAAAAATGTTTAAATTGTAATTAATTAACCACTTACCTTGTTAAAAACCGGCCTTGCGCCTCCTTTTTAAATGTGCAGCTTCTCCATACTTACCCTCACGGAGAAACCTGAAAAAGAAACCGAAGTTCGCTGCGTGCGCGCAGCCTCTCCGGCGCATGCGTTCGACTTCTGAACCCCTTCAGGGGAACGGAAGTTCCGGTTTCCCGTGCATGCGCAGTGCATGCGTGAAACCGGCACTTCGGGTGGCCTTACGGGTGAGTACACAGCGCGTACTCACCCGACAAGAGCCGAATTTCTGGCCCGTTAGTTTTTGGGATTGACCAAATTGACTGTACGGTCTTTTTTGGTCCTGTACTTTCCAATGTATAACCAGTCTGTCATTCTCTGGTTTCCAGCTTGAAGGGCATCCTCTGGCATGGATAGGGGATTGGCTAACTAACAGAAAACAGAGAGTCGGGATAAATGGGTCATTTCCCTGGATTCTGGAGAGGTCCCAGCGGATTGGAAAACTGCAAATGTAACACCACTATTCAAGAAAGGAGGGAGACAGAAAGCAGGAAACTATAGGCCAGTTAGCCTAACATCTGTCATTGGGAAAATGCTGGAATCCATTATTAAGGAGGTAATAGCAGGACATTTAGAAAATCATAAGACAATCAAGCAGAGTCAACATGGTTTTATGAAAGGGAAATCGTGTTTGACAAATTTGCTAGAGTTCTTTGAGGATGTAACAAACAGGGTGGATAAAGGGGAACTAGTGGATGTGGTGTATTTGGATTTCCAGAAGGCATTCGATGAGGTGCCACATAAAAGGTTACTGCACAAGATAAGAGCGCACCGGGTTGGGGGTAATATTTTGGCATGGATAGGGGATTGGCTAACTAACAGAAAATAGAGAGTCGGGATAAATGGGTCATTTTCCAGTTGGCAGCCAGTAACTAGTGGGGTGCCACAGGGATCAGTGCTGGGGCCTCAACTATTTACAATCTATATTAATAACTTGGATGAAGGGACCGAGTGAACTGTGGCCAAATTTGCTGATGATACAAAGATAGGTGGGTTAGCAAGTTGTGAGGAGGACATAAAGTCTGCAAAGGGATATAGATAGGTTAAGTGAGTGGACAAAAATTTGGCAGATGGAGTATAATGTGGGAAAATGTGAGGTTATCCACTTTGGAAGGAAGAATGAAAAAAGCAAATTATTATTTAAATGGAGTGAGACTACAAAATGCTGCGGTACAAAGGGATCTGGGGGTCCTAGTACATTAAACACAAAAACTTAGCATGCAGGTACAGCAAGTAATTAGGAAGGCTAATGGAATGTTGGCCTTTATTGCAAGGGGTATGGAGTATAAAAGTAGGGAGATTTTGATGCAACTTTACAGGGCTCTGGTGAGACCGCACCTGGAGTACTGCGTACAGTTGTGGTCTCCATATTTAAGGAAGGATATACTTGCATTGGAGGCAGTACAGAGAAGGTTCACTAGGTTGATTCCTGGGATGAAAGGGTTGACTTATGACAAAAGGTTGAGCAGATTGGGCCTATACTCATTGGAGTTTAGAAGAATGAGAGGTGATCTTATTGAAACATATAACATATAAGATTCTGAGGGGGATTGACAGGGTGGATGCTGAGAGGATGTTTCCCCTAGTGGGGGTATCTAGAACTAGGGGGCATAGTTTCAGAATAAGGGGTCGCCCATTTAAGACGGAGATGAGAAGGAATTTCTTCTCTCAGAGGGTTGTGAATCTTTGGAATTCTCTACCCCAGAGAGCTGTGGAGGCGGAGTCACTGAATATATTCAAGGCGGAGATTGACAGACATTTGAACTACAAGGGAGTCAAGGGGTATGGGAGAGAGCGGGAAAGTGGTGTTGAGGACAAGATTGGATCAGCCATGATCTTATTGAATGGCGGAGCAGGCTCGAGGGGCCGATTGGCCGACTCCTGCTCCTGTTTCATATGTTCTCTGCTGATCAGTACAGAAATATTCTAGAATAGTGGTTTTGATGACTGCTTCACCAGTATTGCTCCTTTCTACACCATTCTATCTAGATTTACTTGCAGCCAGTATATCCAATCAGTGCTGTCTAATGATTATAATGCTTCAATCTTGATGCTTTCCCATACTGTGATTCTTGTTATTGTAGTCCTAAGTGGCAAGTAACATTCGTGCCACACAAGTGCCAGGCAATGACTATCTCCAACAAGAGAGAGTCTAACCACTGCCCCTTGACATTCAACGGCATTACCATTACCAAATCCCCCATCATCAACATCCTGAGGGTCACCGATGACCAGAAACTTAACTGGACCAGCCACATAGATACTGCGGCTACAAGAGCAGATCAGAGGCTGGGTGTTCTGTGGCGAGTGTCTCACCTCCTGACTCCCCAAAGCCTTTCCACCGTCTGCAAGGCACAAGTTAGTGTGATGGAATACTCCCCACTTGCCTGGATACAGCTCCAACAACACTCAAGAAGCTCGACACCATCCCGTTCAAAGCAGCTGGCTTGATTGGCATCCCATCCATCACCTTAAACATTCACTTCCTCCACCACTGGCGCACCGTGGCTGCAGTGTGTACCATCTACAAGATGCACTGCAGCAACTCGCCAAGGCTTCTTCGACAGCACCTCCCAAACCCACGACCTCTACCACCTAGAAGGACAAGGGCAGCAGGCGCATGGGAACACCATCACCTCCAAGTCACTCACCATCCTGACTTGGAAATATATTGCTGTTCCTTCATCGTCGCTGGGTCAAAATCCTGGAACCCCCTCCCTAACAGCATTGTGAGAGTACCTTCACCACACAGACTGCAGCGGTTCAAGAAGGCAGCTGACCACCACCCTCTCAAGGGCAATTAGGGATGGGCAATAAATACTGGCCTTGCCAGCGATGCCCACATCCCATGAACTAATAAAAAAAATTAGGAAAGCAAATGTCTAAACATTAGTTGGCACAAGTAGATGTTTGTGATTCACTTCATAAAACTTTGAACGTGGTCCTGGAACCTTGTATCCTGAGACTATTTCCTGTGTCTGCATCTATATTTCAGTGTGTTTATTTCTGTAGCCCATGAAAGCTGTTTGCTAATGAGGAACTTTATATTCAGAGGTGCCACGGGAAAAAGTGTGGTCTTTCATTTATCTAGTAAGCAAAGTAACAGTTTATGGAGAATTCAAAAGGAAGTGAAAGCAAAAATCTGATGCTGGTGCTTTCTAAGGTGTGGAATATGGACAATAACCCGCTCGAACAACAGAAAGCTTAGTCATCTCCCCTTAACCACCATCAATAAGTCCTTCACCATCAACCTCTTGGGATCATGAAATGGACCAGCTGTATCAACACTGTGGCTACAAGACCAGGGCAGAGGCTGGGTATTCTGTGATGAGTGGCACACCTCCTAACTCCTCAAAGCCTATTCACCATCTACAAGGCCCAAGGCAGGAGTGTAATGGAATGCTGACCACTCGCCTGGATGGGTGTAGCTGCAGCAATACTCGAGAAGCCCCATGCCATCCAGGACAGAACAGTTTGTTTGATTAGTGCCTCTGCCGTGGCTGCAGTATGTGCGATGTACAGGATGCACTGCAGCATCTCACCAAGGTTACTTCAACAGCACCTCCCATTGAGAACAAGCAAGAGCAGCAGTAACGTGGCAACGCCATCATCTCAAGTCACACACCATACTGACTTTGACATATCTCGCCATTCCTTCACTGTTGTTGTGTCAATATCCTGGAATTCCTTACTTAACATCATCATGTGAGCAACATAAACACAAAGATTACAGTGATTCAAGGAGAAGGCCCACCAACACCTCGGCAACTGGAGTGGGCAGTAAAAAAGATTACTTGACATTTTTGAATGGAGTTTTCTGGAAATAAAACTTTTAGCACATTACTGGAGCTATCAAATAATGCTAAGGCACTGCGATATGACAAAAAGTATGAAAATACATGAAAAATAACAATCTAAAAAAAATCACAAATTTCATGTTGGAAAAGAGCAATGACTCACAGAAAGGAACTGGGACAGGTGGTACAGAGTGAATTACAGATGTGTTTGGAGCCCCTCATTGATTTTGAGCTACTGGCTCAAAACCATTTCAAGCCAGTGTACACATCTGTAATCTGTCCCGACCATCTGTTCCATTTGTTCATTAACGTTCACAAGAAATAGTAACTCATACTTTTATTAAAAAGCTATTGCGGCCATATTGGAGTATCTCCAAACATTTTTAAATGAGAAAAACCTGTCCTTTTGCAGTCCTCCAAAAATGAGTTTTCTAGTGAATACATCTTTTGAACCTGATGCAGCTTATTTTTTTCAATATGTGACTTCAACAATATAAAACAAATTGAAAGTTTACAAAGGAGAGAGACACCCTATTTCTCTTTAAATGGGCTGTGCAATCTTGTAACACTTGGCACCGTGACCTTTCATTCTGTGTTCACAATATGGATCCTCAAACCATTTTGAAGATAAAATTAAGTGGAAGAAATGAGTTATGTAATTTTTAATAATACTTGACACAAACTTATTGCCATTGAGTTATATAGGGAAACAAATTTTTAGTTACATTAGTTGTCTGTTCAAACTATAGAAAACAAAACACGCATCAAGCACTATATACTGGGACATAGCTTTCCATTCCAGAGCTGTTTCCATTACTTCAGATTGGTGGGTTTAGAGGGTCTCTAGCTTTCCTAAGAGGTTCAATAGATAAATGTAAGATTCCATGGAGGACAGGAAATTAAAAAATTGTGATTTTACAAAGAGTAATGTTTTGGTCGGATTTCTTAAAAGTGGATATTTAGTCAAATTTCAATATAATGTAGCAAAAACGGCGAGCTGCCTATCAGTGCTGCAAATGTGCAGACAGCTCTCCAGCTCAGTTCAAATGAAGCCCAACCATGAAAAAGATCCGGGTCTCCTGCTGACAACATCGGGCATGTATTCCACTGCCCGCCTGATATACGCCGCAGGTGAAAATCGACCCCAGAATATCTTCCTTGTTTTAATTTTAGTTTCTTTGTTTAAAAAGTCAACTTTTTTTTAGGAAACAGAAAGTCTTCAATTGTCTCACCTGTACTGTTTTGACAGAAAATGTAAATATTTTAATTGCTGACACCTGTGAAACAGAGCGGGGCAGACAAATGGTGTCTTTTTTCAGCTTAATTGGATTTGTTTTTGAGCTTTGAAAACAACAAAGCCTTTTTGAAGGAAATGGAGAGGAGGGAGTAAGAGTGGAGGAAAACAGGTTGAGGCCGAAGGGACCTATGGCCTCTTGCCACCTGACCTTGGGGGAGTGAGGGTTGAGTGGATAGAAGGTAAGGATGAGGTAAGTGATAGTGAAGTGAGTGGAAAGGGAGGATACAGGGGCCGATTGGATAGTTTTAAAGGGGAAGTGGTAGGGGAGGGGCAGTGAAAGCAAAAGGATAGGGGATACGATGGGATCAGAGGCGGGGGAAAAGAATGAGTGATGTGTGGAAGGGAAGGGTGTGGCTGAAGGCAAAACTTTCCTGACAACCCCACTAGAAAATAGTCTTCAACCATCGGTAGCTCCATTTCGCAGCCAATCTTCCTCTGCGTTGCTCTAGGTTACGTCCCTGGACAGCTGGTGTCGATGGTCATTGTCTTATTCCTCTTTCCACTTTTGGCTAACTTTTATCTGTTAGCAGTTATGCTGTACTTTACTTTCCCTGTGCTTAGAAACTTAGGGGGAGAAATTCAGTATCGCCCCATTTGGGGCGCAATTATCGGCCGGGCGCAAAGATTAGCGCCTGGCGCTAATTATCGCCTCCGACTGCAAATTTTACTTTTATCGCCCCTGGAGATGATTGGAGCGCTAAATCAGGCGCTTCACACCTGTCTTAAGGCGCAAAGGCCGAGGAGCGAGGCGCTACCTCAGAGCGCTGGCGAAGCTCATGTGATGTCAGTCAGCAATGGAACACAGACACAATGGCGCCAGCCAGTTCTTAAAGGGGAGGGTTGATCTTGCTTTCCATCCACATCCTGCTCATTGCAGCCTTGAATCTCGGCCTGGAGAGACCTGTACATCAAATCTGCTGGAAAGAATAATGGAGAGAACCAGGGAAAGAGCTCAGAGTGCAGCCCCCACAGTCTCTTCTAAATCGATACAAGGAAGGGCAAATCAAAATGAACCTGCAAAGTGCTGCTCAGTACCCAAAACTCCTTCACACAGCGTTGAATCTCTCCAGAAGTCAGTCTCTCTCTCTCTCTCTCTCTCTCTCTCTCTCTCTCTCACTCTCTCAGAATGCGTGGTTCAAAAATGTCACCAACAATAAAAGGCAGGAAGTGGTCGCCTTTAAATAGCGCTCCCCCAGTCCCTTCCTGACTGCAAAACGCTCCCCTCAACCTGTCGTTGCTAACAGCAGGCGGTAAGGCAGGGGGCGCCACTCAATATCCGCTCCGGGGCGCTACCGGGGCGTTGCGCACTTGACTGACGTCATGATCTGCCGGCGCAGGAGATCGTGGCGGTAGTGTTTAGCGCCGCCGCAAAATGTCAAGTTAATTTCACGAGCGGCACAAACATCGCCGCGACCGGGCGCTAGTTGCTTTGCGCCCCATTAGCGCCCTCTGAAGGCGCTAACGGGAGGCGCAACCAACTGAATTTTTCCCCCATAAGATATTATTGGAACTCCCTTTACATACTCTATTTCTACTTCTATATTAGCACATAACCTCTTTTGAAACCATCTAATATCTGAAACCTTTTTTCTTTACACTAAATCTTCTAACTCTTCAAAACTTTATAGTTCAGGTGACTGATGTTTGACTGTAGTACTTTAAATTGCCATAAAAAGAATCCTATTTGACTTAAAGGAGAGAAATTCTCCTTTGTACAGTGTGTCTGAACACTGAAATCACGCAAGGGAATTAACCCTATGGTTGGACTCAGCGCAGTTTTTCCACAGTATACAAAATAGATATAAAATCAATAGAACAACTTAAACAGCCAGAACTAAGGCATATTTTAATCAAAAAGGACAGTAAATTGTTTCTTTAAGCCATTTATATTAGCGCTGTTTGAAATTGTCTATGATCAATAAAGTTAACTCTCCGGTATTCAGTTAATCATTGTTTATGTGCTTGACATCCAAGCAAAAGAACCATGACAAATTGGTTTAAAGGAATTTTGCACCACAGGTGATTGCTAGCGCAGTTAGGAAAATGGTAAAGAAATGGTGTGCTGCATGCTCGACCTGGTCTTGCTGTCAGCAAATCTAAATAGTGACAGCAGACTTTGGAAGGACTTGAAACTGACCTGTGTTGCCTAGTTTAGACCTGTGCAGTGACAAGTTAAGAGGATGAATTTCAGAATTGTGTGTTAGGAAGGAAAATGTGTGAAATTCCATTTTCATTGTGCGAGGTTAGTGCATTTTATGACTGTGCAGTAGGTAGAGCACATCTATATAATATAATTCAATGCATTTGAAGAGGATTATAAAACAGTTTAAAGTAACTAATTCTTCACCCTAATTTAGTTTAGTTGCCAAGTTGTGAACCATAAAGACAGGCATTAATAATTTTGTTTATTATTCAACTGTATTCAGAAAACAGAGAGTAGGAATAAACGGGTAATTTTCGGGTTGGCAGGCTGTAACTAGCGGGGTGCTGCAAGGATCAGTGCTTGGGCCTCTGCTATTTACAATCTATATCAATGACTTAGATGAGGGGACCGAGTGTAATATATCCAAGTTTGCTGACGATATAAAGCTAGGTGGGAAAGTAAGCTGTGAGGAGGACACAAAGAGACTGCAAAGGGATATACACAGGTTAAGTGAGTGGGCAAAAAGGTGGCAGATGGAGTATAATGTAGGGAAATGTGAAATTATCCACTTTGGTAGGAAGAATAGAAAAGCAGAATATTTTTTTAAAGATGAGAGACTAGTAAATGTTGGTATTCAGAGGGATTTGGGTGTCCTTATACACAAATTACAGAAAGTTAAGATGCAGGTACAGCAAGCAATTAGGAAGGCAAATGGTATGTTAGCCTTTATTACAAGGGGGTTGGAGTATAAGACTAAGGAAGTCTTGCTGTAATTGTACAGGGCTTTGATGAGACCATACCTGGAGTACTGTGTACAGTTTTGGTCTCATTACTGAAGGAAGGATATACATAGAGGGGGTGCATCAAAGGTTCACTAGATTGATTCCTGGGATGAGAGGGTTATCCTATGAGGAGAGATTGAGTAGAATGGGCTTATATTCTCTGGAGTTTAGAAGAATGAGAGGTGATCTCATTGAAATGTATAAAATTCTGAGCGGGCTTGACTGGGTAGATGCTGAGAGGCTGTTTCCCCTGGCTGGAGAGTCTTGAACTAGGGGTCATAGTCTCAGGATAAGGGGTCGACCATTTACGACTGAGATGAGGAGAAATTTCTTCACTCAGAGGGTTGTAAATCTTTGGAATTCTCTACCCCAGACTGAGATCGATAGATTGTTGAACACTAACGGTATCAAGGGATATGGGGATAGGGCGGGAAAGTGGAGTTGAGGTAGAAGTTCAGCCATGATCTTATTGAATGAGAGAGCAGGCTCGAGGGGCCGTCTGACCTACTCCTGCTCCTATTTCATTGTTCTTATATAGATGTTATCAGCTCAAGTATTAACTGTAGAGCCACAATGGCAAGACTTATCTGAGTTATACACTTGGGATATTAGCACTAGTACAAAAAATAACAGGTCTTTGCTGGCACTGTGCGTTGTGGGGCCTGACGCCTCTATGGATAGCCCTGGGCCAATCTGATTTTGAGAGCATGGAGTGGGTGGGAGTTTGACCTGCAGAAAGGGACCTCATATCCCCTTATGTTTCTCCAACGCCATACGCAGCTGTACATTACCTTCTCAGAGTGGCAGATATCCCATATGTGCTTAGACTGCGTGTTTATTGTCGAGGGTAATGGGCAGTGCCAGGAGTATACAACTTCTTGTTGCAAGGGGCTGGACCTGTGGGAGCTTGGAAAGAGTCGGGGGTTCCTTGCCCTGTTGGTAGACTTGATTCCAGGTGGTTAGTTTTGCTTCACTGGCCTTCATCATCTCTGACGTCTGGTTGGAGGGCAAGGCAGGCCTAGAATCTGCTTGGTAGTGTTCTTTTATGGCCACAGTTCCATCAGCAATAGGTTAGGTGCAATTTTCTAAGTTGTGTAGGATGAGGTATCTGCAGTGGAGAATTCTGAGTTGGCTTCTCTCAGGCAGAGATTGTTGGGGCAATCCCAGCACCTGTGAGGATAAGGAGAGAGACTGGGAAGGACAGCCAGAATGCTGACCAAGGCACCATGGAGCAGGAGACTGTCCAAGGGGAGGAGGTGCAGAGTAGAAAGGGTGTAGTTATAGGAGATTCTATAATTAAGGAGATAGATAGAGTGGTGTGGGAAGGAAATGTTCCATTTCATGGGACACTGACACCAGCACTGGGACGGGCTGCACCTGAACCGGGCTGAGACATAGGTCCTAGCGGAAAGGATAACTAGGGCTGCAAATAAGACTTTAAACTAATTCTCTGCAGTCAGGATCGAGAGTCCCAAAGGGTGTGTTGCCTACCAGGGTAACGGACATCTCAAAATGGCTGGAAAAGAATCTGGAAAGGGAGGGGGAGGATCCAGTTCTTGTGGTCTATGTCCGAACCAACAACATAGGAAAGATTAGGGAAGCGGTCCTGCTGAGGCAGTATCAGGAGCTGGGAGGTAAATTGAAAAGCAGGACTTCACGAGTACAAGCTACGTGCAAATTGGCATAGAGACAAACTGATTGGAAAGTCAACACATGGCTAAAGGAATGGTGCAGGAAGGATATGTTCCATTTCATGGGACACTGACACCAGCACTGGGACAGGAAGGAGCTGTACCGCTGGGACGGGCTGCACCTGAACCGAGCTGGGACCAAGGTCCTAACAGAAAGGATAACTAGGGCTGTAAATAAGACTTTAAACTAATAATATAGGGGGAGGGAACTGCTAGAAATTACAGACACCGAGCAATAAAAGAATCAGGAAAAGAGAGTAAAGGACAAATTAAAGGAAGGAATAAGGATAACAAGAATAGCTAGAGATCGGATAAAGTCATAGAGCATAAAAGTAAAATAATTACTTAAAGCAAAGAGAAGAGAATAATAAATAAAAATAATTTGAACTGTTGGTACAGCAGTGTATGTAGTATTCAAAACAAAATGAATGAACTGGAGGCAATAATTTGTAGAGGCTCTGGATATAGTCGGGATGACTGAAACATGGCTACATAGAGAACAGGATTGTCAACTAAATATTGCAGGATATAACACATTTAGGAAGGAGGGGAGGTGAAGTAGCTGTACTAGTTCAAGATAACATAATTGCAGTAGAAAAAAAGGTTGTAACCAGCAGTAAGATAGATACAGAATCCATATGAGTTAAAAGATAAGAAGGGATCCATCACCCTAATAGGGGCATACAATAGACCACCAAATAATGGAAGGGAATTGGAGGAAGAAATATGTTCGCAAATCTATGAGATAAATGACTAGATACTGTTTTAGTGGTGTAGGGTGAGAGACAAATGTTGGCTTGTACACAGCAAAAACATCCCTGCACGACTTCAAATAGTGTCATGGGATCTTTTACGTCCATCTGAGAGGGTAGATGGGGGGTCATGGTTTAATGTCTCATCTGAAAGGTAGCACCTGAGTGCAGCACTCCCTTAGTACTGCACTGAAGTGTTGGCCTAGATTATCAGCTCAAATCTATGGAGTGGGGCTTGAACCCACAACCTTCTGACTTAAAGGCAAGAGTGCTACCATTAATCCAAGGCTGACACCATAACATGAAAATCAGTAGATATTTATACACCATTTATCCACACATAAATATTTATTTCAAACACTATTATTATACAGAGTGATACCATACATATGTTTCAACAACCTGTCTCTCGGTCAATTGTAGCATTTCTTGTATTAATGTTTTAAATATAAATTGATGACAGTCACACATGAGATTTGGTTGGCAGAAAGCCTGTGTTGAAGCTACTTTTTTTTATTATTATTCCCTTTTATCCATTATCTTCTCTGTATGATTAGTCTAGGTCATCTTGACAAAGAAAATACTGGGACACAACTGCTTTAAGATTTTTTTTCATTTTGAGAATTTGACCTGGTGACTTGCTGAGTGTAGTGTAAAACAGAAGTCAGTGGCCCGGACCTATGACCGCATACACGTACGAAAGTGCCCCGCAAGTTCCAGGTTTACGCATGGGCTGTGCATGCGCGAAAACCCGGAACTTGCTGTCAAGAATCTTCTTGACAGATCCTCCGCATCCCCAGGAAATGGACATCCGCTGGCAGAGAGTTGGGCTATTTGCTCAAGTCTTGCCCAGCGAATGCCCATGAAACTCTTACGCCTGGTAAAAGCAGGACTAAGGCCTTTTACCAGCATATGGGTGAAAATAAATATTAAAATAATTTTTTTAATATCATTTTAACATTCAAAAACCTGTAAAATAAGTTTGTTATTTTTGACCCCTTGAAAAATGTTGAAATTTATTTTTCAAAAAATAAAGTTTTTGTTTTAAATGTTTAATTAAATTGTATTTTAATTCATTTTAAACATGTAATGTATTTTTTTATTTCAGTGCTGTAAAAATATGTTTTTTGGGTGATTCCTGTTATGCTTATGGGAATTCCGTACGCAAATGGAATCCCCATAAGCATAATGGGAATCCCCTTTTTGATCGGTTGGGCCGGCCCACATGATCCCAGGGATGCTTGTGAACTGCCTGCACCCCTGGGATACGTGGGCCTCTATACAGGCGTACGCATAGAGGCCTAGGAGTGCGCGTCTCCGTGGATCGAGGACCATCAGGTAGGTGCGTACTTATGTTGCGGTTCGGAGGCATCCGTCTGCGGGAAGTCTCCAACCGCAAATTCAGGCCCAATGTATTTCAAAAAGTAATTCATTGCGTAAAAGTGCTTTGAGAAATTTTGACAGTGTTATAAATGCAAGTTATTATTACTACTAATAAGAAACCTTTCACAGGACGAGGTTCTTCAGTTCTTTTCTTCCTTTTGTTAGTGAGTGTGATCTCACAGGTTGGTTAAATTCAGCGTGTGAAAATACCATGTTTTTAACCACGTCAGTTACAGTTTGTTTTTTTTTTAAACGCCTTCCTCATGTGCTCTTTGTAAAAATGAAATTTCCCTCAGCAGTCCAAGTGTCTGGTAAGTTTCAAATGGGCTAGCATGCCCAGGATTAACAGCCACTTCTTAATTACTGTATCATGTAGGATGCCAAGCTCCTTGTTCCACCACTTGCAAGACGTGGAAACCACCACGTCAACAGATCAGCATACTGGCTAAATTAATTAATTAATAGATTTATTTACATATAACACATAGAAATAGTGAGACGTGCTTATGGAGGGTGTCACAGCACGCAGGGGGGTTCTCTTCCCTTCCCATGGGCGGAAGAGACCTCCCCAGCAGACCAACACAGCCTGGTTGCACATTGCAGAGGAGGGCACAAGCAGGGATGTCATCAGGAGGACCAGCCACCAAACGCTGACCCCCCGAAAAATTCCCCGCTTCGTGTTTGATGAACAACCTGACTTTTGGATGAAGCAGTCTTTTATAGACCTTCATGATGCGATGTTGTACAGGAATGGTGCAGATTTTAAGTCCACCTATGGCGTTTAGATCTCCAGGCAGAACGATGGATGTGCTCCCTAAACTTGAGTTGGAAAGCCTCTAAAGTTAGACATGCCAATCATCCATGATTAATGACACAATGGTAGGGGCTAATGAACAGATGCTCACACATCTTGGTGTTGCAAGCCTGCTAATACTTTAACCATGTATAGCGTAATTAATACTTAGACAAAGCTCCTGTGTCCTGAAAAAAATGTCCAAATCAATCAATCTGGCCAAGTCCCATAGTCTCCAGGCTGCTTTTGAAATTGGATAAGGAAAGACAACGTATGCTTGAATCCTAGCTATTTTAGAACTGTATGAGAATGTTTATTCTCTCCTGATTAACTCTACATTCATACAGAATTCTGTGTGGCAGAGAATAATGATTGATTATCTACCCTGCTGGAGATTTCCTCATTCTTCAAATAATGAATAACTTTCCTTGCACACACTGATTTGTCCTCTCTTTAAGCAAATCTGAATGTTTATGCTTAAAAATTAATATTATTAAACTGTTAAATTCAGTTTCATGCCTCATTATGCAAATAGTTTATTCTCTGCTTTTTTTTAATTAAAAAATGACTGAATAAGTAGCATGGGGAATGTTAGGTGTGGGGGAGGTAGTAATCATTACATCAAAAACATCTTGAAGAGCTTCCTTTGGTAAAGGTACTGGTCAGTGTAGCAGTAAGCCACACAGGGCAGAAGGTGCTAGTTTGATTCGTGGTCGGAACCGAGTTTGCTGCTGTCAGCTGGAGCAGCAGTTGGCATGCTCCAGTTGGCTTCAGTGCCCCTTGGAGTAGAAGGGTAAAAAAGAAAATCAGCCAGGCTTATCTGCTTCTGTTTACTATCCAGTGACCCCTGCTAGAAAGTGCGTGTGTGAGGATGCCAAGTGAGGATAAGATTGGGCTTGTTATACAAGCCATGGTGAATAGCTTGCTCTCTAGGCTTAGAATGACTACTTGAGTGAGATTTCAGAGTGCCACCAACACATATGGAACTGCGCACTAGTAAGAGCAAGTGCCTTCGGGAGAGTAGGGCAGACAATTTGAAGAGCATATATTAAAGGAGCAGGGTGGTACAGCATGATGACGTGAGGTTATTGTTCAGAAAATAGAGAGATTTCATTTTTTTAAAAGCACAAAACTTAAACCATTTCACTGCAATATCCTGCCACCTGATTCCTGTGTTAATATTAAGTATAAATTCTGCACATCTACTAGTACAAATAGACAATGTCACTGCAGACTCCAAAGTCACTATTTAAGTCATCTATCCACCAGCCACTTCCAAATTCTGTGACATGTTATTCTGGTCAGTCAGGTTTCTTGTACAGTACTTAGCAGAATAAAAATCATAACAGTGCGGTGTTATCTGAAATAATCAAGTTAAGTTGTCCTCCGCTTATCTCATCAACTGAGCAGACTTTAAAAAAAAAGCAAACCCAAAGTATCTTGACCACAGGAAAGAAAAATAGAAATGTTTCCAGCATTTAAATGGTGAAAAAAAAAATCAAGTCTTTTAATGAAATAGAAAACTTCAGCAGTGGGGCATTACTTTCCCCTTAATATTGATGTATGGTCGCAATGTGCTGTTCACACTTGACAAAACATTCAGGGACAAAGAATGTCATTCTGAAATGGCAACTATCATTTTTGGATTACAGAGAGGTAGCACAGCAACAGGTATTTAATTCAGATATTTATCTGTCAAGCTTTTGGATGACATAAATCTAGTGGAGAAGTCGGTGTCTAACTAATGTTTGTGTCTTCAAATGGAAATTTTAAAACCTTATCCTTTGCGATGGATATGCAGGCATATGGCTTAAAGGTGAATTAGAACAGTAAGTATTTTGCTGGCAAACACTTGAAACATTTACTTTCTGGTAGCCACTGTTTGTATATGAATTAATACAGCTTAAAGCGGAAAAGGTGTGAATGCTGAATATGGACCATAATCCCAAAAGGACAAAATTAACTTATTTCTTTAACTATTCCCAGTAGTATGTAGAACTGTTCAGATTAGTTCTGATGAAAGGTCATGGACCTGAAACGTTAACTCTGTTTCTCTCTCCATAGATGTTGCCTGACTGCTGAGTATTTCCAGCATTTTCTGTTTTTATTTCAGATTTCCAGCATCCGCAGTATTTTGCTTTTGCTGAGATTAGTGTGGTTCCCAATTTTTTTTAAATTCGTTTATGGGATGTGGGCGTCATTGGCAAGGCCAGCATTTATTGCCCATCCCTAGTTGCCCTTGAGAAGGTGGTGGTGAGCCGCCTTCTTGAACCGCTGCAGTCCGTGTGGTGATGGTACTCCCACAGTGCTGTTAGGGAGGAAGTTCCAGGATTTTGACCCAGCGACAATGAAGGATCGGTGATATATTTCCAAGTTAGGATGGTGTGTGACTTGGAGGGGAACTTGGAGGTGGTGGTGTTCCCATGCGCCTGCTGCCCTTGTCCTAGGTGGAAGTGATCGCGGGTTTGGGAGGTGCTGCCAAAGAAGCCTTGGCGAGTTGCTGCAGTGCATCTTGTAGATGATACACACTGCAGCCATGGTGGTGGAGGGAGTGAATGTTTAAGGTGGTGGATGGGGTGCCAATCAAGCAGGCTGCTTTGTTCTGGATGGTGTTGAGCTTCTTGAGTGTTGTTGGAGCTGCACTCATCCAGGCAAGTGGAGAGTATTCCATCACACTCCTTACTTGTGCCATGTAGATGGTGGAAAGGCTTTGGGGAGTCAGGAGGTGAGACCCTCACCGCAGAATACCTAGCCTCTGACCTGCTCTTGTAGCCACAGTATTTATGTGGCTGGTCCAGTTAAGTTTCTGGTCAATGGTGACCCCCAGGATGTTGATGGTGGGGGATTCGGCAATGGTAATGCCAGTGAATGTCAAGGGGCGGTGGTTAGACTCTCGCTTGTTGGTGATAGTCATTGCCTGGCACTTGTGTGGCGCGAATGTTACCTGCCACTTATCAGCCCAAGCCTGAACATCGTCCAGGTCTTGTTGCATGCGGGCATGGACTGCTTCATTATCTGAGGAGTTGTGAATGGCACTGAACACTGTGTAGTCATCAGCGAACATCCCCATTTCTGACCTTATGTTGGAGGGAAGGTCATTGATGAAGCAGCTGAAGATGGTTGGGCCTAGGACACTGCCCTGAGGAACTCCTGCAGCGATGTATGTTTAAGTAGCTGAACAAACTTGTCTCAACTATTATGATTCAATCAGTTTGCCTGAAATGTACTAAAGGAAACGTCATGCTGAAATTTATAAATACTAGCTGCAAATACTACAAACCTCACACGCTGTGAATGGAGCTAGCACTCTATTACCCTTTTATAACTTTAGGGACATAGTTTTTATCTATTTGAACAGTTATTTAGTAGTTACACTTGCATTTGCCAGTTCAGTCCTTTTTTTCTATAGTCATTACAACCTCTCTTTAAACTCTGTGTGTGTGTGTGTCAGAGAATATGCTGTTTTCTAACGGTTGTTATGCCATGCAACTCGCAATGTATTACCTGAGCTGCTGATTTTGGACGTTTTCCTCTATAGTACACGAGTTGCAGACTAATCTCACAAAGAGGGATAAAATATACAGTGGCATATTAAGCACTCAAAAGGGATATGATATATTACATTAAGCAAATGTTTCACAAAAGACAGTTATTTGTGAAATGTCGCCTTGAGTAGATTATTCAACAGGAAGGCTCTAAAAATTTAGAAGCAAGTTATAATTGTGTTTCCAAAAGGGTAATTTAAAGACTAATTAGTTAAGATAAATTTAATATACCTATAACACTCTTGGTGCTATGAGTATTGAGCCCTGCTCCTTATTATAGTAGATTATTCAGTAGCATTTTAATAAATAACACATCACCATGTGGGGACAGCAGATGTTCTTAATTAAATTTAGCTCTTTTAGTGTGCCTATGATTAACTGTAATTAAGGCACTGCTTCTGTAATATTTTCATTTGCTTTGTGGTTACAAGAAATTTTGAGCAAAACTCGATTGCAAGAAATGTCTATTATAATGTTAGGGGCGATGATTCAGTCACAGGATGTTGTTCCCTCCTTGTCCTCCTACTCTCACAATTTAGTTTAAAATAATCTTCTAGGTTTATCTTTTTCATACCATTTACGATCTTATATACAATCTTATCTTCTATAACCAGCCCTATATATCTCAGTCCAGATCCAATGCATGTCCTTGAGGTTTATAGCTTCTAGTTCCCCAATTTTTCTTCCTTACATCTCTTACATTAGAGTACATCTATTTTAGCCCTTTTCCATTGTTGCTGATGGTAACCTTTGCTCGTTCACTACTTTTGTTCCTTTTTCTTATTGCTGTATTTTTGTTTGTCCCTCTTTTTTTCTCCTCTAAGGTAAGAAGTACCCTTTCTTCCTAATCCCACTGTTAACTGTTTCTGCTATTTTCCCCCTCCCTTTTGTTACTTTTGAAGCCCTTTGTAGTTAAATGTTGGGATTCCCAATATTTATTCATTTTTTGTTTTTTAGTCTGACTTCCTTCCTGCCATACAAGATTAAATTGCTTCCCCCCCAACCCTTCACTATCCAGTAAATCCATTCCATAAGGCCATTTTAGTTCAGATGAAGATTGTCCTTTCTGTACAGCTTCTGCCTTTGCCTCAGTGCCCCAGAAATCTGAAACCCTTCCTTCTGCCCCATTTCTTAATCCACATATTGATGCATACCCTTTCCCTAAGTAGAACAGTCTATGGCACTGGGAGTAATCTTGGCATTACTACCTTTTGAGGTCTTGCTGTTTAGCATAAATCCTCTACTGGACTCTTTTCTGTGTTACTGTTTCGAACATGAACAAGACAACCACTGATTATCTTCTGTTGCAAATTTCAGGTCTATGCTAGCTATTCTCTTGGGTTAGTGTCAACAGTCTCTCATGCAAGTGTGTCCCTCACAATCCGTAATTTACTTTCACTACTCAATTTCTAGATGTATGGCCTGAAGTGTGGCCTGAAGAATGTAATAATGAGACCACCCTGCCAGAGAATCACCTGCAATGGCTTCTCTTCCCGCTCCTGCACCATTACCTCTGGAGTCCCCCAAGAATCTATCCTTGGCCCCCTCCTATTCCTCATCATCTGAAAACATAACATCAGACTCCACATGTACGCTGACGACACCCAGCTCTACCTCACTACCATCTCTCTTGACCCTCCACTGTCTCTAATTTGTCACACTGCTTGTCCAACATCTAGTATTGGGTTAGCAGAAATTTCCTCCAACTAACTATAGGGAACACCGAAGCTATTGTCTTTGGTCCCCACCACAAACTCCATTCCCTAGCCACCAACTCTATCCTTCTCCTTGGCAACTGTCTGAGGCGGAACCAGACTGTAAGCAACCTTGGTGTCATATTCGATCCCAAGATGAGCTTCCGACCACATATCCGCTCCATCACCAAGACCACCTACATCCACCTCTGTAACATCGCCAGCTCCGCCGTTGCCTCCGCTCATCTGCTGCTGAAGCACTCATCCATGCCTTTGTTACATCTAGACTTGACTATTCCAAAGCTCTCCTGGTTGGCCTCCCATCTTCCTCCCTCCATAAACTTGAGTTCATCCAAAACTCGGCTGCCCGTGTCCTAACTCTCACCAAGTCTCGTTCACCCATCACCCCTGTGCTCGCTGACGTACATTTGCTCCCGGTTAAGCAACGCTCCAGTTTTAAAAATTCTCATCCTTGTTTTCAAATTCCTCCATGGCCTCGCCCCATCCTATTTCTGTAACCTCCTCCAGCCCTACAACCCTCCGAGATCTCTGCGTCCCTCCAATTCTGGCCTTTTGCGCATCCCCGATTTTAATCGTTCCACCATTGGCGGCCGTGCCTTCAGCTGCCTAGGCCCTAAGCTCTGGGATTCCCTCCCTAAACCTCTTCGCGCCTCTTTCCTCCTTTAAGACGTTCCTTAAAACCTACCTCTTTGACCAAGCTTTTGGTCATCTCTCCTAATATCTCCTTATGTAGCTCATTGTCCAATTTTGTTTGATAACGCTCCAGTGACGCTCCTTGGGATGTTTTACTATGTTAAATGTGCTATATAAATGCAAGTAGTTGTTGTTATGAGGACTAGATTCTGTACTCTTAAGCATGTGTCCTTGTGCACTTCTCCAATCTTCTGAAAGATGAAGGGATTCCCACTTTAGAGAGACACAGCCAGGTACGAATTTAAGCTGCCTTATTTTATAGTCAGTATGTGAATGTACAAAGTAACAATTGTACCAACTCTCGCCTTACTTCAGCTTAACTTCAGTTCCTCCTCGTAAATAAGTAAAATAATAGACTTCTGTCTTGGTTTGAAGGTTAAATAACACCTGCTTTTCGATAGCTGTTACTGAATCAAACCAGGGCTTGCTCTGTGCTAGGTCAGTCTCTTTAGATAGACTGGCCTAGGCCTTACCTGCCTCTCTCAGCAGAACTTACTAACTGACCTTGAACACAAGTCTTCTGTAGCCTCTCTGGATTGGAGCTTGGCAGTTTGATTCTCTCCCTGACTGGGGGTTAGCCTGTAGGCCTGGCAATTAAATTGGCTACTCCCTGCCAAGAGTGGATTCCTATGAGACAATCTGCTGTGTTACACAGAAGCATAGTTTGTCCTGCCATGCCTAATGGAAGTGTCCAAATTGAGGTAATGAAATACCTATTGTTCCAGATTGTTATGGCTATATCGTTCAATGGCTGGCTTGTTAATTCCTAGGTGAGCTTATCAACGTACCAATCCCCTTGTTGCATCGATGGCACATCTTTGTCGAGATGACAGAACGGATACTGGACCTTTGGGAATTAACTCTAAAAAATCCTGAACCCAAGTTCATATCAGGAACCAAAAATCCCTACTAGGTCAAATAACCAATAATCACTAGTTGTGACCAATGTTCCCTTTAATTTTTTTTTGGGTGCGCGGCCCATTCAAAATACCGTGCATGCGCGGTTTTTCCTATTTAAAAGCCGGTGAGCCAGCTGCGTGGGAGCCGCAGAGCTTAACGGGAACATTGGTTGTGACACATTTGCTTTCCAAAAGCTTTAGCACCCACTCTAAAGAAACCCACAGATCCTCACAAGACAAGGGCAGACTTCAACTCATAGGCTCGTACTGATGCCCCTTGGAAAATTCCGCAAACTGTATATACTCCAAATGCACAGGTAAAGTTGGTAACTTCCTTTGGAGAAAAAATATCCAGTGGCAAGGCCAGGTTTCTGAGGCAGGCTGTGGCCTTGCATTAAAAACTTTAAGGAAGGTATTAAAAGACACATTGGATAACTATGTGAGTGCATCTAATCAAGTTATTGTGAAATATGAGTAGAGGATGTGCTGTTTGGACACTATTATCAGGGCCACTGATATACAGTGACTGAATAAGTCAAATTCCATTTCTATTGCATGATATTCTGGGATTTTTATTGGTGCTTTGAGAATCAAATTCCATGATTTTGTCCATTATTCTATGAAAACCATAAATGACTGGTTATTCTTTTCTATAGATTTTTTTAATCCTTAGCCCTTACTATTTTTAAAGATTGTACACAAGATGTACCAGCTGTGTGTATCTTTTTCTGTATCTAATTTTTCTCTGTCTCTATTTTTGCATCATAAATATTGACGTAAAAGCATCACTCAATATTCATGACTTAGGAAGCAAGAGTAACCTGCACAAGAAATATATGTCATGTGCAAGGCCTTCAATATATTAATAGATAAAATTAATAAATATTACAATACAGAAAACTAGAGTACTGGCAAATGATATTTCTACTGAAAATGTGCCATCAAGTAAATTTGTTTCCTGTCCAGCAAGGTCACCATTACTAATCTGATAAACCTTGAAAATAAGTACTTGATTGAAAACCTAAAAAAGACAAAAGAAAACTGTAGGGTACACCGTACAGAATTTAAAAAATGAATTCTCTCCCGATGTTTAGGAAATGATGAACTTTATCAGCCTTACTAAGTGGTCATAATGCTCAAACAACTTGATCACACAACTGTCAGTATACACGTATGTGGCCTTATTTTGGTATGTTTCAATGATATGAATACTAGTGTTCAGTCGTACATTAATGCTTCTATCAAATGTCTTGTTAAATCACTGGATCTTATAAAGTTTATTGCCTCCATTTTTGGGGTCAGATTGTAGCTGAAATATGGGCAATGAAATGGAGAATTTTGGGCCAATTTATGAGCCCCCAAATCCGTGTCGGTGCAAACAAGAGCCATTGTCGGGATTGATTCCAAATTAGAGTTGATTGGAAAGTCTGCCAGTATAATGTAGCAGTGGGCTCCAGATCCAATTTAACACCCATTTTTGTAAGCAGTGAATCCTTCAGTTGCACATGATACAGCAATTTTATTTAGTCTTAAATAAAACTGCATAATATATATTTATAAAATAAAATTACGTGCAAACACAGGCGATTCAGTCACTTACAAATACATAAAAAGGAAAAAAAAAGAGAATCTGCAATGGAGCATCCCCTTTGAGATTATAGAAAGTAACCTGGCCTGCTCAACTCAATTTGCCCTTGAGAGTTTGAACATGTCCTTGGGTCTTAGTATAACTGTGATGTAAGTCAATGAAATATGAGAATACTCGACTATGGTTACATTTTTATCTGTAATTTACAGAAGCAAAAGCAATCATTGCTGGGCGAATGGCTTGATGAGAGGTTTTTAACTGTTGAATTGAATAGAAACTCATTTATTTTTCTCATTGCTTTGCATTTGATGTTTTTCTCAATTTCTAGCTATTAAATGGATAGAATTGTTAAAGGCTTATTGGTAATTGTAGTAACTCACATCCTTGTTAATAATGGCCCAAAAATTGCTGTCGGCAGCGTAGTTGCAGAATAAGCCGCCAACCTACGAAAAAAATACGTACTTCCCTCATGCGAGGCTCAGAACGGAAACTTCCTCTTCGGCGCTGCAGAGCTGTGCGCAGCGTATGACATCGCGAAGGCCAGGAGCACAGCGTACAGCTATGCGTAAGGGAAGACATGCCCACAAAATCTGTCAAAACGAAGCCACGCCCACAGAAACTTCTTTCAGTCTTTTCCATTTAAATTATATTTTAAAAACTTCTAAAAACTTTAAATTAAACTGGTGCTTGGAGTTATTTCATATATCAGCATTTTGTTTTATTTTTTTCATCCAAACTCTCAGTCCCTATGCATACAACTCCCTGTTTTGATACTTAGTAAAGGTCTGACAATGTTTTATATCCCCTACAAGTAATATTGTTGAACTTCAGAAAGAGATTCCCAGCCATATATTCAATGTTAATTTTCAGGATTAAAATATATTATGCAGACCTCATTTAGACTGGTAATAGATAAATCAATTTTCCTTGTTATTATATTTTGTTATGTTCATTTTTGAGTTGAAAGGGCAGAGTTGGTCACTGAAATCTGATAGATGGTCACTTTATTTAACTTTCTTAGTCAACTTACCAAGTAATTAAAATGAGTACTTTCTGTCTGAATGTCTGGCCTTCTGTGATTCTAAACGATATTTTTTTCATGAGCAATCAATTTAATTTTCAAAATTTAACAAAGTAAAATAGAGTAAGCTGAATAGTGTGTTCACATGAAACTTGCAAAAATAACTTTAAAAATCTGTAACTACTGTTAGATTGTATGATTTGGATGTGTGCTCTCCCTTTAATGATATAACACTAAAGTACACGAAAGTTAACATCCCCTCGCTATGCACTGTTGAAACGAAACTAAAAGTTATCCTTGAAATCTTGAATTGATTTCTGCTTAAAAGTCTGTGCAAAGTCAAACATTCTGAGGGCATGCACTGCGCTGTGAGAAGTGTGTTTTGACTTTAGGAGATGTTTTTATCCAGGCTATTTAAATATTTACTTGTGTGCTTGTGTACGTCTCTCTCACATACACACATAAAATTTATATTGAACGTCAAGCTAGAAAATTTGAAACCTTTTTATTCTAGTTTGACATATTTCCTGGTTTTGAAGCTTGGGTGTCAGTACTGTACCGTGTCACACTATATATGCTTTAAATTGAAAGGCACGGCCATTTGAACCTTAATCGACCGACAAAAAAAGTTTCTTCCACCAAAATGTACACCCAGATCTTCTTTTAAGATGTGAAACAGGCTCCTGTGCCTGCTTTCATAACCATAAAATTTTCAGACGTAATTGCTAGGCAGTTGCTAGGCAAATAGCCCAACTTTGCGCCAGCAATTATGATTTCTAAGGCGGTGCGGATGATTGTCAAGGCATACCTTGACAGATCGCAAGTTTGGGATTTAGCATATGCGCAAGCGCATGCGGAAATCCCAAACTTGCGGTATATTTCAAAGGCGGTATGATGCCGTACTCTGAGTACGCCATCATACCCACCGCAAAATCCGGGCCAATGTTTCTTATTCAGCAACAACAACTTGTATTTATATAGCGCCTTTAACGTAGTAAAACGTCCCAAGGCGCTTCACAGGAGTGTTTTGAAATTGACACCGAGCCCCATAAGAAATTAGGGCAGATGACCAAAAGCTTGGTCAAAGAGGTAGGTTTTAAGGAGCATCTTAAAAGAGGAAAGAAAGGTAGAGAGGCGGAGAGGTTTATGGAGGGAGTTTCTGAGCTTAGGGCCTAGGCAGCTGAAGGCACGGCCACTGATGGTTGAGCGATTGTAATCAGGGATGCTCAAGAGGGCAGAATTTGAGGAGCGCAGATATCTCGGGAGGTTGTGGGGCTGAAGGAGATTAGAGATAGGGAGGGGCGAGGCCATAGAGGGATTTGAAAAAAAGGATGAGAATTTTGAAATCAAGGCGTTGTTTAACCGGGAGCCAATGTAGGTTCGCGAGCACAGGGGTGATGGTTGAACAGGGACTTGATGCGAGTTAGGACGAGGGCAGCCGAGTTTTGGATGACCTGAAGTTTACGTAGGATAGAATGTGGGAGGCCAGCCAGGAGTGTGTTGGAATAGTCAAGTCTAGAGGTAACAACAGCATGGATGAGGGTTTCAGCAGCAGATGAGCTGAGGCAGGGGCGGAGACGGGCAGTGTTACGGAGGTGGAAATAGGCAGTCTTAGTTATGCCACGGATATGTGGTCGGAAGCTCATTTCAGGGTCAAATATGACGCCAAGGTTGCGATCAGTCTGGTTCAGCCTCAGACAGATGTTAGGGAGAGGGATGGAGTCGGTGGCTAGGGAACGGAGTTTGTGGCGGGGCCCGAAGACAATGGCTTCAGTCTTCCCAATATTTAATTGGAGAAAATTTCTGCTCATCCAGTACTGGATGTCGGACAAGCAGTGTGTCAATTCAGAGACCGTGGAGGGGTCGAAAGAAGTGGTGCTGAAGTAGAGCTGGGTGTCGCCAGCGTACATGTGGAAACTGATGCCATGTTTTCGGATGATGTCGCCAAGGGCCAGCGTATAGATGAGAAATAGGAGGGGGCTAAGGATAGATCCTTGGGGGGACCCCAGAGGTAACGATGCAGGAGTGGGAAGAGAAGCCATTGCAGGTGATTTTCTGGCTACGATTAGATAGATAAGAATGGAACCAGGCGAGTGCAGTCCCACCCAGTTGGACGATGGTGGCGAGGTGTTGGAGGAGGATGGCATGGTCAGCTGTGTCAAAGGCTGCAGGCAGGTTGAGAAGGACGAGGAGGAATAGTTTACCTTTGTCACAGTCACAAAGGATGCCATTTGTGACTTTGATGAGAGCCGTTTCGGTACTGTGGCAGGGGAGGAAATCTGATTGGAGGGATTCGAACATGGAGTTCCGGGAAAGATGGGCACGGATTTGGGAGGCGACAACACGTTCAAGGACTTTGGAGTGGAAAGGGAGGTTGGAGATGGGGAGGTAGTTTGCAAGGACGGAGGGGTCAAGGGTTGGTTTTTTTGAGGAGAGGGGTGATGACGGCAGATTTGAGGGAGAGGGGGACAGTACCTGAGGAGAGAGAACCATTAACAATATCAGCTAACATGGGAGCCAGAAAAGGAAGTTGGGTGGTCAGCAGTTTAGTGGGAATAGGTTCGAGGGAGCAGGAAATGGGTCTCATGGACAGGATGAGCGTGGAGAGGTCAAGAGGGGAGATCGGAGAGAAACTGGAGAAAGATGTGAGTTCAGGGCTAGGGCAGGGGGGAACCTTAGAGGAAGTTTGGCCCGGTGGGCTAGGGAAAGGAAGGGAAGTGGCAGAGGCAGCTGATCGGATGGTCTCAATCTTAGAGACAAAGAAGTCCATGAGCTCCTCGCACTTGTTGTTGGAGGTGAGTGTGGAGGGGACGGGGAGATGGGTTTAAGAAGATGGTTAGCAGTAGAGAATAGAAGCCGGGGGTTATCTTTGCATTCCAGAATGATCCTGGAATAGTGAACAGTTTTGGCAGACAAGATTAGGACCTGATAATGCTTTATGTGGTCCAGCTAGATCTGGCGGTGAATGGCGAAACCAGTTGTCCGCCATATTCAAATGTGTTCAGAGTTGATTTCTGCAAATTGCATAGTTTACAGTTCCTGGGAAATAGAGCATACTGATTTAGATAAAATGGATATATATTATATAAGTATATGCTTTGTAGGCTTTACAATATAATAATTCCTAGTTATAGCAAGAATACTATATGAGGCTTACAGGTGTATATTTCAATTGTTACAATCTGGTCTTATTCCAACAGTAGTCTTATGTGCTCACAGTAAACAAGGTAATTTCCAAAGATAGGCCCCCACTTCCTAAGTACTGAAACTTACGCACCTTGTGAATGGATTAGCGTGCTGTACGATTAACAATTACTCATTTCTCGAGTAACACACCTGAAAATACTCTCCTGATCATTTCAACAGGCAGAGAAAACATCATCCTGATAGATCATATGTTTGAGGCTAAACTGTAGATTAAATATATGTTACAAGATGTAAATTTATACAGAAGCAAAGCACATCAGGTAAAGAGCAATAGAGTACTTAACTTTCATCAATACTTTAAATCATTTACTCAAACTTGCATAACTAACATGGGCACTTCCATCTATGCGGTGTTGTGGGAGCAAGTGAAATGAAGACTGCAGTAGATACAGCTGATGCAGGCAGCTCTGACCCCTCAGATCAAAATCAGACTTCTTGCATTAGGCAATTGAATTAAAAATCCCACAACTTTCTCAACAGGCTGGTAATCAGTGTTACATATTTGTATCAACTGGGTGGCTGGCAAGTGGAAAATAAAGCATCTCTCACCATCTGGGGAATTTATTTATTACATTGGCCATGCCACTCCCGTTATGAAACATTATGCTTGACCAAGCCATAGTATGCCGCCAAATTTCACACAGATCGGAGAGCAGTACTGTCCCATTAACAAGTAATGCCTCCAGACAGAATTGCATATTTATTGTACCTACTAGGTCTTAAGACAAAAGGACAAAACAATAGCCATTGCTCCAATTTTAAAATTCTATTTGGCCTAACTAAAATTCATATGAAAAAATATAACAAATATTTTATAACATGATGCAAGGAAGAGCCCGTGGACATTACAACTACATCCAGGATAATAAATAGACAGGCACGCATATAGAAGACACACTGATCAGCTAAATGGTGTCATAGGCTGCAGGAGCAAAGTTTGAGTGGTTCCTCAGAACCCCAAGGTTTTATACACTCTTGAAACTCCAGTCTGTATTACTGTTCCTAATCCAGTGTCTGATATTATGGCAAACACTGACATATAGGCTTCTGTGAAGTGCTACTCCATTATTGGAACTGAAATAATACTGGGTTTATATTGCCATGTTTTAAAGGGGAATTGCATATTCTAAACATTCAAAATGTGCTTTTATTGCAGAATCAGTCCCTGCATTGCGGACTCAAACTTTCAGTAGATACCTTCTAAACACCCTCCAGTTCACTTACTTGCAACTATGCACTATTTAAAACTCCAAATTTTTCTCCCCATCTATTGTTACAACAGCCTGTTCTGTTTAAAAAAAAAACACTAGTCCAAAATTTTGCAGCTCATAACAACTCTAACCACTCGTGTCATTTCAAATGCTGATCTATCGGTTCATTTCTCTAGTGTAAATTTTATGTTAAGATCGTAAACCCACCCCACACTGTCCTATATTAAATATAAGCCAACATTTATCATGCACAGTTCCATGCGACAGAGAGAGAGAGAGATTATCAGTCACGAGGTGAGCTACATCATTCTTATTGAGTGCACTGATGATTTGATTGTACATCATTCCACTGATATTTAGCAGCTTCTAATGACAATCGGATTTTATGCCAAGTACACTCTGAGTCCAGTTTATCCCACAAGTTTGACCCTTGCAATTTATTAGTCTGATCCTAAACAAAGTTACAAACTGTGCATGATGACAAACTTAATATGTAGGAGTGGTTGACTTCTTTCAATATGACTGAACAGTGCAGAGTTTATACTGTGATTAAAATCTTGATCAAAATGACCTACTTAATGGAAGTATAGTTGGACCTGATTGAGATGAACTGCTGGCTAGGAAGGTGTCTACGCCCATGAGCTGTGCTGACATTGATTGAAAGGGATTGTTGCACTGGGAAATGTCTGGGCTTAGACGCAGTGCAGCGGATCATATGTTGATAGGAAAGGACTGCTGAAAGAATCGGTGCTGCTCAAGCACAACAGCAGTCAAACCCTTTATTGAAGTGGACTGCGGGATGACGAGGTTCAGCAAAAAGAATCAGCATTCACCAGTAAATAGTGCTAAGTCATTCTTCATATTTGTGTGTAAAGTTCTTAAGGTAGCTTAGAATTTTTACAAAATGAGTTAATCAGATCTATTTAATATCTGAAGAAGTGGAGAATTTGGTCTGTGTTATGAATCTAGTACTTTGCAGGTTGGATTTGAAAACTGAATTAAACCACAGGAGTGGCAGCCTTCATTTAATTATTTCTCACTCCTCTCTAATTACAGTGAATGATTCTACACTCTCTCATTATGTTGACTACTTTGGTTGCCAGCACATTTTTTGTTTAAATTTCCGGCTAAGAATAAATTATGCTACTGTGTAGTTAATTCTTGCGTCTTTGCCCTTCATCCCCATTTAAGCAATAAAACTAATGCCTGGAGAAGGTGCCCGGAGAAGGCTTCACTCAGTAACAATCTGCCTTTTGTTGCTTTGCATATGCATAACTTTCAGCAAGATAAAAATGTTATGACAACTGAGATGGCATAAACAAGTGGGCATAGTGCATACAAAATAAGAAACCGCAATTAAATGGAAACAGAACCAAGTATTGTATTGAAAGGAATAAGATCACTGAGGTTTGGTTTCCCTTTGAAACAGACCTGTAACCACATTTCTTTCTCTGTCTTGGCTTTCTCAGTTGTTTAATGGATAGTGTGCAAACCAAAAAACAATAGTGGTAATCACAGTTTCTGCCTTTATGGATTAATTTATTTGAAAATCATGCAGCATTTAGAGCACACAAATTGGGAAATTTTGAATGGTATGTGGAGCAACTTTAGATATTTAATTGTTTGGGTCGGCATAAATGTAATCTGGCTTTTACAAGGAAACCATGGAGCTGCCTTCTAGAACCACCTTCACAATCAAATACAACAAAAATGAAAAAAATTCCAAAGTTTAAGAGACCGTCAGCAGCACTTGAACAGAATTGGGCATATTTTGTTCAAAAAGCCTATACAGTGTGCTGTCAATTTTGCAACAAGGCCAAGCTCATTGGATTTATGTCCTCGGATTTTAACTTCTCCACAGACACTAGGTTCTTGTACAACAGTGTGCTGGCCTATTTTCTGGCTTTTGATACAATACTGTTAATGAAAACTGATGATAGCACGTCTGAACAATTACCTATTTTAGGACTTTGAAAATCTATCATGTTGGTAGCATAGTGGTAATGTTACTGGGCTAGTAATCCAGAGGCCTGGACTAATGATCCAGAGACATGAGTCCAACTTGGGGAAGCTGCAACACAGGACTACATGCATGCTAAAAAGCGGAAGCAGCATGCTAAGACAGGGGCTAAGAGATCCCACAATCAACGGATCAGATCAGATTAGTCCTGCCACATCCAGTCGTGAATGGTGGTGGACCATTAAACAACTAATGGGAGGAGGAGGCTCCATGAATATCCCCATCCTCAATGATGGTGGCGCCCAGCAAGTGAGTGCGAAAGACAAGGCTGAAGCGTTTGCAACCATCTTCAGCTAGAAGGGCCGAGTGGATGATCCATATCGGCCTCCTCCTGAGGTCCCCACCATCACAGAAGCCAGTCTTCAGCCAATTCGATTCATTCCACGTGATATCAAGAAACGGCTGAGTGTACTGGATACAGCAAAGGCTTTGGGCCCCGACAACATCCTGGCTGTCGTGCTGAAGACTTGTGCTCCAGAATTAGCCGCTCCTCTAGCCAAGCTATTCCAGTACAGCTACAACACTGGCATCTATCCGACAATGTGGAAAACTGCCCAGTTATGTCCACAAAAAGCAGGACAAATCCAATCCGGCCAATTACCGCCCCATCATCCTACTCTCAATCATCAGCAAAGTGATGGAATGTGTCATCAACAATGCTGTCAGGCGGCACTTAATCACCGATAACCTGCTCACTGATGCCCAGTTTGGGTTCCGCCAAGACCACTCGGCTCCTGACCTCATTACAGCCTTGGTCCAAACATGGACAAAGGAGCTGAATTCCAGCAGTGAGGTGAGTGACTGCCCTTGACATCAAGACAGTATTTGACCAAGTGTGGCATCAAGGAGCCCTAGTAAAATGGGAAGTCAATGGGAATTGGGGGGGGAGGGGAAACTCTCCACTCGCTGGAGTCATACCTAACACAAAGGAAGATGGTTGTGGTGGTTGGAGGTCAATCATCACGGCCCCAGGACATCGCTGCAGGAGTTCCTCAGGGTAGTGTTCTTGGCCCAACCATCTTCAGCTGCTTCATCAATGACCTTCCCTCCAACATAAGGTCAGAAGTGGGGATGTTCGCTGATGACTGCGCAGTGTTCAGTGGAATTCACAACTCCTCAGATAATGAAGCAATCCATGCCCGCATGCAACAAGACCTGTGCGATGTTCAGGCTTGGGCTAATAAGTGGCAGGTAACATTCGCGCCAGGCAATGACTATCTCCAACAAGCGAGAGTCTAATACACTTCCCCATGACATTCAACGGCATTACCATCGCCGAATCCCCCACCATCAACATCCTGGGGGGTTACCATTGACCAGAAACTTAACTGGAACAGCCACATAAATACTGTGGCAACAAGAGCAGGTCAGAGGCTAGGTATTCTACGGCGAGCATCTCACCTCCTGACTTCCCAAAGCCTTTCCACCATCTACAAGGGACAAGTAAGGAGTGTGATGGAATACTCTCCACTTGCCTGGATGAGTGCAGCTCCAACAACACTCAAGAAGCTCAACACCATCCAGGACAAAGCAGCCCGCTTGATTGGCACCTCATCCACCACCTTAAACATTCACTCCCTCCACCACCGGCGTACCGTGGCTGCAGTGTGCACCATCTACAAGATGCACTGCAGCAACTTACCAAGGCATCTTCGGCAGCACCTCCCAAACCTGCGACCTCTACCACCTAGAAGGACAAGGGCAGCAGGCGCATGGGAATACCACCACCTCCAAGTTCCCCTCCAAGTCACACACCATCCTGACTTGGAAGTATATCGCCGATCCTTCATCATTGCTGGGTCTAAATCCTGGAACTCCCTACCTAACAGCACTGTGGGAGTACCTTCACCACACAGACTGCAGCAGTTCAAGAAGGTGGCTCACCACCACCACCTTCTCAAGGGGAACTAGGGATGGGCAATAAATGCTGGCATTGCCAGCGACGCCCACATCCCATGAACGTATTAAAAAAAAAAATTAACATGAGCTCCTGCTGAGTCTAGCTGCATTTGTAATTGTGTTCATGTTGATCATTGATTATAAGATAGCTATGCTTAAGGAAAATTGTTTGGCTCGTCTTAGCTTATCCAACCAGAAATAACCTAGTTGTCCCATCACAGTTTCTTCAGTGATTTGAGACATGGATTTTCTCCCTACCCTACCCTACCCTACCATTCCACTTGTTGATCACTCCTTGTGTGAAGAACTATTTCCTGGCGCCAGTCCTATATCTGTCTTTTGCTCGTCTAATCCTCTATCCGCTTGTCCTGCTGTTAAAATTGCAGTTGATGTAATGCTCTGGATTTATTTTTTCTATACTATCTTGTATTTGATTGTCCTCCTGGGGTGGAGTGGGAGGTAAGCAGAGTCTCTTAGGATTGAATTGGCTCCAAGATGACAACTGGAAATGAAAATTTGAAACCAAATGAACTCTATGCCAGACTCCATTATGTAAGACTTGGACCAGGCAAGTTCACAGTATTCCAGGCCACTGTTGCTGATTGAACAGTCAACCTAGCTTATTAATAACACCAGGATGAGCAGTCCAGGGGCTGAGATTTCTCCCATTCGGCTTCAGGTAAGCCTGAAACCAATACCCTATCAAGTAAGGTGTTTCTGGCTAGACAAGCTGGCTGAAATTCTGTGTTGGTAGGCTGTGTGCTTTTTAGCTGGCTAAAATTCAACAGTACTCCTGTGCATACGTGGGGTCCCTAAACCTTTGTTCAGCCTACTTACACCTGCGCTCTCTTGACTTGGGTAACTAGGATGGGCCCTTAAAGGGGTGCGCGTGCATTGGGTGGACAAAACTCTAGCTGGGTAGATTTCTCAATAGTTTGGTTTGGAATGTCTTAAACAGGGTTGCTACAAATTTCAGATCTGCACCAGATATTCTGTCAGGCTCAGCATCACTGGTCAGCATCTTGTTAAAGGACCTTGTATCCCCTACGTATTAGAGCGTACCTTTACTGCCCAGTATCAAATTAAAAGCTAGCATGATCTTGGGCTGTAACAATAAGATCTCCCGTTGTGTGTATTCAGTACTGTGATCTTGCACTTGCTGCCACATGCATTTCTCCTAATTCTCGGAAGACAGACTGAAAAGTCATCTGGTACGATAAGGCCAATTGTAAATAAACATGTGAAAACTGTTTTCTGTTCATTCATTTATTACAAGATTCAATCAATTTCCTATCTCTCTTCGTATCATGCAACACAACTATACATTTAAAATTTACCTTTTAAAAAAATATATATATTTATCCACTTTTCTTTTAAAAGCTGTGATCCACTCTGCTTCCTCCACTGTTTCTGGTACAACAATTAAGGTCCTAACAATCTTCCGCATACAAAGAATTCTATCCTCTCCATTTATTTTTTAGGTGATGATCTTAAATTTATACTCATCTACCAGTGGCAATAGTTTTTCTGAATTTACCTTAACAAAACCCCATATAATTTCAAATTTCCTGTTAAGCGTTGTTGTTCTAATGAAAATAGCCTCTTAGCCCTGGTATCATCTTGTCCTCTTTTGCACCCTCACCATGGCCTTGTCATCCTTTTTAAAATAAGACACCCAAAATTGGATACCTACAGCCTGACCAAAGATTTGCATAGATTTAGCATTAGCTTTTGCCCCTTGCCCCTGTTTATAAACCTTGGATCCCATGTGTATTTTCAGCAGCTTTACCAACTTGTCCTCCCACTTTTAAAGATGCATGCATCTGAAACCCTACATCCGTTGGCTCTTGTACTAGTTTTCACATTTTACTACTTAGTGCATATTTTGCTTCTCATTCTTCCTCCCAATAGGTCTGTTCACATTTTCCACATTTAATTTAATTTGACATCAGTGTACTAACCTGACTAGTCCTCCTGAATTTACTTGCAATCCTTTTCATAGATAAGTGCTCCCTATTTCCCTTGTCATCTGCAAATTTAAATATGGTGCTTCCTCCACCAAAGTTCAGGTCATTTATTTATATAGATAGATCGATGGAGAGATAGAGAGAATCATTGACCCCCTGGGGACACTACTGTTTGCATCCCTCAACTCACTGTTTTCTTCCCTTTAACCAACCTATCCATGCCACCACAGTTTCTTTAATACCGTATCTCGCATGGGTGGAAGATGTTGCAGAGGTGGTGGGACAAAGTTGAGGACAGACTTGAAAATGAAGAGGATTTTGAATTCAGTGTGTTGGGGAATAGGGCGCAACAGGAAATCAAGACTAAGTAGGTGAGCAGGACTTAGTGTAGAATAGAATGAATCAAGTACCACTGGGTATAGGAACTTCGGATGAGTTGGAGTGATGTGGAAAATGAGAAAGTTAGGCCTAAAACTCATTAAATATCTCTAATGGAATTCTCTGGTTGTTTAAAAATTTACGACTCTGTTTAATATGGAAATTTCAGCTGTGAGTTATAGCATAACGTAAGAGCCTGTATGTAGAAATGCTTTTTGTAGTAGCTAATTTGATTACTTGCAAGGGAAAATAAAAATCCATCTCCACTCTTGTCAAGCTTTCTGGTCTTTTGAATGAGTGATGTAGTAATCATAACCGAGAATTGATTGTCTGCTGCGTTTTGAACTTATAACATATTCTGAATGTGTATTACTTACAAACATATTTAGCACAGGAGGAGACCATTCAGCTCTTTTTGCTTTCATTGAATTGAGACCCTCTCAGGACAGATTTACTTTGTCCCATTTTCCTCCTTTCTCCCCAAAGCCTTTTTTGTTTTTTCTTCTTTAAGTAATTATCCAATACCTTTTGCTAGTCTGTAATAACTTAAACATCAAGACAACTGTAGCAAAGGATTTCACATTCCAATAACTCTTTGCATGAAAAAGCTTCTTCTCAGCTCTCCCTTTCTGTAGCTGGTGCCTATATCCAGATAATGACCTCTTGTCCCCGCGATGTCCAATTCAGCCACACCCTACAGCGAGATCTGCCAACCCTCCCCACCCCCACAGCGAGGTCCCAGCCCCTCCCACAGCGAAGCCTGCCAGCTCCTCCCCTCCCCCACCCCACTGCGAGGCCCGCCAGCTCCCCCCCCCCCCCCCCAAATCTCACTGCGAGGTCCACCCCCTCCCACAGTGAGGCCCGCCAGCTCCCCCACCCCCACTGCGAGGTCCAACCCCTCCCAAGTGAGACCCGCCAGCTCTCCCCCCCCCCCCCCCCCCCACAACTGCGATGTCGATTCCCCCCCCCCCCCCCCACAGCGAGGCCTGCCAGCTTTCTCTCTCTCCCCCCCCCCCCCCCCCTTGCCAGGTCCAACCTCTTCTCCCCCCCCCCATTATGAGGTACATCCTGACCCCACTGCAAGGCCTCCCACCCCCCCCCCCCCCCCCACTACAAGTTTCCGGCCTCTTCCCCGCGCCCCCCCCCCCCCACCCCGGGACTGTGAGGTAAGCCCCGACTCCACTGAGGTCCGACACCTGCCCCCCCCCCCCCCCCACTGCACATTCCGACCTCTCTTACTAGCCCCCTCCCCCACACACACACTGTGAGGTAAGCCTCAACCCCACTGCAAGGCCCCCTCTCCTGGCAAGGTCCAACCCACCCACTGCAAGGTCCGCCCCTGACCCCTGCCTCCCCATACTTCAGGGTTTACCGTCCAAAAATCCTACCCCACGAGGTCTGATTCGACCCCACCCTCCGCAAATCGGTGCCAGTATTCCAGTGTCACATACCTATTGTGTGCGAATTTATTATGAGCTGTTGGTTCTTGTATTCATTCCTTCTTGATATAATCCTCAAAATCCATCTTTCCCCTGCAGCCTTGGGGATATCCCAAAGTTTTAGTTTCAGCTCTTTTCCCTTCCCTTTTCTGTTTGCTATCCGTAGGAATGGGATCTGCCTCCATATGTGTTCTGACAACATCCATCTCTATCTTAGCACCACCCTTGACTTCATAACCAACACTGTTCTGTCTGACTTCCCCCACTATGAGGTACGTCCCAACCCCACTGCAAGGCCTCCCACTCCCCCACTACAAGTTTCCGGCCTCTTTCCCCCTCCCCCCAATTGTGAGGTAAGCCCCGATCCCACTGAGGTCTGACACCCTCTTCCCCCCCCCCCCCCCCCAACTGCAACATCAAGTTGTGGATAAGTCAGATCTTTCTTCACCATCACATAAGCAAGACAGAAGCCATCCCGTTTGGCTGTACACCCTAGTTCCTGATTCCATCCCCTTCCCTGAAGATTAGCTCACCTAAATCTGACACTGCATAGAGGTGCTAATTGAGCATGAGCTGAGTTCCTGATTCCATACCCAAGAGCATCTGTTTGCACCACTGCAACATCACCTTCCTCTGCACTTACATCACTACCACAGAAAACCCTCATCCATACTTTTAACCACCTCCAGGCTTGACTTCTCTGATGCTCTCCTTACTGTCCTCCTGAGCTACACCCCATAAACTTCAACTCATCCAAAACCCTGTTGTTGTCCACATTCTATCCTAAACTAAGTCCCACTCACTATACCCATAATCTTGTCAACTTCCATTGGCTTCTTGGTCCCAATGCATTGAATTCAAATTCCTAATCATTTGCAAATCTATCCTTAACCTGATCCCATCTGCTTCTGCAACATCCTCCACCTCTATATGCCAGTGTGCGCTCTACTTCCAACTCTATCCTATATATCTCTTCCTCCGCTCCACATTTGGTTGCAAAAGTCTTTAGCTACTTACACTCAGGGGATCTCTCCCCAAACTCTTCCACCTTACTATCGCCATCTCTACTTTCAAAACCTATCTCTTTGACCATGCCTTCAACAATGTTTAGTATATGAAAGGTGCTATAAATGCAAATTGTCGTAATATTCGGCTCATAGAGTAGCCTGTTGCTATTGCTGTTCTTGCAGTTGTTAGTTTCTAAGGATTAACTATTAGATGTGTGTGACTGACGCCAAGTCAATACCAATTAAGTTTTAAGTCTAATTGTTAATGTAAAAATGATTTGAAAATCATAGATACTGTGATGAACAAATAAGCAGGCCTTGCTAAAAATGCAGGTAATAACAAGACAATTTGTTTAACATTATATTCAACTACAACTCACGAAAGCACTTAAGACGGCGGTCTTGTTTTCTATTGACTTCCTGTAAGGGGTTAGAAAGAAAGAACTAAGAGCAGGAATAGGCCTCTTGGCCCCTTGAGCCTGCTCCACCATTCAATAAGATCATGGCTGATCTTGGGCTCAAAGCCACTTCCCTGCCTGCTCCCCATAACCCTTCACTCCCTTATCTTGTAAAAATCTGTCTATCTCCACCTTAAATGTATTTAATGATCCAGCCTCCATGGCTCTCTGGGGCAGAGAATTCCACAGATTTACGACCCTCAGAGAAGAAATTTCTCCTCATCTCAGTTCTAAAAGGACGACCCTTTATCTCCTTGAGGACTGCAGAAGAATTTTACGCAAATACATCAAACTGACCCTTTTTAGTTTCTTTAGAAAGTATTGCTGATGTCGCAATGCATCTAGGCCTGGAGTTGCTGCCTGATTGCACTGTTTTTTTCAGAATTTTAAGCACAATTTGTGTTCAGCGCAACTCAAGTTTCCGCGATCTTTTGCGCTAGTTTTAAAAACATCACGCTGGATGCCGGCACCGCCCAAAAAATTGGCCACGCCTCCAGGTTGAATTAATCACCATTGGAAGTTTTCACCAATTGTGCTCGTTTGCAGGCATTCAGGGAGGCTTTAAAAATTAAGCTGGTTCTTTTGGGCGTAAGGACACTGAAAGGTACATTTTAAAAGCTTTTAAATTTGATTTTTGTTTTAATTTACTAAGAAACTGACTAATATACCCCAATATAACTAGAAAATAGTTTTATATATTCTTTAAAGCGAATTTCAGCAATTTAAAATCTGGTTACTCAGAGGTGGTAGATTGACACTGTAATTAAAAATGCTTATTTTTTGTGATAAACCTATTTTCAAGTGTTTTAATCAAACTTCACCGAGTTAACATTTAAATATATGAAGGAAAATTTTTTAAAGCAAAAAAAAATTACGTTTTAAAACGCTGTCCGATTGTGCTGGTCCATGACAGATTTTGCGTTCGGCGATGTGCAAATGAGTTTGAGCGGAAACTCAGGTGAGGGGAAATGCCCAAAGAGGAAGCTCTACCCCCTAGTGTATTGTATGCACAACTCAAAATTATTATGCTTTTCTTTGCCCTATTTTAATCATCATAAACAGTGATTTTACTTATAACTAAGGGGGGAATTTTCCCAGCCCGGAGGAGGCAGGTTTGGAGGCAAGACTGCCGGGAAAATGGCAGAAACTGGGAGCGGGTACCGACCCCGCTCCCAACCCGCCGACGTGCCATCTTCCTGGGAGGCAGGTCCCCGACACGCGCAGGGACCCGTCTCCTCAAGGCGGGAAGGGGATTAGTGCCAATTAACTGCCTGTTAACAGGTAGTTAACAGGCAGTTTTGAGGCTTTTCCCCATTTTACACCTGCAATTGCGGGCTTCCCGATGGCTGCGAACCTCGCCAGGGTCAGCGAGGTGAGCAGTAGGTCTGCGGGGGTGAGAAGGGTCGAAATGTCAGCTGTAGAGGTGAGTGATGGGTGCAAGTGTGGACAGGTAAGTATGAGAGGTGAGTGTCAAGTGTTGGAAAAAGTTTCCTCACCTTTGCTTCTTTCTGCAGGCTTTGAGGATCCGGAGGTGCCTCATCTCAAAAGCAGAGATGACAGAATGGCTGCTGCATTCTCAGATGCTGCAGCCATCTGCTTTCTGCTGAGGAGAGAAGTCTTGGTGAGCCTTTGTGCAAGGGCTCACCTTAGAACAGAGATTGTCAGTGTTTGACAGCTTCTCAAAGCTGTCAAACGCTGACAATTCATCTGTCAAAAAATTTTCGACAGATGAAGCGTCATACGCTGACGTCATCTGTCACCGGCTTTCCCTTAATTGGCCGGTAAGCCCGCAGGGCGGGCTTAACAAGGCCAATCAAGGGAAAATAGCGTGGGTTCGTCAGACGTCGCTGGGGGCGGGACTAGAACCCGGAAGGCAGCAGTCCCGCCCCCAACTCGTCTCGGCTGGCAAAATCCAGCCCAAAGTAAAATTACATATTTATTACATTGGCCGCAGAGATTATTTTACAGATGTTTTGGGCAACGTATCTGTGATTCTGCTCATTTTTCAATGAAATCGGATTCTTGGTGCTCTTAGTAATGATAAACTCAAGCTGTGAATGCAGAAGTTCAAGCAGTTGATCACTTGATTCTGAATCTGATGCTCACAGCACCAGACTCAAAAGCCCTTTGGCATTTGGACTTGTCTCAGTAAAGCGAGTATTGTGGTTGGTTTACCAGATGGAACCTATTACAAAACTGAGGAGTTCTGATTCAGAGCATGGGAATCAGGATTGCTCCGCATCTGCACAAAGCATCCTTTTACTAATACAGACACAGATTTATTTGACACTGTAGGGCATTACAGAAACAAATTCTCCAGAGTAAACCATAATGTAGAGAGATGAAATATGTTCCAAACAGGATTCTGGTAGAAAATACAGTGCATTCAATTGTACTCTTGATCTGTTCTTTTGCAGAAGCAACGCACAGTATATAGACTGACTCTGGTAAAGGCCTGGAATGTGGAGGAACTTCGATCTTATGCTGATCTGATTGAGATTGGGAAACCTGACTTCATTGAGGTTAAAGTAAGTCAGAATATTAGTATGTTGGCAGAAAAGTATTACCATATGCTATTGCTGCATGAAGTTTAATTTTTAAAAATTAAAAATGTAAAAGGCAGGCATTTTATTCTCTCTGGTAGAATACTGGTCAAAGTACTTTCACGGCTGGATGAGTGAGCTCTGTATCTCTTCAAAGAGCGTGAACTTCTTCCCTCCTCCTTTACCAGCAGCAGGTTTGATATGATGGCGATAGCAGAATGTTCCACCCAGGTACAGAGGAATGCCTTCTCATTTCTCCAGCTCCTCTGGTTGAGGATTCTCCTTCAGTTCAGAAAAAAACAATGCTTCCAGGGAAGAGTTTTTTTACTTTAACTCAAATGAATGGCAACAGAACACAATATTTAAAAGGCAAAAACTGCAGATGCTGGAAATATGAAACAAAAACAAAAAATGCTGGAAATATTCAGAGGTCAGGCAGCATCTTCCTATAACCTTCTCTCCATCACATTTTGCTGAGAACGTCCCTATTATAAAACCGTGTATCTCTGTCTCACCATTAGCAATGCTTTGGGAGATCACTAGTTCTTTACTATTTATATAAAGTAATAGGAAGTGTTTACAGTGCTTGCAGATTGATATTCTTGATGTACACTGACACCGTGCATGCATGCAGCAACACACTTGTTGCAATCCAAATTTTTTGACTTTTTAATTTTTTTATGTAGTGAAGTCTGAATTCATTAAATGTAGGATAATGGAAAAATGTGAAGGATTTGCAAGTCAGTACCTAATGATGTGGTTCAGATGAAGTTTTCAAGCTGTAACGATAAAAGAGAAAGTTAATCAGCCTAGGTTGCCGTTCTGCACCTCCTATTAGCCAGCACTGGAGGGGCTCAAAGCTCACAACAAGAAGCCAAGGATGCACTGTGTTCCACAGTGATTACTTGTTGAATTAACTGTTTAGTGTATCAGAACTGAGAGATTACAGATATCGGAAAGGATTGAACAGGTTGGGGCTTTTTTCTTTAGAAAAGAGAAGACTTAGAGGTGACCTGATAGAGGTCTTTAAAATTATGAATGGGCTGGACAGGATAGATGTGGAGAAAATGTTTCTACTTGTGGGAGAATCCAAAACTAGAAGCCATAAATACAAGATAGTTACTAATAAATACAACAGGAAAATAAGGAGAAATTTCTTTACTCAGAGAGTGGTTGGAATGTGGAACCTGCTACCACAGGAAGTGGTTGAGGCGAATAATTTAGATTCTTTCAAAAGGAAACTAGACAAGTACATGAGAGAAAAGGGAGTATGCCGAAAGCCTGAGATGATGCAGATGGAATGGGAGGAGACTCGTGTGGAATATAAGCACCAGCACAGACTAGTTGGGCTGAATGGCTGTATATTCTGTGCTGTATATTCTGTGTAATTCTATTTAGTATCGAAGCTTTGACCACGCTCGATCAGCTCCGATGGACGGGTCACATTGTCCGCATGCCCGATATGAGACTCCCAAATCAAGCGCTCTAGCAAGGAGCTCTGGCACGGCAAGAGAGCCCCAGGTGGGCAGAGGAAACGCTTCAAGGACACCCTCAAAGCCTCCTTGAAAAAGTGCAACATCCCCACCGACACCTGGCCCAAGACTGCATAAAGTGGAGGAGAAGCATCCGGGAAGGCGCCGAACACCTCGAGTCTCTTCGCCGGGAGCAAGCAGAAGCCAAGCGCAAGGAGCGCATGTCAACCCAAGCACCCCACCCACCCGCCCCTTCAACCACCGTCTGCCCCACCTGTGACAGAGACTGTAGGTCCTGCATTGGACTCATCAGTCACCTGAGAACTCATTTTTAATGTGGAAGCAAGTCATCCTCGGTTCCAAGGGGCTGCCTAAGAAGAAGAAGAAGGATTTAGTATACATGAACTTGTTGCTCACTACATTTGAGCATTGCTGACTGCAGTTTGATAAATCAGGCTGTCCCTGATATATGATGTCATTATGAAAGAGTCTATTGTAAATATAAATTTTATTTATACTGATGCAGGTTTTGAATTGCCAGTGAATTGATACACTGAGCTGTCTTAATCAAAATTTTCCATGTTGCACACATGTGATTGTAAAGTGTGGTATATAAGGGTATAAACTCCGCTTGGTAAAGTTTACATCCAAATGCTTAATGCCGATAGTTCCTTTGTGCCTTACATTTATACAAGTGTTAACCCACTGAAAATAAATGAGTTAATGCCTGCATAAAAATAGTAAAGGAATGTGGCACAAGTGCATTAAACAATTGCACTGTAACTTGCTGATCAGAATTTCAGCTCAACCTGCGTTGAAATTTCTGAATCTCTTTTTCATTTAAAATGAAGAAAACGTTAAAATCTTTTAAAAGTTCTGATTAAGACATTCTTACAATGTCAAACGCCTCTAGTTAATTTTTGCTTAAACCTATTGGGCTGGCTTTTGCCGGGCTGTTGACGGCGTATGCACAGCATATGCCATCATAAGTCCTCAGAATGGCGCTGCAAGTTCCGGGTTTTTGCGTGCGCTGCACATGCGCGAAAACCCAGAACTTGCGATCTGTCAAGTTTCATAATGACACATCCTTCGCATCCGCTGCAAAAACACTTTCGCTGCCACAGAGTGGGGCTGTTTGCCCAACTACTGCCCAGCGAATGCCCATGAAACCCTTACGCCTGGTAAAAGCAGGCGTAAGGCCTTCTTTTACCAGTGTAAGGGTTTAAAATAAATGTTAAAATAACTTTTTTTAAAATTATTAATACATACACATATATTTAAAATTAGTTTAGGTAAATTTTGGCCCGTTTTAAAATGTATTTTTAAAAAAATGTAAATTTTATTTTAAATGCTTAATTAAAGGGTCTTTTAATTAATTTTGAACATGGGAACATTTATTTTTATTTAAGTGTTGTGAATTCTTATTTATTTGGGGATTTCTAATTATGCTTATGGGGATTCCGTACGTAAATGGAATCCCCATAAGCCTCATAGAAATCCCCCTTTTTGATTGGTTGACCAGGCTCACGTGATCCCAGAGACACTTGCGAACTGCGTGCATCCTTGGGATCCCTGGGCCTTTACTCAGGCGGACGCCTGAAGGCCCAAGACCCAAAGAGTCCGAAGCTCCGGAGACACCAGGTACGTATGGATATTTATTTGGCTCGGAGGCGTATTCTTCAGGTACGCCTCGACTGCAAATTCAGGGCCATTGATATTTAGTTATCCACTTTGGGTCACTTCAGCAATCTGTGGTGCAGTCGCAGCAGCTTCCAAGGTAAAATCTAATAGATTAATAAAAACCGATTGTGCCAAATTGTGAAATTGTAGCCAACTGAAAAAAAGTGATCATGTGTATTTATTTTCCGATCGTCAATTTACTTGGGTTATAGCATGAATATTAAGACCGAATAGCAGAATACAAATAATGTTAATTGTTATTAGCGATGTGCTGAAAGTAATACTCATAATTTTGTACATAGATTAGCACCAAGGTATTTTGTGGCAGTAATTTTTAATAATGGCAACATAGCAATGGTATCGCTTTGACATGAGTTTATTGCAGGGAAGAGCAGATGTGATGCTGCAGTCCAGTCATGTCATCCTAGTATCTCAGACAATGCAACACATACTACTTTTGTTACTGAACATGTGCATTAGCAAACAATCATTAATCTGTCTTTTTACAGTGCTTCATTACAGTGCTGTTCTGTGATTACTTTCCCAAACTGTTGAAACACAAAATGATTTCTGTGATTTATATCCTCTTTTGAGATACAACTCCATGATCACTATTATTCTTGGACACTGTTACAGTTGTGCTGTTTTACAATGAGGAATCTAATAATGACCTATTTTTAAAAAAAATGTCACATGTAGTATTGGTTACCACAGAGCTTTCATATCATTATATTGAGATTGATTTTTAAAGGCTGGAGTTTAGCTCATCATCAGTCTTAGCCACTCTAAACTATAATGATAAGATCTGTAGTAATCTATTCTAGATGTTCGCAGTATTAACAGCTCTTGAAAACAGAGTACCTTTTAAGCAGCCTCATAATAATCGACATATTACTGCCCCCTGCATTGTTTCCCCCTTTGTTCTCAGTGAGATTTTGCTGAGTGTTATTTGTGCAAATGTTTTCTTTCTGTACTGGATCATTCGCAATCTTATTCCCTGCTGGTCTTGTGCTACAAATTAACCACTACAAAATGCAAAATTAACACTATTGTTGCTGTTGTTTCAGATATTTGCTGACTAAGGCTGTCAGTAATCAAAACTAGTGCTGTGTGCGGGATTCTGTTCTGGCTAAAAGCTTTAAAGAACCAAGAACTAATCTCCTGTTCTAACAATTGAAATTGTACACCCCTGCATTCAAGGGCACTTCATGTTAAATGCATTAAGGAATAAGGATGAATGTCAGCAAAAAAATTGATACTTAAAATAATTGAGCATCTGTTATATAATTCACATCCACAGAAAATGACATATTTTGATCAGCTGGTGAGAATACCATTGCCATCTCAATAAATATGAATCATCAATTTGGGAGTCTTGCGAGCTACCTAATATAATACAGATACTGGGGAAAGTTACAGGACACTCATTTTATTGAGGGATTCAGATAATGTCAATTGGCTTGAAACTGAAGTGCCTTTTCTGAACTCCAAAATTGGATAACTACCTTGAGCTCACTAATTGGCATTTTTTGTCTGTTATGTAATTCTTATTTGGTCATTTCTCACATAGTAGATAATTGTTTTGCGTCAGTTCCAAGTAGTTTCAGATCCCCATGAATGCAAATGTGGCAGTGTAACTTGGAAATCAGGCCAACAGTCTTATTTTTAAATGTGCAAAACCCTTGAAGTCAGTTCCAGTAAGTATTCTTCCCACGTTGCTTTCACACCAATTGTAGTGTAGCAAAGCTGTGTTTTAATAGACTACAATAGAACATTTTAAAACTTAGTTTTTAATGTAGGGAGGGAATCCATGCTCATGCCAGCTTTCTTCTGACATGAAAAAAGTGTTTTCAGAATGCAGAGTTCTGTGTATTACTTTTGTATGCATGTGCAGAGCTCCAGTGTTGCTAGGCAATGTGAGACTCGTGGCCAACGGTCTAACTCCAGTCTTCTGGTTGTGCGTTGTGCTCTACAGGTACCAGTCTAACACTGTAGCATAATAGGGGGGAGAAATTCATTATAGGCCCGTTTGGGGCGCTAACTTTTAAATGTTGAGAAAATTAGCACCAGCCGCTAATGTTTCTAAACTTCTTAAAAACAAATTTGGTTTTGCGCTCCAGGAAGGAAGTGGAGCGCTAAATCAAGCGCTCCACTTCCTTCTTGGAGCACAATCGGCAGCAGGCGGGGCGGAGACTTCAGCAACGCTGCACACTGGGCTGTGCAGTGCTGCCGCGTTCAAAGGCGCCTTCCCTCCCTTAAAGGGGAGGACCATCGCTGCAGGCTCTGCAATTTAAGAAGTACCTACCTGGACCACCAAGGCAGCCGCGATCCCACGCGATCAACCCAGCACTCGGGCTGATCGATCGCAGGCAGGAACCCACGAAAAAAACTGGAACAAGAAAGGTAAGTTTTTTTTTACTTACCTTGGCCACCTCGCCTTTAATCATCGCCCCTGAAGCGGCCGGCCGCCCGATGCACGCCTCCTGCAGCTGTTGGTGTTTTCGACCGGCGCTACTGCAGGGGGCGGAAGTCAATTTCGGGTCCGGGGCGATGCGCACAACGATGACGTCACGATCTCCGGGCAAAGGAGATCGGGGCGCAACGCCATAGCGCCGCCGCAAAGCTCCTGCCAAAAATGACAGGAGTTGATGTCCTTGCTGCACCCGGTCGCAAAGCCATTTGCGTCCGTTAGCGCAAGGCACCCAATTTCGCCCCCTAGGACCCTTAAGACTGTTGTTATGCCATTTGGGGTTAGCACCCTAGTGCCAACTCGGTCTGCTATAGCAAACTACCTTAACAGAGGTATAGTGGCACAAATATTTAACCCATCCATTGTCAATGGTGATGGATATTTATATTCCACAATCAAGGGTATTCAAGGATGCACCTTTTTACCATAAGAACAAACTATTAAGTATCTTTTACTCCAAGAAGCAGAGATGACAGAGAATTTGACTCTTGATGCTTGTCCATATTCTGGTCGGGAATATTTCTGTATCTTCATCCCTTTTTGCTTATATCTTCAAAATTGTTATAAAGCGGACTAAGTGATACAGAGGGTTAGACACTTCACAACTGCTAAGTTATCAAATAAAGAGTGAAGGTACATTTTGAGGAATACTGCTCTTTTGATTACTCCGGCAGTGCATGCAGTAGTTTGTGTGCTTAAGCTTTGCCTCCAGCATCCCCACAAAGACCTTGCTGTGGTCTGTTTCTAGTTCATTGTTTACCCCTTCTGATCTTCTCCTCTCTTAATATACATTGTGCCGTGGGTTATTAATCAAAATTGTGGACAAAAGACAATTCATCACTTGACAGCAATTGTACATCAATAAGTTTAGCCACTTTCAAATTTATCGGAAAATAATCAATAAATATGGAAAATATCCTTTTTCTCATGCTTTCTTGATTTATCTTGTGTTATACACCTTCCAAGAGGACAGACAGGAGTGCTGCTTCCATATCTCTACCATTGCTACTCTATATGGATAGGTATAGGAAGATATACTAGAGGAGCCTGGAATGTTTGGCCCTGCAATTCCAACCCCCCCCCCACCCCCCCCTCCTTTCCTGTAGGGGAAGTACTTGGCCTTTTGTCATCACCCCTCATGACACAGCCTGGAAACTCATTGCATGGAGAATCAAATCAATATACCATTGTTCTGTGGGACAAAGCATTGGAGCTTAAATGAAACCCTGATTAAACAGGTGGCTCTGATGCACAATATCAGGCCATGTAAGGAGAATGGTTTATTGACAATATTTTTCAATTATTTTTTAGGGGGTGACGTATTGTGGTGAAAGCTCAGCAAGTAATCTGACTATGGCTAATGTTCCGTGGCATGAGGAGGTTGTATATTTCGTCCAGCAGTTGGCTGACCTTTTGATAGACTATGAAATTGCTTGTGAACATGAGCATTCAAACTGCCTCCTCATAGCACACAAAAAGGTGAGTGGCATTTAAGTTTCACTATTTGATCTGCAAATATCCACTATTCTGTTATTTTCCAATCTGGAATTTTGATTATATCTGTAAACAAGTTTTAAATACTTGCACAATCGAAGATGATGACTAATAAACCAAGTGCTTTTAAATGCATCTTATATTGCAATATCAAACATTTTCTAGGAGCTTTTTTGATTTTCTCTTGTGCTTTGGTGTGCAGTGTGTTTGCTAATATATGCTTCTTAATACAAATTATTGTACAATGGTGTTAGTTATGAAAAACTGAGATACTCAGTAATGTGCAAGAATTTGTTAATAGATAACATAAAATGCTGATTTAAATATTTTTTTTCTGTTGATACTATATACCAGTGGCAATTTGAAGACAAAGAGGGAAGGTTGAGAGGGAAAAAGAGTTCCACAGTTTTGAGGTCTTGGAAAATAATGAGTTAGTGTAATGTGATCAGTTCAATTGCAACACCATTGTAGCTAATTGTATTTATGTTTGTGTTGAATTTTTTTAACTTATATTTTTTTGTAAGAGGCTGATTCAGTAAAGCTTTTTCATTGCATTTGGTGCAAACCGTACCTTGAATCGTCCCACTCCAGAGCACTAGGCTGAAACTCCAGTGTAGTACTGAGGGAGTGCTGCACTGTCCGAGGTGCTGTCTTTCGGATGAGACGTTAAACCGAGGCCCCGTCTGCCCCCTCAGGTGGACGTAAAAGATCCCATGGCACTATTTCGGAGAAGAGCAGGGGAGTTATCCCTGGTGTCTTGGCCAATGTTGATCCCTCAATCAACATAACAAAAAAAACAATTATCTTTTCATTATCACATTGCTGTTTGTGGGAGCTTGCTGAGCGCAAATTGGCTGCGCATTTCCTACATTACAACAGTGACTACACTTTAAAAAGTACTTAATTAGCTGTAAAGCGCATTGGGACGTCCGGTGGTCGTGAAAGGCGCTATATAAATACAAGTCTTTCTTTCTTGAATAGATCAGACTTTCGAGATTCAACATACAGTTGCAAACCATGCCAGATTCACTTTTCCCAAGGCCAAACGCCTCGGGGTAGAGTTTCTGCTTTGGATGCAATCAGGAGATTGCACTCAAAATTGCGTTGGCTAGGTTAGAGTTCAAGTTTCTGCTAAAATGTTTTTGCATAATCACAAATGTAAAATCTTCAATGAACCAGCGCAATTGGACAGCGTAATAGAACATAATTGTTTCCCCTCCCCCCTTTCCATTAAAAAGTATTCATTGATGTATTTAAGCGTGGTAACCTGGTGCAGTTTTATTAATACAGCTGAAAATGGGTTTATCACTTTAATAAGCATTTTTAGTAAGTATCAGAAAATACCAGGCAGCATGCTCCTGCCACTGTCCGGCCAGGATTTTCCCGTTTTCCCACCCGCCCGGAGTGGGGGACCCGGTAGCGTGCGTGTGATGTAATGGGCGAGTTCCCCTCCCGGAAGCCAGCCTGATTGACAGGCTGCCTTCCAGTCGAGCATGGAACGTTGGCTGAGCAGGACGCTGCAGCAACAAGTAGGTGCTGGATCCAAGCGCGTGGGGGACGGTCCGATCCCCGACCCTGGGGCTGAATTGCGATCGGTGGGGGGTCCGATCCCCGGGAAGGGGTGGGCTGCTGGTGGATGAGCTTGGGGAGCCGGGAGAAAGCACACCTGCTTCTCCCGGCCCACAAGAATTGTTCCCTGAGGCAATGCTCACCTCGCTGCAACTACCGGGAATCCCGAGCCCCGGGATCCCCGGCCGCCTGCAGTTAAACCTGCACAGCAGGTTAAAGCAGAGGCTTCAGGCTTCATTATAATATAAAAAATGCCCACCCACCTCCTGGCAGCGGGTTGGTTGCCTGCCTGAGTAAAAGGTGAAAGAGGACGTGTTGGGGTCGGGTTTTAGATTTTTTACAACTTTCACTTCCCCCCTCCTCTCTTCAATCCCCCGCCTCCAACCCACCCGTTTTTTTCATGTGAAAATTCCCCCCCTCTGTCAGATTTTGTTCCTGGCACTGTTTGAGCCGTCAGTACACGGAAATCTCTCCTCTCTTCCCTTTTCAGTTCTACGTGAACTGAAGGTTGTGAGGTTTCACATGGCTAACTGCATGTAAATAAGGTCCGTAATCATCCTCAATTACTACAATTTCACAATGACATCTGCTGTATTGTAAGTACAGTTCATCTTGATTTAAGTACAATTCATTCACCAATTAAGTACAATTCAAGTGTCAGCCGTGGCTCAATTGGTAGCACCCTCGCCTCTGAGTCAGAAGGTTGTGGGTTCAAGTCCCACTCCAGTTACTTGAGCACATAAAAACCTAGGCTGACACTCCAGTGCAGTGCTGAGGGAGCGCTGCACTGTCGGAGGTGCCATCTTTCGGACGGGATGTTAAACTGAGGCCCCGTCTGCCTCCTCAGGTGGACGTAAAAGATCCCATGGCACTATTCTGAAGAAGAGCAGGGGAGTTATCCCCGGTGTCCTAGCCAATATTTACCCCTCAATCAACATCACTAAAAAACTGGTCATTATCACATTGCTGTTTATGGAAGCTTGCTGTGCGCAAATTGGCTGCCGCGTTTCCTACATTACAACAGTGACTACACTTCAAAAAGTACTTCATTGGCTGTAAAGCGCTGTGGGACGTCCGGTGGTCGTGAAAGGTGCTATATAAATGCAAGTCTTTTTTCTTTTTGATTCCAAATGTTTCATACTTTGTAAGGTGAATGTGAGACATTAAGCTTGTTAAAGTCAGACCCTCCATCTGTAGATTCCTGCATCATATTATCTATATTTTTCTTTTCAAAAACATTAAAAATGATATTCGCATATGGTAATTGTGAGTTAGATCATTTACATAAGCGGATATCAAAAAACATAAGAACATAAGACGTAAGAGCAAGAGTAGGTCATTCGGCCCCTCGAGCCTGCTCCGCCATTCAATAAGATCATGGCTGATCTGATCTTGGCCTCAACTCCACTTCCCTGCCTGCTCCCCATAACCCTTGACTCCACTGTAGCTCAAAAATCTGTCTATCTCCACCTTAAATATATTCAATGACCCAGCCTCCACAGCTCTCAGGGGAAGAGAATTCCAAAGATTCACGACCCTCTGAGAAAAGAAATTCCTCCTCATTTCCAATTTAAAAGGGTGCCCCCTTATTCTGAAATTATGCCCCCTAGTTCTAGATTCCCCCACGAGGGGAAACTTCCTCTCTGCATCTACCCTGTCAAGCCCCTTCAGAATCTTATATGTTTCAATAAGATCCCCTCTCATTCTTCTAAACTCCAATGAGTATAGGCCCAACCTGCTCAACCTTTCTTCATAAGATAACCCCTTCATCTCGGAATCAACCTCGTGAACCTTCTCTGAACTGCCTCCAATGCAAGTATATCCCTCCTTAAATAAGGAGACCAAAACTGTACGCAGCACTCCAGGTGTGGTCTCACCAACGCCCTATACAGTTGTAACAGGACTTCCCTACTTTTATACTCCATTCCCTTTGCAATAAAGGCCAACACTCCATTTGCCTTCCTAATTACTTGCTGTACCTGCATGCTAACTTTTTGTGATTCATGTACAAGGACCCCCCAGATCCCTCTGTACCTCAGCATTTTGTAATCTCTCCCCATTTAAATAATAATATGCTTTTTTATTTTTCCTACCAAAGTGGATAACCTCGCATTTTCCCACCATTAAACTCCATCTGCCAGATTTTTGCCCACTCACTTAGCCTATCTATATCCCTTTGGAGATTCTTTGCGTCCTGCACACAATTTGCTTTCCCACCTATCTTTGTATCATCAGCAAATTTGGCTACATTACACTCAGTCCCTTCATCCAAGTCATTAATATAGATTGTAAATAGTTGAGGCCCCAGCACTGATCCTTGCGGCACCCCACTAGTTACAGTTTGCCAACCTGAAAATGACCCATTTACCCCGACTCTCTGTTTTCTGTTAGTTAGCCAATCCTCTATCCATGCTAATATATTACCCCCAACCCCGTGAGCTCTTATCTTGTGTAGTAACCTTTTATGTGGCACCTTATCGAATGCCTTCTGGAAATCCCAATACACGACATCTACTGGTTCCCCTTTATCCACCCTGCTCGTTACATCCTCAAAGAACTCCAGCAAATTTGTCAAACATGATTTCCCTTTCATAAAACCATGCTGACTCTGCTTGACTATATTATGATTTTCTAAATGTCCTGCTATCACTTCCTTAATGATGGACTCCAGCATTTTCCCAATGACAGATGTTAGGCTAACTGGTCGATAGTTGGCTGCTTTCTGTCTACCTCCTTTCTTAAATGGGGTGTTACATTTGCGGTTTTGCAGTCCGCTGGGACCTCTCCAGAATCCAGGGAATTTTGGTAGATTACAACCAATGCATCCACTATCTCTGCAGCCACCTCTTTTAAGACTCTGGGATGCACGCCATCAGGTCCAGGGGACTTGTTCACCTTTATTCCCATTAGTTTGCCTAGTACTTTCTCTCTAGTGATAGTGATTGAACATAAGTTTATCAATGCTGGACATAATAGCCATTTATGGTCTGAATTCTGGAAGGGTGAATCTGATATAATTAGGCAGGAAATGGAGCAGAAAATTATTTTCTTTTAAATCTGCCACTGCCACTGAACTATAGGTTAATTTGAAATGCACAATTTGCTAACGGGCATCTGAAGTATTTGCATGTTTTACAATTGCAGGATAATCTGTCATCACAAAGTCCTCCATTTATCCTATTTATTTGCTTGATTTTTCCCACTTTGGAATATATCTAATTTTATTTATACTAGGCTGTGCTTTTGTTTACATGTGCATCCGGTCGTGTGAATCACCAACTTCACTGAACTTCTGAATGATATGCCTGAGTCACCTCACTAAGTAACTAATCTGTTTACATCTATATAACCTCTGGTGTTGTACAACTCAGCAGTCAGACTCTCAATTAATTCACTTGTTAATTACAGAAAAAGCTGTGCCGTGACATAATTGAATCATAGAATTATGGAATGATACAGCACAGAAGGAGGCCATTCGGCCCATTGTGCCTCTGCTGGCTCTTTGGTAGAGCTATCCAATTAATCCCACTCCCCTGCTCTTTCCCTGTAGCCTTGAAAAATGACCCCAATACTCTAACTGCGGCCTAACCAATGATTTGTATAGTTTTAGCATTACCGCTTTGCTCTTGTAAATGTAATAGAACATATTTTATTTCTGCCAACAAAAAAACAAAAATATGTACTTCAAAAATTCATGATCTACAGAATTCATCCCATTTAGGATAAATTATATATCACTGATCCCAAAATATTCTATTTATAATCAAGACATGCATTATTGTAACACATTTTTTCCATTCCATCTCCTAAGGGCCTTCTATTTTGATGTATCTATCCGCAACATATAATGTAGCAGTGCTGAACGGCACGTCTACAAGACTGTACAAAATATGTGCTGTCATTCTTCATAACCTAGAAGGAAATCATCGAATTTATAGCACAGAAGGAGGCGAATGAGGCTTGTACTAATGCTGTCATATTCAAAAAAGGATAAACACACTAGTCTAGATTTTCCAACAGTTTACAGCAATAGGTTTTGTTCAGATGCAAATATAAGTTTTGCATACAATTTTCTGAGGTCAGCTCATACCATAATTTGCACAGCTCCAGGGGCAGATTTGGATGAGTGCAGGAAGGTGGGAGTGGAAAATTGCATATAAGTGAAATTTAAAGGGATGAGGACAATTAAAGGGGAGTGTCAGAATAGGTGACAAAAATTCTAAAAGCCTTTGGACAGGCTCAAAAGGCATCTCAACCCATTACCCAAACTGAAGGCCGAGGGGACTGAGAAATGACAGGTGAAAATGAAGAGGAAGGAAGCCCAGAGTGTAGTTAAGCTGCATACTCACTTTAACTATTTTAGAGGTGAATATATACCTCCAAATGGGTTCTTCAAAAACAGCTAGTAAAGATTTAGTAAAGATGAGTCATGTTTATCAACTTTGGTAGAGTTTTTTGAAGAACTGGTTGGTTGGATAGAAAAAGGCAATGTAGTAGATTTATACAGATTATCAGAAGGCATTTGACAAAGTGTTACATGGGTGACTTGTTACAAATTATCAGGCATATGGTATCATTTCAACTTGTACAATGCAATGTCATTGGTTCAGTTTATATCTGACTGACAAGTTCCTTTTTGAATTGATAAAGCTGTGTAAAAAAAAAAAGATGGGTTCCTAGGTTTTATAAGAAGGGCATAGAGTTCAAGAGCAAACGGGCAATGCTAAACCTATATAAATCATTGGGCCGCAGTTCGAGTATTGGGGTCGATTTTCATATTTGGTGTATGTTGGGTGGGCAGATCGATTGTATTTCCCCATCCGATGCGGACAGCAAGAGGCTTGGACCATTTTGCTGGTCAGGCTTCATTTGCATTCAATTTGCGAGCTGCCAGCATGTTCTGAGCGCTGATCAGCAGGTCACCATTTGGCCGGGGTTTGGGGCGGGGGGGGGGGAGGAGTGGGTGGTACAGGAGATCCTGCAGCAAGGGATTAAAGAAGAGTATTTAGCCGATAGCAGTGGGGGCAACAGAAAGCATTATTGAAAAAGGGCAGCATTAGCATCGAGGTGCAGGGAGAGCAGTTGTGCTCATCCTGCTGCCCAAAAAGTGGCAAATAAATTATTTTTTGTTGTTCCCAGAGCTGTTTCCAGCAATCCCTTGAAGGGTTGTCGGTCCAGGCTGTTTCCCGCTCTATAATGGGCAGTTCAGGCACTCAGCGGGCCTCGCACTTAACTGCACCAAAATGACATTGGGGTCCTAACTATATCATAGGTCCCCGTTGAATTATGAGGCTCCCTCCTGTTCTTAGTGGGAGCGCTAGTCGCCTAAATCAAAGCCTACTTGAAATTGGCGGGAAGTCAGCAGTAAGTTTATTTTTGTCATGTTGGTCTCCCTATCCTTCTCCTCCAATCTCCCCCCATCCCCCTTGGTCCCATCCATTTAGGGTGCCTTACTTTAGGAAGGATTTGAAGGCCATAGAGAGGGTTCACAGGAAATTTACTAAAGTGGCATCAGGGCTGAGAAGCTTTAGTATGAGTAGAGAAACTAGAACAGAGCAGGGAATTTGATAACGGCAAATTGGGAAAAAATCTATTTCCACAGGTCAGTGAGTCAGTAACTAGAGGGCATAAATTGAAGATCAGCACCAAAAGAAACAATGGAGCGTTGTTAGTACGGTTGGGCATTGGGACAGATTTTCATTTTTGGCATCCAGCATCACTAGCCAAATTCTTGGTAAAATTTCCTTTATTCCAATCAAGTACCTTAACCCCAATTTCAGAAAGCATTACTATTGTTCTCTGTCATTTCTGCATACAAAGTTATGACAAGCACATTATATTTTGCTTTAAAAAAAAAATCCACCAACATTTCTGTATTCTGCCTGTTTTTGCTGTTTCACAAAATAAATCTGTGGCAGAAAAAGCACTGAACTCAAACCTGCAGATTTTCCACATGCTTAGACCCTAAATTTGTGCTTGGATATGTGATGATACATCGGTGTGCATCAGATTTGTGAATTCATGACATGCATTGAAAGTGGTTACCTACAATCTAGAAAAATCAAATATCCATGCATTTCAATACATCCCTTCACAATAACAAATTTACTAATCAACTTAATGCTGCATTTCATAATGTTTATGAATTATTACCTTATTTATTACCACTGGTTTCTGCATCATATTTGATTTCTGTGCTAAAATTACATTATTAGAGAGGACTGTAGTGCAGAAATCAATCTTCTATTTAACCTGACACTGTACTGCAATGAAAAACGACGAATGTAAATTGAAAAATTATTAAGGAATTGGAATAAAGTCCTCCAGGTGAGACCAGTACCTACAAAGTCAAGATAATTAGATTGTAGAATTAAATGGTTGCAAGAAACAGTATTAACGGTATGTACTTTAGATTCTAGTGTACCATCCTATATAGTCCACAGCAATGACGTCAATGCAGCGATATCAGATCTTTATATTGACAGCCTTGTGCATTTTCTGCGAGTAATAGTCCTTCAGGTTGGGGCCAGAGTGACTTATATTTTCAGCTTTGGAGTTAAACACGCAGCAAGAGAAATTAGCTTCTGCTCTTGGGTATACTTGAGTTAGGAAATCAGGTACCATTTTTATGAGTTTATTTCTTCTGTATCACATTTGGAAGTTAAAAGTGGCACAGAATTGAAGACATGAGAACATAAGAAATAGGAGCAGGAGTAGGCCATTTGGCCTCTCGAGCCTGCTCCGCTATTCAATAAGATCATGGCTGATCTTCTACCTCAACTCCACTGTCCCGCACTATCCCCATAGCCCTTGATTCCCTTAATATCCAAAAATCTATCGCTCCCTGTCTTGAATATACTCAACGACTGAGTCTCCACAGCCCTCTGGGGTAGAGAATTCCAAAGATTCACCACCCTCTGAGTGAAGAAATTTCTCCTCATCTCAGTCCTAAATGGCCGAACCCTTATTCTGAGACTGTGACGCCTGGTTCTAGACTCCCCAGCCAGTGGAAACATCCTCCCTGCATCTACCCTGTCAAGCCCTGTAAGAATTTTGTATGTTTCAATGAGATCACCTCTCATTCTTCTAAACTCCAGAGAATATACGCCTAGTCTACTCAATCTGTCCTCATAAGACAATCCCCCATCCCAGGAATCAGTCTGGTGAACCTTCGTTGCACTCCTCTATGGCAAGTATATATCCTTCCTTGGATAAGGAGACCAAAACTGTACACAATACTCCAGGCGTGGTCTCACCAGGGCCCTATATAATTGCAGTAAGACGTCTTTACTCTTATACTCAAATCCTCTTTGTAATAAGGGCCAACATACCATTTGCTTTCCTAATTACTTGCTGTACCTACATGTTAACTTTCAGTGATTCGTGTACAACGACACCCAGGTCCCTCTGAACACCAACATTTCCCAATCTCTCACCATTTAAAAAATATTCTGCTTTTCTATTTTTCCTACCAAAGTGGATAACTTCACATTTCTCCACATTATATTCCATTTGCCATGTTCTTGCCCACTCACTTAGCCTGTCTATATCCCCTTGAAGCTTCTTTGCATCCTCTTCACAACTTACATTCCCACCTAGCTATGTATCATCAGCAAACTTGGATATATTACATTTGGTCCCCTCATCCAAATCATTGATATTGATTGTGAATAGCTGAGGCCCAAGCACTGATCCTTGCAGTACCCCACTAGTTACAGCCTGCCAACCCGAAAATGACCCGTTTATTCCTACTCTCTGTTTTCTGTCCGTTAACCAATCCACGATCCATGCTAGTATATTACCCCAATCCCATGAGGCCTAATTTTGTTTAATAACCTCTTGTGTGGAACCTTAACGAATGCCTTCTGAAAATCCAAATACACCACATCCACTGGTTCCCCCTTATCTATTCTGCTAGTTACAACCTCAAAAATCTCTTCGTGAAACATGATTTCCCTTTCATAAAACCGTGTTGACTCTGCCCAATGCTATTATTATTTTCTAAGTGCCCTGTTACCATGTCCTTAATAATAGATTCTAGCATTTTCACTACTACTGATGTCAGGCTAACTGGTCTGTAGTTCCCCATTTTCTCTCTCCCTCCTTTCTTAAATAGTGGGGTTACATTTGCTACCTTCCAATCCGCGGGAATCGTTCTAGAATCAATGGAATTTTGGAAGATCACAACCAATGCATCCACTATCTCTATAGTCACCTTCTTCAAAGGATGGGACGACCTTGGATCTGGACTGGAGGCGACGGAGGTTGAACAGTTTCCCATCTGTTCTATAAATTAGCTCCACTCCAGCGGGGAGCTTACTGAGGGTGAGATGGAGCATTGCAGCAAGGAAGATCGAGAAGAACGTTGGTGCGATGACACAGCCTTGCTTGACCCCCGGTCCATCCGTGAATTGGGTCTGTGGTGGAACCGTTGGTCAGGATCATGGCTTGCATGTTGTCATGAAGCAGGCGGAGGATAGTGACAAACTTTTGAGGGCAGCCGAATTTGAGGAGGACACTCCATAACCCCTCACGGTTGACAGTGTCGAAGGCCTTCGTGAGGTCAAAGAAGGCCATGAATAGCGGTTGGTGCTGTTCCCTGCATTTCTCTTGTAATTGACGCGCGGTGAAGATCATGTCTATTGTGCCCCTTAGTGGGCGGAATCCGCATTTCGACTCTGGGAGGAGCTCTTCAGCTACTGGGAGAAGGTGATTGAGGAGGATTCTTGCGATGACTTTCCCTGTGGCAGACGGCAGGGAAACTCCACTGTAATTACCGCAATCAGACTTGTCACCTTTCTTAAAGATGGTCATGATTATGGCGTCTCTGAGATCCCCTGGTATGCTCTCCTCCTTCCAGAAAAGAGAAATGAGTTCATGAATTCGCGCCAGTAGTGCTTCTCCGCCATGCTTTAGTGCCTCGGCAGGGGATTCCATCTGCTCCTGAGGCCTTGTTGTTCTTCAGTTGTCGGATGGCCTTTTCAGCCTCTTGCTGGGCTGGGGTTGTGCTGAGGTGGTGGCGGGTAGCATGCTGCGGGATGGAGTTGAGGACACTCGCGTCGAAGACAGAGTCTCGGTTAAGGAGATCTTCGAAGTGCTCCTTCCAGCGGGCACTGACTGCCTCTCTGTCCTTGATGAGTACCTCTCCGTTCTTGGCCCGCAGTGGGGTAGGACCTTGGGTGCTTGGGCCGTAGGTGGTCTTGACTGCGTTAAAGAATCCACGCACGTCGTGGTTGTCGGCTAGCTGCTGGATCTCCTGCGCTTTCTCCACCAACCATCTATTCTTTAGGTTGCGAGTTTTTTGTTGGACCTCGGCCTTCAGGCGTCTGTAGAGCTGCTTTCTTGCACTCGAGTTGTGTTGCTGTTTCCAGATCAGGAATGCCTTGCGCTTGCAGCTTATTAGCTCCTGGTCGTTCTCGTCAAACTAGTCTTGGTGTTTCCTGGTCGAGTGACCAAGTGTCTCTTCACAGGTGCTGATTATGGAGGCCTTGAGTGCAGGCCAGGCGCTGTGGACACTCTGTGTCTCTGCATTACTGGGAGTCATCAGGTTGGTTGTGAGGCGCAGGCTGAATAGGGCTTTCTTAGCGGGGTCTTTGAGTGCTCCAGCGTTGATTTTCCTGCAGCATTGTTTCTGTTGCCGCCGCTGTTTTGGGGCTATATTGATGGAGATGACAGAGCGGTTTAGGCGGTGGTCTGTCCAGCAGTCGTCACCTCCTGTCATGGCGCGGGTGATGCAGACATCCTTGCGGGCTCTCGCTCAGACGATGACGTAGTCCAGCAGATGCCAGTGCTTGGAAGCGAGGGTGCTGCCATGAAGCCTTGTACTTGTCTCTCTGACGGAACAAGGTGTTGGTTATGACAAGGCCATGTTCTAAGCATTTGGTCAGGAGGAGGGTACCATTGCAGTTGGCTTTCCCTACCCCCTCTCTGCTGATCACACCTGCCCAGAGGTCTGTGTCCTTTCCAACTCTAGCGTTAAAGTCGCCAAGGAGGATCAGCTTATCGCCCATTGGGACTTGGGACAGGGATTGTTCGAGGCTGGAGTAGAATTCCTCTTTGGTCTCGCCTGTGGCTTCCAGTGTTGGGGTGTACGCACTGATGATCATAGCGCACTGGTTCTTGGCTAGGGTGAGCCGAAGAGTCATGAGGCGCTCGTTTATACTGCAAGCGGTGTCTCTGAGATGCCCAACGAGTTCATTTTTTATGGCGAAGCCTACCCCATGGAGGCAGCGTTCTTCTTCAGGTTTGCCTTTCCAGAAGAAGGTGTAGCCACCACCTTGCTCCTTGAGCTGGCCTCCATCGCCTCCAGTCCAGATCCAAGATCGTCCCATCCTCTGTCGTCGAATTACAGTATGCAGACGACGCTTGCGTCTGCGCACACTCGGAGGTCGAACTCCAAACCATCGTCAACATCTTTGCCTTACACTAAATATCCGTAAGACAAAGGTCCTGTACCAACCTGCCCCCCGATTATCCAAATCCACGACAAGGCCTTGGATAACGTGGACCACTTTCCATACCTCGGGAGCCTACTGTCAACAAGGGCAGATGTCGATGACTAAGTCCAACACCGCCTTCAGTGTGCCAGTGCAGCCTTCGGTCGCCTGAGGAAGAGAGTGTTTGAAGACCAGGACCTCAAACCCGGCACCAAGCTCATGGTCTACAGAGCAGTAGTGATACCCGCCCTCCTGTATGCCTCAGGGACATGGACCATGTACAGCAGGCACCACAAAGCACTGGAGAGGTACCACCAATGCTGCCTCCGCAAGATCCTGCAAATCCATTGACAGAATAGGCGCACCAACGTCAGTGTTCTCGCTCAGGCCAACATCCCCAGCATCGAAGCTTTGACCACGCTCGATCAGCTCCAATGGACGGGTCACATTGTCCGCATGCCCAATACGAGACTCCCAAAACAAGTGGTCTACTCGGAGCTCCGACACGGCAAGAGAGCCCCAGGTGGACAGAGGAAACGCTTCAAGGACACCCTCAAAGCCTCCTTGAAAAAGTGCAACATCCCCACCGACACCTGGGAATCCCTGGCCGAAGACCGCACAAAGTGGAGGAGAAGCATCCGGGAAGACGCCGAACACCTCGAGTCTCTTCGCCGGGAGCAAGCGGAAGCCAAGCGCAGGGAGTACACGTCAACCCAAGCACCCCACCCACCCGCCCCTTCAACCACCGTCTGCCCCACCTGTGACAGAGACTGTAGGTCCCGCATTGGACTCATCAGTCACCTGAGAACTCATTTTTAATGTGGAAGCAAGTCATCCTCGGTTCCGAGGGACTGCCTAAAAGAGAAGAGCCACCTCCTTCAAAACCCTAGGATGTAGGCCATCAGGTCCAGGGGATTTATCGGCTTTCAGTCCCATTAATTTCTCCAGTACTATTTTTTTAATAATAATTTCTTTCAGTTTCTCATTCTCGCTAGATCCTTGGTTCTCCACTATTTCCGTGAGGCTTTTTTGCTTCTTTTTCCGTGAAGACAGACACAAAGTATTTGTTTAATTTCTCAGCCACTTCCTTATTCCCCATTATAATTTCTCCTGTCTCAGCCTGTAAGGGACCCACATTTACTTTCGGTAATCTTTTCCTTTTTACATACATATAGAAGCTTTTGCAGTCTGTTTTTATGTCTCTCGCTAGTTTACTCTCATTCTATTTTCCCTTTCTTTATCAATTTCTTGGTCCTCCTTTACTGAATTCTAAAATTCTCCCAGTCCTCAGGCTTACTGCTCTTTTTGGCAATATTATAAGCCTCTTCCTTTGATCTAATACTATCTTCTCTTGTTAGCCACGGTTGGACCACATTTCCTGTGGGGTTTTTGTGCCTTAAAGGAATGTATATTTGTTGTAAATTATGTATTCTTTAAATGCTAGCCATTGCTTGTCTACCGTCATACCTTTTAATGTCGTTTCCCAATCTACCGTAGCCAACTTGCCCCTCATACCTACGTAGTTTGCTTTGTTTAGATTTAAGACCCTAGTTTCTGATTTAACTAAATCACTTTCGAACTTAATGTAAAATTCAATCCTATTATGATCACTCTTCCTTAAAGGCTGCTTTACTGCAAGGTTATTAATTAACTCTTTCTCATTGCACAATACTAGATCTAAATAGCCTGTTCCCTAGTTGGTTCCTCAACATACTGATCTAGAAAACTATCTTGCATACATCCCATGAATTCGTCCTCCACACTATTACTGCAAATTTGGTTTGCCCAGTCTATATGTAGATTAAAGTCCCCCATGATTACTGTATTACCCTTGTTACATGCGCCTCTAATTTCCTGATTTATCCTCTGCCCTACATTACAACTACTGTTTGGGTGCCTATAAACAACTCCCACCAATGTTTTCTGCCCCTTGCTGTTTCTTAGCTCCACCCAAACTGATTCCACTTCTTGATTTTCGGAGCCAAGATCATTTCTCTCTACTGTCTTTATCGCATCCTTTATTATCAGGGCTACCCCTCCTCCTTTTCCATTTTGCCTATCTCTTCTAAAAGTTAAGTAACCTGGAATATTTAGTTCCCAACCTTGGTCACTTTGCAACCACATCTCCGTAATGGCTATTAGATCAAACCTACTAATTTCTATCTGTGCTATCAATTCATGTATTTTGTTGCGAATGCTTCATGCAGTCAGATGTAGTGCCTTTAGCTTTGACTTTTTTCTATTTTTCATGTTGATGTTCAATTCGATTGTCCCTTTTCCATTGTGCGTTATATTTGAATATAAGACAGATTAAAGTCTCCTCCCTTTAATAGCTATGTCTCATTTCAGGAATTTTCATTGACCATTTTTACACAGAAAATCTTGGGGGGGAAAAAGAGTAACTTTTAATTTTGGGGTTTTAAAGCATAGTGTATACACACGTTAGAAAATAGTCACTGAGATGATAGGTGATTAAAATACTCATAGGTTAAGCTTTTATGTTGCTTCCCCATACACTGGATATAATAACCAATACATTAGACTGTCTCAGCAATTGATTAACACCTCTAGTCCCTTCAGACTATGTACAGAGGGTGGGTGATAAAACACAGAGGCCTAGAAATTCTTCTCGGGCGATGGCGCAAAATGGGCAGTATCGGATCGGCCGCCCGTTATACACAGCGCCGGATATGCAGTTCCATTGACTGCAGTCTCGCTCATCTTTGAAGAGATTGAAGAAGCCCATTTGCAAAAGACATAACTATCCAGTTCAGGGATACTATTGTTACACCCCTGGGTTATACAATTGTACTGTTAAACGTTGGGCAGTTTGGGCACACACCAGCGCTTTGGAGAGAATATATGAGACAAGGTCCAAATTTGTAACAAACTGGTAAAGATCTAAAGTGAAATAATTTTGTTACAGTGCATCCTGTAGATAGTGCACACTGCAGCTACAGTACGCCGCTAGTGGAGGGAATGATGTTTAAGCTAGTGAATGGGGTGCTGATCAAGTAGACTGCTTGGTCCTGGATGGTGTTGAGCTTCTGAGTGTTATTGTAGCTGCACCCATCCAGGCAAGTGGAGAATATTCCATCACACTTGTGCCTTGCAGGAGGTGAAGCACTTGCCGAGTATTAGTTTTATCCTGTATTATAGCTTCTAGAAGCTTACCCACTACCAAAGTTAGGCTGACTGGTCTATAGTTGAAGGTTTTATCCCTTTCTACCTTCCTGTACAGAGGTGTCCTCTGGCACAACTTCCATTTTGAAGGATGTTTTGAATAATTGTGGTCCGAGTCTCTACTTTCTCCTCTCTGACTTCTCTTACATTTCTAGGGTGGATGCTTTCAGGGCCCAGTGTCTTTCCAACTTGAATTTCACCAATCTTTTTAATATTATTTTCTCATCTATAGGGATCTTATGCAATTACTTCATTTCCATCTCTTGTACCCTTTTATTATGACTCTCGTAGTCTCTTGTAGAAACCAAGTTGGCGTTCTTATTTAGTAGTTTCAATATTGCTTCATTCCCCCCTACCCTTTACTTAACTATTCTTGAATGTCTCTGTGGAGCAAGAGGTGCCCTTCTGCGGACAGGGTGTGTTAGAAGTAGTTTGAATTGTTTGACCGTTGCTGCATGTGATCTGGCAATGAGTTCTTCTGTTGGATTGCAAAATAGTCAGAGTAACATATTTTGTTAATTCAAAGATTGCTCAAATTTGAGAAATGTTGGTTTGTTATGGTTTCTCTCATATTCCTTTATACTCAGAAATTGTAGAAAGGAATTTTTGTAATTAATAGACTAGAGAGTGGCTTTCACAGAAACTGTGGCGAAGATCAGCTTCCCACTTGGATGGCTGGGGCAGGAGTGCATGGTGTTGAGGAATGTAAAGAAGGGGAGGACTTTAAAAAAAAAATGGGGATAATAAACACTAAATTTTTAGGAACCAGAAATACATCTGATTATCTCTTGACTGTTGGGTTTAGATCTATACATAATATATGAAATACTCTTGCGTATGTGAACACATTTTGTTAACTTTATCATTATAAATTCCTATGTCTACATTATTAATGGAAACTGTCTATGCATGTCATGCTGTAATTACATCTTCTGCCCGTGGAGATGCTGTTGCAGCACTAATGGCGGGAGGGTGTATTTACAGAGTATCAAGTTTACATGGACAGTTTCCATTATAAGCATGGACATAGAAATTGTTAATGGAAATATAGAAATAAGGACAGAATATATGACTTTTAAAATTGGGACCGAATTATGTCTGTGCAGCCTGGTCCAATTAGCCCCATCTTGCCAGGAGCAGCTCAGGCGTACCTAAAAATGAGGTGCCAACCTGGGGAAGCTGCAACACAGGACTACATGCATGCTAAAAAACAGAAGCAGCATGCTATAGACAGGGCTAAGCGATCCCACAATCAACGGATCAGATCAAAGCTCTGCAGTCCTGCCACGTCCAGTCGTGAATGGTGGTGGACCGTTAAACAACTAACGGGAGGAGGAGGCTCCATGAATATCTCCATCCTCAGTGATGGTGGAACCCAGCACGTGAGTGCAAAAGACAAGGCTGAAGCGTTTGCAACCATCTTCAGCCAGAAGTGCCGAGTGGATGATCCATATCGGACTACTCCTGAGGTCCCCACCATCACAGAAGCCAGTCTTCAGTCAATTCGATTCACTCCACGTGATATCAAGAAACGGCTGAGCGCACTGGATACAGCAAAGGCTATGGGCCCCGACAACATCCCGGCTATCGTGCTGAAGACTTGTGCCCCAGAACTAGCCGCGCCTCTAGCCAAGCTGTTCCAGTACAGCTACAACACTGGCATCTATCCGACAATGTGGAAAACTGCCCAGGTATGTCCTGTCCACAAAAAGCAGGGCAAATCCAACCTGGCCAATTACCGCCCCATCAGTCTACTCTCAATCATCAGCAAAGTAATGGACGGTGTCATCGACAGTACTATCAAGCGGCACTTACTCATCAAAAATCTGCTCACTGATGCCCAGGTTGGGTTCCGCCAAGACCACTCGGCTCCCGACATCATTACAGCCTTGGTCCAAACATGGACAAAGGAGCTGAATTCTAGAGGTGAGGTGAGAGTGACTGCCCTTGACATCAAGGCAGCATTTGACCGAGTATGGCATCAAGGAGCCCTAGTAAAACTGAAGTCAATTGGAATCGGGGGGAAACGCTCCACTGGCTGGAGTCATACCTAGCACAAAGGAAGATGGTTGTGGTGGTTGAAGGTCAATCATCACAGCCCCAGGGCATCGCTGCAGGAGTTCCTCAGGGCAGTGTCCTAGGCTCAACCATCTTTAGCTGCTTCATCAATGACCTTCCCTCCAACATAAGGTCAGAAATGGGGATGTTCGCTGATGACTGCACAGTGTTCAGTGCCATTCACAACTCCTCAGATAATGAAGCAGTCCATGCCCGCATGCAACAAGACCTGGACGACGTTTAGACTTGGGCTGATAAGTGGCAGGAAATATTCGCGCCACAAAAGTGCCAGGCAATGACTATCTCCAACAAGCGAGAATCTAACCACCTCCCCTTGACATTCAATGACATTACCATCGCCGAATCCCCCACCATCAACATCCTGGGGGTCACCATTGACCAGAAACTTAACTGGACCAGCCACATAAATAAAGAGCAGGTCTGAGAATAGGTATTCTGCGGCGAGTGTCTCACCTCCTGACTCCCCAAAGCCTTTCCACCATCTACAAGGCACAAGTAAGGAGTGTGATGGAATACTCTCCACTTGCCTGGATGAGTGCAGCTCCAACAACAGTCGAGAAGCTCGACACCATCCAGGACAAAGCAGCCCGCTTGATTGGCACCCCATCCACCACCTTAAACATTCACTCCCTCCACCACCGGCGTACCGTGGCTGCAGTGTGTACCATCTACAAGATGCACTGCAGCAACTCGCCAAGGGTTCTTCGGCAGTACCTCCCAAACCCGCGACCTCTTCTACCTAGAAGGACAAGGGCAGCAGGCGCATGGGAATACCATCACCTCCATGTTCCCCTCTAAGTCATACACCATCCTGACTTAGAAGTATATCGCCAATCCTTCATCGTCGCTGGGTCAAAATCCTGGAACTCCCTACCTAACAGCACTGTGGGAATACCATCACCACACGGACTGCAGCAGTTCAAGAAGGCGGCTCACCACCACCTTCTCGAGGGCAATTAGGGATGGGCAATAAATGCTGGCCTTACCAGCGACGCCCACATCCCATAAAAACGAATAAAAAAATAATATCTTCTAACCTCACTTCACTTGATCTTGACTCACAGTTTTGACTTTGGGCGATAGTGTAAAATGGGTGATAACAATTCAGCTACCTGTTGTGCATCTCTCCCGGTTTTCATTTTCATTGACGTCAATATCGATATTGCCCTTCTTACACTATCGCCTAAAGTCAAAATTACCCCCACCGTGTGCAGTGCTACAAGAGATCAACTAATTAAAAAAAACATGTTTGAAAACTGAAGGGGTCATGTTGCGCATTCAAAGAATTAGGATGATGTCGTCTCTTGGAATCGTGACAGATGTTTGAACAGTCAATTCACAGCTGTGCCTTGAGGCTGGGAGAGCAATAACATTTAATGCAGTTAACAAATTCCTTAATGGTTAGATGTAATAGCATTGACGATTATTTTTGATAGTCAGAAAGATTTAATTAAGCTGCATACCCTCATTAAAGTGGCTTTCTTTAAAGACAATAAAATTGAATTCCTCATTTAATGAGCTACTCCCATAAGTGTGTTGATGGATGACATCTTTTATTTATTGATGTGGAGAAAGGGCATGAGAAAAGATATCTGTTAGGGCTTATGATCTGTAGAATATAAAACTACACCGAATGAAATATGTATTGTACCCAAAGTAGTAGTGACAGTCCCTGAAAGAATATGTATTCACATTGGCAGGTGTGTCTCTGCAAACAGGAAAAAAACCCAGCTCACTTTGCTGCTCCATCGATCTCATTCTGATCAGGTTTGATGTTGCAGCATTCATAACATTTGTCCTGAGGTGACACTGCAAAATGGAACGGTAGCTAGATGCAGAATTCTGTGGAACTTCTGATGAGGTGACACATGCGAAAGAAATGGGACCCATATTATTATGATTGAGACAAGTGAGCGCCCAGACAATAATTCAAAGGAGCAAAATGAATAAAATTAAATTAAAATACAGCATGTTATTCCCCTCTGACTGGCCTCCCCCTGACGATTCTGGATGATCTGTATTTAAGTTCTGTTTAAAATAAATAAATATGTCTGGTGTCTGTTTGAAGATAGAAAATCTATTGACAAATCTCTTCCACAAATGAAAATGATTTGTCACTACTGCAATTGGACCTGCTGGCCATTTGTTAAATATTAGTTTTTAAAATTTGTTGACAGTAAAACAGTCATTGAACACCAAACTAGTGAAACTTGTTGAAAGCAGATTTATTGTTGAACACTGACATCATGTTTAAGTGATTAATAAATATAAGTAGTACATTTATCATGATGCCATCACTCAAGCTGTTCCCACTCTCCTCAACCCTGGCATGTCTGCCATTTTAGATCATTATTATTATTCAGCTTTGACAGTTCAGCTCAAGAACCATCAGATTGCACAGTATAAGATCATTTCTATCTGTTCTCATCCATATAACCTTCAATCTTGATCCTAATCTAATATTTCTCCAGAGTGTCTTTTTTAAAGGAGTTAATCAATACAGCTCAATGGGAAATAACAACAGAAAACGCTGGAAAAACTCAGCAGGCCAGGCAGCATCCGTGGAGAGAGAAACAGAGTTAACGTTTCAGGTCGAAGACCTTTTGTCAGAACTGGAAAAAAGCAGGAAAGGGAACAGATTTTAAAGCAAGTTTAGGGGCTGGGAAATGGGGGAGGGGATGAAAGAACAAAAGGGAAGGTCAGTGATAGGATGGAAGGCAGGAGAAGTAAAGAGGCATTAAGAGATATTCAAGGCAAGAGGAGATGGTAATGGGACAGGTTAAGGAACAAAGGATGGCTCTAGATGAAGTGTGAATTGCACTGGCAGAATGAAGGACAGCTGCCATGTGGGAGGGAAGAAAAAAGTGGATAAAAAATATATATATGTGATAGGGGCCAAGGTTATGATCTGAAATTGTTGAACTCTATGTTGAGTCCAGAGGGCTGTAGAGTGCCTAATCGAAAGATGAGGTGCTGTTCCTCGATCTTACGCTGAGCTTCTGTGGAACAATGCAAGAGGCCGAGGACGGTGAGGTCTGAGTGGGAATGGAGCGGTGAATTAAAGTGACAGGCCACCGGAAGCTCGGGGTCCCCCTTACGGACTGAATGGGACAGCTCAATGGGAGCATGTTCCACATGTTAGTAACTCTGGTGGATTTTTTTCACGTCTATTCTTGCTTATTTGTGCTCGTGTCCTCTGGGTACGCACTTGAAGATTAAGTCATCTGCTTACCTCAAATAATGGCTCTCAGCATTTCAGGATCCTATCCCCTTTTCACTGAAAGCAAGTCCATATTAAAATCTCTCCGTAATTTAGAGCACTCAGTCTGTAACCATTTTTGGCAATCTTCTGTGGACCTGCTCTAATGCATTAGTATCCTTTGGACAGAAAAAATTGCGAATGTGACTTCACCAATGCTGTATAATGATAAAATACCTTGTGTTAATTTAGTCAGATGTCTTTGAGATGCATCCCATACTTTACTAGCCTTTTTGATAATGGTTTCATATTGATTGGATACTTTAGTATCAAATAACTTGTCATGCCATGATCCGTTTCCTTTGTTCATGTAGGATATAAAGATAAATATCAATATTTTCTCTGCAGCCTCCATTAATAACTCAGGTGCCAAAGCCCAGCTGTCAGTTTAGTTGCCCTTTGCTGCACCCTTTCCAACATCTGGATTTCTTTGTAATAATACAGTGGCCAAAATTGTACACAGTACTCCAGGTAGAGCCGGATTTGCTCTGTACAATCTCGGCCACTTCCTGAGACCTATGCTGTACTGCCCAAGACTCTATTTGCTCACTTAACTGTTGCTCCACACTGTGCTGATGTCTTCTGTACCCCCAATCCCTCTCCTGTGATGTGCCCTGTAGAGTAAATACCATTTAGCTTATATTGCTATTGTGTATTATCCTTTCCCAATTTCATGATTTTTGCATTTGTCCACATTAAATGGCATCTGCCACTGATCAGCCCAACATCCCAGTCCATCAAGTCCTTTAGCAGATTCATATCTTTCTAAGAAACAGTATTTTTTTTCTATACGTGAGAGCTAGATGTGGCACAAGCACATTGATCATTGATGTTTTGGTACTATGCACCAGTAACCTCGGGATTGAGAGACAAAACCCGTGTGCATATAACAAATTCCAGTCATTAGTTGATATCATTTAACTTGAGCCACAACATTTTAAAATGGAGGTTTACTGAAGATTTATACAATCTCTTGAGAAGTTGTATTAATAGGCTTCTTTGTTATTCCTTATTTTAGTTTAAAGTGAATGGAGAATGGTGGACTTGGATAGACTATGACCAATTTCAGCGCCTCATCAAAGAATATGAGGAGAACAACGGCACCAAGATATTCTCTGCAGAAGATTACATGGCAAAGACACCATCCTGGGCACTCTTCGGAGCTAAGCAGAGGGGTTTTGATCCTGTTGATATTCGCTTCCTAAGAAAAAAAAATAAGGACATCTCTGGTTGCTAAAACTATTCAATTAGTCTCATACATGGTACCACAGGAATTTAAAAGACATTGTGCACAGTTCTTACTGGTTTTTAGAGCAGCTATGTATTCGAGTTGTAATGGATTTTAGTTTGAGTGTAAATTGAAGGAATTTACCAAAATACGTACACACAGAACAGGAAACTACATACATCACAATCAGATGATGCAGCGCATCCTTGTCCCAAAGAGCTGTAAATTGAAAAAGATACATGAAAATGTAATCAACATAACTGTCTAAACCTTGTGCATGTTACTGTCATTGGGTTTCATTTTATTCTGTTTTATTCAGTTTTCCTATTTGTAGTCAGTTGCCCACAAAATTATCTTCATCTGAATGGGTGGGCTGTCCCTGTTGCTTATTTCTTTACAGCCACCTCCAACACTGCTCTGCAACCTAACTTGAGTGTTGTAGGATCAGAATCAGAGGGACAGTGTCTGATTTTCCTCTTCACTAATGTGATGCAAAGCTGAGGACAGGATGTTATTTCTTTACAGCCACCTCCAACACTGCTCTGCAACCTAACTTGAGTGTTGTAGGATCAGAATCAGAGGGACAGTGTCTGATTTTCCTCTTCACTAATGTGATGCAAAGCTGAGGACAGGATGTTATTTCACATATTTGTATGTGGCAGATTTGCGTGTCAGGCAATGCTGGATCTCGAATCTGTGGAATACTCATGCTGGTATAATGCAACATGTTCCCCCACCCCCCATAAGCTGCCTTCTTACCTCAGCCTGAAGGTTGGGAATGTCTGAGGCACAGAAATTTCCATGGCTGCTGTACTTCCACTTATATAGCTGTCGACAAGGAGCAGACTTTGCAGCCCAGAACAAGCCTAGAACTTGAAAATTACTCCAATGTTTAAACCAGATTTTTGAACGTGTAACTTGTAAAAGTCAACTTCCGGTGTTGGAATTTCATCTTCTCTGTCAGGGACAGTAAATAATGTTTTGAGTTTTTCTCCATTGTTTTAACATGACCTGTTCCATATTTTCCTAAGCAAAGTTAAATTTTAAACTGTGTTATAATTATGATTGTAATAACTTGTATACAGAGTGTGATAATAAATTTTGTTACTCTAATTTCTATACTTTTTTGTATTACTGATGATGGTAAATTATCAACCAGATGGAATTCACAGAATCATACACTACAGAAGGAGGCCGTTTGGCCCATTGTGTCTGTGCTGGCTCTTTGTAAGGGCTATCCAATTAATCTCACTCCCTGTTCTTTCCCCATAGCCTTGCAAATTCTTCCTTTTCATATATATATCTCCAATTCCCTTGCTGTACCTGATCCTTAGTTAATTGTCAGTACAGTGTTACCTCTGCATAACTGCCTATAAATTTGTGCCTGTCTAACCTTGGGCTACAGTGTCTACGAGGCCATTGGAGGCGTTCTGTGAGCACTGCAGGATGTGGGCTGCATACACCTCACCTGTTGGTTTATTTAAGTTTATGGTTACTTTAGATTTGTGCTGCCCCTCTGTATTAGTTAGGACATACTTCTGAACGGTACTGGTTTTTGGTTCTCTGCTCAATTTCACCAGACATCGATCTGAGGCAAATAGATATTTCACAAAACGTCCCAAAATTGCACCCACTTTGAGAAAACAAAGTTCCATTTTCATATTGGTGTAGTCACATAGTGTAGCACATTTGTTTTTTATTATTTTATTTAGTGCCCTTTGTATGTGCTGTGATGCAATAACTACTTTTCCATGACCTTTGCAAGTACCCTGGAATGTCCAGTGCTGCATTTAACCTTCTAGTGCAATACAAAATGTCTGTCTAGAAACCACTGCAAATACTGGAAATGTGAAATAAAACAAAAAATGCTGGAAGTACAGAGCACCTATAAAGAGAAAAGAAAGGTTAATGCTCCAGGAATGGACCCTTTGTCTGAACCTCTTTAGTATGGGAATTTAGGCTGCAGCTGACAGTCTAAGCACATATTTACCAGGGAATGCAAGAAACTCCTGCATTTTATGCAATGCTTTTGGTTTCATACTGATTGCCAGAGGAGCAGTTCTGTTCAAGACAGTTGAGCCATTCATACCCCTATAAAAAAAATTACAATTCAATACATAACATCATCATTTTGTTTATTTCTGTTGTGTCTAGTGACTTAAATATATATATTTTAGTTTGAACAACAAGTGCGAACAATATCCTTAAAGAAAGTGGCTGGGAGAAGCTATACTAAGCCTGGCTGTGTGCAACGACTGAATAATCATTCATGATTGAAGGTTATTAACATTTAGCCCTGGGTTAATATAATTAACCATCTACTAAATTCAGCATACCTCTTGTAGTTGGGCTCTGTAATTCCTCACAGCCAGAGCTCCCAGTATGTGTGTGTGGGAGAAAGTTTTTAAGATGCAAGAAGGATGAATGTTTAGAGCTTCTGTAAAGTAAAATAATGGAAAATGTAAATTTATTTAGAATGAGAGATTTTACAACATGTGATATATTTTCCCATGACAACCTAAACTGTATTGACTGTAACAGCTGTAACTTACTTTTGTTTTTTCAATAACATGTGTTTGCATTGGGTAGGAACCTCATTGTGATACAAAAAGTTCCATATTTTTAGGGGGAAAAAAAGAGCCTAGAATTAATTCCGTTTAAGTGAGGTCTTTAAGAGATCACGTAAATGCAGTCGACTTCACAGCAGTCTCGTCCAGTTTCCCTGCTCTGAATAACCACTCATTCTGTCTATACTAAAACCAAAGTTGCCTCTCTGGCGTATTGACTGATACAAAATCAGGAAGCTATTTATTAGATGGTTAATGGTATGAGAATTATTATTTACTTATAGTTTTAAAGTTTAATCTGTAAAAGATTTAAATAAAATACATGTCTGCTCATTAATTAGTGTGACTGTGAATTTGCAGAAGACACTTGTGTATTAGCGCAGCCACGCTTTCCCTATAACACATTCGAGACAGTAGAATGGGCTTTCACATCTGAGCGCTGGGTTCAATTCCATGACTAATAGATTGAAAGTCTCTTCTGCTTGTTTGCAGTAAGTATCCTATGTGAAATTAGTTTGGGCCAATTCTTAGTCTCTGGGTCAACAACTGCCTCTAATTTGGCAGTAACTGTCAGGAGGTTATTAATCTCACTCCAAACCATTGGGATGTTAGTTGTGGGAAATAGAAAATATCACTGGTGCAGTAGAAGTTGCGTTGCTAAGTTTCTGATTGAGATATTGTTCAGACGGAGTAAATTGAGCTGTTTTTGCACTCTCTTATCTTTCCTAATGCCTTTTTAATGCTTGGGTAAAATAATCCTGGTGTATCACCCAGCATTTTTTTTTACATTTTTACACAAGCAATTAAAAGGCTATTAACTCCATTAATTACTTTGTGATAGTCAGCATTTGGGACTCTTGACTTTTATCTGTTTCCCCTCCTCCCAACTTAGTTTTGTTCAGTCCTGAAAGGGGTTTGTTTATAGTTCAGTTCTAGTTCTGATGCAGTGTCCATAGCTAAGACCTTAACCTTGTCCATTTACAACCTTCCTGTTTTTATTTGAATCAGATGATACATAGGAAAGTATAGTGCCAGAAAGGATTCTATAGTCCAACTGGCTAGTTCCAAAATACCCTCAATTACCCATTGCCACACATATCTACTAAGTGTCATCTAGTGCTTCAGTCAGAATATTGTGGGAACAGACTTTAGTGCACAATCTGGGGCAATGCTTCACTATTGCGGAAGAGTGCTGCATTGTTGGGGGGTGGGGGGCTGTTTTTAAGATGAGACATGAGACTGCCTGCTCAGTTGGCATTATTTAAAGAAAAACAAGGAGTTTTCCAGGTGTCTTGGTCAACATTCCTCCCCCAACTAACACCACTAAAATTATCTGGTCATTCATTCATTTGCTGTTTGTGGGACCTTGACCTTGCTGAGTGTAAATTGGCTGCTGCATTTGGTGATCAACAGCGACTACACTTCAAAAATTAAACCACTGGTTCCAAAGCACCTGGGACACCCTGAAAGATGTACAATAAGGCACGATATAACTGCAAGTTCTTTCTTTGTATTCAATTCTCCCTCAAGCTTTCGCACCCTATCCTACACTGTATCTCCTCTTTGGGCTCTCTATTCCATATGTGTAAAGTACTCAAACCTAAACTTTGCACCTTCCATTTTCTAAACTTAAACTTGTGTACCCTTGCTTTAGAGTTTGTGGTAGTCTTGAACGTACTAATAGGGATCAATTATCTATACTTCTAAGACCCCTGAGTAATATCTCACTGAACCCTGCGTTCTCCAGAATGAACAATCTCAGTCTCTTCAGTGTCTGCTGATAGCACAGATGCCGTAAGCCTCGTATCAATCTAACTGCCCATTTGTGATTCAGTCGTGATACTGTCCCTACATTTCTAAAATTTTTGTGTAAATACTTCGATTTGGTGCGCAGGTATGAGAACTTCCTGATGGTTGCGCAGTTTTATTCAGTCAGTGCTGAGCCATACAGACCACAAAGGTCCCAGATCCAATCTCCAGTCCATGTTGAGTTAGCTAATCTCAGCAGGGGAAGCAGTAAGTGCACAACAATTGTCCTCATACAGCACAAAAGGAGGCCATTTGGTTCACCGTGCCTGTGCTGGCTCTTTGGCAGAGCTATCCAATTAATCCCACTCCCTGCTGATCCTCATAGCTCTGTAAATGTTTTCCCTTCAAGTGTTTATCGAATTTTCTTGAATGTTACTATTGAATCTGCTTCTACCACCCTTTCAGGCAGTGCATTCCAGATTACAACAACTCGCTGTGTTTCCTCATGTCACCTCTGGTTCTTTTGCCAGTCACCTTAAATCTGTGTCCTCTGGTTATCGACCCTTCTGCCACTGGAAACAGTTACTATTTATTTACTCCATCAAAACCATTCATGATTTTGAACACCTCTATCAAATCCCCTCTTAACCTTCTCTGCTCTATCGAGAACAACCCCAGCTTCCCCAGTTTCAACACATACCTAAGTCCTTTATCACTGGTGCCATTCTAGTAAATCTCTTCTGCACCCTCTCCAAGGCCTTGACATCCTTCCTAAAGTGTGGTGGCTAGAATTGAACACAATACTCCAGCTGAGACCTAACCAGTGTTTTATAAAGGTTTACCATAACTTCCTTGCTTTTGTACTCTATGCCTCTATTAATAAAACCAGGAATCCCATATGCTTTTTTAACAGCCTTCTCAACTTGTCCTGCCACCTTCAAAGATTTGTGTACGTAAACCCCCAGTCTCTCTGTTTCTGCACCCACTTTAAAATTGTACCAGTTAGTTCATATTGCTCCCCTCATTCTTCCTACCAAAATGTATCACCGCACTTTACTGCGTTAAATTTCATCGGCCATGTGTCTGCCCATTTCACCAGTCTGTCTATGTCCTCCTGATGTCTGTTACTATCCTCCTCATTGTTCACTACATTTCCAAGTTTCGTATCAACTGCAAACTTTGAAATTATGCCCAAGTCCAGGTCATTAATATATAGCAAAAAGAGCAGTGGTCTGAATACCTAAGCCTGGGGGACACCACTGTATACTTCCCTCCAGTTTGAAAAACAACCGTTCACCACTACTCTCTGCTTTCTGTCCCTTAGCCAATTTTGTATCCATGCTGCCACAGTCCCTTTAATCCCATGGGCTTTAATTTTGCTAACAAGCCTATTATATGGTACTCTGTCAAATGCCTTTTGGAAGTCCATATACACAACATCAACCACAGCTCTGAATTCATATGAACATAATAAATAGGAGCAGGAGTAAGCCATACGGCCCTTCGAGCCTGCTCCGCCATTCAATACGATCATGGCTGATTTTTGACCTCAACTCCACTTTCCCGCCCAATCCCCATATCCCTTGATTCCGTTAGAGTCCAAAAATCAGCCTTGAATATACTCAACGACTGAGCCTCCACAGCCCTCTGGGGTAGAGAATTCCAAAGATTCACAACCCTCTGAGTGAAGACATTTTTCCTCATCTCAGTCCTAAATGGTTGACCCCTTATCCTGAGACTATGCCCCCTAGTTCTAGACTCTCCAGCCAGGGGAAACAGCTTTTCAGCATCTACCCAGTCAAGCCCGCTAAGAATCTTATATGTTTCAATGCGATCACCTCTCATTCTCCTAAACTCCAGAGAGTATAAGCCCATTCTACTCAAACTCTCCTCATAGGACAACCCTCTCATCCCAGGAATCAATCTAGTGAACCTTCGTTGCACCCTCTTTAAGGCAAGTAAATCCTTCATCAGCTGCGGAGACCAAAACTCTGCACAGTACTCTGGGTGTGTTCTCGCCAAAGCCCTGTACAATTGCAGCAAGACTTCCTTACTCTTGTACTCCAATCCCCTTGCAATAAAGGGCAACATACCATTTGCCTTCCTAATTGCTAGCTATCCGTGCATGTTAACTTTCTGTGATTTGTGTACAAGGACATCCAAATCCCTCTGAACACCAACATTTAATAGTTTCTCACCATTTAAAAAAATATTCTGTTTTTCTATTCTTCCTTCCAAAGTGAATAACCTCACATTTCCCCACATTATATCCATCTGCCGCCACCTCGCCCACTCACTTAACCTGTCTATATCCCTTTGCAGGCTGTCTGTGTCCTCCTCACAACTTACTTTCCCACCTAGCTTTGTCTCATCAGCAAACTTGAATAAATTTTACTCGGTTCCTTCATCTAAGTCATTGATATAGATTGTAAAAAGCTGAGGTCCCAGCACTGATCCTTGCGGCACCCCACTAATAACAGCCTGCCAACCTGAAAATGACCCATTTATTCATACTCTCTGCTTTCTGTCCTTTCACCAATCCTCTATCCATGCTAATATATTACCCCCAACCCCATGAATCCTTATCTTGTGTAACAACCTTTCGTGTGGCACCTTATCGAATGCCTTTTGAAAATCCAAATATACTGCATCCACTGGTTCCCCTTTATCTACCCTGCTAGTTACATCCTCAAAAAACTCTAATAGATTTGTCAAATATTATTTCCCTTTCATAAAACCATGTTGATTCTACTTAATCAAATTATAATTTTCTAAGTGCCCTGTTACCACTTCCTTAATAATGGATTCCAGCATTTTCCCAATGACTGATGTCAGGCTAACTGGCCTGTAGTTCCCTGTTTTCTCTCTTCCCTCCTTAGCGGTGTGCTATTTGCTACCTCCCAATCCACTGGGATCATTCCAGAATTCAGGAGGACAGAGGGATCAGGCTGGACTATAATGACCCCCATGTTTGAATAGCCTGCCAATACTCAGTGGCCAGGCTCAGATGAAGAAATAGTTGCGTAAGTGAGGTACTGGAGCCAACAGGCTGTGGAACCGCACCCCAGCAAAGAGTCAATGTCTTGAGGAGAGGATGGGGGAAAATTGACAAGAAAATGACATTCTAAAACACTACATATAGGAAAATACCAGCAGACATAAAATTCCTAGAAGTCTAACAATGTGCCATCGTAAAGCAGCTTCAAATGATTCTGCTGGGCTGCAAAATGCTGTTTAAAATTCAAGTATTATGGAATACATCCCAGTCAATTGTGGTATGATAAATAGTCCCACTTTTAAGATGGCTATAACCCACTTGTAACTTAATTACTCATGAGTTATGCAGTCATCTCCTGGTGGCCACCACATGAATTACTTCAGTTCATCTCTGTTATATCACTGGCTGATAGGTCAATCTGCTAACAGCCTCATTATACAGGAGTAATAGTTGTTACCAACCAAGTGACGAGATGCAGCTGTTGAAATTTTGAGATTGACTGAGATGAACGAGATCATTGTGCTTATCGACCTTCACAAGAGGGATGCTAGAATGTTCTGGCATCTCTTGTGGAAATACAAGCAATATGCTCAGAGTTGCCTCTGAATATTTTGGTAACTGCACAAATTGTTGGAATAAAGTTGCAGGGGCTACAATTTATTATTTTTGGATTAACATCTATTTTCTGTCACACTGCTGATCTTCTGCGTAGTAAGGGCTGTAAAAGATATTTTTTTTATTTGTTCATGGGATGTGGGCGTCGCTGGCAAGGCCAGCATTTATTGTCCATCCCTAATTGCCCTTGAAAAAGGTGGTGGTGAGCAGCCTTCTTGAACCGCTGCAGTCCGTGTGGTGAAGGTACTCCCACAGTGTTGTTAGGTAGGGAGTTCCAGGATTTGGACCCAGCGACGATGAAGGAATGGCGATATACTTCTAAGTCAGGATGGTGTGTGACTTGGAGGTGATGGTGTTCCCATGCGCCTGCTGCCCTTGACCTTTTCGATGGTAGAGGTCGTGGGTTTGGGAGGTGCTGCCGAAGAAGCCTCTGGCGAGTTGCTACAGTGCATCTTGTAGATGGTACACACTGCAGCCACGGTACGCTGGTGGTGGAGGGAGTGAATGTTTAAAGTGGTGGATGGGGTGCCAATCAAGCGGGCTGCTTTGTCCTGGATGGTGTCAAGCGTTGTTGGAGCTGCACTCATCCAGGCAAGTGGAGAGTACTCCATCACACTCCTTACTTGGGCCTTGTAGATGGTGGAAAGGCTTTGGGGAGTCAGGAGGTGAGACACTCGCCGCAGAATACCTAGCCTCTGACCTGCTTTTGTTGCCACAGTATCTATGTGGCTGGTCCAGTTAAGTTTCTGGTCAATGGTGACTCCCAGGATGTTGATGGTGGGGGATTCAATGAGGGTAATGCTGTTGAATGTCAAGGGACGGTGGTTAGACTCTCACTTGTTGGAGATAGTCATTGCCTGGCACTTGTGTGGCACGAATGTTACCTGCCACTTATCAGCCCAAGCCTGAATGTCGTCCAGGTCTTGTTGCATGCGGGCATGGACTGCTTCATTATCTGAGGAGTTGTGAATGGCACTGAACACTGTGCAGTCATCAGCGAACATCCCCATTTCTGACCTTATGGTGGAGGGAAGGTCATTGATGAAGCAGCTGAAGATGGTTGGGCCTCGGACACTGCGCTGAGGAACTCTTGCAGCAATGTCATGGGGCTGTGATGATTGACCTCCAACCACCACAACCGTCTTCCTTTGTGCTAGGTATGACTTCAGCCAGTGGAGAGTTTTCCCCCCCGATTCCCATTGACTTCAGTTTTACTAGGGCTCCTTGATGCCACACTTGGTCAAATGCTGCCTTGATGTCAAGGGCAGTCACTCTCACCTCACCTCTGGAATTCAGCTCCTTTGTCCAAGGCTGTAATGAGGTCTGGAGCCAAGTGGTCCTGGTGGAACCTAAATTGGGCATCAGTGAGCAAGTTATTGGTGAGTAAGTGCCGCTTGATAGCACTGTCGACAACACCTTCCATCACTTTGCTGATGATTGAGAGTAGACTGATGGGGTGGTAATTGGCTGGATTGGATTTGTTCTGCTTTTTGTGGACAGGACATTCCTGGGCAGTTTTCCACATTGTCGGATAGAGGCCAGTGTTGTCGCTGTACTGGAACAGCTTGGCTAGAGGCGTGGCTCGTTCTGGAGCACACGTCTTCAGCACGATAGCCGGGATGTTGTCGGGGCTCATTGCCTTTGCTGTATCCAGTGCGCTCAGCCGTTTCTTGATATCACGTGGAGTGAATCGAATTGGCTGAAGACTGGCTTCTGTGATGGTGGGGACCTCAGGAGGAGTGATATAAAATCTGGAAATGAAATGTGGCCTGAGATGCAATTTTTTAATATAATCAGTTAAGTTATGAACCATACTGATTACTGCTTTTGAACAATGTGTTATTTTATGATGGCGTTTTACCTGCCAGATAATATATACTTCATTTTCCATTTCGCCCAGTTACTTCCTGGGTACCACAGGTTTGGAGCGGAGAGGGGGTCAGGAAAGAAATATCAAAATATAGGCTCTGGTGAGAAATTCTAATATAGCAATATAGTAATACGGCAACATAATGTAACAAAAATATGAAACCAAGTATGTATTATCCTGCTTTTTTGAGGCGATATGTTCATAGTATTATTATGGGGGGTTGAGGGAGATGGATCACTCAACAGTTTCTCCATTTTACACAAGAAAAGTTGATAGTCTATTTTCTGGTTTTATAACAATTTCCATACTGATGAATGCATTTTTTTTATCTTGTCAATGAAAGAAAAGAAAATACTTGCATTTATATTGTATCTTTCATGTCCTCAGTATGCCCCAAAGTGCTGTATACCAATGAAGTACTTTTAAAGTCTAGTCATTGTTGTAATGGAGGCAAACTTGGCAGCCAATTAGTGCACAGCAAGGTCCCACAAACATCAGTGAGATAAATTACCACATAATCTGTTATAGTGGTTTTGGTTGAACGATATATGTTGTCCAGGTCCCTGGAAGAACTCACCCACTCTTCTTCGAATATTGCTACGGGATCTTTTACATCCACCTGAACAGGCAGATGGGGCATCGGTTTAATGTCTCATGCAAAAGACGGCACCTCTGGCAGTGTAGCACTCCCTCGGTACTCCACTGACGTTTCAGCTTAGAATATGTACTCAAGGGCTGAATTTGCCGACGCTCAGAGTGCGGGTTTGGTGGCGGGTCCGCTGTCAAAATCGAAATGACTGACAGCAGGTTGGGAACCCACTGTGAACCCGCCTTCATGTAAGTTTCCAAAGTGTCGGGTCTGCGATTTCAGAACAGACCCGACACCAAACGGCGGGGGAGGCATTTAAGATACTTAACTGCTTGTTAAGTGCTTGTTTACTTCTATTTTGCCAGCCTTTTTCTATTTTACCATATTTTTAACGGGGTTCACGTCATTCGGAGATCATGTCAGGTAAGTAGGTCGGGATCTCTATATCTCCCCATTGCTGTGAATAGGTGACAGCTGCAAAAGTGGTATGAAAGCTACGATTTCACAGCTGTTCACTTTCCAATGTTATAAGCTTCAGCCTTCAGGACTTGGAAGACACTTTTGAGCTGTATGCAGTTTGGAAGTGTTTGGAGTAAACTCTCTATCCACTTTCACCTCCTTGGAGCAAGCTCTCTCACCATTGACAGATCGCTTCTGTCATCTCAACTTCAGCTGCCATCTATTCCAGCCACATCGGTGCCCTTGAAAAAATCTCACCTTGGTCCTCTGAATCCCTCCACGATCAGCCCCAACACCAACATCACCAGGCATACCAACATCACCAACAACAACACCAACCTCCTGTGCAATCACATGATGCTGCACAGGACACAGGGCATCAGCACCTGACCACATTGCTGCCCAGGAGGCCAGCGATGGCATCACCATGGCCAGATTTACTTCACTTGACGCTGTACACCCTGGCTGCCACATGATGTGCCAGGTTAATACTACCCCACACCAACACCAGAAAGCATTCCTACAATGACCAAGCCATTCTGTTCACACTCATCACCATTGTGGGGGGTACCGTTATGTCTCACCATTCACTAAGACACTTCCAAAGGTGAGCACAGATCTGTACAATAAGGCAAAGTGTTGAAAATAAAGATTTCAATGTTTGACAAGACATTACATAAAACACCCAAGTGCCTACCCTTGTGTATTGCTCGTTGGTATGATTGCACTAGGATGAGGGTGAGTGAGAGGGGTGGCTAGTGAGATGGGGATGTGATAATGTAGATAGAGAGGGATGGGTGGAGGTGCAAGGTAAGTTGGTGTGAGTAAGGATGTGTAGGAGTAGGGTAGGGAAGGCAGAGTGATGGGGATGTGATGAGTGGCACAGCAGGATGAGGTTGAGTGTGGCTTTGCAGTAACGTTTCGTGATCTACTGAGATCATTGAAAGATTTGCGCCACTGCAGCCTGGTCCCCCTGATGACATCCCTGCTTTTGCCCTCCTCTGCAATGTGCAACTAGGCTGCGTTGGTGTCCTGGGGAGGTCTCTTCCGCCCTTGGAAGGGAAGAGAACCTCCCTGCGTACTGTGACTCCCTCCATAAGCATATGGAGGGAGTCATGGGAGAGCCTGGGTGCAGCCGTGCACCTTTGTGCCGTGCTTGTCAGTGTTTGCAGCACCTCAATGCTGCAAAACACTGAGAGCACAGCTGTCAAAATCAACATGGCCATGGTCCCTTTAAGGAAACCGGCTGATGACGTGTCATCAAATGACATCATCAGACCCGCTTCGTTTTCATTGGCTGGGACCCCCGCAGGGCGGGCTTAACAAGCCCTATTAACGGAAAATCCTTTTTACAGAGCGGCTGCAGCCGGGAGCGGGACCGGAACCCGCCAACCACCTCTCCCGCCGCGATCCCGCCTCTGGAGTTGGGCATGAATCCATGACCTTCAGACTCGGAGGCCAAAGTGCTGCCACTGAGCTGAGACTGACACAATGATTAACAGAAGCTCATAGGAACCTGGGAAGTGTTTAGCTTTTTACAACATTTGTGAATATAGAGTCAGTGAAATACTGTTATGTTCAGCAGATGGGACAGATAAAAAGGTTCCACTATCAAATCATGCAAGTGACAAAAATTGCACTATCAATCCTGAAGCCAAAATAAATTGAGACGTAAGCAAACCATTTTCTAAATCAGATTTGCATGCAAATGGTTTTCTTTTTTTGTAAATTATTTTCTGTAACGAACATGCATTTCCATTTTCTCTACTGCCTTTCTACTTTAATCCTTGCCCCTACAAGGTCACTTGCCTCACTGCATCTTCCACTAGGGAGGTAGATGGGGCTTTAAACTAATTAAGGGGGGGGGGGATCCCGGTGGAGAGAAATCTAGAATGCTAAAGAGAAAAGACAAGGAAGCAGTGCAGGAAAGGGATTGGGGTCAGGATAACCAGATTGTGTCAGGAAGGGACAGAGCGTGCAAACAAAGGAGTGCACTAACAAATAGGGTCTGGGTAAGAGAAAATGGTAAGAAGACAAATAGGGCCACAGTACAAAAAAATGTTAAGGTGTCTAAAAATGTTAAAAAGACAAATCTAAAGGCACTGTATCTGAATGCACGAAGCATTCGTAATAAGGTAGATGAATTAACAGCACAAATAGATGTAAACGGATACGATATAATTGCAATTACGGAGACATGGCTGCAGGGTGACCAAGGCTGGGTGCTGAATATCCAAGGATATTTGATATTTAGGAAGGACAGGCAAAAAGGGTGGCGTTGTTAGTAAAGGATGAAATCAGAGCAATAGTGAGAAAGGATATTGGCTCAGAAAATCAAGATGTAGAATCAGTCTGGGTGGAGCTAAGAAGCACCGAGGGGCAGAAAACATTGATGGGAGTTGTCTATAGGCCTCCAAACAGTAGTGATAATGTAGGGGATGGCATCAAACAGGAAATTAGAGATGCATGTAACAAGGGTACTACAGTAATCATGGGTGACTTTAATCTACATATAGACTGGCCAAACCAAATTAGCAATAATATTGTGGAGGATGAATTCCTGGAGTGTGTACGAGATGGTTTTTTAGACCAGTACGTTGAGGAGCCAACTAGGGAACAGGCTATCCTAGATTGGGTATTGTGCAATGAGAAGAGGTTAATTAATAATCTTGTTGTGCGGGGTCCTTTAGGGAAGAGTGACCATAATATGATAGAATTCTTCACTAAGATGGAAAGTGAAGAAGTCCAATCTGAACCTAGGGTCCTAAATCTAAACAAAGGAAACTACAAAGGTATGAGGAGTGAGTTGGCTATGATAGATTGGGGAAGCTTCATTAAAAGGCATGACGGTAGATAGGCAATGGCTAACATTTAAGGAACGAATGCATGAATTGCAACAGTTATACATTCCTTTCTGGCGCAAAAACACAAAAGGAAAAGCGGCCCAACCATGACTAACAAAAGAAATTAAGGATAGTATTAGATCCAAAGAGGAGTCATATAAAGTTGCCAGAAAAAGTAGCAAGCCTGAGGATTGGGAGCAGTTTAGAGTTCAGCAAAAAAGGACCAAGAGATTGATTAAGAGGGGAAAAATAGAGTATGAGAGTAAACTTGCAAGGAACATAAAAGTGGACTGTAAAAGCTTCTACAAGTATGTAAAAAGAAAAAGATTAGTGAAGACAAATGTAGGTCCCTTACAGTCAGAAACGGGAGAATTTATAATGGGGAACAAGAAATGCTAGGTAACCAAGGGTCTAGTGAGAAGGAGGAATTAAAGGAAATTAGTATTAGTGAAAAAATAGTGCTGGAGCAATTAATGGGACTGAAAGCCGATAAATCCCCTGGGCCTGATAATCTGCATCCCAGAGTACTAAAAGAGGTAGCCATGGAAATTGTGGATGCATTAATTGTCATCATCCAAAATTCTATAGATTATGGAACAGTTCCTGCAGATTGGAGGGTGGAAAATGTAACCCCACTATTTTAAAAAGGAGGGAGAGAGAAAACAGGGAACTACAGACTGGTTAGCCTAACATCAGTAGTAGGGAAAATGCTAGAGTCTATTATAAAGGATGTGATAACAGGACACTTAGAAAACATCAACGAGATTAGACAAAGTCAACATGGATTTATGAAAGGGAAATCGTGTTTGACAAACCTACTGGAGTTTTTTGAGGATGTAACTGGTAGAATAGATAAGGGAGAACCAGTGGATGTGGTGTATTTGGATTTTCAGAAGGCCTTTGCTAAAGTCCCACATAAGAGGTTAGTGTGCAAAATTAAAGCACATGGGATTGGGGGTAATATACTGGCATGGATTGAAAATTGGTTAACAGACAGGAAACAGAGAGTAGGAATAAATGGGTATTTTTCGGGGTGGCAGGCAGTGACTAGTGGGGTACCGCAGGGATCAGTGCTTGAGCCCCAGCTATTCACAATATATATCAATGATTTGGATGAGGGAACCAAATGTAATATTTCCAAGTTTGCTGACGACATGAAACTAGGTGGGATTGTGAGTTGTGAGGAGGATGCAAAGAGGTTTCAAGGCGATTTAGACAAGTTGAGTAAATGGGCAAATACATGGCAGATGCAGTATAACGTGGATAAATGTGAAATTATCTACTTCGGTAGGAAAAACAGAAAGGCAGAGTATTATTTAAATGGTGATAGATTGGGAAATGTTGATGTACAGAGGGACTTGGGTGTCCTTGTACACCAGTCACTGAAAGCAAACATGCAGGTGCAGCAAGCAGTTAGGAAGGCAAATGGTATGTTGGCCTTCATTGCAAGAGGATTTGAGTACAGGAGCAAGGATGTCTTACTACAGTTATACAGGGCCTTGGTGAGACCACACCTGGAGTACTGTGTGCAGTTTTGGTCTCCTTACCTAAGAAAGGATATACTTGCCATAGAGGGAGTGCAGCAAAGGTTCACCAGACTGATTCCTGGGATGGCAGGACTGTCGTATGAGGAGAGATTGGGTCAACTAGAAGAATGAGAGGGGATCTCATTGAAACGTATAACATTCTGACATGGCTAGACAGACTGGATGCAGGGAGGATGTTTCCCCTGGCTGGGGGGTCTAGAACGAGGGGTCACAGTCTCAGGATACGGGGTAGGACATTTAGGACTGAGATGAGGAGAAATTTCTTCACTCAGATGGTGGTGAACCTGTGGATTTCTCTACCACAGAAGGCTGTGGAGGCCAAGTCACTGAATATATTTAAGAAGGAGATAGATAGATTTCTAGACACAAAAGGCATCAAGGGGTATGGGGAGAGAGCGGGAATATGGTATTGAGATAGAGGATCAGCCATGATCATACTGAATGGCAGAGCAGGCTCGAAGGGCCGAATGGCCTACTCCTGCTCCTATTTTTTTCTATGTTTCTATCACTGATGGTAATGCTTTGATAATGGGAGCAGTGCTTGTTGCAGTGTGAGATGAAGTGTGGGATGACTCTGCTTTCACAAGGGGGTCGATTATGCAGTGGGAGGCAGGCACCCAAAGCTCCACAGCGCCTAGCTTTGGATGTAGAGGCCTGAGGCTTATACCACATCCACAAAAATGGAATTTGATTTATTCAGTCACAATAAATTAGTGGCCCTGTTTTTATCCCCCACAGCGCATAAACACCCCTGTTTTATAACAGTGAATCATCAAAATCTGTGAGCAATGCCAGGTGAGATTGGCACTTCAAGGGCAGCCTTTTACTGGCTGCTGGCACTGGTATTCCAGACCCTGACCTATGTGATGCTCCCAGCACATCATGAATAACATATGATGCATTTTGGAAGGAAAAATGCAAGGAGGCAATATAAACTAAATGGTACAATTTTAAAGGGAGTGCAGGAACAGAAAGACCTGGGGGTGTACAGACAGAAACCTTTGAAGGTGGCAGGACAAGTTGATAAAGCTCTTAAAAAGCATATAGGATCCTTGGCTTTATAACTAGAGGCATAGAGTACAAAAGCAAGGAAGTTATGCTGCACCTTTTTAATCACTGGTTAAGCCTCAGCTGTGTCCAATTCTGGGCACCACACTTTAGGAAAGATGTCAAGGCTTTAGAGAGGGTGCAGAGGAGATTTACTCGAATGGTACCAGGGAGGAAAGAATTCACTTACGTGGAAACATTAAAGAAACAGTTGTTGTTCTCCTTAGAGCAGAGAAGGGTCAGAGTGGCAGAGGACACAGATTTCAAGTAATTGGCAAAAGAAGCAGAGGGGAGATGAGGAGACTTTTTTTTTTTTACACAGTGAGTTATGATCTGGAATGCACTGCCAGAAAGGATGGTGGAAGCAGATTCAATAGTAATCTTCAAAAGGAAATTGGATATATACTTGAAAAGGTAAAATTGCAGGGCTATTGAGAAAGAGCAGGAGAGTTGGACTAATTCGATAGCTCTTTCAAAGTACCGTCACAGGCACGATGGGCCGAATGGCCTGCTTCTGTGCTGTATGATGCTATATGTGAGGCACCACCTCTTCTACATCTGTCTGTGCCCCCTAACATGCCCCTGTATCCCCATACTGCCTAACATCCACCTCTGTCCCCATAACCTGTCACAACACTTCATCTCTTTATATTCATCTCTCTCCTGAGCATCCCCATTTGCCTCCAGAATTAACCCCCATCCTCACTCCTTAACATAAAGAAATACTTTAAATTGCCAGGAGGATATAATAACATGTTAAAAAAAAGGCCAGCCATCTAATAAAATCAAGATTCAAACTGAAAAACTCGACAGAAGATGCGTCAAGACTCCAGTGCAGTGAACGTGATGTGGCAGGCAAATCAGATATAACATTGACGCACCATACACTGGCATCATTACGCGTGGACATTTTAACATGGGAATCTTCATAGGAAATGTTTACATAGCTGCTTCAATGTGTGCATGACTCATAAATGAATTTAATATATTATAGATATTTTAAAATTATGCAGAGAAAGGTAAAAAAGGTATCATGCCTGTTCACATTTGTGGTTCCAGAGAGGCTAGTTACTCAGCACCAGAGTTAATTTGCTGTGGCAGGGCATCTCATGGCAGTTGCCGTTAGTTAAACCTCCCCTTGCAAGTTTAGATTTTTAATTTTTTGCATAGCAAGTTGCTGAAAGTGCGAGCTGATAATGACGCGTCGAGGGAAACGGGGCATCTGGGACCTGAGTGAACAGAACAACCAACAAGGTATCTCCTTAACCAATCCAACTGAAGGATTGCGAAATTAACAGCGCAAGGTCTGAGAAGGAGAGTGAATTAGAGTGGGTGAATTCAATGTCAAATCAGGTACAGAAAGAGAAATAAAGAAAGATTGGATTAAGAGAGAGAGAAAGAAAAGGATTTTTTTTTTTAATTGCCTTTTTTTAAATCTCCAACAACAATTAATACCTGAAAGAATGAGACTCCACACTTGTAATAGTTAATTTTCAATGCCAGAGAGGCAGTAATTAACACTTATCACATTGTTAAAAGGGTACTTAGACTTGAAATGACAAGTTTTAACTTTCTATGGCGAGTTTAGTTTATATCTATCATGCAAGTACAGGAACTTCACACCATTCAATGCATGTCAATGGTGAGGCGGACAGCAAGATGCCACTTTCGCGAAGCTAATAGCGGAGTGGTGCAACTTTTGGATATGTGTTTAACTGTGCATTTATCCCTCGCCTAAAGTTGCTGTACCATTTGCGTACAAATAATAGTGAGTGCCGTTAGCCTCACCGCTTTTTTGACAGCAAAATCTGGCTAATAATATGTACATTACAACTACGTAGTGTATTTGTCCTTTAGGAGTGTGAAGGCTTTGGTTTTATTAGAGACTGAGGTGAGTGGCCATTTGGAAGGCGGGAGATTGAACCAGACTTGTGCGTCTTCCAATATATTTATGTGGTGTAGAGGATCTTTTGAAGACCTGTCATGTATTTTATTCACTTACATAAGATCAGCTGCAGTTCTTTTTCTGTTTTGCAACATTCTTGCACTGGGGGCCTACTGGAATGTAAAAACAACTGGCATGTTGCCTAAAAATAGGAAGTGTTATTAATTGCTTTTGTTCATAGCAGAAAAAGGAAAATTACAGTTGAATCCATAGAAGTGAAAAAATATGCTTTTTAAACCCAGCCGGACATCACATGGAAATTGTACGTCTAAGCCAAGCAGCGTGAACAAACCACTGATGTAAGAGTGGCAGTATAACTGAACCCTTGGACTTCTGTACATGGTAAGTTGCCAAAATTAGCCCATGGGGAAACAATTCAATATTTGCAGAGGGAATTATTGTAGCTGAGCCAATCTAGGCTGTTCACAAACCCCTCCTAGTGGCTACTTACAGAACAAGACTGGCAGAAGCCTTGCTACTTCTTATTTACCTACTTTTCCAGCTAGGTAACGTACAGTGATTGACCTAAAGAGGGAGATAATTTTTTAAATAGACTTAAGTCGGCACTATTACAAATATTAAGAATGATTGTAACCACTTTGCAAATTTGAAAGACAAAAAGAATCTCTTTCCCCGGCAACTGTCTGAGGTTGAACCAGACTGTTCGAAATCTTGGGGTCATATTTGACCCCGAAATGAGCTTCCGACCACATATCCGCGCCATCACTAAGACCGCCTATTTCCACCTCCGTAACATCGCCCGTCTCCGCCCCTGCCTCAGCTCATCCGCTGCTGAAACCCTCATCCATGCCTTTGTTACCACTACACTTGACTATTACAAGGCACTTCTGGTCGTCCTCCCACATTCCACCCTCCGTAAACTTCAGGTCATCCAAAACTCGGCTGCCCGTGTCCTAACTCACATCAAGTCCCGTTCACCCATCACCTCTGTGCTCGCTGACCTACATTGGCTCCCGGTTAAGCAACGCCTTGATTTTAAAATTCTCATCCTTGTTTTCAAATCCCTCCATGGCCTTGCCCCTCCCTATCTCTAATCTCCTCCAGCCCCACAACCCTCTGATATATCTGCGCTCCTCCAATTCAGTCCTCTTGAGCATCCCCGATTTTAATCACTCAACCATTGGTGGCCGTGCCTTCTTTTGCCAAGGACCTAAGCGCTGGAATTTCCTCCCTAAACCTCTCCGCCTCTTGACTTCACTTTCTCCTTTAAGACGCTCCTTAATACCTACCTCTTCATCTGCCCTAATATCTCCTTATATGGCTCGGTGTCAAATTTTGTTTTATATCACTTCTGTGAAGCGTCTTGGGACGTTTTATGATGTTAAAGTGCGATATAAATACAAGTTGTTGTTGCTTTATTATGATGTATTTGCATTATTTAGTATTTCACTTAATTTTTCAACAGCAATATATCAATAAAAATGTGCTTCAGAAGTCAGAACTGATTGGCCACTGGTAGCATTCTACGAGCTGACATCCCAGTGAATACCGAGTGACAGCTTTTTGCACATTCTTTGCTTACGTTGGACAAGGTGCCCTCTAAGTCCTGACAGTGCCACTGCAGGGAATCTTAACAAGCTTGAGTGATTGAACAGCTCTTGATTTAAGGCTGCTGTTAACAGATAACTTTAATCATGCAGCTTTAGCCTCTGACCTCAGTGAAATAACTATTTTTGAAAGCAGCAGATGTGCATGGCAACCTAAGTTTTTGAGGGCTGAGTGATGTTGGATATTAACCACAATCCGAGCATAAGTGAGCCGAATGTTATAATCATGGTCTGCCCAAATCAGGTTTGGAAAGAATTATCAACCTTTTTTTTGTCCTTTATAGTTTCATTTAGGTTTACAATTTAAATGTAATTTAATATATGGTATATCTCCACATACTGCCCTGGATTGGTGACTGGAATCTTCATGTGCAAGTAATACAACCATTGCACTATTATCCACACTCTTCAGCATAAACTGGGACTTGAGCTGGAAAACATCTTCATCATTTGTTCAACTTATGTTCTAAAATCTGTTAACTCACCCAACACAGATATCTCATCGAATACATGAGCTACAGAAAGGATACAGTGCAGATTCACTAGGATGAAATAACAACAGAAAACGCTGGAAAAACTAACGTTTCAGGTCGATGACCTTTCGTCAGAACCTAGGATGATGTTGGTGATGAGGTGTTATAGTTATAAAGAAAGGCTTGAAAAATCAGAGAAGATTAAAGGGGATTTAATAGAGATTTTCAGAATCAAGAAAACCTTTGTGAGGAGAAATAGTGAAAGATTGTTTCCAATCACTGATATATCAGTAATAAAGGGGCATAGACTAAGAATTCTCACTTGAAGAATGAAGGAGGAAGTTAGAAGACACAGAACCATAGAATCTTACAGTACAGAAGGAGGCCATTTGGCCCGTCATGCCTGTGTTTTTACACTGAGGGTTTTTGGAACATGTAATGCTTCACTACAATTGGACTATGTAGCAGAGACTATATCATCATTTAAAGTGGAATTGGATAAGTATTTGAGCAGGAATAATATCAAAGGATACGGGCAAAGGGCAGTGAAATTGGATTACAGGAGACAGCTCCTTATGAAGAGCTAGCACCAGTACAGGCGCAATTGGGCAATTGGCCTCCTGTGCTGTAAGTTCTATGATTTTATGACACAAAGAAAGGGAAGTATATCATATCTGTGCGAATTGTGGATCTTCACTGCTGCACCAATTATAAAGCAGAGGTTAGTCAACGATAGTTCAGAGCATCTCTTCTCAAATTAGATCCAAAAAATGAAGAGACGCGTTGATTTGGGAAGGTTGGTTTATCCAGTTTGCATTATTGTAGAGTATCATTTTTGCTCAGAGAGTCAAACACTTGCACTGCCTAAACTCTGGCCATAATGACACTCACACTTCAGGATGTTTTGACCACTTTTCCACAGAAAGGATTTAAAAAATTCGTTATTTTAAGTGTTTGGTTTTAAAATCAAAGTGGATTTGTACAAGTCTAAAAGGAAGGCCCGAGGGGCAGACATTCGCAGAATGTTTATTAAAGCAAGACATTGATGCTGTTACCTAGGATGATTGGGAACAATAGGGAGTTGTCATCCCATCCCAGGGACTCCCAACAAACATTTACACCATGAGGGGAATGGAACGTCCCTTCTTTTGAGCCTTGCATGAATCCAGTTTCAAAGGGAAGGGAACCTGGGTTACCGAAGAGTGCAAGTAGATATAAGGTGGGGTGAGTCACATCCCATAAAAGTAGGATGTTTAGTCCACTTACGGGAGTGACTGGTGCTACTCAACTCGAGAAGGTATCTACAGTAGACTTAAATTTGTAACCGGCATTAAGAGACGAATAGCGGGTGATTGGGACAACCTTTCTTTGTCCATTTTATGTATATGTCTATGGAATGGTGGATCCGTTTAAGATCCGTTATGCAACTGAACATCATCTCTGTAATATTTGTAATGTTGGTCATAACCAAAACGTTTTCCTAAACTGTGATGCTCAATTCCCCCCTTAATGAACTGAGGATCAACTGCCCAGTAATTGAGTTAACCAATAGTCTATGGCTCAGTATATTTATCTAATTATTTGGTATAATACTAATTTTAGATTTTTTTACTTTTTATAGTGGTTATTTGGTAGAAATCTGTCAAGTGTGCAAACAGTGGTGAATAGAGATGAGCGGTGGTTCAGCTTGGTTTAGCCCTCAACATCATAGAAACATAGAAACATAGAAAATAGGTACAGGAGTAGACCATTCGGTCCTTCGAGCCTGCACCGCCATTCAATGCGTTCATGGCTGAACATGCTACCTCAGTACCCCATTCCTGCTTTCTCGCCATACCCCTTGATCCCCCTAGTTGTGAGTGTTATATCTAACTCCCTTTTGAATATATTTAGCGAACTGGCCTCAACAACCTTCTGTGGAAGAGAATTCCATAGATTCACCACTCTCTGGGTGAAGAAGTTCCTCCTCAGCTCAGTCTTAAATGGCTTCCCCTTAATCCTTAGACTGTGACCCCTGGTTCTAGTTTTCCCTAACATTGGGAACATTCTGCCCGCATCTAATTTGTCTAAACCAGTCAGGATTTTAAATGTCTCTATAAGATCCCCCCTCATTCTTCTGAACTCCAGAGGATACAAGTTCAGTTGACCCAATCTTTCTTGATATGTCAGTCCGGCCATCCCAGGAATCAATCTAGTGAACCTTCGCTGCACTCCCTCAATAGCAAGAATGTCCTTCCTTAAGTTAGGAGACCAAAACTGCGCACAATACTCCAGGTGTGGCCTCACCAAGGCCCTGTACAACTGCAGCATCACCTCCCTACTCCTGTACTCAAATCCCCTTACTATGAAGGCCATCATTCCGTTTGCTTTCTTGACTGCCTGCTGCACTTGCATTCCCACCTTCAGTGACTGATGTACCATGACGCCCAGGTCTCGTTGCACCTCCCCTTTCCCTAATCTGCCACCATTCAGGTAATAGTCCGCCTCTCTATTTTTACCACCAAAGTGGATAACCTCACATTTATCCACATTGTACTTCATCTGCCATACATTTGCCCATTCACCCAACCTGTCCAAGTCACTCTGTAGCCTCCTAGCATCCTCCTCATTGTTCACACTGCCTCCCAATTTAGTGTCATCCGCAAATTTGGAGATATTACATTTAATCCCTTCGTCCAAATCATTAATATATAATGTAAACAGCTGGGGTCCCAGCACCGAACCCTGCGGTACCCCGCTGGTCACTGCCTGCCATTCTGAAAAGTACCCATTTACTCCTACTCTTTGTTTCCTGTGTGCCAACCAGTTCTCAATCCACGTCAACACATTACCCCCAATCCCATGTGCTTTAACTTTGCTCACCAATCTCTTGTGTGGGACCTTGTCGAAGGCCTTCTGAAAGTCCAAATACACCACATCTACTGGTTCCCCCCTGTCCACCCTATTGGAAACATCCTCAAAAAATTCCAGAAGATTTGTCAAGCATGATTTCCCTTTCACAAATCCATGCTGACTTGGACCTATCATGTCACCACTTTCCAAATGGTCTGTTATGACATCTTTAATAATTGCTTCCATCATTTTACCCACGACCGATGTCAGGCTGACCGGTCTATAATTCCCTGCTTTCTCCCTCCCTCCTTTTTTAAAAAGAGGGGTTACATTGGCCACCCTCCACTCCATCAGAACTGATCCAGAGTCTAAGGAATGTTGGAAAATGATCGTCAATGCATCCACTATTTCCAAGGCCACCTCCTTAAGTACTCTGGGATGCAGACCATCAGGCCCCGGGGATTTTTCAGCCTTCAGTCCCATCAATTTCCCCAACACCTTTTCCCGACTAATAAGGATTTCCCTCAGCTCCTCCCTCTTACCAGATCCTCTGACCCCTTTTATTTCCAGCAGGTTGTGTGTGTCCTCCACAGTAAACACCGAACCAAAGTACTTGTTCAATTGATCTGCCATTTCCTTGTTCCCCATTACGACTTACCCTGTTTCCGACTGCAGGGGACCTACGTTTGTTTTTACTAACCTCTTTCTTTTTACATATTTATAGAAGCTTTTGCAGTCCATTTTAATGTTCTCTGCAAGCTTCCTTTCATATTTTATTTTCCCTGCCCTAATCAAACCCTTCGTCCTCCTCTGCTGAGTTTTGAAGTTCTCCCAGTCCCCGGGTTTGCTGTTACTTCTGGCCAATTTGTATGCAACTTCCTTGGTTTTAATACTATCCCTGATTTCCCTTGTTAGCCATGGTTGAGCCACCTTCCCTTTTTTATTTTTACGCCAGACCGGGATGTACAATTGTTGTAGTTCATCCATGCGATCTCTAAATGTCTGCCATTGCCCTTCCACTGGTAGCCCCTTAAATATCGCTTGCCAATTTAACCTCGCCAATTCACGCCTCATACCCTCAAAGTTGCCCTTATTTAAGTTCTGGACCATGGTCTCTGACTTAACTGTTTCCTTCTCCATCCTAATGTAGAACTCCACCATACTATGGTCACTCTTCCCCAGGGGGCCTCGTACCACAAGATTGCTGATTAGTCCTTCCTCATTACACAACACCCAGTCCAGGATGGCCTCCCCTCGAGTTGGTTCCTCAACATATTGGTTTAGGAAACCATCCCTTAAACACTCCAGGAAATCCTCCTCCACCGTATTGCTTCCAGTTTGAGTAGCCCAATCTATATGCATATTAAAGTCACCCATGATAACTGCCGTGCCTTTTTTGCACGCACCTCTGATTTCCTGTTTCATACCCTCCCCCACCTCACCACTGCTGTTTGGAGGTCTGTACACAACTCCCACTAACGTTTTCTGCCCTTTGGTGTTCTGCAGCTCAACCCATATTGATTCCACATCCTCCAAGCTGATGTCCTTCCTAGCTATTGCATTAATCTCCTCTTTAACCAGCAATGCTACCCCACCCCCTTTTCCTTTTATTCTATCCTTTCTGAATGTTGAATACCCCTGGATGTTCAGTTCCCAGCCTTGATTGTTCTGGAGCCACGTCTCTGTAATCCCAATCACATCGTATCCGTTAACATCTATTTGCACAGTCAATTCATCCACCTTATTACGGATACTCCTTGCATTAAGACACAGAGCCTTTAGGCTTGTTTTATTAACATCCTTTGTCCTTTTAGACTTATGATTTAGTATGGCCCTTTGTGTTTCTTGCCTTTGTTTACTCGGCCTTCCCCTATTGTTTCTCACCCTTCTAACATTTGTTTCTGACTGCATATTACTTCCCCCTGTTTCGCTACATAGGTTCCCATTCCCCTGCCATATTAGTTTAAATCCTCCCGAACTGCTTTAGCAAATATTACCCCGAGGACATCGGTTCCAGTCCTGCCCAAGTACAGACCGTCCCTTTTGTACAGGTCCCACTTCCCCCAGAACTGGTTCCAATGCCTCAGGAATTTGAATCCCTCCCTCCTGCACCACTGCTCAAGCCACGTATTCAATCTCACTATCCTGTTCTCTCTATTCTGATTAGCACGTGGCCCTGGTAGCAATCCAGAGATTACTACCTTAGAGGTCCTACTTTTTAATTTAGCTCCTAGCTCCCTAAATTCTGCTTGTAGGACCTCTTCCCGCTTTTTACCTATATCGTTGGTACCTACATGCACCACGACAGCTGGCTGTTCACCCTCCCTCTTCAGAATGTTCTGCAGCCGCTCCGAGACATCCTTGACCCTTGCACCAGGGAGGCAACATACCATCCTGGAATCTCGGTTGCGGCCACAGAAACTCCTGTCTATTCCCCTTACAATTGAGTCCCCTATCACTATAGCCCTACCACTCTTTTTCCCGCCCTGCTGTGCAGCAGAGCCAGCCATGGTGCCATGAACCTGGCTGCTGGTGCCTTCCCCTGGTAGGCCATCTCCCCCAACAGTATCCAAAGCGGCATACCTGTTTTGGAGGGAGATGACCACAGGGGACTCCTGCACTACCTTCCTGATATTGCCCTGCTTCTTGGTCACCCATTCACTGTCTGTCCTAGCCTTTACCTGCGGTGTGGACAACTCACTAAATGAGCGATTCACCGAGTTCTCGGCATCGTGCATGCTCCAGAGTGAGTCCACCCGCAGCTCCAGCACCGCCATGCGGGCTGTCAGGAGCTGCAGCTGGACACACTTCCCGCACACGTAGTTATCAGGGACACTGGAAGTGTCCCTGGTTTCCCACATGGCACAGGAGGAGCATGAAACGGGTCCGAGACTTCCTGTCATGACTTAACCCTTAGGTTACTTTATTACTAAAATTTAAACTTATTTATCTTAGGTCCAGGAGTTAAGTCCCTGAAAACAAAATATAAAATCGAACCTACCTTTTAAATTCCCTCTACCCCTAAAGGTTGGAGGAGGTGGGAGGGTGGGAGTCACTACTAGTGTAGTGTCTCGGGTTTAGCAACCGCTCCACCTATATACGGGTACCAATGAATTGGCCCCGCCCCCTGCCTTTGAAAAAGCCCGCGAAGCTCTTTCCCCGCTGGGGAAAAAGGCCACGTAGGTGAGTTTAATGACTCACCTCAGGCCTCCGCCGCTCCAACCAGGTCCGCTCCTCCTTCCCCGCTGCCGACCGCTCTGTGGGAGAGAGAAAGAAAGGCTCCTCCTCCCCCGCTGTCGACGCTGGTCTGAGGCCTACCTGAGCCTCGGGCCTCCCTTTATTGACTCGCCGCCGCTCCCGCCGCTCCAACCAGGTCCGCTCCTCCTTCCCCGCTGCCGACCGCTCTCTGCCAGCTTATGTTTCTCCTTGATGTTTTCACATAATAAGGAGAACCGGATTCCACCTGTAACCCAAAGTGATTGCTTGACATTAATATGCGAGCCAAATTCCTGGGGACACAGAAGGAAGGTGAACAGATTTTCATGGCATAGTGGGGAATGAAGTGACCCTCATTCTGAGGTTCAGCCAGCTTCCTAATTGATTTTCCCTACCACCAACCTGCCAAAACCTATCCTTTCCTGAACTACGTCCGCGATTTTACTAACCTCGGCGGGTCCCGACCCCACTGCTGGCTCCATCCCGCTGTGTAAAATGAGTTTCCATTGATGGGGCTTGTTAAGCTTATGAAGGGAGTCACAGCACGCAGGGAGGTCCTCTTCCCTTCCCATGGGCGGAAGAGACCTCCCCAGGAGATCAACACAGCCTGGTTGCACATTGCAGAGGAGGGCACAAGCAGGGATGTCGTCAGGAGGACCTGGGTGCAGTGCCACAAACGTTTCAATGATCTCAGTAGCTCACGAAACGTTAGTACAAAGCCACACTCAACTTCATCTTGCTATGCCTCTCATCACACCCCCATCATTCTGCCTTCCCTACCCTACTCCTGTACATCTTTACTCACACCAACTTACCTTGCACCTCCACCCATCCTTCTCTATCTATATTATCACATCCCCATCTCACTAGCCACCCCTCACACTCACCCTCATCCTAGTGCAATCATACCAACTAACAACACACAAGGGTAGGCACCTGTGTGTTTTAGCCAATGTTCATGTAAAGGTTCTGTTGATGTGGTGTCAAACATTGAAACCTTTATTTTCAACACTTTGCATTCTTGGACAGATTTGTGTGCACCTTTGGAAGTGGCTTAGTGAGTTGCAGTGAATGGTGAGACATAACGGTACCCCCCGCAATGGTGATGAGTGTGAAAGGAATGCTTGGGCATTGTAGGGATGCTTTATGGTGTTGGTGTGGGGTGGTGCCAACCTGGCGCATCATGTGGCAGCCAGGGTGTACAGCATCAAGTGAAGTAAATCTGGCCATCCCTGGTCTCCCAGGCAGCAATGTGGTCGGGTGCTGTTGCCCTCTGTCCTGTGCAGCATCAGGTGATTGCGGAGAAGGTTGGTGGTGTTGTTGTTGGTGCTGCTAGTGTGCCTGGTGATGTTGGTGTTGGGACAGATCGTGGTGGGATTCTGAGGAACAAGGTGAGAGAGTATAAAGGGCACCCATGCTGATGGAATAGATGGCAAGTGAAGTAGAGATGACAGAAGCGATCTGTCAATGATGAGAGAGGTAATGAGGTCAGACTGGATGGAGACTTGCGTAAAAACTTGCAGCATGGTGAACCTGTTGTGGAAATGCAATGAGGAAGGGTTTGTGGCTGAGGGAAGATATCTCTGTAAGGTGGGAGCTTTTATTGTACATTTGAAGCTGTCAACTCATCAGCTGATTCAATGGCCACTGACCTCCTGCCTCAGCTTGACAGACGTGGTGTAACAACAGCGTGGACCCCGTGGGCGAGCTGTCAAATGCAGAAGGTGAGCTGTAATTCATTCTTAAGTGGCTCTAAACAAGCCACTAATTGCCTGAATTGGGTCCCCCGCTGTGAACCCGCTGCTGCATGTCGGTTCTGCTCAGCGCTGACAGACCCGACATCGGGGAAAGGCGCGGGATGGCGGCCTCACAGCGGGGTCCTGACCCGCTGGGGAAAAAAAACACTTTCCCTCCCGACCCGCCACCGATAGCGCCCGCTGAACGCCCCCGCCCCCCCCCCACCCCCACCCCCGCCCCCGCAAAATCTAGCCCCTTGTCTTTTTTCCCATCCTGCTCGATTTTCAGTGAGGGCCTTCATCAGACAACATGACCCAAAAATTTCAATCAAGTTGCCTTTGGAGCTAGTAAAAATTATGTCTTTCAGCAAAGCTGTACGCGGTGTCACATGAATGGGAGATAGATTACTTATTTCTTAACTTCCCCAAACACTCTTGCCAAAAAGGTAAATATTCATGTCACTAAAATGTAATCTTTCTCAATCGAACGGAGATGGATGATTTTTGACAATACAGTGCACAATAGAGATGCATGTTAGTTTAGGGTTTTAGCACATTGATACCTCAACTGATGTTGAATTGTCGATTCTCAAGATATATTCAGATGTACATAGATTAACATATTATTGCAATTAGTTAATGAAACTGTGGTTTATGATCCTCCTGACTTCACAAAAGCAGCTCCGATATAAGTTGGCATTTGATTGAATGAAAATCTCCCACCAATGCATAATCTAGACAATTTTATTACAGAGTAAGAAAGCAATTTATGTTTAAAGTGATGTAGGGAGATCAAGCTGTTTGTGGGAAGTGACTGTGATTAGTGTACATAATATTGAGACTGTATATTACAGTGACAGAAATATGCACACATGAAGTACATACATATATTTACAAAGAAGGTTCCATATAGCTATATATATATATATATATATATATATATATATATATATATATAGCTATATATATATGAGAGAAAATAGAGATGTAGAAAACTGATGTCTACAGTTAGATTGACAACTAATCATATACTGTTTCCAGTATATTGCTTTATGATCACTGCATTTTTTTCTATTTTTGTACCCTTTCCTTCATTTGTGGTTTCTGAATCATTTTTACTTGCACTTTTCATTTTCATTTAATTCTCAGTTTTATAGTTTCAGGTTTTTAAAATTTCAATATCTCTACATTCTTCCACTTTCTGTCTTTTTCCTCTCTTCCTATTATGTATATAATTTCCCTCCAATTCTGTCTCCTTTATTTATTTATTTATTTATTGTTATTATTCCCCCCTCACCAATAAGCAACTCAAACTGGCAGTGACAGCCCCCTGAAACCTTGCCCAAGATGCCTGTGGGAGTCTGGGTGGTGAAATTCCATATACAGGCTTATACTGAGTATTTATGTTTTGTCTAATTTTCTTGCACTAAAACTCAATCACTTCAGCTGAAACTCAGTTTAAAGATGTGTCTACCTATTGAAAACCCATTACTTGCACTGATTTGGAAGTCCAAATGTCCTAACAGGAAGCATTATTTGATCACTGATGGAATGTTTACCACAATGGGTTGTATAGTTGGCTACACAAATCAGCCTTGTCAGTGTTTGTAATGGCAATAGAAAGGACAAGAAGTATAGAATCATAGAATGGTTACAGCGCAAAGGAGGCCATTCGGCCCATCGAGCCTGTGCCGGCTCTCTGCAAGAGCACTTCAGCTAGTCCCACTCCCCCACCCTTTCCCCGTAGCCCAGCAAATTTTTTTCCTTCAGGTACTTATCCAATTCCTTTTTGAAAGCCACAATTGAATCTGCCTCCACCACCCTTTCAGGCAGTGCATTCCAGATCATAACCACTCGCTGTGTAAAAAGTTTTTCCTCATGTCGCCTTTGATTGTTCTGCCAATCACCTTAAATCTGTGTCCTCTGATTCTCGATCTTTCCACCAAAGGGGACAGTTTCTCTCTAGCTACTCTGTCTAGACCCCTCATCATTTTGTACACCTCTATCAAATCTCCTCTCAACAGTCTCTCCTTTAAGGAGAACAACCCCAGCTTCTCCAGTCTATCCACGTAACTGAAGTTCTTCATCCCTGGAACCATTCTTGTAAATCTTTTCTGCACCCTCTCTAAAGCCTTCACATCCTTCCTAAAGTGCGGTGCCCAGAATTGGACACAGTTGAGGCCAAGCCAGTTTTTTAATAAAGGTTCATCATAACTACCTTGCTTTTGTACTCTGTGCCTCTATTTATGAATCCCAGGATCCCGTATGCTTTTTTTAACCACTTTCTCAACCTGCCCTGCCACCTTCAACGATTTGTGCATATATCCCCCAGGTCACTCTGTTCATGCACCTCCTTTAGAATTGTACTCTTCAGTTTATATTGCCTCTCCTCATTCTTCCTACCAAAGTGTATCACTTCAAACTTTCTGCGTTAAATTTCATCTGCCACGTGTCCGCCCATTCCACCAGCCTGTCTATGTCCTCTTGAAGTCTATCATTAACCTCCTCACTGTTCACTATACTTCCAAGTTTTGTGTCATCTGCAAATTTTGAAATTGTGCCCTGTACCCCCACATCCAAGTCATTAATATATATCAAGAAAAGCAGTGGTCCTAGTACTGACCCCTGGGGAACACCACTGTATACCTTCCTCCAGTCCAAAATACAACCGTTCACCACTACTCTGTTTCCTGTCGCTTAGCCAATTTTGTATCCATGCTGCCACTATCCCTTTTATTCCATGGACTTCAACTTTGCTGGCAAGTCTATTATGTGGCACTTTATCAAACACTTTTTGGAAGTCCAGGTACACTTAAAAAAAAAAATCCAAGTCATGATATAAAGGAACTGTCAAGGTTGGAGAGAAAACCTAAGTTCAATTCAAATTTGTTGTCACATCATTATAATGCCAAAGAATCTGGAAACAACAGAAAATGATCTTTGGATGTGGAGAGTAAATGTGTGAGTGCAGTTAGAGAAGAGTCACAAGTGGAGTGTCCCTTTAAGACCTTTTACTTTGTGTAATCTCATGAGAGCCATGTGATTTTTCTCCGACTCTTGTGCTGTATAAGATCCCCGAACATGAACCAGACTGTTTTCTTAAGGGCTTGCAATGGCAGAAGGCGAGAGAGCTGCAGTTCATGGCAGTACCGCAGCATCTGTCTTAAAATCCTTTGGGGCAAGGACACAGCTGTGCAGTCAAGCTGTAATGAGTATTTTATTCGGAGTGTTTTCTAACATGTGTACTTCTGATTTGGGACCTTTGGCTGCATAACCAATACCCAAGATTCCAAACATGGATTGCCACTCAATGTGTCTGCTTCAGTTGACGTGTGAGCCCACAAGCACTTTTAAAGGTGATAAATATGGTTTTGAATGGTTCTAGCCTGAGGAATCTTCATGTTGAAGCACTGGTCGATTCCAAGATACTAGAGTTGCCGTCAGCTCTGGGAATTTCCTGGATGAGGTTGAAACCCTGTTCCTTAGTTATATCCTTTATTTTCAAAGGACTTGCCTTGACTTACACACCTGCCAAGATCTCACCTAACTCTATAGTGTATCAACATAACTAGTATAAACCTCAGTTCCAGCCTTAAAAGAAAGAAAGACTTGCATTTATATAGCATCTTTCATGACCACTGGACGTCCCAAAGCCAATGAAGTACTTTTTGAAGTGTAGTCACTGTTGTTTTGTCAGAAACACGGCAGCCAATTTGCTCACAGCAAGGTCCACAGACAGCAATATGTTAATGACCAGATAATCTGTTTTAGTGATGTTGATTGAGGGATAAATATTGGCTAGGACACCGGGGATAACTTCCCTGCTCTTCTTCAAAATAGTGCCATACGATCTTTTACGTCCACCTGAGAGAGCAGACGGAGCCGCAGTTTAAATTCGCATCTGAAAGATGGCACCACTGACAGTGTAGCACTCCCTTATTACTGCACTACCTAGATTTTTTGTGCTTGAGTCCCTGAAGTGGGATGTGAGCCTAGAAACCACAGAACCTTCATTGACTCAGAGGCAAGAGTGCTACCAACTGAGCCAAAGGCTCAATCAAGTGTGCTTTAGCCACTGTCCTAATGAAGTCTTGTGCTTGGATTGTGCGGATTTGTGACCAGGATGTTGCATGTCCAGGGGATTGTACAAACAATGGACTCGGGAAAATGTATCCATTAGCAAAGTGCCACAGGATGGCCCAGTCTATAGCTGGAACAGTCCAGGTTAAGTAGTAGCCCACTGTCTTGAAGTAAGAGTGCAGACTCACAGAATCCTCTCATCCTTTGAATTTCAGAGAAGCATTGCTAATCTTAAAAAGTTTCATGATTTTTATACAACATTTACACATAGCTCATTGCATTCTTTCTTTTTTAACAATTGATTTTCATCTGTAATTACCCATCTTGTGTCTGCGCTAGAAATTAAAATTGGGCGGGTTCTAAATCGAACGGGTGGAGAAAATTCCGCCCCACCCCAGACCTTTATATTTCTGCCTCACTCTTTATGTAAGTGCCCCTCCCCTTTATCTCAGAACCATGGAACATTACAGCACACACGCAGAACATACGGCCCATCAATGCTGCGTTGGTATTTTTCTCCACATGAGCCAGCTAGTCTAATCCCACTCTCCTACAACATCCTGCAACCATCTAATTCCATTGTTTGTGGCAGAGAATTTCACATTCTAATAAAAGAATGTCTTTTCTCCTCTTTCCTTTTGTGATGATCCTAAATGTGCATTTTCTTGTTACCATCTCACTGACCAGTGAAAACAATCTATCACTATTTACTTTATAACTATCATAATCTTGAAGTCCTACCAGGCCACCATTTAACTTTCCCAGCTCCAGTGGAAAAAAAACCCTAACTTCTCAAGTCTCTCTTCATAGCTGCAACCCCTCATGCCCTGTTGCATTCCAGTGAACGTACACTGCACCTTTCCATTGTGTTTATGTACTTCTTATAATGGGGTTCCCAAAACTGTACACAATACTCCAACTGCGTCCTAACTAAGGTCTTGCATGAGTTCAACATTACCTCCTTACCTTTTTCAAAATAGATGAAACATGACGAGCAGATCCAAGAGATTACTGTAAATTGAACTATTTTATTTGTGGGAGATTCCATAATGAATTTACTTTTAGGAAATTTTGTAGGAAGAAGGAACTAAATGCTACTGTTGTATATTTTACAAGAGCCAAGATAGCTGAACGAGGTGGCAGGGTTGAGGGAGTGCTAAAGGGAGCAAATGGCTGTTCAGCACAGACATGATGGGCCGAATGGCCACCTTCTGCGCCATAAATTTCTATGATTCTAAATACAATAATGATGAGAAGATTCAAAATCATGAAGCACAGATACAAAAAGATGAGACATCATTTAAAGAGTATGGCCTTCAGCTTGACATTTCAGGATTGCTACTGACTATGAAAGGAGCTGCTGACTAGAGCAGCGCTGGGCAAGGGATAAGAGGCTGGAATATGTTGAGAACTGGACCCAGTTTGTCAGACGGCAGGGGTTATTCATCAAGGATAGAGTTCACCTTGTGCAAAGGTACTCATTTATTTTGCTGCCAATTTGGAGGAAGCATTCAGGGTTTCTTTAAACTGATAAGGTCAGAGAATAAAATATACATCCTACAAAATAAAGGTAGGAGTTCAATCACAGACAGTGCCTGTAGAGACTGGAAATTTTAACTCACCTCTACAGTTGGGCACGCTGTCGAGGTCGGGACATAGGATTACATAGGGTATAAGGCACAGAAACAGGCCATTCGTCCCAGCCAGTCCATGCCGGCATTTATGCTCCACTCGAGCCTCCTCCTGTCTTTCCTCATCTAACCCTATCAGCATAACCCTCTATTCCCTTCTCCCTCATATACTTGTCTAGCCTCCCCTTAAATGCATCTATACTATTGGCCTCAACTACTCCCTGTGGTAGTGAGTTCCACATTCTCACCACCCTCTGGGTAAAGAAGTTTCTTCTGAATTCCCTATTGGATTTCTTGGTGACTATCTTATATTGATGGCCTCGAGTTATGCCCTTCCCCACAAGTGGAAACATTATATCTTTCATAATTTTAAAGACCTCTATTAGGTCACCCCTCAGCCTTCTTTTTTCAGTTTGCTGTTCACCTCCTGATGCTAATATATTAAATTTAATGTTTAGTAATGAGCTGCTGATGATACAGGTGGAGGAGCACCTTTCAGATTTGGATAATTCTGAGTTAAAATATAGTGCAGTAGTAAGTTTCAGAATAACTGTATGATGGTGCTGCATTATAATAAGGCTCAGTTTACAGGAGTGAAAAGAGAGTTAAGAGCAAGACCGAGCTGGCTGCAGATGATTGAAACGCACATCATTCAAAGAAAAGATGCCTTATATAATCCCTATGAAAAATATAAAAGTGTGACGAATGAGCAAAAGCCACAATGGCTACATGGAGAGTTAACTTGGTAACCGGCACTCAAGAAGAGGAGTTATAAATGGAGTAATTGCCCTTCAGATAGAGAAAGGCACATAAAAGCAGTTACCATTGAGTAAAAAATATTCAGAAGGCTAAAATGAATCGAGAGAGGAGGATAGCAGAAAATAGGATAAGGGGAAAGTATTGTTTCCATATGTTAGGAGTCAAAGGTCAAAGGTCAGTTACAGTGAAAATTGCATCACTGCAGGATGATTTGGGGATAATTATTAATAATGATAAAGGCATTGCAGGAGAGTTAAACAAAAACTTTGCATCTGTTTTTTAAACTGAAACGTTGGGCTTGCCCTTTGCCAAGCTCGGACTAAAACCCAGATACGTTGTTCATAGGTCACAAGGAGAAAGGTAGAAAAAGCATCAGGGCCAGCATTAATTGATCCGAGGGTGCAGAAAGAAATGGCAGAGGTCTTGTATGACAGCCTGGTAGATATTTTAAAAGCTTACTCAGATCTGGGAGTGTGCCAGAGGATTGGAGAACAAGCAAGTGTGGTCTCCTCATTCAAAAAGGGATGAAAGTCAAATCTGGGACACTTAGACCAGTGTGTCTAACCTCTGTGATGGGAAAGATAATGGACAATATTATAAGGGATACTATAAATGAGTATTAAGAACATACAAGGATTATAGGGGACATCCAAACTCACTTCAGAAAACAGACACTATTGTTGACGAATCTGATTCAGATTTTCGAACAGGTGACTAGAATGGTGGATCTCGCCGATTCTGGAGATGTGCTTGGATTTCCATAAGGCTTTTGATAAGGTGCTGCATGAGGAATTGTGAGTGAAAATTAGATTGCATAGTGTACGCCAATGGATTTTGCCCGGCTCGCCAAGGCCTCGCTTCGAGCTGCAAACATTCACCGCACCTGACCCCGCCCCACGTGACGTCAGGAGGTGGGTCATTGTCTCTGAGGCAGCAGGTGAGTCAACATAACAAGGGGCCTTAGAGACTGATACGGAGACTGAGGTAGACAGAAGGTGGCCGGGATCATCAATCCCACTGTACTCTAATTTTAGTCAAAACATGTAAGCTGTTTCTCAGTGGGGTGCCTTAATGCTTTACTTTTGCCTGACTGTAAATGAAAGAGTCACTACAAAAGTGGTGATGTAACTCCAAAGTCGGGTCCCCTCTGATTCTGGAGTGTATGGATTGAAAGTCCAGTGTGGTGTCCAGCCGAGTTTAAAAAGTGCTGAGGGATTCTGTTTACCTGGGCATATTATAAACTGCCCACTCTCAAAACATTTCAACTTTAATTTCTGGCAGCAGAGCCATGTAGATACGTGTAACCATGGCCGCACCAATATTGATTTGTAGCCATGCATAGTCCACAGTAGAACTCCGATGCTCCCAGTGCAACTCTCAATCCCAGACCATTAATGTAGTAAAGCTGCAGTCTGTGTATCACTCTATGAAAGCGAACAGAATTTCAGGCAGATTAACTTTGCCAAAGACTTTCTGGGAGTTTGGGACTTTTTACTTAATTGGGGACACATCAGCTATAGTTTCAGTATCGTTTGTTTCAGTGACCAACCAACATGAGTGCCATTTTAACTGGTCGGTGTGATATTAATCACCGTCACTGCATTGGGCAATTTTAGAGAAAGCACACGTTTGTACCCATATTACAGAAAGTCTTCAGGCTGCTGTGGGATACATTGGGCCACGGCCCCCGGAGGAGGGCCTTTTACCGACGGCAGTGCGGCCCCTAAACTGGTGGAGAGTGGTAAGTGCCACAGCGGGGAAGGTGCAGGCCCATTTCCCAACCCCCAGCCCAGTCCCAACCCCCAGTGATGGGGTGACTGATGGTTGATATCTGTTAACCAGTTATTAACTACCACCTAACTAATTAATGCAAAACTGATTTAAGTTTACTATTTAGCATTTTAATGATCTCAAATGCATTTATTTAACACTAATTATTTATACTAACTGATAATTAGTAAATTAGTTAACAGATTCATTCACTAACTTAACACCCTCTGCTCATTAGGCAATCGGTGAGCAATTTAATTGTGCTCATTACTGTGCTAATTATACAGCTATTAATTTAAAAGCCGCTGAGTGGCCTGCGCGGGACCTCCAGACCACTGTGCGACCGCACGTCCGCGCAGCTTGACAGGAACATTGGTGTGCGGCCCTCAACAGCTCACCAAAACTTGTTAAGTGGTCCTCCAGCCCAAATAATTGCCCACCTCTGGTGTAGAGGAGTGAAATCAGAAGGTGGATAACAAATTGGTTAAGGGACTGTCAGCAAAGAGTGGTTTTAAATATGACAGCTTCCCAGTGGTGTCTGCTCGGAGTGAGATGTCCCAGGGTTGCTCGGTCCCCTTCTGTTCATTAGATTCATTAATGATCTGGAGGAGGACATTGGCAGCACAGTAATTAAATCTATGGGGGGACACCAAATTGTGTGTCAGAATTAAGACCTTGAAAGAGGATAATAGATTGCAAATGGATTTGGATTGATTGATCTACAATGTAAGTGTTCAGTTATGCACTTAGCACATGGGTGTTGGTTCAAGGAGAGGAAGAAAAAATTGGGAGTGATCACGGATCATTCCCTCCAATTACAAGTGCGGTGTCAGGAGACCGCAGCCAAGGCAAGCAGGGTTTTGGGCTGTGTTGCCCAGACCATCCTTTGTAAAACTAGGATCACAATTACAGGGGTTATTTAAGAATTTCGTAAGACTTCATGTGGAGTGTTGTGTCCAGTTTTGGTCCACCCACCTCAGAAAGGACATTCTCATTCTGGAGAAGGTGCAGAGAAGAGCAATAAGCATTTATCTTCCTCCTGCTTCCCAAAAATCCACTACATACCTGTTTTATTTACCTTGCCTGAGTGGCTTCCGGTGATCCCTTTAAGGGATGCTGGTTTGGCCTAGCTCCGTTCTCTGCAAGTGGGCGGGGATTTATCAGCGTGGGCTCGACGCGTTTGGACATTAATAAGATGCTGTCAGGATCTTTTTGTACATCATAAAACTCCTTTAATTAAATACATTAATGAGGCTCCCGCTGGTTTCCTGGCGGAGACCTGGTCACCTAGTTCAAGGCTCCCTCCAAAATGGAAGTGGGCATGAAGATGGTACAAAGATTTTCTTTTGCTATTTTTGTCTCTCTACAGCCCCATGCCCACTGGAACACAGGGCTGTAGTGAGCTTAGAAAGGCTACTCTCTATGATTGCATTAGGCTGAGGGTGAACATCAGTGGTGGTTAGTTAGATGGGGATGTGAGTAGGTGCATAGACAGTGAGGGATGGGTATACTTGCAAGGTAGGTTGGTGTGAGGGGTGACATGCAGGAGTAGGCTTGGAAAGGCAGAGTGATGGGGTTGGGGTGACACATTAGGATGTAGTTGAATGTGGCATTGCACTCACCTTTCCTGATCTCATGAGATCATTAAATCTATTCTGACACTGTGTCCAGGAACGGCTCACTACTCCTCTTTGTACTGACTTTTTGAGCGATCTCCAGCCATGCCCTCTTGGTTTCACTGGCTGGTCTCTTCCTGCCATAACCAGGGAATAGGACCTCCCTACGTGGTCTGACTCCCTGGAGCAGGACTTCCGGGCAGGAATCCAAAAACCTGGGCGCAGCATTCTGGCTCTGAGACTGCATCCTTCCTTCCACCCTCACAGTCAAAGTCTTCGTGTGTAAACGCACGAAGTGTGGTAAATAAGGTTGGTGAGCTGCAGGCGCAAATAGCCACATGGGAATATTATGTTGTGGCGATAACGAAGACCTGGCTCAAAAAAGGGCAGGATTGGGTACTAAATATTCCTGGATAGGTGGTGTTCTGGAAAGAAAGGGTAGAAAAGAAAGGAGGTGGGGTGGCAGTATTGATTAAGGAGAATATTACAGTGCTGGAGAGAGAGGATGTCCTGGAGGGGTCAAGGACAGAATCTATTTAGTTAGAGTTAAGAAACAATAAAGGTGCCATTACACTACCAGGTGTATTCTATAGGCCACCAACTAGTGGGAAGGATATAGAGGAGCAAATTTGCAGGGAAATTACAGAGAGGTGCAAGAACTATAGAGTAGTGATAATGGGGTACGTCAACTATCCTACTATAGACTGGGACAGTAATAGTGTAAAGGGCAGAGAGGAGGAAGAATTTCTGAAGTGTGGTTAGGAGAACTTTCTTAATCAGTACGTTTCTGGCCCAACGAGGAAGGAGGCATTGCTGGATCTGGTTCTGGGGAATGAAGCGGGTCAAGTGGAGCAAGTGTCAGTAGGGGAACATTTAGGGAACAGTGATCACAGTATCATAAGGTTTAGATACGGTGGCATAGTGGTTAGCACTGGTGTCTCACAGCGCCAGGGACCTGGGTTCGAATCTGACCTCGGGTGACTGTCTGTGTGGAGTTTGCACATTCTCCCTGTGTCTGCGTGGGTTTCCTCCGGGTGCTCCGGTTTCCTCCCACAGTCCAAAAATGTGCGGGTTAGGTTGATTTGGCTATGATAAATTGACCCTTAGTGTTAGGGGGGGATTAAATATGTGGGGATAGGATGGGATATGTTAGGGTGAATTAAATACGTGGGGTTACGGGGGTAGGGTGGGATATGTGTACTGTGGGGATTAAAGCAGGGACAGGGTACTGGATTTGGATGATCAGCCATGATCGTATTGAATGGTGGAGCAGGCTCGACGGGCCGAATGGCCTACTCCTGCTCCTAGATTCTATGTTTCTATGTTTCTATGTTTCTAGATTAGCTATGGAAAAGGACAGGGAGCAATCTAGAGTAAAAATACTTAATTGGAGGAAGGCCAATTTCAGTGGGTTGCGAATGGATCTGGCCCGGGTAAATTGGAATCAAAGATTGGCAGGCAAAACTGTAATCGAACAATGGGCTGCCTTTAAAGAGGAGCTGGTTCGGGTACAGTCGAGGTACATTCCCACGAGGGGGAAAGGTAGGGCAACCAAAGCCAGAGTTCCCTCGATGACGAAAGAGATAGAGAGTAAGATGAAACAGATAAAGGGGGCGTATGACAGATGTCAGGTTGAGAATACAAGTGAGAACCAGGCTGAATATAAAAAGTTAAGGGGGGAAGTGAAAAAGGAAATAAGAGGGGCAAAGAGAGAGTATGAGAATAGATTGGCAGCTAACATAAAAAGGAATCCAAAAGTCTTCTAGAGGCATATAAATAATAAACGGGTAGTAAGAGGAGGGGTGGGGCCGATTACGGACCAAAAAGGAGACCTACACATGGAGGCAGAGGGCATGGCTGAGGTGCTAAATAAGTACTTTGCATCTGTCTTTCCCAAGGAAGAAGATGCTACCAAAGTCATAGTGAAAGATGAGGTAGTTGAGATACTGCATGGAATAAAAATTGATAAAGAGGAAGTACTAGAAAGGCTGGCTGTACTTTGAGTAGATAAGTCACCAGGACCGGATGGGATGCATCCTAGGATGCTAAGGGAAGTAAAGGTGGAAATTGTGGAGGTACTGGCCATAATCTTTCAATCCTCCTTAGATACGGGGATGGTGCCAGAGGACTGGAGAATTACAAATGTTACACCCTTGTTCAAAAAAAAGTGTAAGGATAAACCCAGCAACTACAGGCCAGCCAGTTTAACCTCGGTAGTGGGGAAGCTTTTAGAAACGATAATCTGGGACAAAATTAACTGTCACTTGGACAAGTGTGGATTAATTAAGGAAAGCCAGCACGGATTTGTTAAAGGCAAATCATGTTTAACTAACTTGATTGAGTTTTTTGATGAGGTAACAGAGAGGGTTGATGAGGGCAATGCAGTTGATGTGGTGTACATGGACTTCCAAAAGGCGTTTCATAAAGTGCCACATAATAGGCTTGCCAGCAGAGTTGAAGCCCATGGAATAAAAAGGACAATGGCAGCATGGATACGAAATTGGCTAAATGACAGGAAACGGAGAGTAGTGTTGAACGGTTGTTTTTCGGACAGGAAGAAGGTGTTCCCCAGGGGTCGGTACTAGGATCACTGCTTTTCTTGATATGCGCTGATGAAAAGTTCGTGATGGTAACCCTCTATGTGGACTTGGGTGTACAAGGCACAATTTCAAAATTTGCAGATGACACAAAACTTGGAAGTATATTGAACAGTGATAGTGATAGACTTCAGGAAGACATAGACAGGCTGGTGGAATGGGCGGACACATGGCAGATGAAATTTAACGCAGAAAAGTGTGAAGTGATACATTTTGGTAGGAAGCTCGAGGAGAGGCAATATAAACTAAAGGGTACAATTCTAAAGGGGATGCATGAACAGAGAGACCTGGGGGTATATGTGCACAGATCATTGAAGGTGGCAGGGCAGGTTGAGAAAGCGGTTAGAAAAGCATACGGGATCCTGGGATTCATAAATAGAGGCATAGAGTACAAAAGCAAGGAAGTTATAATGAACCTTTATAAAACAGTGGTTCGGCCTCAACTGGAGTATTGTGTCCAATTCTGAGCATTGCGCTTTAGGAAGGATGTGAAGGCCTAAGCGAGGGTGCAGAAAAGATTTATAAGAATGGTTCCAGGGATGAGGGACTGCAGTTATGTGGATAGACTGGAGAAGCTGGGGTTTTTCTCCTTAGAGCAGAGAAGCTTGAGAGAAGATTTGACAGAGGTGTTCAAAATCACGAGGGGTCTAGACAGAGTAGATAGAGAGAAACTGTTCCCATTGGCGGAAGGGTCGAGAACCATAGGACACAGATTTAAGGTGATTAGCAGAAGAACCAAACGCGACATGAGGGAAAACATTTTTACGCAGCGAGTGGTTAGGATCTGGAATGCACTGCCAGAAAGGGTGGTGGAGGCAGATTCAATCATGGCTTTCAAAAGGGAATTGGATAAGTACCTGAAGGAAAAAAATTTGGAGGGCTATGGGGAAAGGGCAGGGGAGTGGGACTAGCTGGAGTGCTTTTGCAGAGAGCCGGCGCAGGCTTGATGGGCCGAATGGCCTCCTTCTGTGCTGTAACCATTCTATGATTCTATTCTATGATAAGCATAGGCACTTATCCCAACCACCTCTGAGCCTCCTACAACAACCTTCAACTGTGATGTCTGCGAGGCTTCTTTAAATATCTGAGCTGAAGGCGAGTCATTGGTGACATCATCAGACCTGCTCCAGTTGATTGGCCGGGAAACCCGCATGACTCATTCAATTGATCTAATTCAGTTGAACGCACAGTGGAGACTGCGGTGATGAAAAGTTCGTGATGGCGACCCTCTATGTGGCCCCCCCGCACCCGAACCCGAACCCGAACCCACTCACAGGTAAAAATTCCGGCCACTGTACCAGAGTGAGAGAATGCAGCTTCTGTTCCAGAACTTTCCATATGGATCTCAACTGTGGTGCTAGGGGAGATGCAGAACTGAATCTAAATGGTACTATATAGAGGAGGAAGAAAATGAATATGTGGAAGATTAGTTATGCTTCTGCATCTTCCAGTTACAACAACATAATTGAAACATTACAAACTTATTTAATTACAGAACTACTCACAATGTAGGGGGATAATGGAGTACATGTTAACTATAGAAAGCTAAGGACGATTTTAAAATGCATTAACCAAAGAATCCTGTCACTGAAGAGGAAGAATCTATTTTTAAGGAATTAAAGCTACCAAAGTTATTAGAACCTGGCCGTAATATTCATCACCACAACTGCAATTACCCTGATATGGGAATATATTTTGAAGATAGCATACGCATAATTATAAACCTTTCAGTGAAACAAAATCAGAGAACTTGAAGCATCGCAGGTTCATATAAAAATTCTCAATGAGGATTTTATTACCTCTGAAACCCAAGCAGCTGTGTTCCATTAAATCTTTAATTAATCTGCAGCTTCTGTTTAGTTTTTCTGCTAACCTGTCACCTTTGTCGCCGACTGTTTCTGTGCTAGCAGCTGGCTCTTCCATCAGGGGCAGGTCCGACTTAAGCAGGCTCGAAAATTGTTGGGCTGACTTTCACCTCCCTTAGGTCCCGTAAAGGGCTGCACATTGGGCAAAACAAAGCAGAAAAGTGGGCGATCCATCAGCACTGGTCTCTGCCCATTTTGCAGGACGGACATTTACCTAGAACTGGTAGCTCCCGCCAGAGACGGGCTAGAATTTCATTATAGTATTTTAATGGGGCGAAAGTGATATCATTTTGATGAGGGCACTTTTTTTTTCAGGCCTTTATACCAGGTACTAGATTTCTTCTTGTTTCTACCCTCTATTACCCTCCCAACTGAATATGCAGGCACGGGTGGATGTAACTGGTTTTGTCCGGGAGCAATGTGTATTGAGTCTACGTTGGTGTTGTGTGCTTCAAGGTGACCTGGGCAGGCCCAGCACTGACTGTCACTATAAAGATCACTTCAGTCCTGAAATGATTTGCCCTCAGGCTTATGCCAGGCTGCTGCAGGGTACGTGCTCTTACTTCCTCAGAGGCAATGGGCTCAGAAGTAGCCAGTTGAAGCATTGTAGCAGAAGCCTCCTGGATCTGACAGGACCCTTGTCCCAGGGCAGCTGTGGACCCTGAAGAACCAGCTGCTAGCTGCATCTCCGGTGCTGAGAGATGAATTAGATCCTCGCGTATGAGCGTTCCTGCTCCTCCTGACCCCACAAAAGGAAAGTTTCTGACTTATCTTTTGGGCCTCCATCCTTCCCGACAGACCTGACCTAGTTTCACCTGGCGGCGGTTTCCCCGCTTAGGCCGGGGTTTAAACGCACTCCGAGTCCTATTGGTGTAATAGGACCCCGATTTCATAAATTCACGAGGCCCCCGCCTGTTTCAGTCGGTCACTTCAGCTGCCTGCGGCACCCAGCAGGTTAAGATTGCAGGCGGCAGGAAAGGGGTGAGTCCCGAGCGGGTAACTAACCTGTCCACCCGCCCAGTTTCCACCAGGCGAGTAGGGTACAAATTGATCCCTGGGACTTTACCCTCATTTCTGGTTGATGTGCATTTTCAGGGGTGCCTTGTCATGGGTGGGGGGGCTCCTGCCTGAAATGTTAATGACACAGCAATGACGTCAAGACCCCTCCTACATCATTGTCTTGGATTGGTGCCTGGCACCCATCACCCAGAGAAACTAGGTGTTGGAAGTTGCCAGGCCCTTGAGATCTGAGGATCTGAGAGCAACCTCTGCCGGAACCTACGGCAAGATAAGTGCGAGTTACGCAGGGCAGCAAAGAAGATTAGTGGGGGTGATGGTAGCAGCCAAAGCTGCTGCAAGCCTAAAACTTCCCTTCACAGGCCGTAATCCTGCCCAGCGCACAACCAGACCATGCAAATGAATGGACCCTAGACATTCAGCCACATACAGGAACACTCAAATCAGACCATCTCCAAACATGCACCACCCGACTTGTGGCTGGGGTAAGGAGAGTGGAAAGTCGGCCCCACTATTACCTGTGTGGGATCTCTATTGAACTCTAAACTCGCTTCCTACTCAAAATAATGATTTAAAAAATTAGAATCTAAGAAGTCTATGAAGATAGAAACACCACTTGTGTTTTACAAACTGATACTATTTTTTAAGTGGAATGGATTTTACTTGGTCCAATTGTTTCACTTGCTGTTTTACATTTTTAAAAGCCAATCTTTTGTCCATTTGCAGTTTATTAGCAGTGAGTTAATGTTATAAATGTAGATTCATTAAATGAATTCTGCACAGCCTGCACCAGTAAGAACACATTTCCTCTTGTTGAACCTCATTACCTTTACGTGTCTAGACTCAAACTTGCACCTTAGTGTTTCAACACAGTATAATCACACATAATAGCTAGATGCTCAGTCCTAGGTGATTACAAGCATTGTGCTCTAATGAGACCAAAAGTGTTGCTTTATAGATTTCTTTAAGAAACTTATTTTTGAATGTTAAATGTTAACACCAATGAAGTCAAGGCATAACATTATTTTTTTTCATACCTTAAAAACTGAGGCTGTGCACACCCGTGGGGAAGGGGTAAGTCATGCCAGATGTTGCAGTAGAAGGCTCTGTCCCTTAGGCTCTCTGCACATGGAAAATGTGTGCAAGGAGTCAGGCCTGCAAGTTGACTGACTGCCAATTGTAAAATTAAGCAAGCTAGCAGTATTTAAAGGAAGGATGTGCCAGTTAAAGGAGAGTCCCTTTTTTTGCTCTGGGAAGCTTTGTTTCATTTACCCTACAGTGCTGCTAATTGGACAGCTCCTGTACCAGTTTCCTGTGGAAGTTACCATTTACCGATCATCATTGTTTCATTTATAGTGGCAACGGGTAGATGGATGTGCCCTGAAATCTAACCTTCTTGGAAGCCGTCTGAGCTGCGAGTTCCAATTTGCTACTGGCATAAATGAAACCTGCCCCAAAGGTAATGCTGGTACCACTCCAGACACGTGCACACATTGCCAGGATAAACTGGAAACAAACTAGTAATTCTCACTCGCTATTTATTTTCTAACCCCCTCATTCACTGAGCCCCTAAAAAAACTCTCAATTGTGCAACTCCAAATGCCGTTATGAACCACAGAAAAATAACATAAAATTGAACACATTGGCCCTTATTTTTTTCCATAAACAGGGAGAATAATGGGCAGAAGACAGTCAAAGGCTGTAGTCAGAGAATAAATGGTGGGCAACCTCAGAAGAAAAGATAGTTTAAAGTGGAGGCACAAAACAGAGTCTGTGAGTAAATGGCAGAGTGTGCAGCCTCCTTTCCCCTCTTTCAGGGATGAGAAAATGGACATTCTGCTACAGGAGATGATTCTGAGAAGGCTTGCTCTGACTGGCACTCCATAGCACCCTCACAGAGGGTAATAGTGCACCATGCCTCGAAGGAGGGGGTGGGTAGACTGAATGCCATCTCCAGTTCCAAGAGTACCCAGGAATAGGTGTGGAAAAAGACAGCACACGTTGAGGGATGTGCAAGGTAAGCCTAACTAACAGTACCACTTACCGGGCAGGCAGCACATGATGCAAAGTGTAGGTTATCAACCTGTTTCTTGTTTATTACTTGTTCAAGCCAATTCTTCATACAACTTTACAGCTCTCTCACACATGCTCATACTTCAGCAGGACACGCTATCATGATGCAAAATACTGTAAAAGCCATCTTCCAAAGCTTCAAGTTGGGCACATGGCAGCAATCAGTGACCCCCTGCACTTTGGTGTGTGATATTGGGCATGAGTGTCATGGTGTTCAGTGGAAAAGGAGATACAAGTGCTAGTCATGATGACCAAGGCATCACTCAATTTCTGATGCATATGTGACCAGGACAATACCTGATATTGCTGGGCTAGCACGGTCTGAGCCATAGACATTGCAAGTGACGTCAGTGGCATTCTTGCCAACTGCTGGTTGTGCCATCCTTACATTGTACGTTTGCTGCAGATGGCAAAGTTCTGTCCTGCTGACTTCGAGCAAACTGAACCAGTTGCCCTGCATAATTGCCAAAGTCGGTGTGGCAAGCCCTGCAGAATTGTCTGGAGTCTGCTGATCTCCCTGGCATGCCTTCTATCAGCTTGCAGCACCTCTACTGTGGATTGGAAGTGCTTTAAAACTTAAGGAGTTAGCAAAAATGGCCACCAATTTCGTTCCTCCAAAACAAATTTTCATTAGAATTTCAGAAATATGGAAAAATTGTTTAGCCAAGACCATCTCACTTAGTAGTGTAAACATTACGAAAAAACCCTTCCAAAGAGCTCATACACCCATAGATCTTCCCTTGTGCACATTCAAAATGGTGTGCACAAAGAAAAGATCAGGCCCACTACAAGTCCGGGGGAGTTGTGAGTGGTCTTCATTTAAATGTTTAGGGGTCAAATCTGTGGTATTAGTGAGGTTTATGCATGGAATAGGCTCAGAGACTTCAGGCCAGCGATAATGGCCCAGAAATTGATCCCGGGACGCGAGAGTACGCACTGCGTACTCTCGCGTATTCCCACTCCAATTGCCGGTTTTCTGCATGCCCTGCGCATGCGCTGAAAACCGACAATTGCTCTTTTGAAAAGGGGGCGGTTCCTCGGTGCATCGCGTGCACGCTACAGGCTGCGCGCACGCTGTGCACTTTATGCTTTGGACGCGCAGGTAAGTACGGAAGATTTTAGAAATGGAAAAAGGAGGAGTAAGACCCACTTTTAAGAAGGTAAGTAGTGAATTAAGTTTTTTTGAATTTTTTTTAACAGGTATATCTTTTTTAGAGACTTTAAAGACAGGTAAGTTTATTTTTATAACTTTTTAAAAGATTTTAAATTTTTTCAAAAATTTAATTTTTTATTTAAAATGGTTAATTTAATTAACTATACTTATTTTATTAATGTGATGGTTTTTTTAAAAAATTTAATTGAGGTTTAGCTGTTATTTTGGGGGGGTGTAAGATTCATAGATTTCACAGCACGTATGTGAAACTTATGAATGGAAGATGGTGTGCTGCCATTGGCTCTAACTGAGTCACGTGATCCCACAGCTCGCACGAATTCACTACGCCGGTGGGATACGCAAGCACTGCCCAGCTGATGTCTGGAACATCAAGTTCGTGCGAGCTGGATCTGAAAAAGCACAAGCGGAGTGAGAGATCGCGGGGAAGCCTTACCCCCGCGGGAACAGAGCGAGATCAATTTCTGGGCCAATGAAAGAGTAAGAAGCTGCACCCCTAAGAGAAATTGGTACTGGGCCTCCAATCCCAATTCCGCACTCTGTCTGCTCCAGTTGTGTTCCTGCTCATCTGGTGCCCAGGACTGGGGAATTGGCCCTATATTTAATTATTGTTTAATTCAATCAATTTTTACAATCATTTGTAATAAACAGTTCCATCAACATTTTGTGGAGAATTCCTCAACATTTAATTGGTGCGTTTGATGCCAACCTCACGTATAAAAACTCAAGCCATACAATTTGGTTAGTAAATTAAATTATTACTTAATATTGATCGAAGGGCTTCTTGCCACTCCTTTAAAATGTCCTCTTTGTGCAGTTTTCTTCACGTGAGAAGGTAGCACACACACTGTAGCTCGCTTATGTGACGGTTGCTCTTACGCATCGGCAGCCAGCTCTACAGTGATCAGCACATCACCCATTCTGAAACTGAAGGTAAAAGCCAGGTCAAAGAAGCAGGTGTGTAGGAGCGCAACTGTGTTACGTGATATTCCTGTGCATTGGTTTGTGTCTTTGAGCTGGCAGTTTTCCTCAGATTCAGGATTGACGAAATGATGACTGCGCCAGCACTCATGTACACAACTGCACGTTACATGTGCCTGGTTCTACCCTTGGGTCTCGGCAGATGAAAACACTCTGGTTTAATGGCACAATGCATTGGTTCATGCCCACAAATCTCCACATTTGAATGTCAAATATCAACCAGGTCGCTGGAGGAAATACCACAGAGTGGGAGTGAGGAAAAGGAACAGTCCGAGAGCCAGTCAGCCGAGGATGCGCGCTTGTGATTTCTGCAGGTTGGTAACAGAGCTGCATTATCAGAGGCTTGGGAACAGGTGGTGGACCTGCTCTCTTGGCCAGGAACACCGGCATCTCCGCATCATGGCCAGGAAAATGGATCGTGATGAATGGGGACAAAGAAAAAAATAGGTAAACAAACCAAATTCTTTTTCCACAAAGCACTTTACACTAAATTAATTCAGGGGGAGTGGTGCTGATTGGGCAGTTTATTTTGCCAATTTATTTCGAGTTGCCATCTACAAAGCACTTCTCTGAATTTGGATCAACGGCCACTAATTGATTAAAGGGTGACGTGGTCACTCCTGCTTCAGAACCATCTTTTCATCACATCAGACACATTCGAAGCAAATTGAAACAGGAAAAGAAGATGCATTCAGCGGTCACCAGGGCACATTCTCCACAGGCACGTATTAAAGTTGTGATGCTCTGCAATTATGTTGATTGAAATCAGTTGCGATATTATAACATGTGGCTCTCATCAAAATTATATCCATTCATGGTTTTTTTGTTGAAAGAAAATGATCTGCATTGAGTTTAATCAGGATGACTTTTTATTTGTGTGCCATTAACAACACACCCGTCAATCACATTGCATCAAAGCAAGCCTCTAGTTTTAAAGTGCGTACGAAGTACATAGTGCACATTCTTCCTGTGAGCTCTGTAGCTTGGGGTAAGATCTTGCTGGAGGGATGGTTTTTAATAAGGCGTGAGTTCAGCTGATTAGTTTCCGCCACTGTTTTAGTACTGATTAGAAACTTTAACAGGGGACTTTACTGTGACTGTATTTCTCAGCGTTGTCTTGCTTTTACACCAATGCAAAAGCACGTGCGACGATGTTATAATTCTCTTACTGAAGTGAATTGACCTTCAGTCGCACAAAGCAGTCACCTTGACTGAGTCGCAAGTGGGTTTCCTCAATTTGAAAGCGATATAACCGACACGGTTTAATTCGCACCACTGCAAGTATCTGGAATTGACTGGACTCCGAGCAGCACCAGGAGTGGTTGGGAGCCTGCAGTTGTGCCCTCTGAGGGAGGTCACTGGGAGCTGACCGTTGCAAGCTGAATGGAGGAAGGTCACTGGCCAATCAATGCAGTCGCCCAGCTCCCTCGTTCTTGCTGCAAGTAAGAGGTTTGCTGGAGGAAGGCGAATGGGCTTGTCACTTTTGCGCACAATTTTTGTGGACTCCTCAACCATCGCAGGAACCTAAGTTGGGCATTCCTGGGTGATACCATTTAAAGCACCATCTACAATCATTGCTCTTTTGCACAGACTCTTTCATTGAATGAGAGGCTAGACAATACATTTGTTTTGCAGGTAGAGGTGGAAACTGAGGAACAGCAAACAGACACTGAACTGTCTGGCCCAAAGTGCTCCTCTTCTTATTATGGGGTTTCTCTGGGGTCAGTAGCCATGGATACAGAGGTTAGCCCTGGTCTGTAAAAGGTATTCCCCAGTGTTTCCTGTTCTTCTAAAAATGCAGGCGTTAAAGATTGCCACAGAATAATTGGACAGCCCCAGAAAATTTGATGGAATCAATGGTTGGTCAGGTGAAAGTCCCACAGCTTACTTTAGTCCTATTTTAGGCATACCCATCGGAGAGAAACATCAAGGCTCTTGTTTCCAGGAATATAGAAAGCTGTAGTTAAGCACCACCGTAATAGTTAATTCTCAATAGTCATGTTACACTATTTAGTTTAGCATATATGGTAATTAATAATTAAGAAACCAGACAATTATATTATGAATAATTAATAGACTTAATCTTTAACAATCTATTCCAAACCTATTGCTGTCTGATGAACTATAATTTTAATAAGTAGAATAAAACACATGCTATATTAATTTTTTTGGCTTCCAGCGAAGCTATTTATTAAAACAATTTTTTTTGTGCAAATATATTACTCTTTATTACTTGTCATATGTCTTCAAATTTTGAATTGTACTTAATTCCCTCACTCTCACATTGGACCCTAGTAAATCTGAAGAGGGGTATCTTATCATAATTATTAATTATTATGCAGGTGTGCTAAATGAAGTGGAAAGTGACAATACTGATTCCACATTATGCCCATTGCACACATTTCTGCTTTAAATTCCAAAATATCAGTTCAACAGATTAATTGGCTTAAAATGGTCCTTACCGGTACTTATTGAAACTTTGAGGAAAGTTGACAATGAGAAATGGTTTGAAACTTATTAAACCTATCTGGAACTGTGAATAATTACATGAATGGACTGACTCCAGAAAATTGCATGCTATTAGCACATTACGGGAAGATTTGCACTTGTTCTTAGCCGTTTAAAATTGATTTACAAAAATACCTGAAAATCAGCCCCTCAGAGTCTATACAGCACAGGATGAAATTGTGATGTGCTTGAAGAAGCAAGATTTAAACATTAACAGTCAGCACAGATTTCTAAAAGATAGGATATATTCAACCAACTTCAGAATTCTTTGAAAAATAGCAGATAGAGGGAAATGCAACATGTATGATTTATGTGGGGTATTATCATGTTTTTGAAAAGCTACCAAATAGGAGACTTGTGGCACAGATAATGGCTTGTGTAATTCAGGGAAATGTAGCCACATGGATAAAGAGGCAGATAGAGGGAAGAAAGCAAAGGGTAGGAGTAAAAGGAATTTTCTCAAATTGGAAAGTTTGACAGGGTCTGTGGTGGGACTGCTCTTATTTACTATGTATGTAAATGATCTGGAATTGAGGAAACAATACTGAAATTTGCTGATGGTATTAAACTGGCAAATTGTGATGAGGATTGTGAAAGGCTGCAGGAGGGTATAGATAGGCTAGCAGGCTGGGCAGATAGGTGGCAGATGCAACTCTGTGCTCTGCCAAACAGATACCTCCTTTCTACAGGGAAAGCAAGGAACTTGTTGCCTGTTGCAAAATGGCCTCTGTCACTTGATTGATGCATCTGTGGACAGCCAACCGATTGGTTTGGATTATGTTGCTGATGGTGGCTTGGAAGGATCTGTGGTATAAGCGTTTAATGCACAGTGACCTTCACATCTACAGAAAGCTGTCCCTGGGGTATAAATTGTCTGGTGGTTGAACTCCAGCTCATGGTGTAGGTATGTGGCAGCTTAAGTGAGCAGCATTGCCAAAGACAGTTGCTCTCTGAGATGCCCAGTAAGGACTATCTAGGCCAATGTAGGTCCTGGGTATGCAAAGATGTGTCTGTAATAGAGCCTTTGTTGCACCTGACCTTTCATGTTCCCTTAAGAACTGTTCTTCTCTCTCCGATCCTCGAAGCTCTCAAAGAATTTCCATCCCGCTCACATTGGTTGCTGCAAGTGAATTAGCAGCTGGAAGCAAGACTGTTGTTGGAAACAGAGTTGGAAATAAAATTATTTCAATGGAAAAAGTCAGGCCTAAACAACAGAAACAAATGTACTAGGGACAAGACAGATAAAGCAATAAGTCAAAGAATTCTAAATTTCCAACCAACAGTAAAGAGTGCTGCTCATCTTTAAGAAACCAAATCCTACGGGCCAGACCATCCACACACGACTACACCTATTTCATATGAGCAAGCAGTCCTATTGGCACAGAGGGAGCAAAAAAGCCTTCAAAAACCCAGCAATCTTCTTTGCCACACAATGTGGTGGACTGAGAATTGAGCGAACTAACCTACACACCTGATTTTACAATCCATGCTAGTCCACAGGCTCCATTCTGCCAACAAAGCCTCATATAATCAGGGCTATCATCCAAACACATCAATGCCCTTTCTTATCAATTCTACTCTGTTCACCACCATCAAATTCTACTGTAAATTTGTTAATTTTTTTCATCAGCAAGACAGGCTTACACTTCCAATCGTAACATTGCAGAATAATTGTTGGGATGCTGTCTGACAATATTGAAAGCTGAGACAGTAGAAGAAATCACAACAAACATCATTCAAGATTTATATTTTGTTTGGTCAAGATGCAAATCAAGAATGTTAACAAATCCTTTTAATGACATTTAGGAAAACATCCATAGTGTTACAATAGATCTTCAAAATAAACTCTGGTAAGTTCAAATGCCATTTAAGATCATTTCTACCGTTCAAAAACCCAATCTATGTTTTTTTAAATTTGTTCATGGAATGTGGGTGTCACTGGCAAGGCCAGCATTTATTGTCCATCCCTAATTGCCCTTGAGAAGGTGGTGGTGAGCCGCCGCCTTAAACCGCTGCAGTCCTTGTGGTGAAGGTACTCCCACAGTGCTGTTAGGGAGGTAGTTCCAGGATTTTGACCCAGTGACGATGAAGGAATGACGAAATATTTCCAATTCAGGATGGTGTCAGAATAAATTAGTGTAATTTATTCTGATTGAAGCATGCTTTAAGCGTGAAAGTCACCCCGTCAAGTCCTTTCATACAAACCAACAGTTGGAAAAAGTCGGCAGTAACCTTAGCTTCTCTTATTAATTCCTCTTTGTGTAGATTATTTTTCTTTAAATTCTGAGTGCTGAATGAGCTATTAATGTGAGAATGTTGGTTGAGCTGAATTAATATTAATAGAAATGCAGACTTTGGCATCAATTGCGTGGGTATGTTAATTTTGCTCCTTGCTGAGTGTCTCCTCCAAGTCACGTTATAAAATCATTTATCAGCATTCATACTATTTACACCAAAATACACTTAAAAAGACAGAATTAAGCAAAGAGCTATTAGAATTAATGATAGTTCTTTGTAATTTGGAGTTTTAAAAAAATGATATAAAGGGTGGCACACTCTAATTTTTAGGTCATAATTGCAGTCCAGGGTTATTAAGATCAATTATCTGCTTCTTCCTCCATAGACTGTGGATTGTTAATAGGGCCACATGAGTCATTTGACATTTCAGTCTAGATTTTCTGGTATGGGTGCAAAGCTCACCTGAAGTGCAGTGTGCTGATTGGATGCATTTTTCTGTGGTCATCTCATGATCATAATTATTCACAACAGCTGCATCCATGGTATGTCCAGAGAGCTAGCCTGGTGGTTGGACCAGACAATTGCAATTTAAATAACATTTCAAGCAAGGTGTTACGTACGGCACAGAAACAGGCCACTCGGCTCAACTGGTCTATGCTGGTGTTTATGCTTCACATGAGCCTCCTCCCACCCCTCCTCATCTCACCCTATCAGTATGTCATTCTATTCCTTTCTCCCTCATGTGCTTATCTAACTTCCCCTTAAATGCATCTATGCTATTCACCTCAACTACTCCTTGTGGTAGGTAACGTGTTCCACATTCTTACCACTCTTTGGGTGAAGAAGTTTCTCCTGAATTTCCTATTGGATTTATTAGTAACTATCTTATATTTATGACCTTTAGTTTTGGACTCTCCCACAAGTGGAAACATCTGGGGAGAAAGTGGGTTCTGCAGCGTCCATTTTTTCGGCACTACGTGGCCTCCTAATGCTCAAAAATGGCATCTGAGATGCACGCGCACATTTCTGACGAGGCTCCTAACGACTAGCGACAGCATGCAGAGCAGGCAGATTATGACGTCAATCAGTGTGCAACGCTGATTTGACATCAGCGCTGCCATTTCTGAACACAACACTCCAGCTTACGTCCTGTCTTAACCTCGCATAGCTGAACACGACGTTAAACAGCATGAAGGACCGCCCCATCAGCGCTACTTAAAGCGATCATGAACTACTTACAGGTTATTTGCTGGATTATTTCTTCTGGTTGCTGGTACAATTGCACACATTTTTGGAGCATTCCGATGGTTGCCTAAAGTTTCAATAGTCTACAAAGAGTGATCTGGCTGGTGCTGAAATACTTTTATGTTCATTTAAAAGCTTGTATTGAAACAAGTTGCTTCCAGAAATGGGAGCTTGGTAGGCCTTCCTCTTGGAATTAAGCATGACTGGGAGAATGAACAGAGATCCACGCAGAGCAGGACAAGCTGCTAGAAGAGGGAGGGGGAGGAGGGGGAGAATGGCTCTCAGCAGGAGGTCATATCCATTGAGGGTCTTTAGGGAGCAACTCACTTACATCAATTTCAGCGACAATCAATGCTTGAGACGTCTTCTCTTCACTAAAGAGATTATGACTGAAATCTGCCAACTGTCGCAGCCACAACTACAAACTTGCAAAGATGTTGCAAAGGGATATAGACAGGTTAAGTGAGTGGGCAAAAACATGGCACATCGAATATAATGTGGAGAAAGGTGAAGTTATCCACTTTGGTAGGAAAAATAGAAAAGCAGAATATCTTTTAAATGGTGAGAGATTGGGAAATGTTGGTATTCAGTGGGACCTGGGTGTCCTTGTACACGAATCACAGAAAGTTAACATCCAGGTACAGCAAGCAATTAGGAAATCAAATGGTATGTTAGCCTTTATTACAAAAGGATTGGAGTATAAGAGTAAAGAAGTCTTACTGCAATTATATAGGGCTTTGGTGAGACCACACCTGGAGTATTATGTACAGTTTTAGTCTCCTTACCTAAGGAAGGATATACTTGCCTCAGGTGCAATGAAGATTCACTAGACTTACTCCTAGGATGGGGGGATTGTCCTCTGAGGAGAGATTAAGTAGACTAGGCCTATATTCCCTAGAGTTTAGAAGAATGTGAAGTGATCTCAATGAAACATATAACATATTGCAAGTCAAAGGCTGGCCATTAGGTGACAAGGGTTATCCACTGATAACATGGCTCATGACTCTGGTCCAGAACCCACGCACATGCACAGCAGGCATACAATGAGAGCCATGCTGCCACAAAGAACATTATAGAGCACACCATTGGTGTCCTCCAGCAACGCTTCCGCTGCCTGGATCGCTCTGGAGGAGCCCTGCATTACTCAGCTGAGTGGGTATCAAGATTTGTGGTAGTATGCTGCGTGCTGCACAACCTGTCCATTATGAGGGAACAGCCCTTGCCACCACCTATCAAGTGAGAAGCTGAGGAGCAGGAGGAAGAGCAGGAGGAGCAAATGCAACAGGAAGTGGAGGAACAGGAATGGAAGAGAGGCTACAACGTAGACAGCCCCTTTCCTACCAGCGTCTACATGATGAAATAATTCATGAGCAATACCAGTAACCTCACTATACCTCCCCATTCACCAACAGTTCCACACTCCTTACCTTTCCTCTATAACTGACCATCACATCGTCCTCTTTCTGACAACACAAAAATAAAAACCATCAGAAAATTCACAATGCAATCCAAATTTATAAATTCAATCATGACATAATGCACACAAAAATAAACTAATCACTCTTGTGCACTCCCTTAGTGCCTGTCTTCGATGTGCCTTTGCCATCCTTAGTGCTCCTACGAGGTGCTACCCCACTGGCTGCAGCATGGGTGGTGGAAGGCTGCTGACCTCCAATTGAGGAGGCTGCAGATGGCCTGGGAGGGCGATCTCAAGCAGCTCTGGGCCTAGAAGCCCCAGCTTCAGACTGCACCATTTCGGCCTGGGCTGCAGCAGTCTGGGCTGGCTGGCAACAGCAAGGGCACTAGTGGAGTGGCAGGGGTGGGGGCAGAAATGCTGTCATCCTGAGAGAGGAAAGCAGGTTTGTGCTCCATGATCCTATGCCACTCTCATAGGGTGGTGCCTTAGCAATCATACTGATCTGTTGGAGAACAGATTGATGGACTGCTGTGACGCCTTGGAAGACCCTTTGAACAGTGGTACCCAGAGCCATGATGGCAGCAGTCTGAGCTTCCACTGCAGCACTCAGACCTTTGATGGAAGCTGTTTGTGTTGCAATGGAAGTTGTGACATCGGCCATCAGACGCTATATCATGGTGAGTTCAGGTGTGTTGATGGAGGTGAGCACCCGTTCCATGTTGGAAAGGTTGGACTCAAAGCTCTGCGCAAAAGCCTGTGCCAAGTTGGTGCTGGACTCCTCCATGCTCCGTGACTTTGAGCGCAGGCTTTCCAGTACATCAAGCATTTGGTTATCTACACCCATCAGCCTTCTTCTGTAGCCTGGCCCATCGAAGTCCTCATCTAAGTCCTCTGCAGCAGAACTAGTGTGCGACCTCGCCCTCCAGTAAGCTGGCACCTGCTCTATCCTTTACCCCCCGCCCTGGCTCCTGTGCACTTGTGCCCCAGTGTCTCACCATGTGCAGATCCCTCCTATATCCTAGCCTCTAAAATACGCACAGTGTCAGACTCTGAGCTGGTGGCTGCGAGTGTAGGATTGCTCTGATGTGAAGTAACGGTGTCTCTTCATCGTCACTGTCTTTTTCATCTTCCTCCATTGACTGGAAAGCTCCAGTTCTTGAGTATCTGCAATGAATAAGGGACAAGGGTTGGGTGGGGTGAGGGGAGAGGAGAAAGTAAGAAGTACATGCTTTCACCATCTGCAGCTAAATCAGAAGAGATTGAGGGATGAGGGAGAAGTGGGATGAGAGTAGGAGGATCAGATTGTTGGTAGGTGGGTGTGGTGAATTGAGCAGTGGATGAGACCAATGGTGCAGTTGGTAGGATATGCCATTTGAAGATGAACTCATTGACCTTGATACTCATGTGAGATCGTTAAACTCTGTCCTGCACTGCATCCCTGTTCTTGGAGCAACACTCCTGGCAGTGACCTCCACCGTTACTTCATCCCACTGCCTCCTGAACATCTGTCTGGAGGCAGTGGGAAGAAGTAGCGGCGAAGGTCAATGCCAGGTGTGTTGCCCCCCTGCAGATACAGGACAGCCCTCCTTCTCTCCACCTCTTCCACCAAAACCCCCAGTGCAGAGTCTGAAAACCTCGGTGCTCGCTCTCTCCCATGTTCAGCCATTGCTCAAAGTATCAGAGCACATTTTGTTTTCAAATGACTCCCACCATTTCTTGCAGCCACAATGCACTTCCCCTTTAAGAGGTGCAGGCTGCCTTTAAGTAGCGCTAGCCCCTCGTGATATCGGGCCCCCTGCTGATGTGTGCAGCCAATGAACAGCACAGGCAGTGCTGGCTGCACACAGCAATCATGTAAAGCAGCAGGCAGCATGAATTTAATGAGCTGCCTGCAATGCAATGACTGGGCGCGGGTTAATCGCGTAGCATGATCCCCACGCCCATTTTTGGGGGTTAGCCAATTTCTCCCCCATCTTCTCTACAGCTACACTATCAAACCCTTTCATAATCTTAAAGACCTCGATCATGTCACCCCTCAGCTTTCTCTTTTCTAGAGTATACAGCCCCAGCCTGTTCAGCCTTTCCTGATAAGTATATCCTCTCAGTTCTGGTATCCTCCTTGTGAATCTTTTTTATTCCTTCTCCAGTGCTTCTATATCCTGTTTGATAAAATGGAGACCAGAAATGTACACAGTACTTTAAACGTGGTCTAACCAAGATTAATGGGATGTTGGTCTTTATCTCAAGAGGGTTACAAAGGGAAGGAAGTGATGCTTCAGTTGTACAGCGTCTTGGTCAGATTGCATCTGGAGTACTGCATTCAGTTTTGCGCACCATACCTCAGGAAGGATGCATTGGCCATGGACGGGCTACTGCGCAGATTCACTAGAATTATACCAGGGCTTAAAGGGTTAAATTATGAGGCCAGATTGCACAGACAGCTTGAATTACCTTGAGTTTAGAAGGTTGAGGGGTGATCTAATTGAACTGTTTAAAATGTTAAAATGATTCAATAGAGTAGGTACAGAGAAGCTCTTTTCTCTGGTAAGGGAATCCAGAATAAGGGGGCGCAATCTTAACATTGGAGCTGGGTAATTCAGGAGTAAAATAAGGAAGCACTTTTTCACACAAAAGATAGTGGAAATCTGGAATTCTCTCCTCCAAAAGGCTGTGGATACTGGGCCAATTGGAATTTTTAAGACTGAGATCGACAGATTTCTGTTCGGTAAGAGTATCAAGGGATAAGGATCAAAGGTAGGTAAATGGAGTTGAGGTATAGACCAGCCATGGTCTGATTGAATGGCGGAACAGGTTCGAGGGGCTGAATGGCCTATTCCTGTTCCTATCATCTATGTTCCTATAAAGCAACCCTGCACATCCATTATATACGGTGTGGAGATTACTCAGCGTAATGCATGCTGGAGCATTGAGAAATCAAGTGCATGTCAAAATGATTTAAATATTACAGTGAAACTCCCACTCAATTTTTTCCAATGTTGGCAATAAGTGAATCGTACAAAGTAACCAGATCTGGTGTTGCGGATCGCCACTACATTTTTGATAGGGTTTACCTAATTTAAACCTGTTTATTTGGTGAACCCAATCAGAAAATATATCCTGTTCTGTAAAAGAGAGGACCTGAATTAGGCTCTTATTACTGATAGATCTCTTCAGTATGTGTGCTAAACAGTCTACCTTCTAGGAAGGATTGATTTCTCGGCTTGCTATGTGTAGCAATATTCAAACAAACCTTCGAAAGAAATGTGTTAATGATTTTTCACACAGGTAGCAACTAGAGCAATCCTTCCACTAATGTTTAGAAACTCATTGGCTGCGTCTAATTTCAGAGTATTGATTCTGTATAAATCTTTTCTTTTTATAAACAATGATGATATGTCTTTCAAGATCAATGTAGCTTCAGATCAATTATGTGTATAACTATGCTAAAACTGACACTCAGACCTGGATATCTTCTATAAATGGTAAGGTGTTTCTGAGGGTATGGAGTCCCTCCATCTTGTTTTTAACCCCCTTACAGAATTGGCCAGGTCACATACCTGTGGCCGTTAATGCAGGCAGGTAACCTGCCAGTCCTTTTCCAAACTGGCCACTAGGAGGCAGCATAGTACAGCAGCAGCCTGGTGACAATTCTCCAACTTATCTGTAATCAGGCACTTGAGCAGATCAAATGCTTGCTTACAGAACTGCAGATTAGATCAAATACTCAATGGAAAGAGGAATACACTTTAACAGCTCTCCCCTTGTAGAGTTAGGTTCTACTAGTTTTTAGCTGGGTTGCTAGGCGGAGCTCCCCATGTTGAGGTCAATGATAATTCAGTGGTGGGCTTGTTGTTTTGCAAATGTGCCGGCTAATGTGTGCACAGCAGTATCTCACAAATAGCAATCAGATGAATGGCAAGTTAACCTGCTTTTTGAGTAGAGGAAGGAATTTTGGTCGGGAAACTGGAATTACTTTCTTGGAATAGCATTGTGGGATCTTTAATGTCCACCTCAACCACCAGAATAGTAAGACATTGGTTTACGGTCTTATCTGAAGGATGGCAGTACTGTTGACAATAAAATACTCCTTGCATTGGAGTGTCAGTCTAGTTTGTGTGCTCATGTACTGGAGTGGAACTAGAATGAATGACCTAGAATCAGAATGATACAGCATATTCGGCCCATCGTGCCTCTGCCGACTCTTTGAAAGAGCCATCCAATTAGTCCCACTCCCCCGCTCTTTCCCCATAGCCCTGCACATTTTTCCACTTCAAGTATTTATCCAATTCTGTTTTGAAAGTTATTATTGAATCTGCTTCCACCACCCTTTCAGGCAGTGCATTGCAGATCATAACAACTCGCTGCGTAAATTTCTTTTCCTCATGTCATCTCTGGTTCTTTTTCCCAATGACCTTAAATCTGTGTCCTCTGGTTACTGATCCTTCTGCTACTGGAAACAGTTTCTCTTTATTTACTCTATCAAAACTATTCATGATTTTGAACATCTCTATTAAATCTCCTCTTAACCTTTTCTGCTCTAAGGAGAACAACACCAGTGTCTCTAATCTCTCCACGTAACTGAAGTCTTTCATTCCTGGTACCATTCTAGTAAATCTCCTCTGCATCCTCTCCAAGCCCTTGACATCCTTCGTAAAGTATGGTGCCCAGAATTGGACACAATACTCCAACTGGTGCCTAACCAGTGTTTTATAAAGGTTTAGCATAACTTCCTTGCTTTTGCCTCTATTTATAAAGCTAAGGATTCCTTATGTCTTTTCCTGCACCCCCTTTAAAATTGTAGCATGTAGTTCATCTTGCCTCTCCTAATTCTTCCTACCAAAATGTATCACATCACACTTCTCTATGTTAAATTTCATCTGCCATGTGTCTGCTCATTTCACCAGCCTGTCTATGTCTTCCTGAAGTCTGTTACTGTCCTTCTCACTGTTTACTTACTACATTTCTGAGTTTCATGTCATCTGCAAACTTTGAAATTATGCCCTGTATACCCAAGCCCAGGTCATTAATATATATCAAAAAGATCAGTGGTCCCAACACCAATCCCTGGGGGACACCACTGCACACTTCCCTCCAGTCTGAAAAACAATCGTTCACCACTACTCTCTGCTTTCTGTCCCTTAGCCAATTTTGTATCCACGCAGCCACTGCCATTTTAATCCAATAGGTTTCAATTTTGCGAACATGTCTATTATGTGGTACTTTATTAAATGCCTTTTGAAAGTCCATATACAAAACATCAATCATACTACCCTCATCAACCCTCTCCATTACTTAATCAAAGAACTGAATCAAGTTAGTCAAACACAACTTGCTGGCTTTCATTGATTAACCCATATTTTTCCAATTGCCAATTAATTTTGTCCCAGTTTATTGTCTCTAAAAATTTCCCCACCACTGATGTTAGGCTGAATGGCCCCCCTTTTTTTAAACAGGGGTGTAACTTTTGTAATCCCTCAGTCCTCTGGCACCACCCCCATAACTAAAAGGATTGGAAGATTGTGACCAGAGCCTCCGCAGTTTGCACCCTTACTTCCCTCAGTAACCTAGGATGCATCCCATCCAGACTGGGTGACTTTTCTACTTTGAGTGCTGCCAACCTTTTAAGTACCTCCTCTTTATCTATTTTTATCCTGACCAATTTCTCTACTACCTCCTCCTTTACAGTGACATTAGCAGCATCCTCTTCTTTAATGCAGCCAGATGCAAAGTACTCATTTAGTACCTCAGCCTCCACAAGAAGATTTCCTTTTTGGTCCCTAATCGGACCACCCTTCCTTTGACTAGCTTTTTACTATTTATATGTTTATAAAAGACTTTTGGGTTCCCTTTTATGTTACCTGCTAATTCTCAAACACTTGCTTTGTCCCTCTTATTTCCTTTTCAGTTCTCCCCTGTACTTTTTGTATTCAGCTTGGTTCTCTACTGAATTATGAACCCGACACCTATCATAAGCTTCCTTTTTCTGTTTCATTTTAATTTCTATATCTTTAATCGTCCAGGGAGCTCTAACTTTGGATGCCCTTCCTTTTCTCCTCATGGGAATGTGTCTAGTCTGTACTGGAACTATCTTCTTTGAAGCCTCCCATTGCTCATTTATTGTTTTACCTGCCAATCTTTGATTCCAATCCACTTGGGCCAGATCACTCTTCAACTCACTCCAGTTGAATATTTTCACATTTGATTTTTCCTTGTTCTTTTCCATTACTACTCTAAACCTAATGATATTGTGATCACTGTTTCCCAAATGCTCTCCCGCTGAAACATGCTCCATTTGCCCCACTTCATTCCCCAGAACTAAATCCAGCTCTGCTTCCTTCCTCGTTGGGCTTGAAACAGACTGATCAAGATAGCTTTCTTGTACACATTTCAGGAATTCCTCCCCCTCTTTGCCCTTTACATTGTTACTATCCCAGTCTCAATTAGGATAATTGAAGTCTCCCATTATCACTACTCTATAGTTTGTGTATCTTTCTGTAATTTGTCTGAAAATTTGCTCCTCTATTTCCTTCCCACTATTTGGTGGATTATAGTATACATCCTACAGCCAAATAATTCCGCTATTGTTCCTTAATTCTAACCAAATAGATTCTGTATTAGAACCCTCAAGTACATCATCCCTTTCTAGTGCTGTAACATTTCCTTTGATCAATACTGCCACCCCCTCCTTTTTTCCTTCCCTATCTTTCCTGAATACATTGTAGCCAGGAATATTTTTTTTAAATTTGTTTCTGGGATGTGGGCGTCGCTGGTAAGGCCAACATTTATTGCCCATCCCTAGTTGCCCTTGAGAAGGTGGTGGTGAGCTGCCTTCTTGAACCGCTGCAGTCCATGTGGTGAAGGTACTCCCACAGTGCTGTTAGGTAGGGAGTTCCAGGATTTTGACCCAGCGACGATGAAGGATCAGCGATATACTTCTAAGTCAGGATCGTGTGTGACTTGGAGGGGAACTTGGAGGTAGTGGTGTTCCCATGCGCCTACTGCCCTTGTCCTTCTAGGTGGAAGAGGTCACGGGTTTGGGAGGTGCTGCCGAAGAAGCCTTGGCAAGTTGCTGCAGTGCATCTTGTAGATGGTACACACTGCAGCCACGGTGCGCCGGTGGTGGAGGGAGTGAATGTTTAAGGTGGTGGATGGGGTGCCAATCAAGCGGGCTGCTTTGTCCTGGATGGTGTCGAGCTTCTTGAGTGTTGTTGGAGCTGCACTCATCCAGGCAAGTGGAGAGTATTCCATCACACTCCTTACTTGTGCCTTGTAGATGGTGGAAAGACTTTGGGGAGTCAGGAGGTGAGACACTCACCGCAGAATACCTAGCCTCTGACCTGCTCTTGTAGCCACAGTATTTATGTAGCTGGTCCAGTTAAGTTTCTGGTCAATGGTAACCCCCAGGATGTTGATGGTGGGGGATTCGGCGATGGTAATGCTGTTGAATGTCAAGGGACGGTGGTTAGACTTTTGCTTGTTGGAGATAGTCATTGCCTGGCACTTGTGTGCCGCGAATGTTACCTGCCACTTATCAGCCCAAGCCTGAACATCGTCCAGGTCTTCTTGCATGCGGGCATGGACTACTTCATTATCTGAGGAGTTGTGAATGCAATTGAACACTGTGCAGTCATCAGCGAACATCCCCATTTCTGACCTTATGTTGGAGGGAAGGTCATTGATGAAGCAGCTGAAGATGGTTGGGCCTAGGACACTGCCCTGAGGAACTCCTGCAGCGATGTCCTGGGGCTCTGATGATTGACCTTCAACCACCACAACCATCTTCCTTTGTGCTAGGTATATATTAAGTGGTCATTTCTCCCCTTGTTTGAGCCAGGTGTGCGTTATTGCCACTAAATCATATGGCTATTTGTGCCTGCAGCTCACCAACCTTATTTACCACACCCTGTGCATTTATGCACATTTACTATAAACCCACCTTAGTCTGCCTCACATTTCCTCCCTGTCTGACCCCTCCTATTTCTGAACTACGTTTTATTCCAATGCTGTTTGTCTTTCCCAGGCCTCTGTGCACCTTGTTTCTCCTCTCTAATGCTTCATTCTGCTGCCAAATTAGTTTAAACCCTCCCCACAGCACTAGGTGAGGACATTGGTTCCAGCTTTGTTGAGGTGCAACCCATTCATCTTGTACAGGTTCCTCCTGCCCCAGAACTGATCCCAATGCCCTAGGAATCTAAAGCCCTCCCTCCTGCACCATTTCTCCAAACTTGTGTTAATCTGTTTTATTTTACTTCACTGATGCACACTAGCACGTTGCACTGGCAGTAATCCAGAGAATATTACCTTTGAGGTCCTGCTCTTTAACTTCCTCCCTAGCTCATGAAACTCTGTCTGTAGGACCTTAATCCTTTTCCTATCTATGTCATTGGTTCCAATATGGATCACGATTAAATGGTAGGACACTGAGTAGTGTGGAGGAACAAGGGGAGTGCATGTCCACAGATCCCTGAAGGTAGCAGGCCAGGTAGATAAGGTGGTTAAGAAGGCATACGGAATGCTTGCCTTTATTAGCTGTGGCATAGAATACAAGAGCAGGGGGTTTATGCTTCAACTGTATAAAACACTAGTTAGGCCTCAGCTAGAGTACTGCATGCAGTTCTGGTCACCACATTACAGGAAAGATGTGATTGCACTAGAGAGGGTACAGAGGAGATTTACAAGGATGTTGCTGGGAGTAAAGAATCTTAGCTATGAGGAAAGACTGGATAGGCTGGGTCTGTTTTCCTTGGAACAGAGGAGGCTGAGGGGAGACCTTATTGAGGTGTATAAAAGTATGTGGGGCACAGATAAAGTGGATAGAAAGGACCTACTTCCCTTCGCAGAGGGGTCAAAAACCAAGGGGCACAGACTTAAAGTAATTGGTGGAAGGTTTAGAGGGGATTTGAGGGGAAATGTCTTCACCCAGAGGGTTGTGGGGGTCTGGAACTCACTGCCTGAAAGGATGGTAGAGGCAGAAACCCTAACCACATTTAAAAAGTACTTGTATGTGCACTTGGGATGCTCTAACCTGCAGGGCTACGGACCAAGAGCTGGGAAGTGGGATTAGGCTGGATAGCTCTTTGTTGGCCGGCGCTGACACGATGGGCCAAAATGGCCTCCTTCCGTGCTGTAACTTTCTATGATTCTTCTATGATTCTACGACTTCTGGTTGTTCGCCTTCCTCCCGCAAAATGTTCTGCACCCGTGCAGTGATGTCCATTACCCTGGCACCAGGGAGGCAACACAGCATACGAGACACATGTCGGCAGTTGCAGAAACATCTGTCTATTCCGCTGACTATTGATTCTCCTATGACCACTGCATCTCTACACTTTGCTGTGCCCCCTATGCAGTCATTTGCCTCAGAGTGCCGTGGATGTGCTCTAGACTGCACTCCCCGAGGTGTCATCACCTTCAGCACTGAAAACCGCTTTGAGAGTGCCACACTCCCTGAGGATTCCTGCACTGCCTGCCTCTTCCTACCTTGCTGGATGTCTACCCACTTACTATCCTCCTGAACTCTCTCTAGCTACGGGGTGACCACCTCTTGGAACGTGCGCTCAAGGAAGTTTTCAGCCTCCCGTATGCCCTGCAGCGACTCCAGCCACTCTTCAAGCTCAGAAAACTTGAGCTCGAGTTCGATCAACTGGAGGCACCTCCTGCACACATGGTTATCCAGGACACATGAAGTGTCCGGGAGTTCCCATGTGCCACAGGAATTGCAGGCAACGGGTCTCAACTTTTTTTTATTTGTTCATGGGATGTGTACGTCACTGGCAAGACCAGCATTTATTGACCATCCCTAATTGCGCTTGAGAAGGTGGTGGTGAGCCGCCTTCTTGAACCACTGCAGTCCATGTGGTGAAGGTACTCCAACAGTACTGTTAGGGAGGGAGTTCCAGGATTTTGACCCAGTGACGATGAAGGAACGGTGATATACTTCCAAGTCAGGATGGTGTGTGACTTGGAGGGGAACTTGGAGGTAATGGTGTTCCTATGCGCCTGCTGCCCATGTCCTTCTAGGTGATAGAGGTTGCGGGTTTGGGAGGTACTGCCGAAGAAGCCTTGGAGCATTGCTGCAGTGCATCTTGTAGATGGTACACACTGCAGCCACAGTACGCCGGTGGTGGAGGGAGTGAATGTTTAAGGGTGTGAATGGGGTGCCAAGCAAGTGGGCTGCTTTGTCTTGGATGGTGTCGAGCTTCTTGAGTGTTGTTGGAGCTGCACTCATCCAGGCAAGTGGAGAGTATTCCATCACACTCCTGACTTGTGCCTTGTAGATGGTGGAAAGGCTTTGGGGAGTCAGGAGGTGAGACACTCGCCACAGAATACCCAGCCTCTGACCTGCTCTTGTTGCCACAGTATTTATGTGGTTGGTCCAGTTAAGTTTCTGGTCAATGGTGACCACTAGGATACTGATGGTGGGGGATTTGGCGATGGTAATGCCATTGGATGTTAAGGGGCGGTGGTTAGACTCTCGCTTGTTGGAGATAATCATTGCCTGGCACTTGTGTTGCGCGAATGTTACCTGCCACTTATCAGCCCAAGCCTGAATGTCATCCAGGTCTTGCTGCATGCGGGCATGGACTGCTTTATTATCATAGGTGTTGCGAATGGCACTGAACACTGCAGTCATTAGCAAACACCCCACTTCTGACCTTATGATGGAGTGAAGGCAATTGATGAAGCAGCTGAAGGTGGTTGGGCCTAGGACACTGCCCTGAGGAACTCCTGCAGCGATGTCCTGGAGCTGTGATGATTGACCTCCAACAACCGCAGCCATCTTCCTTTGTGCTAGGTATGACTCTAGCCAGTGGAGAGTTTTCCCCCCGATTCTCATTGACTTCAATTTTACTAGGGCTCCTTGATGCCATACTCAGTCAAATGCTGCCTTGATGTCAAGGGCAGTCACTCTTACCTCACCTTAGGAATTCAGCTTTATCATTCTGCTTAGAAGTCTCTCTACTTACATTATATATATGTCTCTTATATTTTATATATATATATGTTTTTAGTTTGTATTCCCTTACTCCTATTTATTATTTATGTATACCAGACTTTTATTTAATGCAATTTGGATCCCTTTAATGTTAGTATCCTCTACTTAGTGAATGTTAATTTTATCCCCTTAGATCTAATTAATTACTCTGATTATTTATATATTTACCATTTACATTTGCCCCTTGGTTTAAATTACTTTGCACCTCCTTCCCCCTCAGCATCGAATTCCCACTCTCACCAAATTCCTGTCATCGCTCTGTTTAGCAAGCCACTGCATTTAGCAGATTCACCCAACTCTCACCAAGGTCTGTGCTTTTGGCGATATCGCTCTAATATAAACCCTTCAGAAACACACTAGTTACAAATGTTCAGTCAATTTCCAGCCACAATAATTAACACCTAGTCAGGGAGCCATTGACTGTTAACAGACAATTACAATTTTTAAAGTTAGAAAACTAGGCTCAATTTCAGTTTGATAAAAACACACTCTCTGTACTACTCGCCCACTACTTACCAGTGAATTACCACTCGCACCAAATTCCCATTGTCACTCTGTTTAGCAAGAAATTCCGTTGAGCAGATTCACCCAACACTTACCAATCTCTGTGCTTAAAGCTCTGTCTAAGGTGTCATTACTGCCACAGAGCCAAGTTGATACAATTATTAGAGCAAAAATCGTTCTTTAAAAAAATGTTTGTGACCAACAGAAGAAAGAAATGGTGCGATATCAGTGCACTCGATTCTACTTTAGTGAACAGGTAATACGGAAACATTTTTATCAAATGCATTCCTCATTGTTGGGAAGATGTGGATGAGTTAAATCGCTAGAAATATCCGACTGAAAAACCTCAGCTGAATACCCAACCTAAACATCTTAGTATTTTTAAGCAGAAAATCTCAGTGCTTTACACAAGGATGAGGTGGACATATAGCCCATTAAATTACCTTTATCTGCAGCATTTAAAACATTTTAAATCCTTTTCATTCACTTCAAGATTGATTTTAAAAATGTTGTGAAGTTAATGGAAGGAGTAATGAAGAGAGGCAGGGAGACTGACCTTCAATACTAAACTGCAGCAAAATGTGAGGATGCTAACTCACAATCATACAGCATAATTATTATTATTAATGGTTTTCATTGTATGCTTAATTCCTATAAAAGCCAATAAATGCCTTTGCACCCTATTATCTTGTGGAATAACTTATGAACTTCTAAGAACATCCGTTCCCTAACAGTCCCTGTAAAACACAGACTAGCACAGTCCCCATTACTGGCTGCTGGAAGGTTCATCCGCCCACCGTGGTGGAGTGCAGCCTTCCTCACAACAAAGGTGGCTGAAGCACTTGTGAGACCTATCCCATTAAATGACATTCGTCCTGTAACTGGGGAAGTAATAAGCCGTCTGGGGCTCTTGGATGCCCTCTCGAAAATACAATAAAAACATTTTTTATAGGAGCAGATATGATGAGAAATTATAATGTGATATCATAATTGAACACATGCCAAGAAGGTCCTTGCCATCCATGATTTGATATAAACTTGGCTCACAGGTGGTGGCACTTCGCCGCTTACTGAAGCCTCCTCACCTGGCTATACTTTCCACCACCTACCCTTCCCAAACAACTGTGGTGGGGTGTGGCGGTCATCACCAAATCACACGTTGCTCTGGCACTTTCTCCTGCTTCAAGCATGCCACTTTATTCCATCCCTCTTGCCTCTATTTTAAAATCCTCGTTCTCTACCGTCCCCCCAACCCCCATCAAGAGTTTCTCTCCTTTCCTCCCTTACCCTCTGCACTGAGAAATTCCTAATCCACGGTGATTTTAATCTCCATCACAACTCACCTTGTCCTCTCCTCTGATTTTACAGCCTTCCTGTCCTCCTTTAACCTCTCCCTCCATATAAATTATCCTCCCCATATTCATGGCCATCCCCTTGACCATGCCATCTCACAAGGCCTCTCTACTCCCATCACGTTGATCACAGACAAGGCCATCTCTGATCACTTTCTTGTAACTCTCATCACTCACATTCGCCCGTCCCCTGCCAACCCCATTTCCTTCTGTGTCCACTCCTGGATAAAACTCTTCCCCCCAGGTCACTTACAACTGCACATCAAATCTCTAATTGTCTAGCCTCTGGCCCTCCATTTGCCAACAATACTTCTGCAGCTGTCGATCTGCTCAGTCACTCCAGCTCTTCCGCCCTTGATGTCCTTGTCTGCGGTAAAACCCTTACTCTCTCTCCCACCCTGGCCGTTCCCCGTGGTATGGCCCCCATCTTTGTTCCCTCAAGTCGAACGGCTTTGACTGGAACGTATCTGGTGCACAACTGGTTTAGCCATCCATTACCAGATCAAGCACCATCAGGCCTTGGTCTCCTCTGCCAAAAACGTTCACTACTCCCCATCTCCCCTGCCCCTTCTGTCCTCACCTCCAACGACAAGTGCAAGGAGCTCATGGACTTTGTCACGAAGATTGATATGACCATTTACCAGCTTATGGTTACCATCCCTCCCAGATTGTTCGGGAGTCTCCTGGAATAGAAGATTAATCTCCCAGACATTGCTGTGAGCAACCAAAAGTTGAACAAACAACAGGCCCAGGATGCAATGCGGCCCTGGTGCATGTGCACTCTAACCGGTAAATGGATGGAGCACAGTTTCTGGAGCGTGGGGGATTGGGGGTACTGTAGCTTCCTTTATTGACCGATTGCCATGAGGATGGACATGTCAGTAACAAATGGTGGGAGCGTGGGGCCGGGAGGTTTGAGGCTGGAGGTGATGTGATGAAACCTCCCGGATATATGTCCAATCAAATTTCACAACCCTAGTTCAGCTGCCTTGGTCACATTCCTCCCTTCTCCTTGCCCACCAAGCCAAACCTCCCCAAGTTTCCCCCCTGCCCTAGCCCTCAGCCAACGTCTTTCTCTAGCTTCTCTCCTATTTCCCTTTATGTCCTCTCCGAGCTCATCTTGTCTGTGAGACCCATCTCTTGCTCTCTCGATCCCATTCCCACTAAACCACTGAACACCCAACTGCCTATCCTGGGCCCCATGCTAGCTGACATTATAAATGGTTCGCTCTCCTCCAGTATTGTCCCCCTCCCTTTCAAAGCTGCTGTTATCTGTGCTTGTTCAAGTCTTTGGAGTAGGACTTGAACCCATAACCTTCTGACTCAAAGGTGAGAGAGTGCTACCACTGAGCCAGGGCTAACACCTATGGTGTAGTAGCCACTGATGGTGATGTGGGGAAGCAGAGATCAAGGGAAAAAGCCATTGTTAGAGTAGCAGGCACATTGGGAATGATACAGCTATAGAGATCACTGGGTTAACAACCACTTGCATTGATATGGAGGAGAGATTACATAAACTAGGCTTGTATTCCCTGGCATGTAGAAGTTTAAGGGGTGATTTGATTGAGCCTTTTAGGATTTTGAAAGGAATTGATAGGGTAGATAGAGAGAAACTTTTTCTACTGGTGGGGGAGTCTAGGACAAGGGGACATAGCCTTAAAATCAGAGCCAGGTCATTCAGAAGAGAAGTTAGGAAACACTTCCTCACGCGAAGGTCGGTAGAAGTGTAGAACACTCTCCCACAAAAAGCAGTAGATGCTAGCTCAATTGATAATTTTAAATCTGAGATTGATAGATTTTTGCTAGACAAAAGTATAAAAGAATATGGAGCCAAGGTAGGTGGATGGAGTTCAGATACAGATCATCCATGATCTAATTGAATGGCCTACTCCTGTTCCTATGTTCCTATATAGCACCGAGGTTGGAACAGGATTGTGGGGAGATTGGAAGTGATGATGAGGGCCGTGATTTCCCCTACCTCAGTGGGTCTGGGGCAGGCGACGTCGGTGGCGGGTTCTGAACCTGCTGCTGGCTCCAGCCCGCTCTGTAGAATGATTTTACTGTGATTGGGCTTGTTAAGCCCGCCCAGCATGTTTGCCGGCCAATTGAAGTAAGCGGGTCTGATGACGTCACTTGATGACGCATCATCAGCCTGTTTCCTTAAAGGGACCATGGCCAAATTGATTTTGACAGTTGTGCTGTCAGTGTTCTACAGCACTGAGGTGCTGCAAACACTGACAATCACTGCACAAAGGTGCACGGCTGCACCCAGGCTCTCCCATGACTCCCTCCATATGCTTATGGAGGGAGTCACAGCACGCAGGGAGGTCCTCTTCCCTTCCACTGGGCAGAAGAGACCTCCCCAGGAGATCAACACAGCCTGGTTGCACATTGCAGAGGAGGGCACAAGCAGGGATGTGGTCAGGAGGACCAGGCTGCAGTGGCACAAACCTTTCAATGATATCAGTAGCTCACGAAACATTACTGCAAAGCCACACTCAACCTCATCCTGCTGTGCCACTCATCACATCCCCATCACTCTGCCTTCTCTACCCTACTCCTGCACATCCTTACTCACACCAACTTACCTTGCACCTCCACCCATCCTTCTCTATCTACATTATCACTTCCCCATCTCACTAGCCACCCCTCACACTCACCCTCATCCTAGTCCAATCATACCAACTAACAACACACAAGGGTAGGCACTTGTGTGTTTTAGCCAATGTTCATGTGAAGTTTCTGTTAATGTGCTGTCAAACATTGAAATCTTTATTTTCAACACTCTCCATTCTTGGACAGATTTGTGTGCACCTTTGGAAGTGGCTTAGTGAGTTGCAGTGAATGGTGAGACATAACGGTACCCCCCGCAATGGTGATGAGTGTGAAAGGAATGGCTTGGGCATTGTAGGGATGTTTTATGGTGTTGGTGTGGGGTGGTGCCAACCTGGCGCATCATGTGGCATCCAGGGTGTATAGCGCCAAGTGAAGTAAATCTGGCCATGGTGAGGCCATCCCTGGCCTTCCCGGGCAACAATGTGGTCGGGCGCTGATACCCTGTGTCCTGTGCAGCATCAGTTGATTGCGGAGAAGGTTGGTGTTGTTGTTGGTGCTGCTGGTGTGCCTGGTGCTACTGGTGTTGGGGCTGATCGTGGTGGAATTCTGAGGACCAAGGTGAGATAGTTTCAAGGGCACCGATGCTGATGTAATAGATGGCAGGTGAACTTGAGATGACAGAAGCGATCTGTCAGTGGTGTGAGAGGTTGTTCCAATGAGGTGACACTGGATACAGAGTTTATTCCAAATACTTGCAACCAGCATAAAGCTCAATCTGTCTTCAAAATGCAGTAAGCAACAGTAAGTTCACTTTCCAAGCTTCTGAGCTTGGAAAGTGAACAGCTGTGAGATGGGAGCTTTTATAGCAGATTTGCAGCTGTCAAGTAAAGAGATGATTTCATGCTGACACAACTCCCGAGCAGCGTGGACCCCGTGGGCGACCTCGTAAAATTTAAAGGTGAGCTCAAAATACTTTTTAAGTGGCTCTTAACAAGGTCATAATGACCTAAAATGCCTCCCCCGCCGCTGCGTGTCGGGTCTGTTCAGCGATGACAGACCTGACATCTGAGAAAGTTGCGTGACAGCGGGTTCCCTACCCGCTGTCAAAAAATGTTTTCCCCACCCAACCCGCCACCAAACCATTCCCTACCCGCGGACACAACAAAAAATTACCCCCAGGACCTTGATGTGATCACTGGAATACCAGAGTTTTTTTTTAACAAAACTGTCTTTTAACTTGCTATCAATATTAATGATGTTTATTTTTAGAAGTGTGCTGAACTGTAGTTAGACCTGTCAGAATTTGTGCTTCAGAAACAGATTTACCAACATTTCAATGCTGATATCCATTCATGTTTATGACAGTGTTCATGAGCAGGTTTTTATAACCCGGTAATTTGCGCAGAAAAAGTACCGGAGATGTCCTGAGGCTTGAATGTGACTCCGCCTTAATTGATCCTGTGCAAGGCATGCGCACAACCTGGTGTCCAAACCCCCTCCACAAATAAAGACTGTGACAAGATAAAAGTCGTCCCTTTAAAAGATTCAACATCAATCTGCGGGCAGGTGGCAGCGCACAGCCCGGCCATCCAGAGACAGAGCAAGAAGGGTTTGAATTACAAACCTGCCCCAATGTTTGGCAGCGACGTGCGAGCAGGGACAACTTTGGGAATGGCTCTTCAAAAAATATCCAAGGCGTCCGTTTGATAAATGGGAGTTTTAAGCGAATGGAACTCCGACTCCGGCGCTGGGTCTGGATTGGAAATGGGGAAGTGAAGCAGCGCCGAGCTGGCCAGCTCCTGCCTCTGATCTCCCAACCCCGGCCACCCAAGAGGCACTCGGCAGCACCCCGCGGCCGCCTGGACCCTCTCCGCCTGGGGAACTAGCCAAAGTGCCACCCGATCCTCCTCCTCCTCCTCCTTCTCCCAAAGGCGACCGGCTCCCCCGGGGAGAAGCCTCTGCTCGATCCAGTGGCCCGCACACGGTGAAAGTGAAAGGCATCCGACTCCGGATTACAACCAGCAAATCAGGTAAATGGCACTGGCTCCAGCCTCTGACCTTCACACTGAGGAAGATGCTGATATGGACCTGGCTTTCAGTGGAAGGAAGCAGCGCGTCTGGTAGCAGGGGCTGAGATTCCCAGTGGTTAATGATAGTTGCAGACCCCCCCCCCCCCCGCCCCCCTCACTCTCCCCCTTATATTTGGAGGATAAACGCCTCTTTCTGTCTCCGTTTCAGTTCTCCAGAGATGATCAAACGGGAGCACAGTTCTGCTTCTCTAGAAAGCAGTGTTTCAAGTGGGAGTAGCAATCGGTCGTAACAAGTGGGAGCAGGTTAATTATTTCCCTCAACCTTGGTGTGGGAAGTTGGACCCGGCTCGATCAGGTCCTTATCACCCCCCCCCCCCCCCCTTTCTCAGATACAGATATTCTGGGATTTTGTTGAGTCACATCGAACAACAGAATGTGGCTGGAATCTTGAGGTGAGGAGTCAACCTGCAAGTGCCAGAGGAACGACGGCTCAGCTCGGAGCTAATCGTTGCCTTTTATTTCTCTTACACAGGGAGAAGATGCCTTTCCACCCGATACACAGCGGTCTCCTGTACAAAGGGAATTACCTGAGCGGCTCGCTGTCTGACGGCAGCGAGAGTGAACAGTTGGCGAACATCTCAGAAGAGGAGCTGGATGGTAGGGAGCGTCTCTTCCGATTCACTTGTTTTAATTATTGCAACAAGGGCAGAACTGCCCTCCCAGTTTAATAATAAAACACCGATATCGCAATTAGCAGAAATATGATCTGGCCTGCGTGTAACATGATAATAATTAAATAAAAAAGATGCTATTGTCACTATCAGTGAGGGACTACATGCAACTTTGTGGGAGGAGGCTAGTGTGGAGCCTAAACACCGCATGGACCAGGTGGACGGAATGGCCTGTGTCTGTGCTGTTCAGTCGATGTAACTTGTAGGAAATGCAACAAGGGCCAGGTTGACTCATCGATGCTGATGACAATCAACTTTTGATGCACAGCTAAATTGCCAAATGCACAAAAAAAGACAGTTTGCAACGTGAGTTGCATCCACTGTGCATTAAACGGTAAATTTACCAGCATTCCAATCCGACCAGTAAAACGAGCACAGAATATGGGGGATCCAGAAAGATGCAATCAGGAACTGGATCTCTTTCTCTCAATGTGTTTCATATCAAATACTGAATCTTTAGCCCGATAAATATGTTTAATATCTCCCTCAGAACCCCATTTTTTAAAAAAGATGTTAATAAATTGGGTATGTTTTGTAATTTTAATCCCATTGGGTAAATTAGCGAAGTTACTTTGATCGAGAATGAAATGCTCTAGGTGCACTCTGCAATTTTAAAGAAACAGTGTGTTCCCAGGAGAAACGATTGTGCCGGGTCTGTCCCCCACCCACAAGTGAATTTCTTTAACAATACTCGGATTACACAACTCTGGAATATTACTTCACTCGGGGACATGATCTAATCAGAGCAGCATGTATTTAAATTTTGCAATGACTAATTAGTCATGCAGAGATTTCCTCAGGGTTAACTCGATATTCTATCTGTGCGGGTCCCAGCAGACTTTTAACGTGATCATAGATTCAGATGTAATAAGGTCAGTCTTAATTAAGATCGTGCTAGTCACGCCTTATTATTTTCGGTTTTAGGAAATCCCTCGGCTGATAAAAGACAGTGTATGAACTTCTTAATAATACATTTATGATTTAGTCTTCAAAGTTACTTTTCCTTCCTGTATTTTTACAAGGGAATAAAAGTGTTTAAAAAAAATATTTATTCCACTTGTTAAAAAAACTTTGAATTTATTTCCACTGAATCATTTGAAGAACTACAGCCGGAATTTGCAATATAAATTTAACAAGATTACATTTTTTTTATTCCAAGTGTGCATCGGGGAAATCGCCTGTACAGTTTTGATTTTTTTCTGATATATTTCAGTCTATGAAACAAAAATGTGGGCAGTAATATTAACCCATCACAGCTGGGACTAGCCCTTGCATATAAGGAGTGAATGCATAGTCCATTTTACACAGCTACTGATTCAATCAATATATTAAAGGTTATCGGGAGCGAGCAGGAGAATGGGAGTAAACTAGGTGACTCCTGGAGAAAAACAGCACCGACTTGATGGGCCAAATGGCCTGTTTCTGTGCTGTAACAGTCCTTGATTCTACAGGTACACATGTAAACAAAGATGTAACCATCAGCTAGACCGAGCAGTGGGTGGGAGGAGAGAGCATAAATGCCTTTTTCTATTTTCCTATGTTATGATCTCTTAGGAGTAGTTGATGTGATGGCATTTCCAGTCTAATCAATCTTTAGGTACTGTACATCTAGAAAAATATGAACTTACTGTTTGGAATGTATTAAGCATTTATTGCAAGTGAAAATAGGGCTTATGCTTGGATTTAAAAAGAAATGGAAGTCCAGGGACTCAAGAGGCTGTAAAAGAGTAAGACCATTCAATATTACAGTCCCAGCGAACAAAAGAGAGAGGTAAAGGCATCTGATATATATTAGTGAATTTTGGCGCTTTCAAGTAAGCAATATCAGTGTTGATGAATGGAACATTTTATTTTCACTTAAATTTATTAACTACCTATATCAAATAGGTCAGATAAAATACAGCCAAATGCAGAGTAAAACTCCCTACACTGTCCACCCTATAAAACCATACAGGCTTATAGCACAGAAGAAGGCCATTTGGCCCATCATGTCTGTGCCAGCTCCTTGCTGCAACAACCCAAAATGAATCCCACTGCCCTGCTCCCTCTCCATAGCCCTGCATCTTGCTCTGCTTAAAGTGGTTCTCCACTTTTTCCTTAAACGGTGCAAAGGTCTCTGCCGCAACTACTTTCTACAGCAAAGCATTCCGTCAACTCTCTGTGTAAAGACATTTCTCCTAACCTCTCTCCTCATCCTTTAAATTGACGATCCTTTGTCACCGATTCTCTAACCCGAGGAAATGGTCTTTCGCTATTCACCCAGTCCTTCAGAATTAAAACAAAATCTTTTAAATCTCCTTCAGCTTCTTCTGCTCCAATGAAAATAACCCCACTGCCTCAAAACTCTCTTCATAACTGTAGTTTCGTATCCCTGGTGAATTTACATTCTGCACTTTCTGCAGCTTTAATGTCCTTGTTATAACGGAATGCACGAAACTGCAAAGCAGATAGGGCAACATTTTAATGCCTCATCTGAAAACAGTTCCTCTGGTAATACCGCACTCCCTCAGTACTGCATTGAAGTGTCAGTCTAGATCACGTGCTCAAGTTCTGGAGTGAGATTTCAACACTCAACCTTTTGACTCGGGTGAGAGTGCTACCAACTGAGACAAGCTAGCACAATATAATTAGAACTTTATATCGGGATCATTTTAGTTATGGAACTTATTGGAACAACAATTGGCTATGATAAATCAGAGCAGGGTTCCCTGTGGGACCGTGGGATTAATGAATATATCCTTTAAGTTCTTTAGGGCCTGAAATTCCCTTGTCTGGCATTTTAATGAAAATGTTATGTTCGAAGAGCCTGGTTTCATGTTAAAAGTGGCTGACTGGTGAGATGTCCTGTGGAAGATTCATGTGGCATAAAAGTTGAGGTTAGATTAGGTGACACACCTCAGTCACAGCCTCCCTGCTGAGCCCTAGTCACCTTATTCAGTGCTCCTCAGCCATGTCCAAGTAGCTGACATATCGCCTGGGGTAATAGCTGTAAGTCTCTTGCTTCCTACACTTCCTGCACTCCTTGGCCAGTATCTCCTCCTCCTCCTCCTCATTCTGCTCTGCTGCAATATACTTACCAATGGTGTTCTTGGACAGAAAACTCCTCTGCACTATTCACTCCTCTCACTGCTGTGGTGATACAAATTCTTCCTTTTTATTTAGCTCAATAACTCCAGGTCTGATCTGAAGTAAAATATTTATTTTTTGATGTGAATCAATACCTGTAGAAAGCTGAATGAGTTCATCGTTAATCACCTTTAACAAGTGTGAGAAGTCGCACAACACCAGGTTATAGTCCAACAGCTTTATTTGAAATCACAAGCTTTCGGAGCGCTGCTCCTTCGTCAGGTGAAGTCACCTGACGAAGGAGCAGCCGCTCCGAAAGCTTGTGATTTCAAATAAAGCTGTTGGACTATAACCTGGTGTTGTGCGACTTCTCACATTTGTCCACCCCAGTCCAACACCGGCATCTCCACATCATGACCTTTAACAAGGCCTTTAACAAGTTAAATTGGCCTTTTTTTCTTGATTTTTAATAGCCTTTCTTACTTTTTTTGGAGAGGTAGGAACTCTCAGAGCAGCGCTAAAAAACAAGGTTTCTCCTGACATTCTGCCACCTTTACTTGCATTTACTTTTTCACCAATAAAGGAATATCAGGCTCAATATTTCTTACTGTATAATTGCTGCAGAGAGCGGTAGGGACAAAGTTTAAATTATTAATAGAAATATTGCAAATGCAAGTTGGTCAGCATCTGAAAGAGAAAGAAAGATCAGCGTGTCAGGTGGGACCCAGTTAATCCTCTTTCTCTTTCAGGTGCTGACTGACCAGCCATGCAATTCAAACATTTTTAAAAAACACTTTATTCCACGGGGATTTACGTGAATCTGTTGAATTACAGAGCTCTGTGTAAGCTGTAGCATTGCTGACTGTTACTCTGCTCCTTGGTCTGTGTTGTGGCTGGTTCAGAGTGGAGTGAATATCGTATAGCCAGGGGTTCAGAGGTGTGGTCCTCAAAGTGTTTTGTTGGAAGATATCTGAGCAGCTATGCATTCTCTCTTTTCTGTTTGTAATTACGTGGCTCTTGAAAGGGAGATGTTAAGAAAGAAGATCCCTGTTTCCAATGTATCTCAACATTTTACTTGAATTCCTGCACATATCAAAAAATATTACATGGGTAAATATTGCACTTGTATTTTTGGTTTAATTTCAATAAGGTAATAATTGTTTTGTTTTAAACCGGAGGCTGTATTAAAACACAGTGAAAAGCTAAAATGTACAGACATACAATTACAACCAAAGAACACAGGTACACACCAGAAACATAAAGGGTGAGCAATTCTTCAACAACAACTTGCATTTATACAACGCCTTTAATGTAAGTTAAACGTCTCAAGGTGCTTCACAGGACCGTTACAAACAAAATTTGACCAACGAGCCACATAAGGAGATATTAGGACAGGTATCCAATAGCTTGGTCAGGGGTAGGTTTTAAGGAACATCATAAGGGACGAGAGAGAGAGGTAGAGAGGCGGAGCGGTTTAGGGAGGGAATTCCAGAGCTCATTTCCTAGGCTGCTGATAAGTGACATTTTTGCAAGGCCGAAAGAATAAAACTGGCTGAATGATTCAGCAGGTAAATGCAGTTTGGGTTGAGGTACTGGGCCATACAGGCCATAAAGATCTTGGGTTAGACCTCTGGTCTGGGCTGAATTAGCTAATCGTAGTTGGAGCAGTGGTGAGGGTGCTGCAGTTACCTTCCATGCTCCTGGGCAGTGGTGAGGATGCTCCTGATGACCATCCATTCACCCATGCTGGAAAACATGTGGGTGGCAGGTGAGGACAAGATTGAGCTTGGTGATGGTGCTGTTCTGATTAAATAGTCTGGTGATATTTACTGTCTAGTTCTGAATGACCACTTGGGAAAAGTACTAGAGGGCTGCAGATGTCCACAGAACTGTATCCTCACATGAATCACTGCCTTTGGGAAAGCAAGGGTAAGGGAAGAAAATCAGAAGGAAATTGAGAAAAGAAGCAAAATAGCTTTATGTCTTTGCCACTGGCACAATACACTTCATTTAGAGAATGAGCATTGGCGACATAGACACAGTCAGATTTATGACTAGGTTCTAGGCTATTCCATTGCTCTGAAATAATTCTCAGGAAAAAAAATGACACATGAAGAATATCAGCATAAACCGAGAGTGGTGAGATAACATGAAAGCAATTTTCTGTATTGATTCAAATTTACTAGACGGACTTGGTCAACACCCAACGCTAAATCTGATAGGCATAACGTAAACACAGACTAATTATATATCTACATAAATGTGAAACGAATGAGCCTTTGATCATCCAGCTCTTCTCAAAATGGTTAAAATAAATTCAGTTGTCTTTCTGCTTCCCTATAAATACAGCACACGGTCTTTACCACATTGATCACCAAAGGTAATGACCCTGGTAAATTGGCTGCAGTGCCCCTGTCAACAAATGATTATCACACTTTATATTAGATATTCCATTGTGATATTTAGGAAAGGACTGTAACTCTTCCTTTAGCTGCATTCATACACATGTTGTTATTATTAATGGCTCACGTCAGGATTCGCTATCTTCACTTTGTCATTAATATCTGAAAAGATATGGAAATTGATGCACCATCAATATTTTTTATACCTGAACATTTGGGAAGCCATCTGTTAATTATTGCCAAAATAACAGGGACCCAACCTGACTTTCAGTGGAAGCTTCGCATTTAATGCAAGCCCTTGTAAGGACCTTAAAAACTGTACATATTCAATGGACCCTACTGCAAGCAATAAGCCTATTAAATAGTTATTTAATTAAATCAAAAACCTTCTTATCTGATTAAATGACTGAATTTTGTAAATCATTTCTGGAAACATATATTTGGAATATTTCAATCTACTGTAGGTGCAAGTTGATGTTGATGCAGATTTCACATGTTTCAGAGTTTCTCCACGACAGACAGGAATAGGGTAGAGGAGGATCTGATTTAAAATTCTGACAAAGGAGAGAATAACGTACAAAAGCAAAATACTGCAGATGCTGGAAATCTGAAATAAAAAGAAAATGCTGGGAACACTGAGCAGGTCAGGCAGCACCTGTGGAGAGAGAAACAGAGTTAACGTTTCAGGTCGATGACCTTTCATCAGAACTGGCAAAAGCTAGAGATGTAACAGGTTTTAAGCAAGTACAGAGGCAGGGAAAGGGGGAGGAGGGAAGGAAAGAACAAAAGGGAAGGTCTGTGATAGGGTGGAAGGCAAGAACGATTAAATGACAAAAGGGATCGTGCAAGGCAAAAGGAAGTGGTAATGGGAAAAGTAAAGAAACAAAATATGGGTCTAGAGGAACTGTAAATGGCAACAGCAACAGCAGAACCATTACCAGCACCTGCTGTCTGAAAAAATGGGAGCAGTGGTATGGGAGGATTACGTACATAAGTTTAATTAATTTCTTGTACATTTTGTCTTCACGCCAGACCTTTATTTCTAACTCTAAAGCACTTCAGGCTCAGATGCAAGAAACTCATGAACTTTTGTGTGTTCTACATCAAAGTAGCTACCTCACCTGACTGTCCCTGGCGCTTTTCAATCTTTACAGTTTTTCCTCTATTTCGCCTTCGGCCCGCACTGCATGAAGCCCAGCACCTACTTCCTCAAACTCCTCTCATCCCATCTCCTGACCACCCAACTTCAACTCCTCACCCCATGTTTGCCAACACCATCAATCTTCTCTCATCCAGCACTGCCCGCACCTGCTTCAAAACTGTTGCTATCACTTCCCTCCTCAAGAACCCCACCCTAAAACTCTCTCCAAATTCTGCCCTATCTCAAACATTTGCTTCCTCTTCAAAGTTCTAAAACATATTGTTCCCTCACATTTATGCTGCCACATCTCTCGCCAGTCTTTATTAAAGTCCCTGGCTCCAATTTATCTTCTACTAATCCCAAATGGGACCCTGATTGTGCTGATGGGGATAGTGGTCTCCAACCACTCCCCTGCTCCCATAACTAAATGTGCAACACAATATGCCCCAAGTGCTGCAGGAAAGTTCACAAATTTTGCCCCGACATTGGGCCCAAAATCAGTCATTTACTTCTTGACAGTGGCTCTACTGGTGACCACTTACACATTGTGATGATTGCTCAATACTTGCTTCTCTCTCTTTCTTTTATTTCATCCTTTCCACTGGAGAGGGTGCAATTAAGATTTACAAGGATGATACCAGAAATGCGAGGTTATACCTATCAGGAAAGGATTAACAGGCTGGGTCTCTTCTCTTGAAAAGAGAAGGCTGAGCGATGACCTAATAGAGGTCTTTCAAATTATGAAAGGTTTTCATAGAGTAGACACAGAGAGAGTGTTTCCATTTGTGGGGAAGAGCAAAACTAGAGGCCATCAATATAAGATAGTCACCAAGAAATCCAATAGGGAATTCAGAAGAAATTTCTTTACCCAGAGAGTGGTGAGAATGTGGAACTTGCTACCACAGGGAGTAGTTGAGGCGAATAGTATAGATGCATTTAAGGGGAAGCTAGATAAGCATATGAGGGAGAAGGGAATAGAGAGTTCTGCTGATAGAGTTAGATGAAGAAGGATGGGAGGAGGCTCAAGTGGAGCATAAGCGCCGGCATGGACTGGTTGGGCCGAATGGCCTGTTTCTGTACAATATATTCTATGTAATTCAATGTAAAGCCAATGTTCATTGTGTAACTCCCTCTGTAATAATCTCTCAAATCCAAAACTCGAAACAATAGAGCCTAGTCTGGCATGTTTCATGCCATGCAAATAATATAACATCAATCTTTATTTAAAATACATTTGGGAAATCTTCTACTAATGTCTTATGAGCTTGTCCATGAATAAAAAGATTATCTGGGCACCTCCAGCATCAACTTTTTATGATGGGCATGATAGAGGAGCCCATATTGAATGCCACCATCATGAGTAATTCTCTTGATTCCATTAACCTGAGTCTGGTGCTTCTGTAGCTTGTATGAAATGTCAGGGCAGATATTCAAGTGATTGCTTCCTAGCTTTGGGTCACCTTTCTTCCTCGCTGTCTCAAGGATTTGCAGTTTATCTTGAAACCTGAGCATTCTGAAGATGATTGCACATGGTGCGCTTGATTAATTTCCATCTTTGGAGATTCCCGTAATCACAGAAGCCTAGGTCAATATTCTGAAGGTAGACTATTATACTATTTTCCTCTACCCACTCTTGGAGATCTAATAGAGATCGTTCATCTTGGAGCAATTTTCCAAATCATCTACTTTATTATTAGATGCTACCATTTTCCTTTTCAGCACATCAGTGTCCTTCGAGGCAGATAGTAATCAGCCTTCTGTCCCAGACAGCCTCTCCTCCAACTCTACACTCCTGGGTCTAATTTCAGTTGATTGATGTTGAAGTCTGGCCATGTCTCATTTTGCCTCATTTGTAGTTTGATTTATGCACTGTTATGCAGTTTGCCAGTTCCCTCAGAACCACCACCTAATTGTAAAGGTTTCTGTTGAGCCGTTGCTGCTAGCAGGTGATGGGGGCCTTGTAGGTTGATCAGACCTGATGTTTTTCCATTATATTTCTGATGGTTTTTGCTCGAGTTCTGAAAGTAGGAGGCATTGGTAAGCAGTATTTACCTCCCTCGGGTCAACCTATTCTTGGGTTCGGATTTATGAATTCAACAAAGAAGCAGCGGAAATCTCTTAAATCTGTTGCTCCTTTTTACCCAACTATTACAACGTCCCTTTTATTTCATTGCTGAGCTGCTTCTTCTGCCCTTTCTCTTTTTCTTTTGTCCTGGTTTCTCATTTTTCTCGTATTTTTTCCCCCTTAACTTATTTGTATAGGGGATAAGCTTCTAAAAACCATAACATAAAATAAAATTAATACTCACCTGGAAAAACATAGGCCACATGAATCTGTGCAGGACAAGCCATGTCTGACAAGTTTAAGAGTTTCTGAGGAAATGATTGGCGAGTATTGATAAAGGAAATGTCGTGGATATTGTGTATATGGATTTTCAAAAGACATTTGTTAAGGTGCCACATAGGAAGCATATTGATACAATGAAGGCACACGCTATTAAAGAAAATGTGGCAGCATGGACAACAAGTTGGTTAAAGGACAGAAAACAAAGAGTAATTAGTAATGGTTGTTTTTGGACATGGAGGGATGTAAACAGTGGTGCCCCCAGGGGACATTTCTCAATATATATAAATGATCTGGTCTTGGATATACAGGGGACAATATCAAAATTTACAGATGACACAAAAATAGCATGGTAACTGTAAGTTGGCCGATTGGACAGATAGTTGTTAGATGATATTTAATGTGGCGATATATGAGGTGATACATTTTAGAAGGAAGAATAGGAGAAGACAGACACATAGGTGTGAAATTTGGAAGCGCCCCATTTTGGGGCGGTAACGCTGGTGAGGCGAGACATCTTGCTCCCGGTGAGGAAGTCCCGCCCCAGCCGCGAAATTCGCCTTACCGCCCCGCCCAGGCAGTGTAGCGCAATGTCAGGCACTTCACTTCCTGGTGGGGCGGTAACCGAGGCGATGTCGGGGCGCTCCGCGAAGGCTCCGCGTTTCAATGCCCCTCCCCTTCAGTTAAAGGGGAGGGCTGCTGCGCACTCTGCAGGGCCTCCTATGGCCCCAGCGAGGCCACCAGGGCGGCGTGGTGCCATGGCAGCAACCCGGCGCCGAAACGCGGTGCCAGGCTGCGCGATGGTGGCCAGAACCATGGAGGTCGGCCCAAAAAAATAAAATGGCAGCGCAGGTCGCGGCCGCACCTCTCCTTTAACTACTGCCCTGCAAGCGGAGGTCAGCCCGGCTCGCGACCCACGAGGCTGGTGCTGATACCGCCTGCAGCAGCCTTGCGGGCACAGCCAAATTTCTGCCGCAGGGCGGTAAGGGGAAGCAGCAGGGCATTAAGGGCCGCTGCGCACGGTGATGCCGTCATCGCTGGAGGCACAGCGGCCTGGGGCGCTACCGGCAGGGGCACGGCACTATCAGGAAGCACCTCAGCAAGTCCCCGCCGAATTTTGCGGGAGGCACTTTTTTCGCCCCCCAGGTGATGGCCTCTTTGCGCCCCAGAGGCGCTAACAGCAGGTGCAAAGGAGACACATTTCGCCTCCTAAATGTTTAACAGTCATGAGGAGCAGAGAAACTTATGGGATCAGGTACACAAACCTTTAAAAGTAGGATAACAAGTTAATAAAGGTGTTTTTTTTTAAAAAGCATATGAAATTCTAGGCTTTATAAATGGACGTGTTTATTCGCAACACCAAAAGCTCTGATTGGTCCCCTTGGATGACAAGTCCTGATTGCTGATTGGTCCCCTTGGAGGACAAGACATATCCAGCAATTTCTCTGGAATGTGTAATTAGATCCTCACTGCCTATGTAATCAGTTACTTTGCAAAGTGTAATTCGAGCCATTCTGACTGCCTACTCCAGACAGAACAGAGCTCACTTGAAGCAGACAGGGCTCACCCTCGCGGGTTAAGACCTCCTCCCACCCCCCTCCCAAGTTCCTGAGCTCCTCCCCCCCCCCCCCCCCCCCCCCCCCGGCCCATGTTCCTGACCTTCTCCCCCTGCCCAAGTTCATCCCCCCCGGATTCATGACCTTCTCCCCCCAACAAGTTCATGACCTTCCCTCCCCTCCCCGGTAGATGGGGCATTGTGTGTGGGTCACGGATTGTTAACAGGTCTGTTGGGTATGAAGTGAATAGTGACAGTGTCGTGACTTCTGGATTTCGTCCAATCCAATGATATCACTTGCCACACACGCATCAAGCTTTACGAGAAATCAACCAGGTCTAGGGGGAGGAGAGGGAGAACATGGTGCAGGTGTAAAGGGGATAGGGTTGGAAGAACGTGATCCATCTTACCATCTCAATCACGTTCTCGCTCTCATTCCACCCATCCCTTTAGACCTGGATCACGTTCTCTCCCATCCCCACTGTGCTCTCTGTACTCATTACCCACCCCACCCCCCCGAGTTCCTGACCTCTCTCTTCCCCCCTCCGATTCTTTGCCTCCGATCCCCTCTCTCCTCCAATCTCTCCCTCTGATCCCCTCTCTCTCTCTCCCCCACTCTCTCCTTCCGATCCCCTCTCTCTCCCTCCGATTCCCTCTCTCTCCCCCCGTCTCTCCCTCCGATCCCCTCTCTCTCTCCCTCTGCTCCCCTCTCTCCCCCACTCCCTCCTTCCGATCCCCTCTCTCTCTCTCTCCCCTGCGCTCTCCCTCCGATCCCCTCTCTCCCCCAATCTCTCCCTCCGATCCCCTCTCTCTCTTCCCCACTCTCTCCTTCTGATCCCCTCTCTCTCCCTCCGATTCTCTCTCTCCCTACGATCCCCTCTCTCCCCCAATCTCTCCCTCCGATCCCCTCTCTCTATCCCCCACTCTCTCCTTCCAATCCCCACTCTCTCTCCCCTCCTCCGATTCTCTCTCTTCCTCCGATCCCCTCTCTCCCCAATCTCTCCCTCCGATCCCCTCTCTCTATCCCCCACTCTCTCCTTCCAATCCCCCCTCTCTCTCCCTCCGATTCCCTCTCTTTCCCCCGTCTCTCCCTCCGATCCCCTCTCTCTCTTCCCCACTCTCTCCTTCCGATCCCCCTCTCTCCCTCAGATTCTCTCTCCCTCCACTCCCTCTCTCTCCCTCCGATCCCCTCTCTCTCCCTCTGCACCCCTCTCTCTCCCCCACTCCCTCCTTCCGATCCTCTCTCTCTGTCTCCCCTATGCTCTCCCTCCGATCCCCTCTCTCTCTTTCCCACAGTTTCTCCCTCCGATCCCCTCTCTCTCTCCCTGCGATCCCCTCTCTCTCTCCCCTACTCTCTCTCTCCGATTCCTTCTCTCTCTCTCTCTCTCTCCCCTTTCGATCCTCTCTTCTCCCCTCGGTCAGCATGGATCCAGTGACGTGCCATCTTCCATGGAGCTGAACAAAACATGGCCCTCTGCAGCTGCCACTGTGGGGTACTGCGCATGCGCAGCCTCGGTCACAGCACACATGCACAGAAGGACACAAAAATGTTTGTGCAGATAATCAGTTTGTTTATAAATAGGAGTAAAGAGTACAAAAGCAAAGAAGTTAGGCCGCATTTTGAATTTTATGTCTGGTTTGACCACCTTGCTTTAACAAGGATATCATGACCATGGAAAGAGTGTAGAAGAGATTCATTTCGACAATACCAGGAATTATGAGGCGAGACTGGAGAAACTGGGGCTCTTTTCACCAGAATAAAGAAGGTTAAGAGAAGAATCGATAGAGTTCTTAAAATTATGAGGGGCCTCGATGAAGTAAATTGAAACTGTAACAAGATACTAATTAATTTGAAGATCAATACCAAAAGAATGAAGGGGAAGTGCAGGAGTTTGTTTTATGCAGAGGGTTGTTAGGACATTGAAATGGTCTTCTAGAAAGAGTGGTGGAAGCAGAATCTATTTAAAAGGGAAGTGGAAAAGAAAAATTTACAAGGGCATTGGAGAAAAGGCAGGGGAGTGGAGCTAATTGAATAATTCTTTCAGAGAACTGACACAGGTATGATGGGGCGAATGCCTGCCTTGTGTACTGCAAAAATTCTGTAGTCCCGATTTTAACTCTGGGTGCATTCAAGGTGGGCAGGGTGCAGGGCGGGAGGGAAACCCCCACAGACCTCCCGGCGTAAAGCCAGGGCCGTTTTAACTCCCGGGTCTCATTTACATTTCTCTACGCTGTCTCTCATCTGAAGCCTGCGGGAATGACGTAAGAGTCGGCGGGAGGGAGTGGGAAACCTGGTGGGATGCCAACACTGCCAGGGACCCAAGGGAACGGTACCCGGCAAGGTTAGTGGGGGGGGGGGGGGTCTGGGTCGATACCGGGGGCGGGGGAAGGAAAGCCCGGGGGAGAGGAAACCCAAAATTTCCTTGTTGGGTCAGGAGGAGCACTCCTGCCCTTCCTAGGCCGCATGGAACCTTAAGACAATGTAATAAAAAGATACCTGGGCCTCTTCTGGCCTGAAACTTTTTGCCGCCAGCTTTTGCTGACAGATTCGAGGCTCCCGATTGTGGGATTAAAGCGGCACTAATGATATCAACGGGCCACGATTTTCCCATTTTAATTAGGCCCCCACCTGCCTGGGGCAAGCAGCCTCCATGTTGCTGGAATCCCGGCAATTGAAATGCCGTGGGAACATGGCATGACTACGCCCCCCCGCCCCCACCTCCGGCTATTTAAATGACCCTAGGTGGGCTGGGTTAAAATTGGGACTTACAATTCTAGAAAGGTGGCTAAAGGATGGAAAACAAGAGTTATGAGTAATGTTCTTTAGACTGGAGGCAAACATGTGTCCCCCAGGGTTGGGACCATTGGTCTTCTCAATATGTATAAATGATCTGGACTTTGGTATAAGGGGCGCAATACTGAAATGTGCAGATGAGACAAAAAGAGGGAGCATGGTTATATTTATAGTAGAAATTCAACCTATCTGCTCAATAGGGAAAACAATAAAAGATCATGGTCTATAAACTAAACTGTGCTTTGTAAATAAGTTTTATATTTGCAGCTCTTCTCTTTTCTTTTCTTTTTCACTAACCGTGGAGGTAGTTAATTTACTTGTCTTTCTGTGAAGTTTTCAATCGATTTTATAGATCCTGTTCTTGGAAAGGGCTCTTCTACTTGACCACGTGATATGTTATGTGAATCAACAATGTTCTCAATGCATAGACTGAAATCCCTTTCTTCTCATTTCCAGACTTTGGCCTACTCATTACGAGCTAGTTCCATGCTTTATGGTTCATTAAATGTACTGTAATTATGTCTTTAGTTCTCACATTGTCCTCTCTGTTAATTGCTGCTATCCTGTATACCTTAAAGACATGGATTGTTTACAAGTTCAACTGAACTTGGACCATCTCCTAATTTATTTATTGTTCTATCGCCTTTACTCTTTCTAGTTGACTTGCTACCCGAGTGAACTATTAGTTGACCATTCTTTGTGTTCGACTCCTCTTTACCTTTTTATACCTTGAAGCTTGTTAGAATTTCATTATTGCATTCAGAAATACAACACGCTATCATACCAATAACTGATACAACTGAAGTTCCATCTGAAAGTTGATGAGATGAGAGGTTTAGCAGGGATGCAGTGGCTGAGCTTTGCCATTTCCTACAGGAAAACCCCAGTCAAAATCTGCAAACTGGACAGCACTGCTCGTGGCAGTCAAGGTCACCATCGCCCTCAAAGTTTAAGTATCTGGGCCATTCCTGGGAAGCGCTGGGGACATCTGCAATGTTATGTAGCTTGCTGTCTATAGATGCAAAAGAAAGTGACTGATGCTTATTTGGGAGGGACAACAATTTTGTTATATTCGCCACCGACCAACAGCAGCAACAATGAGAATCTGTTAGAATGCCATTGTGCTGCTGGCTTTGCACAAGAACATGCGTGGCAACCCTATAATGTCCATAATCCAGCAGCCTTCATGAACTTTCTGAATCTTTAGCTGGTCTGCGACCACCAGCACAGAATCATGGAGGCGAATGCCCAGTTCAGCGTACAATGAATTTATTTTATGGCATTCAGCTGTGCCACCCATATTTGCAGGGGATGATACGGTGCAAGGTTGGCTCTTCAGGGATGAAGGCAGCCCTCTTCAGTGCTGGGCAATGACACCCTTGTGGCAACCACAAACGGAAACAAAGCACAGCTACAACTAAGCCCATGTAACCAATATCATACCATTGGAATCTTGAAGTGCCATTTCAGATGTTAGAAGAAACTCGATGCTACCTTACAGTACAGACAGGTCTCCATGATCATTGTCACCTTCTTTATGCCCCACAACAACAACTTTCATTTATATAGTGCCATTAATGTAAAGAAAAATGTTCCAAGGTGCTTCACCGAGGTCTATGGAAAACAAAAAGTGGATGCCGAACCAAAGAAGGAGATGTTGGGAATGGTGACCGAAAACTTGGTAGGAGGGGTGGGTTTTAAGGAGGCTCTTAAAGGAGGAGAGAGAGGTGGAGAAGCGTAAGCGCTTAGGGAGGGAATTCCAGAGCATGGGGCCAAGGTGGATGAAAGCACTGCCGCCAATGGTTGGGTGAAAGGAGTGAAGGATGCACAAGAGGCCAGGGTCAGAGGAACACCGAGATCTCGGGGCGCTTTAGGGCTGGATATCCGGCGATCCGGGTGCAAATTGCACTCACAATGTGCTAGTTTTACGAAGTGAATTTTTTGCTCAAGTTTCCGCTCAAATTCATTTGCATATCGCCGAACGGAAAGTCTTCCATGAACCAGCACAATTGGGCAATGTTTTAGAAATTAATTTAAAAACAAATTTGCATTAAAAAATATTCCTTGATATACTTAAGAATAGTAAGTTGGTGCAGTTTGATCAATACAATAAATGGGTTTATCACAGAAAATAAGCATTTTTAATCAGGTGAGTAACCTGCACCACCTGTGAGTAAGCTGATTATAAATAACTGAAAATTACTTAAAAAAACTATACGGAACCATTTGGCATACAGTAGTCAGTTTCATAGTAAATTAAAAACATTGGCCTGGAAATTGCGGTCGGAGGCTTGCCGCCCGTGTACACCTCCGAACCGAAAAAAACATACGAACTTACCTGCTGTCCAGAGCTTCGGCCTCTCCCAATCCTGGGCCTGCAGGCGTACGCCCACGTAAAGGCCCTCAGTGGGCCAGGCCACCCAGTCAAAAAGGAGGATTCCTATTATCCTCATGGAGATTCTATTTACGTACAGAATCCCCATAAGCATAATAGAAATCACTAAATAAATAAAACTTCACACCACTTAAATAAAAATAAATGATCACGTGTTCAAAATTAATTAAAAGACCCTTTAATTATGCGTTTAAAATAAAAAAGTAATTTTTTGAAAAATAAATTTAAACATTTTAAAAAGGGCCAAAATTTACCTAAGGTTGCGGATACTCAATTTGCACGGGACATAATTTGCACTTGAAATTCCTCGATCTTTTGCACTGGTTTGGCTGATTTTGGGCGAATTGCGTTGGAAATACCAGCACAACCTGGCGGAAACTCCAGGTCGTTATACGAATGCCTGCAGTTGTTGTTGTGGTAGTAGGAGAATCAAGAGTGCAATGTTGTTTCAAAGACAGGGCTAAGAAAATAGCAGAGCAGGCTTGATGGGGCAACTGGCCTAATCATCTGACCACTAAGTTTTCTTTGCAGTTATTAAAATTTGTTCTCATTAGAGGTATTTCAGTAATCTGCCCTCCCTCCCAAGCAGGAAAGCTGACTTGCTATGCTCCGATCTTCCTTTAACACAACTGGGATTGTGTGACAATGCTGAGGAATTCAATTCTACTTTCACTTAGCAATGGAGAATTTTGTTGATGAAAATTCTCACATTACCAAAATCAGTTTGTAACTTGCCTGTGAATCAGGAAGCCCGAAATCTCAATTCTCTGGAAAATATTTGGTTTAATCCACAGTTTTACAATCGAAGCCTTTTAGCTCATTAGAAATGCTTCATGCTGAAACTAAAGAGCTCACACACAAATCTGAATCAGCGACTTAACCCCACGGCAAAACTCTTGAAGTGAAAAGAAAATGCACTCTTTCAGTTTACAACGGAAGTAAATTGCAGATGTATGAGTCGTGCTTTGGGACTAAATTCTATGCTTCTGTGACTGCTCTTCAGCTGTAGAAACTGACCGAATAAACAGGTCTGGAAACTGACAGAATAAACCGCTGTAGAAACTGACCGAATAAACAGTTCTAGAAAATGACAGACTAAACAGCTCTAGAAACTGACCGAATAAACTGCTCTAAAAACTGACAGAATAAACAGCCCTAGAAATTGACAGAATAAACAGCTCTAGAAACTGACCGAATAAACTGCTCTAGAAACTGACCGAATAAACAGTTCTAGAAACTGACAGAATAAACAGCTCTAGAAACGGACAGAATAAAAAGTTCTAGAAATTGACCGAATAAACCGCTGTAGAATCTGACCGAATAAACCGCTGTAGAATCTGACCGAATAAACAGTTCTAGAAACTGACAGAATAAAAAGTTTGAGAAACTGACTGAATAAACCGCTCTGGAAACTGACCGACTAAACAGTCAACCTGAGTCAACGCTAGCCGGCTTGTGCAGTGCGTGACCCTCCCACTGTATGTCTGTTTTGGGCACGATTGGATTTCTAGGCCCATCTTTCTACTATTATTAATGAATTCATCAATCAATCCAGAAATTCTTCTTAAGCCATTTACGTTAATTTGAATGAGCCACGTTAAGATGGAACATAGTAAATTTTAAAAGCCAAAGGAAAATGTATTAGATTGTTGATGGCTGGATCTCTAGGTATTATCTTCTGTACTATAGTGTGATGACATACAAGTTCTTCACACCTTTCACATTTAAGAATGTAAAAAAACCGACATGCCGAGTATAGATGCTCTGATCATGAAGGCCCAGCTAGACTTATCAGGTCATGTGATGCGAATGTCTGATGAACGAATCCCAAAGAAGATCTTTTATGGCGCATTGACAACTGGGAAGCGATCTCATGGATGACTGCAAAGGAGATATAAAAGGCTGCTTAAAAGCGACTCAAACAGTGCAAAATAGATGTGGGAACAACTTGCTCAAGATAAGAAAGCATGGCGAGAAACCATCCATGAAGGCACCTCCTACCATGAGGCCAGTCGCATTGCTGATGCTGAATGTAAATGTCAGCAGAGGAAGTCTCGCCTGAATAATGAAGAATCCCAGCCTGGTGTGTCCATGATCCACTGTTCACTGTGCAGCTTCATTCCCAGTAAAAATCAGTTATCAAAAAACTGACTGCAGAAAATATGATGTTTTGTCTGTCTTCTTCGACGTCCGTTCGTCCATCGACAAACAACAATTAGTAATGTCAATCCAGCCTGAGGCTACTGACCTTACCTGATTTGTGGGAAATCTATGACTCCGGCTACAGAACAAAAGGGTCCAAGGTCACTACTTGCCCTATTTACACCACCAAGTTTGGTGCTGAAAGGAATCTGGCAACTTCAATAATTTGTCATTAATTTGGCTGTGAAGTTCATGCTGTAATCCCCTCTGGACAAATGGTCAAAGCAACTACACAAGATTCAAATTCAAAAAGCTTTGAACTCCCTTTCATCTTAAAGTAGTTTCTAAAAAGATCACAGCTTTTTACTTGTCTTTGAGGTTTGTTTGGTGTAGACACGGTAATATTTTCAGCTGGAGGACAAGGACAGAGTTTGATGGTTCAGTAATTTATTTCTCATGCACATGTTCCCTCATTGGCATTTATTCACCAATAAAAGAAACTGCAGACAGTAAAATTTACAGCTGCGATCTCCCTCTTGATTCAGGGCAGTGCGAATGGGGACAATCTACATTGCTGGTAGACTTGACAACATTTTAATGTCAGGACCAGAAGTGCCTGTAGTAAAACCAGGACTTAGATCACTAGAGCGCACTGGAGCTGAAAAATGAAATGCTAGTTGGTAAATTAGACAGGCTGAGCTTTGTAGTAATTTCATGCTACTGAAATGAATAGGAAAAAATTCAAAGTTAGTTTTGAGTTCAACTGTTTCTTTAATATCAGAGTATATTCTGAGTACGATCTGGCAGTGAGGAACCTGCCACCTGCAATCATTGGAAAATCCCGGGAATGCCAAATGGATGGTGAATCGTAGGCAACATACCCATGATTTTCGATAATTTAGGCCTTAGTTTCAAGTGTCAACATTTCACCAAGTTCACCAAGAATTATATTTTATTCTTGAAATAGCCAGTCCTGTGGAATTTATCATTTCTATTTTACATAGAAGAAAAAACTCATTATCACCTCCTGGGATTTGTGCTGAATGCCTCAGGCTAGACATCCCAAGATAACGTTAGCTTTCCTTACTGCTGCCATATACTGAGCTCTCTTATCTTAGTCATATTTTCTGAAAATACATTCAGTTAATGACTCCATGTAGCATTCAGCTATGCCAGTTACACAGGTGCAGAACAAGGGGATTGGAAAATTGACCTTAAGCATGTTTGGTGCCCGATTCATTCTGACTGGCTACATTCTGTGCACTAGAGTGTGTGCAAACTTTGTGTGCCAGTCATTTGAGGCTCCAGAGTGCATGCATGAGTGAGAGCAGGATAGAGTCGGGGAGATTTTCGGAGGCCTCTACTGCCGTAAATTCTGTATTAGAACTATGAACATATTTCTCATAGTTTTACATGGTTTGGCCTAGAAATTAATTGGACCGCGCCCATTTTACAGGTGTAAAACAGGCACCTAAGTGTCCAGTACGGCAGAGTGATGCTGATGCATGGCGCATGCTGTGTTCAGTCACAAATTAATTTAGCAAAGGGGGCCTGAAATACGCGTTAGGCCCACTACTTGCATATGCAAAGGGTTAATGCCTGTTTCAGGCGCAGGCCCTGGATGCCTATGAAGGAGCCTTTACCAATATGGCGTGCAGGTGCATATTCTGCGCACGAAGTGCACCGCCTGCCATTTTTGGATAGGCTCCTTAATAGGCGTCCAGGGCCTGCGCCTGAAACAGGCATTAACCCTTTGCATATGCAAATAGTGGGCTTAACGCATATTTCAGGCCCCCTTTGCGAAATTCATTTGCGACTGAACGCAGCATACACCGTGCATCAGTATTCTCAGGCGCCTGCCAGCCATCCAGTGGTCCTTAAAGGGACTGCTGGAGGCTGCCTCCTGAAAGGTAAGTTGTAACTTTTTTACTTACCATGTCAAATTTGTTGGCAGCTGCCAGCCACAGCACTCTTCCCCCCCCCACTCCTCGCCACCCCACCCACCGCACTCATCCCCCCCCCCCCCCCCCCCCCCACAACCGATTGTCTTGCTCCCCCACACCCTAGACTCTGCTTACCACCTCGGCTGGGGTCCGAACTGGACGATCTCCGTACTTCCCAGAACCGGTGACCTGTTTCTGGGGCCGCAATAATAAACATATGAAGCCGGCGGATCAAATCCCCGTGGTCCTACCACCGGCCTCAATGGCGTTTGCAGCACCGGGATCACATCCTGATTTGGGCGAGATCCAATATCTAGACCTTTGATTTCAATGGATGGAAAATCGCAGGCAATGTGCACACCATTTTCTGACGTGTGCCGTGGGGGGGGGGCAATACTCAAAATTTTTGCTAAGAGAAGACGAGTGAGTGGGTTCCACGTAAATGGGAGCTGGTGGTGACGGCCATTTTGTAACTATGCTGATGTTAACTCGAGGCTTGTGATCGCGAGACTCGAGATTGTGCTGATGCTTTCAAATTAAATAGGTTAACTGTCAAATTAATGACATTAGCTAGATTGTGCTGACGTGCTGTTTGAATTGAAGGAGTGGCTGAATTCCTGAGTAAGTTATCAGGTAAAGTCTAGCAGGTGTGAAATAAGTTTGTACTAGAGAGAGTCTTCCAGAGCTGACTGAGAGTATTACATAGAATGTACAGCACAGAAACAGGCCATTCGGCCCTACTCATTCATGCCAGTGTTTCTGCTCCACACGAGCCTACTCCCACTCCTCTTCAACAGTCAACAACAACAACTTGTATTTATATAGCGCCTTTAATGTAGTAAAATGTCTCAAGGCGCTTCACAGGAGCGTTATCAAACAAAATTTGACACCGAGCCACATAAGGAGATATTAGGGCAGATGAGGTAGGTTTTAAGGAGCGTCTTAGAGCAGGAAAGAGAGGCAGAGAGGTTTAGGGAGGGAATTCCAGAGCTTAGGTTCACAGCAGCTGAAGGTACGGCCACCAATGGTGGACCAATTAAAATCGGGATGCGCAAGAGGCCAGAATTGGAGGAGCGCAGAGATCTCGGAAGGTTGTGGGGCTGGAGGAGGTTACAGAGATAGGAAGGGGCGAGGCCATGGATTTGAAACAAGGATGAGAATTTTAAAATCTTCTAACCCTATCAGCATAACCTATTCTTTTCTCCCTCATGTGTTTATCTAGCTTCTCCTTAAATGCATCTGAGAGTATTGAAGGGTGAGAAATGTTGCACCCAGTTTTGAGAAAGAGGATATGGATAAGGCAGTAAATTCTGGCTCCTTAGTCTGAATTGCAGTTGTGGGTAAGCATCTCGAGGCCCACCTTTCACTCCTTGTCTGCCTGCTTTTGGGCATATCTGAGGTAGAAGGGGACAGAAAGTGGGTCAGGGACCTGATCTGAATGGTCCCCGTCACATGGAATCTTTTGCCAGAAGTAACAGGCGCTGGAAGCAGCAGCCACATTCGTGAATGAAGGGATAATGCACTGTGATGTCATTTGCCATCATAACGCCTTCATTAGAATCTGCTGTAATCGATGCCAAAAGTCAGCTTCTGAAAGAGATCATGGGGTTAAAAGATTTGATAGGGTGGTTGCGGAGAAACTATTACCTCTGGTGGGGGAGTCCAGAACAAGGGGGCATAACCTTAAAATTAGAGCTAGGCCATTCAGAGGTGATGTCAGGAAACAGTTCTTCACACAAAGGGTAGTGGAGATCTGGAACTTTCTCCCCCAAAAAGCTGTTAAGGGTAGGTCAATTGAAAATGTCAAAACTGAGATTGATAGATTTTTGTTAGGCAAGGGTATTAAGGGATATGGAATCAACAACAACAACAACTTGTATTTATATAGCGCCTCTAACGTAGTAAAACGTCCCAAGGCGCTTCACAGGAGTATTAAAAGACAAAAATTTAACATAAGGAGAAATTAGGGCAGGTCAAAAGCTTGGTCAAAGAGATAGGCTTTAAGGAGCGTCTTATAGGAGGAGAGAGAGGCGGAGAGGTTTAGGCAGGGAATTCCAGAGCTTAGGGCCTCGGCAACAGAAGGCACGGCCACCAATGGTCAAGCGATTATAATCAGGGATGCTCGAGGGTAGAATTAGAGGAGCGCAGATATCTCGGGGGGTTGGGGTGGGGGGGGGTGGTTGTGGGGCTGGAGGAGATTACAGAGATAGGGAGGAGTGAGGCCATGGAGGGATTTGAAAACAAGGATGAGAAGTTTGAAATCGAGGCGCTGCTTAACCGGGAGCCGATGTAGGTCAGCGAGCACAGGGATGAACGGGACTTGGTGCGAGTTAGGACACGGGCAGCCCGAGTTTTGGATGACCTCAATCAAGGCGATATTTAACAGTCCACTGTTCAGAACTCAAGTGGTGGCACATGATACTCTTCTGCAGGGAAAGATGTAAATGAAAAGGTAGCCAGTGAAGGGCTAGAAATGAACATTGCTGTAGAAATCAAATATAGTCGTAAAAAATTCTTCCATATTATAACAAGAGGGCTATCAAAGCGGAATTGAGATCCCTTAAAGATGTAAGTGGGATTCAACAAAAAAATAGTTGAAATGCTAAATAATTATTTCCTGGAAGTATTCACTGGAGAAAATATTAGTGACATGTCACGCATCATAGGATGATCTACAATTAACTTGCTATCACTTGCGTGGATGTCTGAGACAGTGTTCAAGGCTCAAAACCAATAAATCTTCAGGGAGAGACACTCAAAGGTGCTCAATGAGGCTAGGGAGAAGATGTATGAAATGCTGCCAATTCATCATGATGGAGTCAGTGGGGCTGATAATGAGGTCCTGGTGCAGCAGCGCTGGGACTGCTGCTCATCGAGTGCTGTGATCCCTGCGCCCAAATTGAAATTTTTTTTTGGGTGCTCCAGCAGATTGAGTTCTGTTTGAGGGTTTGCGTTTTAAAATTGAGTTGCCCGGTCCCTGGAGAACTCCTTAATCAGGAGGCCAATACAAAAAAAAAGTTAACATCAAAAATCTCTTCTTTGTGGATCTGAGCCACTTCTCTGTCCTCGACCCCTGTGCTAGGGCTCACAGTGCCTCTCTAGAAGCTAGTACGCTTCATCACATTGGGCATACCAGCCTCCAGACACATGCCAGGTCCCATATAGGCTGGGGAAGTTGGATCTATTCACATAGGGAGACCCCCCCCAAGCCCCCACTACCACTTCATGTTAGGGGTAGAGGCCACGCCTCTTACAAGGCCACATGGGAAATCCTAGTTTACATCAGAACCCGTCGTATCTAAGCTCCACCAGACAACCCTGCACACTCAGCAGAAACCTAGCTGGTGGGCAGTTAAAATCGCCCTGGCTCTTGCCTGTCCGAAAGCCGCTATGGTTGCAACATCTGCAATTTTAACCTGCCCTCCTGAGCAGGCAGCAAGGACACGCGCCTGGAGTCAACAGGGTCCTTCTTTACATATGCATGTGGCGGCCCAATGAAATCATTGAGACCCGACTTGGGTCTGAGCGGGGAAGCCACCTGGAGTTAAAACCGGGGCCTGGTGCAACAGCCAACTAAATTCAGACTACATGTCGAATATTCCACTGTTTTGGGGTGTGGTGGGGAGCAGTGGGGGGGCGGGGGTCATTCCAGCTAAGATTGATACTGTCTGCACCTGATGTCTACAGTCAACACATGGGCCGGAATGTTGCCTACCTGGGCAGGTCCGGTGCGGGCGGTGTCCGTAGCGGGTCGCGACCCCACTGCTGGCTCCATCCCGCTGTTGAAAATAAACTTACCTTAATGGGGCCTATTAAGCCCACCTAGCGCGTTACCTGACCCAATTAAATTGTGCGGGTCTGGTGACGTCATTCATGGCGTGTTTTCAGCTGGAATCTTTACAGGGACCATGGCCACATTGGATTTGACATTTAATCTAGCATAGTGCTGTCAGTGTACTACAGCATTGGAGTGCTGCAAACACTGACAATCACTGCACAGAAGCAGAGGGCTGCACTAAGGTTCTCCGATGACTCCCTCCATATGCTTGTGGAGTGAGTCAGAGCACACAGGGAGGCCCTCTTCTCTTCCGCTGGGCGGAAGAGACCTCCCCAGGGGACCAACACAGCCTGGTTGTAGATTGCAGAGGAGGTCACAAACAGGGATGTGTTCAGGAGGACCTGGGTGCAGTGCCATAAATGTTTCAATGATCACATTAGATCAGGAAACGTTAGTACAAAGCCACACTCAACTTCATCCTGCTGTGCCTCTCATCACATCCTGAACATCCTTACACCAACATACCTTGTACCTTCACCCATCCCTCTCTCTAGCCCCATCTCACTAGCTGCCCCTCACACTCACCCTCATCCTAGTGCAATCCTAACAATTAACAACACACAAGGGTAGCCAATTGGGTGTTTTATTCAATGTTTATGTAAAGTTTCTGCTAATGTGGTGTCAAACATAAAAATCTTTATTATCCGGTCTTGGACAGATTTGTGTGCACCTTTGGAAGTTGCTTAGTATGTTGCAGTGAATGGTGAGACATAACGGTACCCCCCACAATGGTGATGAGTGTGAAAGGAATGGCTTGGGCATTGTAGGGATGTTTAATGGTGTTGGTGTGGGGTGGTGCCAACCTGGCACATCATGTGGCAGCCATATGGGTGTACAGCGTAAAGTTAACTGAATCTGGCCATGATGAGGCTATCCCTGGCCTCCCGGGCAGCAATGTGCTTGGGTTCTGATGCCCTCTGTCCTGTGCTGCATCAGGTGATTGCGGCGAAGTTTGGTGGTGTTGTTGTTGGTGCTGCTGGTGTTGGGGCTCATTATGGTCCAATTCTGTGGACCAAGGTGAGACAGTATAAACCGCACTGATGTTGTTGGAATAGATGGCAGGTAAAGTACAGATGACAGAAGCATTCTGTCAATGGTGAGTGAGTTCTTCCAATGAGGTGAGACTGGATGGAGACTTTGCTGGAAAGACTTGCAGCCTGCAGAATCTGTGCTGGAAATGGACTGAGCAACAGCTTCTGCCTGAGGAAAGTGATCATCTGTCAGGTGGGAGCTTTTACTGTACATTTGATGCTGTAAAGTAATCAACTGGAGCAATGGCCACGGAACTCCCAAACTGCGTGAATCCCGTGGCCATGCAGGGAAATTTAAAATGTAGGGGGGAAAAGACTCCTGAAGTGCCTGTAAACAACTGAGAATGCTTTCAATTGGGTCCCCCACCGCTGCCGGTGGGGTCAGCTCCGCAATGACAGATGCGCCTGGGGGAAAAGCGTGTGGGGGCAGGATGACAGCAGGTTCCCGATCCGATGTCAAAAATAACAACTTTCCCACCCGACCCGCCACTGATCGCGCCCGCTACCTCCCCGGAAAATTCCGGCCATGGTTTCCAGCAGAAGTCACTGGATGGGAATCACACTAGGAACCTGGCTGATTTTTCTCCTCCCTAGCCCACGGGTACTCAGGTCAATTGCAACGCTTCCACTGAGATCAGTGAGACCAGAGATTGAAGCCGGGGCTTTCTGGTCCTGCCTTTGTTTCTGTGCTCGTTGCCTACGATCTGCTTTTGTTATTCGGATTTATTGTTAAAGATGGAATAAGCTGGTCTGTTGGAATTTTCAGAGATTTTTTGTCAGGACTGACAGCATTCTTGTTTAATGAAGTCATAAATTAATTTAATGGGGACCTTCTTGGAAAATATCCTGTGTGTGCAGTAATGAAATCATAAAGCCGTCCATCAAGAACCAGTTTATGATTTTGCTGTCTATAAGTGCACAGAGGAAACTTTCCCCATTCTGTTGGATCAGCAGTTCCATAAGGAGACCGAGGGGTCGTTTTAACCCAACCCGCAAAGTGGGAAACTGCTCCTCTGCAAAGCACAGATGATCTGGTCATTATCTCACGGCTGTGTGTGGGACCTTGCTGTGCGCTGCCGTCTTTCCTACATTACAACAACACTTCAAAAGTACTTCATTGGCTGTAAAGCGCTTTGGGACGTCCTGAGGTTGTGAAAGGCGCTGTATAAATGCAAGTCTTTTTATTTCATCGTAAATGCCTATGCTGACATGTATAATAGAAAATGCCGCTGCAAACTTGTCACGTTGTAATTACACTCTCCCACCAATGGTGGCACTGTAAGTGCCTCAGTTTTGCGTCTCTCAGCTCCTCAGCCGGTCCTGAGGTCGTGAAAGGCGCTATATAAATGCAAGTTCATTCTTTACTAGATTGGAACTGTTACTTTTTTTTCCGAATATTTTAACAGAAATAAGAGAAGCCTTTCGTGTTTTGGATCGTGATGGCAATGGGTTCATTTCGAAGCAAGAGCTGGGCATGGCAATGAGGTCCCTGGGTTATATGCCCAGTGAGGTGGAACTTGCAATCATCATGCAGCGGCTGGATATGGATGGTAAGAACACATTTATCATGTTGCTGTAATGCAGTGTGTGTGTGCAGTGTGATTAATGGACCTGATTTTTAAACCATGGCCCTTAAATATTTATTTAAAGGTTATCTAATTGCACCTTACTGGAATACTAAAGACCAATTGACAAAAATATCCAGCTGACTGTAGAGAATAATTGTGCTTGATAGAGGATTAGACCTTGTATGGTGGAGGGAGTGAAGCGTAGATTTACTAGATACATACCTGGACTCCAAGGGTTAAATTACGAGGAGAGATTACACAAATTAGGGTTGCATTCCCTGGAATTTAGAAAGTTAAAGGATGATTTGAAGTTTTCAAGATATTAAGGGGAACTGATAGGATAGATTGAAACTATTTCTGCTGGTTGGGGAATCTAGGACTAGGGGACATAACCTAAAAGTTAGAGCCAGGCCTTTCAGGAGTGAAGTTAGGACACATTTTTACACACAAAGGATGGTAGATGTTTGGAACTTTCTTCCGCAAACGGCAGTTGATGCTAGGTCAATTTTTCATTTTAAATGTGAGATTGATAGATTTTTGTTATCCAAAGATATTAAGGGATACGGGGCAAAGGCGGGTATATGGAGTTAGGTCACAGATCAGCCATGATCTCATTAAATGGTGGAACAGGCTCGAGGAGCTAAATGGCCTACTGCTGTTTCTAGGTTTCTATGTTCCCAAGCCACACTGGCATTAAAAGGAATTTAAATAAGTTTTGCAACAGATAAGGGAATACCCTTGGGAATTCCTGTTGCCTCAGGGAGCTAAGGGATGAGGAAGGGTTCTACAGCTATGAGCAGAGACGGGTGTGTCTGCATCGAAGGAGGGCTGAATAGCCACGCGGCTACCCAATGAGCTGGGTGCATAGACAACGGCAGTTACCTGGACATGTCTGAGGTCCAATACCGGCAATATTACAGAGTTGGAAGTAGGTGGCCTTTATGATGGAGAGGATATGGGGTCAGGGGGTCAGGAACTCAGCTCAGAGCCAAGTAGGATGCCAAGGTAGCGAACTATCTAATTTCACCTGAGACAGCGGCCAGGGAAGGGAGATGGAATCGGTGGGGAGAGAATGGAGTTTGTGGTGGGGGACTGATGATAGCTTCGGGCTGCCTAATGTTTAACTCATCCAGGACTGGATGGCGACAGGCAGGTTGACAACACAGGGTCATTGGAGGGGTCAAGCGGTGATGGAGAGTTAGAGCTGGGTGTTGTTAGCGTATGTGTGGAAGGTGACCCCAGGTCTTCAGACGATGTTGACAAGGGGCAGCATGTAGATGAGGAAAAGGAGGGGGCCAAGGATAGATCGTTGGGGGACTCCAGAGGTAATGGTTCAGGGATTGCTGGTTAAAGAGGAGATTAATGCAATAGCTAGGAAGGACATCAGCTTGGAGGATGTGGAATCAATATGGGTTGAGCTGCAGAACACCAAAGGGCAGAAAACGTTAGTGGGAGTTGTGTACAGACCTCCAAACAGCAGTAGTGAGGTGGGGGAGGGTATGAAACAGGAAATCAGAGGTGCGTGCAAAAAAGGCACGGCAGTTATCATGGGTGACTTTAATATGCATATAGATTGGGCTACTCAAACTGGAAGCAATACGGTGGAGGAGGATTTCCTGGAGTGTTTAAGGGATGGTTTCCTAAACCAATATGTTGAGGAACCAACTCGAGGGGAGGCCATCCTGGACTGGGTGTTGTGTAATGAGGAAGGACTAATCAGCAATCTTGTGGTACGAGGCCCCCTGGGGAAGAGTGACCATAGTATGGTGGAGTTCTACATTAGGATGGAGAAGGAAACAGTTAAGTCAGAGACCATGGTCCAGAACTTAAATAAGGGCAACTTTGAGGGTATGAGGCGTGAATTGGCGAGGTTAAATTGGCAAGCGATATTTAAGGGGCTATCAGTGGAAGGGCAATGGCAGACATTTAGAGATCGCATGGATGAACTACAACAATTGTACATCCCGGTCTGGCGTAAAAATAAAAAAGGGAAGGTGGCTCAACCATGGCTAACAAGGGAAATCAGGGATAGTATTAAAACCAAGGAAGTTGCATACAAATTGGCCAGAAGTAGCAGCAAACCCGGGGACTGGGAGAACTTCAAAACTCAGCAGAGGAGGACGAAGGGTTTGATTAGGGCAGGGAAAATAAAATATGAAAGGAAGCTTGCAGAGAACATTAAAATGGACTGCAAAAGCTTCTATAAATATGTAAAAAGAAAGAGGTTAGTAAAAACAAACGTAGGTCCCCTGCAGTCGGAAACAGGGGAAGTCGTAATGGGGAACAAGGAAATGGCAGATCAATTGAACAAGTACTTTGGTTCGGTGTTTACTGTGGAGGACACACACAACCTGCCGGAAATAAAAGGGGTCAGAGGATCTGGTAAGAGGGAGGAGCTGAGGGAAATCCTTATTAGTCGGGAAAAGGTATTGGGGAAATTGATGGGACTGAAGGCTGAAAAATCCCCGGGGCCTGATGGTCTGCATCCCAGAGTACTTAAGGAGGTGGCCTTGGAAATAGTGGATGCATTGACGATCATTTTCCAACATTCCTTAGACTCTGGATCAGTTCCGATGGAGTGGAGGGTGGCCAATGTAACCCCTCTTTTTAAAAAAGGAGGGAGGGAGAAAGCAGGGAATTATAGACCGGTCAGCCTGACATCGGTCGTGGGTAAAATGATGGAAGCAATTATTAAAGATGTCATAACAGACCATTTGGAAAGTGGCGACATGATAGGTCCAAGTCAGCATGGATTTGTGAAAGGGAAATCATGCTTGACAAATCTTCTGGAATTTTTTGAGGATGTTTCCAATAGGGTGGACAGGGGGGAACCAGTAGATGTGGTGTATTTGGACTTTCAGAAGGCCTTCGACAAGGTCCCACACAAGAGATTGGTGAGCAAAGTTAAAGCACATGGGATTGGGGGTAATGTGTTGACGTGGATTGAGAACTGGTTGGCACACAGGAAACAAAGAGTAGGAGTAAATGGGTACTTTTCAGAATGGCAGGCAGTGACCAGCGGGGTACCGCAGGGTTCGGTGCTGGGACCCCAGCTGTTTACATTATATATTAATGATTTGGACGAAGGGATTAAATGTAATATCTCCAAATTTGCGGATGACACTAAATTGGGAGGCAGTGTGAACAATGAGGAGGATGCTAGGAGGCTACAGAGTGACTTGGACAGGTTGGGTGAATGGGCAAATGTATGGCAGATGAAGTACAATGTGGATAAATGTGAGGTTATCCACTTTGGTGGTAAAAATAGAGAGGCGGACTATTACCTGAATGGTGGCAGATTAGGGAAAGGGGACGTGCAACGAGACCTGGGCGTCATGGTACATCAGTCACTGAAGGTGGGAATGCAAGTGCAGCAGGCAGTCAAGAAAGCAAACGGAATGATGGCCTTCATAGCAAGGGGATTTGAGTACAGGAGTAGGGAGGTGATGCTACAGTTGTACAGGGCCTTGGTGAGGCCACACCTGGAGTATTGTGCGCAGTTTTGGTCTCCTAACTTAAGGAAGGACATTCTTGCTATTGAGGGAGTGCAGCGAAGGTTCACTAGATTGATTCCTGGGATGGCCGGACTGACATATCAAGAAAGATTGGGTCAACTGAACTTGTATCCTCTGGAGTTCAGAAGAATGAGGGGGGATCTTATAGAGACATTTAAAATCCTGACTGGTTTAGACAAATTAGATGCGGGCAGAATGTTCCCAATGGTAGGGAAAACTAGAACCAGGGGTCACAGTCTAAGGATTAAGGGGAAGCCATTTAGGACTGAGCTGAGGAGGAACTTCTTCACCCAGAGAGTGGTGAATCTATGGAATTCTCTTCCACAGAAGGTTGTTGAGGCCAGTTCGCTAAATATATTCAAAAGGGAGTTAGATATAACACTCACAACTAAGGGGATCAAGGGGTATGGCGAGAAAGCAGGAATGGGGTACTGAGGTAGCATGTTCAGCCATGAACGCATTGAATGGCGGTGCAGGCTCGAAGGACCGAATGGTCTACTCCTGTACCTATTTTCTATGTTTCTATGTTTCTATGGGATGGGAAGAGAAGCCATTGCTGGAGATGCTCTGGCTACGATTGGATAGGTAAAAGTAGAACCACGTGAGAGCAGTCCCACTGAGCTGGACAATAGAGGAGAAGCATTGGAGAAGGATGGTGTGATCGACTGTGTCAAAGGCTGCAGAGTGGTCGAGTAGGATTTGGAGGAATAGTGCACCATGATCACAGTCACAGAGGATGTCATTCGTGATTTTGATAAATTGCCGTTTCAGTGCTGTGGCAGGGACAGCAACCTGATTGGATAGGTTCAAACATGGAGTTGCGGGAAAGATGGGCACAGGTGCGGGTGGCGAAAATACATTCAAGGACTTGAGAGGAAAGGAAGGTTGGAGCTGGGACGGTAGTTTGCAAGGACAGAGGGGACGACGGTTGTTTTTTATGAGGAGGAGGGTGATGACAGAGGTTTTGAAAGGGAGAGGGAACCATTTACAATTGTAGCTAGCATGGGAACCAGGAAGGGAAGTTAAGTGATCAGCAGTTCAGTGGGAATGGGGTCAAGAGAGCAGGATGTGGGTCTCATAGACAAGATGAGCTCAGAGAGGGAATGTGGGGAGTTAGCAGAGAAACTGAGAAAAGACGTAGTTTCAGGGCTAGGGATGGAGGGAACCTTGGAGAGTTTTGGCTTGGCTTGGGAAGAGGGGTGCGGCAGAGGCAGCTGAATGGATGGTCTCAATCTTAGTGACATACAAGTCCAGACAGGCAGAAGTACCATGGGAATGTTACTCTGGACATATTGCACCAGAAGGCCACATATTAGGCCAAGATCCAGACACGCAGAGTGCTGGCCTTACATTGGGGATTCCATGGGGCCTTGATGGATCCTCCATCCTCCCCAAACAAGGCCAGTGGCAAGGCTAAGGATGCCAAGGACCTCCTTACAAAGGGGGCCAATGTAACCTCTTTTTTTTTCCGGGAGAGGGAACTGGCACACCTTCCCTGGATTCAGCAACCAACACTGCAGTTTGTTGCTAGTGATAGCCTTTAGCGGGTGGGAGCTCCTGTTGCACACCTGATGGCACAATTGCCTGCCACTGACATGCAAAGGAGGGAACCTCCCCTGGTCCTGGAAAGTCCACCAGGGTCAGTGGTGGAGGTTCCCAGCTCAAAGTATGCTGATACTTATGCAGGGATGCAAATTTCACAAGTATTCAGCACCTACCTTCTTAGGACAGCGTACTTGGTTGAAACTTACTGCTGAAGAATCCTTTTTTTTTTGCTATCTCAACTTGCTAATCGCTCCAGCATTGCTGCTAGTGCTGAAGAGAGTTTTGTTTGGGATCATCTCCAATAGACAATGGGCTGGATTTTGATACTGGGGCGGATTGGGGGTCGTGTCATCCGCATTTTGTGCTATCCACCCGACTGCAATTGGATATGGGAGATTGATGCAATTTTCACTTAATTGGGCAATTGAGTTCCAGCATGTGGGAACCCATGAACCAATTAGTGGTTTCAGTCTGAAAGTCGCCTCTGATGATGTCATCATTGCTGCTGCATTGCAGGTCAGAGACTGCCTGGTCTCAGAGACTGCCTGGCCTTTGCTGTGAGAGGACCTGGATGCAAAATGAGCAGCATCTCACAGAGAGAGAGAGAGAGAGAATTTTTTTTTGCATCCAGCTCCTCTCACAGCAAAGGCCAGGCAGTCTCTGAAGACATTCAATGCAGCAGCATCAGAGGCAACTTTCAGACCTAATACTACTACTACCTTCATCACATCTCCGTTGTAATAGTGGACCTGCAGCTGATAGTCAGCTATCCACTTGTGCTCCCGCCAGGTTTCACTGGCGTGTTTCACATCAGGCGTGCTTCACGTGGGAAAAGGGTTAAACTAGCTAAAACATTTCAAAATGGCATTACAGAGCCAATTTAGGGCTTGTTAAGGGTTTTAATGGCCTCTCCCGCCTCTTGGAGGCGGGACGGAGTCGGGAACACCGCACACGATTTTATCAAAATTGCGTGGAGGCGGAATGGAGTCGGGATCAGGTCCGCCCACCACTTTTTCGCAATTTTAACCCCCCACACGCCTCCAAACCCGACTCCACGGCCCTATGAAAATCCAGCCCAATGTATTAGAAGACTGTGCTTCCCTCGTGAGATGACAGAGGTGTTCTGCCACCTGCTTTCCCCAGAACTGGAGCCCACCTCTACTAGAAGCATGGCATTGCCAGTGCCAGTCAGTTACTATGGCATTCAACTTCCATGCGCCTTTGAGGCTGTAGCAGGAGACATGTACATCAGTCAGTTGGCGTCCAAGGATGTATTAAACAGGTGATGGAAGCATTGCTTGCACAAGCAGCACAGCTCGTCGCCTTCCTATTGGACCTAGTGCATTAACATGAGAGGGCGGTGAACTGTCACTCAATGGCAGGATTTCCCAGGCATCAGGGGGAATTGACCATATGCACGTCACTAGTCATGCTCTGTTGGAGACCTTTTTGAACTGGAAAAGGCTTAATTTACTCAATGTCCAGCTGGTGTGTGATCCAATCCACTTCATCTTACATGTCAATGCCTACTATCCAGGCAGCTTACTTTAATTTTGTGCCAGTCAAACAAAACTGCACTGTTTACTGGAAAAAAGGCAGTGTCTGGATAGCTGATTGGAGATCAGGGTTACTTACCCTCTGCAGCTCTGGCTCACACTTTAGGTTGGTTTCCTGACCACCTCTGCTCAGCCTTAATAAGACAAGGTTCATGGTGTTACCAACGTTGTGATTGAGCAGACCATAGGTATTCTGAAGGCCTGCTTCAGGTGATTTGACTGATCTGAGGATTGCACTAAAGTGCAGCGCAGCCAAGGTCTCCCTGATGATCATTGTTTGCTGAATGCAGTAGTTTTGCACTTTGAAAAAGATTCCCCACTGATGCACTGGAGATGGAAGCAGGAGACGAAGAAGGGTAGCTGGGTGAGCAGGCAGCCGTGGCCAAGCTTCAGACGAGGACAAATTTTTTGTCTTCTAACACTCCTGTGAAGTGCCTTGGGACGTTTTACTATGTTAAAGGCGCTATATAAATACAAGTTGTTGTCGTCGCCCAGCAGAACCTGTGGCAAGCTGCCTGACATCCCTCCCCCACAACAAAAGTGAGCTCCCAATAGAGGGGACAAATAGCATTAGAAGCCCACTGACATATTAAAATGAAGTTGGTCGGGAAAATAGAGCAGTGGCCAAACAGTGGGCGGAAGTGCAGTCCCAACAGGAAGTCCACCATGGACTAAAATCCACCCTTTTATGTCTTAGCCACTATGCTGTCAAGTCATTATATTATGGAGCCTCATTAATGGTTTATGTTTACTGTTGGAAATAAATTTGTGCAACAGTTGCACAAGTTTTGTTATAAAGGTTACTGCAAACTAAATTATTGCAGTGGCTGTCAAAGTACCTAAATGTGATTGCATTTTACTATATTTCATCCTATCGCACTTTATCTGAATTCACCTTAACAAATATTCGGGGTGGAAAGTCCATTACAGGTTGGACACCTCTTGAGCAATGCATCAATCTTTTGTAGAATTGCATTCAATTTAAAGAATTATGTTAGACACACTGGATCATCAGATAATATATCAAAGTGCTTTATTTTAACACGGGCTGTTGTTACTGAAGTACTTCAGTTGAATTTCTGGTTGATTACACTGTGCATGAAATAGGCTTCCAGAAACTAGGAAGAAAATGGAGATTGAGATCTGAAATATTTATCATTTTGTATATTAAAGTCGTTTGTTATACAGCGTAATTCTGACAAATATGGGACAAGTAATTTGGTACAGTGCCCTGTTGCTGTGTGTGTAACTGATTTGTCACAATTATTTATGTACCTCGCGGGAGTGTATATTTGATGGCAGTAGGTCTGAAGAATACTGCATTGCAAAATAGTAATTTACCTGGAAATATAATTGTTTTATATATCTTTAATAATATGACAGAGTGGAACTGATGCAGGACTTTGGAGCACAATAGGCTGGGTTTCTGGTTGGTGGGATCGTACACATAGAACAAGCGTGAAAATGTGGCTGGATTCGTACCTGACTTTTTAGGCTGGCCAAATGTTCTCCTGCATGATGTGCAAGAACTTAATTGGAATGCTGACTTTGATGCAGATTGCATGGTAATGCCCTCGTGTGAAATTTCCTGATTTTCACGCCAGGGATACACTGTACATTCAGTCCCTTCAGAATGAAAAGGCCATTAAAATCAGCGGGGTTCTGGTCTTTCAGAAAGTTATCACTTAAAGTTGAACTGCTATTTTCTTTGATTTCTGCAACCTAAATGCAGAGAATGTGAATTGCATTAAGTGCTCCTTTCTAAGAAGAGGATGGAGGAAGATTTACTTGCACCAAAGGCAGACTGCTCACATCCATTCTTACCCGTACAGATCTAGGCACCCATACCTGGGAATATCTGAGGACATCTGCCTGCGCAGTCTCTACTTCATTGGACAGCAGTGACTGAGTTGCGTTATCTGCTGGAATTTGAACTGCGGACAACATTGACCAGTATGTAGATGCATCAAGCAGGTCATTGATGTGTTTTTTCACAAGTGCAAACACTTCTATCAGTTTCTTTGTGGAAAGCCAAGGCCAGAACAAGAGGGCAATGCAATTCCTCCACATTTCCGGAATCCCCAAAATACAGGGCATTATTGATAGCACCCATGTGGTCATCTTGGCACACAATCATTTGGTAATCATGAACCACAGGAGATTTCATTCCATAAATATGCAGTGATTAGCAACATAGAATAATGGGGGTAATTGCCCATTTCTCAGGCAGTAGTCCTCTGTGCATCAAGCTGGTCTCTTCAGAGGCTGAAGCTACTCTCCAGCACTAGCTCATGATGCCCTTGCAACAGTACACGTACCAGGTGACCGGAAACACGACAATGCCTAGGCAGCCATCAGGATAATTGGTGAGCATATTATTGGCCAGCTGAAGCAGCAGCATGGGGTGTATTGCATTACAGTCCCACCAAGGTCTCCAGGATCATCATTGTCATCCAGAGAGGCCTAACCATGGAATAGGTGGAGCAGGAACCCCAGCTCTCCCACCACAACCAAAGGCAGAGCAGGACACTGACAATGACCTGGAAGATATTCCTGCTGAAAAAAACTTTTCAGACAGGATGACTTGTACACCAGCTCCCATAGATAATACTTTCACGTAAATGCCTGACTGCCCAATTTACTAACAGTCCTGGCAGTGAGATATGCCCATGGTGCTGGGTGCTCAATCAGTATGTCCACTGATCTGGTTGGGAGGACACCTACTGGAAAGCAGTGACGTTTGTGAAGCTGTGTGTAATGGCTATCTTAATTTGATCGCCCAGCAGGTCAGAGTCAGACAAGAGAACATACAGAACTTTAGAGCCCAAGGTCTCCATACCAGCAATGCAAGCGTTCATGAGAGAAGTTCCCAGTGTGGACAACCTCTCTGAGTGGCAGAAACCTATGCAGTAACCATGCATTCCAGAGTGGACTGCAGTTCCGATGAGCCATTGTGCATGGCTGCAGATCGTGGACTCATCTACAGTTGCTGTCAGAAACAGCAAGCTGTTTTGCACAGTCCCAGGTAACTGCAGAAAGCAATCATGGTCAGATAGAACTCTTTATATGTGAGATCCCCGTGAGATGCGAAGCTGAGGAAAGACACGAGCACTAGTTTCTTTGCTGCAGTTGGGCTGCACAGTGTTCAGGAACGTTTAAGGAAAACTGGAGAGCTACACACAGTTTGCTGCTCTCACCGTCCCCTTTAGAACTGTGGGTATCCCATTCAGAATCCTATTGTACACATGCTACTTGGAGGAAGAGGAGCTGGAGCATCGGGAATAACTTTCGGATGCTAGGAAGGTGTGGTATTATCATAGAAGGAGGGTTCTCACTTGCCATTGCCCCGCCAACTGAATATATCATCAGTCATGAACAAATTAACTGGACCTGACAGAGGAGCAGTGCCTTCAGAGGCTCTGATTCACCAGGAGGCAGTGACCGAGTTGGGAAACATGTTGCAGGAAGACCAGTGGCCCAATTCCAGGACAGGCACGGCATTCAACAAAGGACTTCCTCTCAATCTGGTACACCTTTACTGCAAAGCGCTCATATGATCTTATAGCTTGTCTCCAGCTTCACGTCTGTACCAATACTGCAGCTGGGCAAACTTTCTAAAAAGGTGTAACTAAAAAGTAGAACTATTGTAAAGATATAAACAAATTAAAAGATTTTTAAAGATTAAACAATTAATAAAACAATCAGATTTCCCTTAATCCCTTTCATTCTTCCTGGGAAACCTTAATGGTTGTGTCCCATTACAATGTTCTTTCAGCATGTTAGGCTCTAGGCACTAGTAGAGGTACGTAGGATTTATTTAAATTTTGATCTAATGTGCGATTAGCCCTCAATGTGCAGTGGTCTTGCTGCTGTTTAGCACAAATTATTGCAATGTGTTAGACAGCTGAGATGTAATGCATGCTTGTATGTGAGGAAGTGAAGGGTTAAGTGAATGAGGAGGAAATAAAGCATGAAAAGCAAAAAAAATACTATCCATGAGCTTAAGGAGGCCTCCGATCTCCCCCTCCTCCATTCCAACTACTGCCTCCATGGCCATAATCTCCAGAGCCCTCTCCTCCTCACTGGTTGTCTGTAGTACCTTGCAGGTCCCCCTCCTGTCTGCATGCACTGCCTCCCGTTAAGTGCAGCTGGAAACAGATACGAAAGGGCCAACTGTTCGTGCACTTTGAAAAAAGACGTTTACACAGTAGCCACCTTATGCGAGTGTGTGAATATTCAACAATAAGGAACCTAGTAGTTCCATTCTACTTGATGCTTCATATTTGCCACGTTTAGTAGTTGGCATGGTTTCATGTGTTAGTGTCATGGAAGAAAACCAGCTTGTTGGTGCATTTACAAAGGTCACTAGTTGACAAACTGTACTGTAGTCTCCCTCTGTGATGATGTACCAAATTTCCGTTGAAGAGGATTAAAGATGCTTTGTAAGACAACCTATTAAAATGTAGCCGCATATTTGCCCACATAGCGTGGCAACCTTGTGCAGCCTTCAAAAGGTTATTCTCACTTGCTTCCAGGTTCAGGCCAGAGGTGACACTACATTTATGTTCTTTGTCACTTCCATCCATTCTGCTCCAGCAGACGTCTTTGGGTGAATCTCTCTTCCAAATACAGATCTCCTGCAGTAGGACATGCAACTCCTGAAAAGTGAATGGAACTATTCAGCCCCAGCCATTTATTTCAAAAAATTCTGAAGCACAGCTCTATGTGCAACTAGCAGCAATGTAAGAGCTCCAGGCAATAGAAATCCCATCTCAATCTTTGAGTTCTCCCAGCGCAACAAACAGTAAAACACAGGGAGCGCTGTCAAAATATTTCACTGAATTGACCTCATGAGCTCAGCTGCTTGGCCGCAGTGTGCCCGATGCGCTGCTGTGCCAGGACTGTATTATTAATCCATCATATCAGAGTTAGATCAATCAACCAAAAAACACAAGCCATATTATTAATTGCTGATGCACTCTCCCAGCAAACTCTAAAATTGGTTCCAAATATTGAGACAATTACCTTCCTCCAGTTGGAGAGAGTACATCATCCCCTCTGACTGACCTGTCTTTCAAAGGATGCAAATATGTGCAATTGTGTTGAAGGCTCTGTTTGTCAGTAGATAACAGGAATGCACCTGCATGCCAGAAATAGAAGGGCCCTGAGCCCACCCACACACACAAGGATACAACACACTTAATATACCCTTACATGAAATAGGCTACACTTAATCAGAAGATCAGTATATTAAAAGTGGGAATGAAAACTACAGTCTGTACTTGGATTATGCATTGATTTTTTTCCCAGATTTCAAGCTGTCCCCTATGTTAAGCTAAAAACTAAAATTCAAATAAACATATTACACCCACCACCCCAGATGTAGCACATTTTCTAAGTGAGACTTGGGTTGAATGTTAGAATTAATGTTGTCATATTACATGACTGTTAGTAATCATTGATTGTTCAAGTTTTCTTTTTAATATAACCTAAAGAATATGGTGATTCAATAAAACTGAAAGACAGTCTATGGGGCTGATTTTTCAAGTCCCTCCCCCTGCTCTGTTGCTGGATGGGAGCAGTGCGTTCAAAGTGTGCTGTGCCTGTCCATCCTGAGCTGTGACTGATATTGGTATTCCAGACCACTAACATGGCCTAGGGACATCCCTAGCACAGGCCCAATCCCTAACAGTGCCTAGCATCGGAAAACTGGGCCACAACAAAGCAGCACAGTTGCCAACCTTAGAGGCCTGCAGCTGTGGGCCTAGCCCTCCGCGTTGGAACCTTCTGTCTGCTGCTCTGTAGCAGCAGTCAAGAAGACGCCAGGCTTGAAGATCCAGTGAGTCACCTTGACTTACCTTCAGGGTTCCTCTACTGCTTCCTGTCTGGGCCACCAGCTCCACCCCCCGCATCAACTTCTTATCCTCCGCAAAGGATTTTGACCCAGTGATAATGAAGGAACGGTGATATATGTCCAAGTCGGGATGGTGTGTGACTTGGAGGGGAACTTGGAGGTGATGGTGTTCCCATACGCCTGCTGCCCTTGTCCTTCTAGGTGGTAGAGGTCGCGGGTTTGGGAGGTGCTGTTGAAGAAGCCTTGGCGAGTTGCTGCAGTGCATCTTGTAGATGGTACACACTGCACCACGGTCCTGTTTCCACAAGTATGACTGCCTTTTTTTGGTATCTTTGTTCTGCTGTCCCTCTGTGCCAATAAGCCTGACCCTCCCACACACCAAAGAGATCAAAGAGTTTTCCAACACAATGGTGAGTTGTCTTTCCGAATACCCACACAAACAAACAAATCACATATTGTGTAGTCTCTGGAAGAAGCAATTTGCGATTAGCACAATAACCACCTCTCCTCTAGGTGCCTGTAGTTATTATATTTGTGAGAATTGCTTTTAAAAATACAGAATAAAGTAACTTTTTTCCAGCTCTGAGGAAAAATAGTCAAAAAAACCAAGAAACTTGACATTGGTCAATGCATCCGAGCCTTTTATTTACCATTCTGATGGCCTGCTCCATCAAGTTCTAGGTAGTTTCATGTGCATCAGGGTATCTTTCTTCCTGTCTCGTCCATGGGTGTCTCAAAGAGGACCTAATCTAGGACTCCAGTGAATAGCGTTGGTCCCCTAGCAGCCATTTATCCAGTTCTCCAGGTCCTTAAAATAAGGCCACATCAATTGCTGTAAAGGAATCATGACTGCTGTCAGGGTAGTGAGCATTATTATGCATTATTCTATGCACATTCATGACATAGAATAGAACCCCTTCCTGTTCATGAGCTGGGTGGCATTGGGCATAGGGACCGATTCGACAACCTGCATACCATCAATAATACCCTGCACGAATCCTGCCAGATGGTAAAAGGGAAAGACTTTTGCAAGTGACTGGCTGTTTTCATGGGGAAATGTATGAAATCACTGGCCTGGGCAAATAAGGCATCTGTCACCTGCCTGAAGCAACTGTGCATTTCAAGTTGTGATATTTTGACACATAGCCCCTGCTGTTACTTGGAAAGGCCTAGGGGCATAAAAGTTCAAGGTATTGGTCACCTTGACAGCCACTGACGTAGCAGTCCCTTTCCTGGAAGTGGTCCCTAGGGGACTGAGCAGTCGGTGATGAGGATCTTTGCCTCTGTGCACAAATGTCCGCAGACATATCCAGATATGATTACATTAGCTGCATACACAAGTAGTATTGATATAGCTTCATCTATAGAACCTAAGGTGCAAATCTGTCTTGCAAACCTCCTCAGATCCTCCTCTTCCTTCTGTAGAATCTTTAGATAGAGAGGGATATCTAGGTGGATGCCTACATGTCTTATTTAGGCTGTGAACAATTAAAATTCCCTTAAAAGTACTCTCAGATGGGAAGTAGGGTGCAGCTTTAAGGACAGAATAGTTTCAGTACTGATAGCAAATTAATTCAGCAAATAAACAGTCAAATTGCTGAGTCAACATACAGCAACTTGCCACAATTACCAAGTTGACTCTCTTTTAAGAAAGAGGACCCAATATGGCTGAACGGGCCTACCAACCATGCAGCATCCAATTGATATGGGCGCTGCGCATCTGCAGTGCTACTCAGCCATCAGGACATTTAAATCATTTCAAGGGCCTTAATGAGCCTTCCTGGTGCACAAGCCCTCAGTGTCACACTGGACTATGGCTCGCTGCATCTTCTAATCTCGGTCACCTCTGCCTAATTTGCATCAGCACTCTTGACAGTGCACTATAATCCCCTTAATTCTGGACATAGTAGAAGTATTGGCTGATGTCTGTAATCAATGAGGATTCAATTGGGTAGGCGGCTATCTCCCTGCAATATTGCCAGTGCCTCTTGGTCTTCTGTAAGGTACTACCATCTCTCACAGATGTGGCCATAAACTTGGATTTAACCTCATACCAAAATAGTCTCTTGTGTTCCATTATCCTTAATAAACTCACCAATTTTTTTTTACAGAAAATATTTTTTCCAATTGCACAATATGATTGTGTATAATCTAAGAAGCATATTTTACTATTAAATTAGATATTTTTTGATATCTTGTTTATATTTATTCATTCACGGGATGTGGGTGTCGCTGACAAGGCCAGCATTTATTGCCCATCCCTAATTCCACCTCGAGAAGGTGTGAAGTTGTGAGTTGGAGATTCATCCTAGAGTAAAATACGGGATTAAACCGAGCAATGTTTTAGTCTTTCATTAATCCGTGTATAATTAAAGTGAAGCACAAAAGCACACAGTGCTGAAAAGATAATGCTTGATATATATTAGATGCTTTAGATTGTAGCTTTATGAATATGCAATTTTAGCCAATCAGGTGCAAGTGGGATACAAAATTTGCATATAGAATTTAGATTTGTTTTAATTGAAGAGCTGTCCCTGTTAATTTTCTGTAGTCTTTCAATTAGTTTGAAAAGGTAATTGGCTGTGTTTAGTTGGAATATAACTATAATTTTGTATGGGTATTGCTAATAATTGTTAAATACTTAAGCTTCTGTTTCTCATAGAATAATCCCACAGGATTATTCTTTTGTTATTATACCTACAAATTTACATTTCAAGTCAGTAATTTATAGATGATCAAATAATCAGCTGAGTATCTCTGACTACCATCAATCTAAATGACTGGCTGTCAGCATACATCACTTCATGAATATCTAATTAGAATAGCAACCTCAGGGGTATTCACATCCTCCAACGTCTGCTGTACTCGACTGGGTAATGAGTAATACAATTATTCTACTCTATATTATGTTAGGAAGTAAAACTTCTTGTGAAAATATTTGAGAACTTCTACATATAAAATCTTACATCTTCACACATTTCCCCTTGTACAGAACCCCATTTACTCTTGTCACATTTTTCTCTCACTTTTGTGTCAGCCTTATCCAGGCTGACACTCCAGTGCCGTACTGAGGGAGTGCAGCACTGTTGGAGGTGCCATATTTCGGATGAGACGTTAAACCGAGGCCCCGTCTGTTCTCTCAGGTGGGCGTAAAAGATCCCGCGGCACTATTTTGAAGAGGAGCAGAGGAATTATCCCTGGTGTCCTGGCCAATTTATCCCTCAATCAACATCACTAAAACAGATTATCTGGTCATTTTCACATTGCTGTTTGTGGGAGCTTGCCGTGCGCAAATTGGCTGCCGCGTTTCCTGTATTACAACAGTGACTACATTTAAAAAGTACTTCATTGGCTGTAAAGTGCTGTGGGACATCCTGAGGTCATGAAAGGTGTTATATAAATGCAAGTCTTTCTTTTTATTTCATCATAAATGCCTATGCCGACATGTAGAATAAAAAGATAGCAAAATACTGCGGATGCTGGAAATCCGAAATAACAACAGAAAACGCTGGAAAAACTCAGCAAGCCAGGCAGCATCCGTGGAGAGAGAAACAGAGTTAACGTTTCAGGTCGAAGACCTTTCGTCAGAACTGGAAAAAAGCAGGAAATGAAATAGATTTTAAAGCAAGTTTAGGGCTGGGAAAAGGGGGAGGGGATGCAAGAACAAAAGGGAAGGTCAGTGATAGGATAGAAGGCAGGAGAGATTAAGAGACATTGAGAGACATTAAGAGTTATTCAAGGCAAGAGGAGGTGGAAATAGGACAGGTTGAGGAACAAAGGATGGCTCTAGATGAAGTGTGAATTGCGCTGGCAGAATGAAGGACAGCTGCCATGTGGGAGGGAAGAAAAAAGGGCCATACCAAAGTGTGGATAAGAAAAAATAAAATAAAAAATATATATATATGTGATGGGGGCCGGGGTTATAATCTGAAATTGTTGAACTCTATGTTGAGTCCAGAGGGCTCAGAAAAAAAAATTCTGCTGCAAACTTGTCACATTGTAATTACACCCTCCCACCAATGGTGGCACTGTAAGTGCCTCAGTTTTGCGTCTCTCAGCTCCTCAGCCTGCACTGCAGATAAACTCTGATACTCCAACCTCTACTTCTCTGCTTCCTATTTAACTCTAAAAAATAATATTAAATCAAAGTATTATCTAAAAATGTATGAATGTATGATTTTTAAAATGGGAGTAGAATTACATTTGCACACCCAGGTCTAATTAACATTTGCTGTCTAACCCCGTTTCACCTGAAAACTACACTTGGTCTTGACTCTCCTTGTGCAATGTCACTGGACATCGACTAGTGTATGCATATACATATATGTATCTTCATCGATTGATAAGGGATATTTGTGTGTACTTTGTCCGTCACACTTCGGCTAGTACACCTTTGGCTAAAAAAGTGTTAACCTTTTGCCATTTCCATTATAGTCAATTATAAAGTTGCTATTTACAGCGTGTTGAGTGCTCTGTGTATTTTGGGCAGAAGCTGGTGTTTACTCAGTCCTTCGTACCTCGTTAAAGTGCAATTGCCTCGTATATCTAATCACTTCGAACTGATGGCGGTTTACGGCTTGCACTACTCAGCACTGACTGCAATAAAAAACATGTTCAATAATAAACAGCATCTGGTTATAGTGACGCCGACTGATGTTCACTCTGCGGTGCTCACATTGTGGCATGCTGTGGCGCAGCCTCCTGATATAAAACCAGACTGGGATGCCCTCAGGAAGGTGCACATAGATTGGCGTCTGTACCGTCAAAGAAGGAGAGTTCAGACTCGGATTCCAGAGTTCTTTGTCGGAGATGTATAGGTCTGCTGTGGTGTGAATTTTTGTTCCATTATATAATTATTTTAATCACTTTTCAAACATTTTTTTATCATACATTTGAGTTTTTAGCAGATGTGGTTTAGATAACAATAGTTACAAACTATTCAGCAGTAATAGTGCTACCCCTTTAAACTGCCCAAAGTGTATAGTGGGCAAATCGCATTAGTACCAACATGCCCACTATAAGCGATGGGGACTGTATTTGTAATAGAATGAAACTTGCTAGAAAAATAGTTACTGCATGATGAGCTAACTGGCAGAAAGTCATCAGCAGTAATTTATAACATTAATTTTCTTTTTAAATTAACTTTTATCGCCAGCTTATAACAAAAGATATATTATATAAGACATGTTTCTTTCAATTCAGAATTTAATAACTTCAGAGTAAAAAATAATGGCCCGTAATTTTCTGACCCCCATGGGTGTGTACGAGGTGTGTACGCGCCCATAGCTCCGGGTTTAGGCATGCGTGAAAACCCGGAACTTGTGATCTGCCAAGAATCTTCTTGACAGATTCTCCACATCCCCGGGAGAAGGGTCTCCGCGGGTGGAGAGTTGCACTATTTGCACAACTTCCACCCGCTGAATGCCCGTGAAGTTCTTACGCCTGGCAAAAGCAGATGTAAGGCCTGCTTTTACCAGCATAAGAGTTTTAAAAAATAGAAAAATGAAATGTTATCACTCATTTATACTTTAAAAACCCTGTCCAATAAGGTAAGTTTATTTGTAGCCCCGTTAAAACATATAATTTTTTTTCCAAAAATTTAATTTTTGTTTAAGATATTTAAATAAATGGCATTTTAATTAATTTTAAATATGTAATTAAAAAAAAAATATTTCATGTGTTTGTGTATGTTTGTACAGAACTCCCATAAGTATGAATGGAGATTCCCTTCTTTTGTTGGTTGGGCTGGCCCACGTGATCTCAGGGGCGCTTGCGAACCGCTTGCGCCCCTGGGATATGTGGGCCTCTACCTGCGGGTACCCGGGGGGGCCCAGGAGCGTGAGTATTTACTGGACCACCAGGTAAATACGTAGATTTTTTACAGGTCGGAAGCCTCCGACCGCAAATTTTGGGCCAATAATGAAAAAGCTGGCACAGCAGAAATAATAATTGTATTTAAAAAAAGATGCAGTGGGAAATATAACTGAGCTTCTCATTAAACAGATATTTGCAGAAAGTTGCTCATAAATCTAGCGGGCGTCACGTCATAAGAATATTTTTTTCTTTTAGAGAAGGGGCGGGGTTGCCAATATGGTTATGGATTATCCGATGTTTGAGCGTGAAGCGAGGAATCTCCGAGCTGAGAAGGGAGACTGAAGTGTCCCTGACAAATATTTACTAATGAAACAATGTGGAGGAAACAATAGCAGGCACAGCTTAACATAACATGTGAAGTAGTACACTTTGAATGTAAGAATGGCACATGGAAATACACTTTAAACAGAGAAGCATTCAATGGGGGGAGGGTTAAAGGAACAAAGGAATTCAGCAGTCCGGGGGCATAAGTCACTAAATGCTGGCTTGTAGAACAAAAAGCAATCAAAATAGACTAATGGAATCTGGCCTTGATTACAAGAGGTATGGAATATAAAAGCAAGGTTATACAGAGTGCAGCTCAGACCTCATTTAGAATATTGGGGTGGATTTTACAAATGAGTATTCCTAATGTACAGGTTTGTGAGACTGGAGTGCATGTCCATTCATTTTAAAGGATGGAATACTGGGTGGGACACTGACCTCTGCACCTGAATTTCTGATGTTAGCTTAAATAATATGAAGGGGGGTGGGTGGGTTGGCTTCTGTCATCTCAAGCTAAGGAAGGGGAAACTAGACAGGTTTCCGGCTCCAAAGACTCCCAGGGCCTACCTACACTCATTGCCCATGCTCTGACAAGGCACTGGAGGGCTGCTGGCACTCATAACTGTACGGCGACGTGGGCCTGCAGTCACATCTCATAACAGCCAGCTTCAGAGTGACCAGGATCGGTAGAGAAGGACAATGGGGAAAACAACAGAAAAAATAGAATGGTTAAAGGACTGAGAGTGTTTGCTGAACCTGTTCAGGGAAGATATCCATGAACCATGACAAATATGTTACACACATATGGAATGTGTTGGTGCAGCATGCTGGAGATCCTGTGAATTGTGCCAAAGAATGGGAAGTTACAGATTGTGTCATGATTCCACACCAGCCAGGTTCCCAATCCAACCTTATCAGGGGAAGGTACAAGCAAAGGATACAGTTGGCAGGAAAAATGTAATGAAGCTTCTAATTGAGTCTTCCTTGTATTCCACAGTCTCAGGAAATGTGTCCTCACTTACTGATACTGCAGCACTTCGTTGTTGAGTCCAATTGTTTCAACACCCCCACCCACTTATACTTCTGCTTGGTGATACCAGTCCTATCCAGATTGTAGGTCACCAAATGTTGATAATTCATTGAATGACCACCGTTTGCTAACATATGCACTTAGAAAGAACTCAAAGAATCTGCCAGCAACGAACTGGTTAGCAATATAAATACACTTTATGCACGTTTTCCCTTTTCATTTCTTCCCACATTCCCTGCCTCTTCCTAATTACACTCACCCTCATGTAATGCTCTACAGCTGAGAGGACAGGTGAGTGAGTTGATGAATTACAATGGACTCTGATGCAGGTGCAGGAGGCTGGAGAGAACCTCACTAAAAGCTATCGCACACTATCTTAGTTTCACCAACATGAAAAGAAAAATATCAAAATAGGAGCTTTAGCAAGAATGATTGTTTACTCATTTGTGTGTCGCAGGTGATGGACAAGTGGACTTTGACGAATTTATGACAATACTAGGCCCTAAACTGTTGTCATCTGAAGTGCGAGAAGGTTTTCATGGCAGCACAATAGACTCCATATTTTGGCAGGTAAGATATTTATTTGATTAGATACTTTGTGGTAATAGGCAGCACTATCCGCATATTAAAGTCTTGTGCAGTGTCACATAGCAACAAGGTCTGCTTGATTCTTAAATCAAATGCAGAAGATGTACAATCACAGTGGTTATCGGATAAGCATTCTGATTTCAGTTGCAGAGTGTAGCAATGATTGATTTACACCACACGAGGTAAAATTAGATTTGTAAATTTGCCTTAAAAAGTATGCTCTTTTATAAAAATGTACTTTGTGATCTCGCCGTGACTCCAGTGACATCACAACAGCTTCCCTGTGACAACATAAAGCAAATTAATTCATTTATGATGCCAAAAGAGTTCGGGGGAAAAATTCAGTTGGTTGCGCCTCCTGTTAGCGCCTTAAGAGGGCGCTAATGGGGCGCAAAGCAACTAGCGCCTGGGCGCGGCGATGTTTGCGTCGCTCGCGAAATTAACTAGACATTTTGCGGCGGTGCTAAACACTACCGCCACGATCTCCTGCACCGGCAGATCGTGACGTCAGTCGAGTGCGCAACGCCCTGGTAGTGCCCCGGAGCGGATATTGAGTGGCGCCCCTGCCTTACCGCCTGCCGCTAGCAATGACAGGTTGAGGGGAGCGTTTTGCAGTCAGGAAGGGACTGGGGGAGCGCTATTTAAAGGCGAACGCTTCCTGCCTTTTTTTGTTGGTGACATTTTTGCACCACGCATTCTGAGAGAGAGAGAGAGAGAGAGACTTCTGGACAGATTCAACGCTGTGTGAAGGAGTTTTGGGTACTGAGCAGCACTTTGCAGGTTCATTTTGATTTGCCCTTCCTTGCATCTATTTAGAAGAGACTGTGGGGGCTGCACTCTGAGCTCTTTCCCTGGTGCTCTCCATTGTTCTTTCCAGCAGATTTGATGTACAGGTCTCTCCAGGCCGAGATTCAAGGCTGCAATGAGCAGGATGTGGATGGAGAGCAAGATCAACCCTCCCCTTTAAGAACTGGCCGGCGCCAGTGTGTCTGTGTTCCATTGCTGACTGATATCACATGAGCTTCGCCAGCGCTCTGAGGTAGCGCCTCGCTCCTCAGCCTTTGCGCCTTAAGACAGGTGTGAAGCGCCTGATTTAGCACTCCAATCACCTCCAGGGGCGATAAAAGCCAAGTTTACAGTCGGAGGCGATAATTAGCGCCAGGCGCTAATCTTTGCGCCCGGCCGATAATTGCGCCCCAAATGGAGCGATACTGAATTTTTCCCCCTTCATGTTTAACATCGGGCTGTTAAGCGTTCCACACATTCACACCAGAAACTTATAATTAAAACTAGTTTTGCAGAGAGGATTTGGTCTATGTACTATTGATAATAAAATTATAAACACAGTTATAAAGAATGCATTTACAATTTCACTACAAAAGAGGGCATTTTCTCCTTGGGGGGTCTATATATTTGCCTGTAGTATAAAGAGGATGCTCTGTGGGAATAAGTGGAATGAGAACTGTGTCATTACTGCATTTTTGTTTAATAGCATTTTGTAATTTTGGATTTTAGAGTAATAGTTAACATGTGATGAAGACTGGAATCTTACTATGGCTGGTGAGAATTTGCCAGTCTCGTTTGTGGCAGTTTGAGGTACTGCACTGATTTTTGTTCTGTAATTGCTGCTTGATGTCTGGTACTCTTAGTGAAAGGCACTGGATTTTTCCTGCTTTTTGTTCCTTCTACCGCTCAGCTCAGTAGGAGCTGCATTCTCCACGGAGTGACAAGCTCGTAGACTTTGCTGGGGAAACGCAGTCTGTCATGAATGATATCGGTGTACTGAAATAATGGTCAGGATTTTTATGTAAATGGAACCGACTCGACTGCAAAGAGACCTTGCTCACTCCCTCCTCGCCCCTAATGATGATTGTTACAAATTCTTCATTAGACAACTGACAAGCACAGGTTTGAGCCCTCGGTGGGTGAACAGTAGGTACCAGGAATGACTCACGAGTGGCATGGTGAGCAACACCACTTACCAGTGTCACCCCAGTGGCATAGAACCACATGCAAGTGGCCTAACATAGAATCATATCGAATCTTACAGCGCAGAAGGATGCCATTCGGCCGGTCGTGCCTGTGCCGGCTCTTTGCAAGAGTTGTCCAATTTAGTCCCACACCCCAGCTTTTTCCCTATAGCGCTGCAAATTAGTCCTCTTACGTACTTGTCCAATTGCCTTTTGAAAGTTCCTATAGAAGCTGCGACACCACTCTGTCAGGTAGTGCATTCCAGATCCTAACAACCCTCCCTGTGGAGCAAGTTTCTCCTCATTTCCCCTCTAGTTCTTTTGCCATTTATTTTAAATTTGTGACCTCTGCTTACCAACCCATTTGCTAGCGGAAACAGATTCTCCCGACTTGCTCTATCAAAACCCCTCAATTTTGAACACCTCTATTTGGTCGCCCCTTAGCCTTCTCGGCTCTAAGGAGACATGCTGTGCCAATGTGCTGCGTTTTAAGGATATTTCTCTTCTCCTCTCCATTGACAATGCTGGTGTATAATTCCACAGGCAAAACTTGTCCTCATTGAAGGGACTATTCATGTGTGAGCCCCTGAAAATGTTGGGGCTGGGGAAGGCGGTTCTGCAGCATAGTGGCTGCGGGGGAGGCTGGGGGGGGAGGCGGGATGCAGGATAATATTGGGGCAGAGCTTGGATCCGGCAGGGTTCTGCCCCTTTCCAGCCCCAATTTAAATGAGGGTACTATGCCATACACCTTCTCTCCCTCAGTTGCCCCCTTAGCAGCACTGGCTGCCAAGGCTACTTGGACCATGGGGTGGGGGTGGGATGTGGGGGGCAGTTCGTAAACTTAAAGGCCAGTTTCACAATGGAATTGACCATAGAGTGATCCATTGCGCTGATGAAACCAGCAGAAGAAGCCAGCAGTGCATTTTTTTTTTAAGTTTGAAGATTGTTCCGGAAGCCTGTGACGAGATGCAGCAGCAAAACTCCCCGCCTCAGTCAGGTTGGAAGTCAATGGAAATAAAAATCTTAAGCGATGTAAAATGGGCGGCTGACTGTTTTGCACTATCGCCATAAGTCAAGATCTATCCCCTTGACTCTGGGATTTCGAAGGGTCAGACTCAGGGACATCACCAGTGGGAGGGTGGGATTTCTGCTCCACTCAGATTCCGCTCCCCCGCACCCCCTTCCCACCATAGATTGACCAGGAATTTCAGGGCCTGAATGTCAGCAGGCTATTCTATCACAGAGAGCATTTATAGCCAAGTCTGATTCTCTGCTTACTCGATTTCTACAAGTGAACTTTCTAGCAGGGGTCAAATGCAGCAGTCTTTTTTCCCCTCCCTGTCTCCATTGTAACCTCTCTACCCTCTCCCGTGATGTGATGAGCAGTGGATTGAACCTGAGCTGTTCTTGTCTTAGCAGCAGACCAGTCATTTTATTTCTCTGCTATGCCATCAGGAGAGCCCGGGGATATTTTCATACAATCGATCCCTTTATAAGACTCATGCTTCCTCTCCAATAAAGAACATATACAAGGCTCTACCTTTATAACATGGTATCAAAATAGTATGAGTCTGAATGTAGCAGAATAAAGTAACACTTACCCTCGGGATACTTCAGTCCATAAGCACGTTTTGTACTGTGATTCTGTACATTAACTTGTTCAATTCAAGGCCCACCATTTTTATCATTCTGGATTTCTGGTCATGAAGTACTTAGGAACTGTATTGACAAAAGAATTTTGTAATTCATGAATAAACACACAAGAATGGGGTAGATTTTAACTTTGTGCGATAGTGTAAAACAGGCAATAGCAAATCAGCAGCCCGTTTTACATCTCTTCTGATTTTTATTTCCATTGACTAAAACAGGCTGCCGATTCACGAGCGCCCATTTACACTATGGCACAAAGTCAAAATCTACCCCAAGGTGTGAAAGTCAGTTTATATCTGGCAGTTTTATGGAATTTGTTGAATTGCAAATTTGTGATTGTGGTTACATGAATGACTGAAGTAACCATTAAGTACTCCTTCATGTACGTGAATGATTAGGAGCTGCTTATTGAACAGGCACTCATGGAAATGTGCTGTTTCCATGGACACAATGACATTCGTGCATTTACTATCATCAGTTCAGGGAGGGCAGCTAGTATATTGTTTCAAGTCAACCATTAGTCACCATGTCTTGCGTCTAACAAGACAAAATGATATCGTTGAAAATTGATTTCCTTTGGTGAAAGTGCTCAGAACGCCATTGAAAGCCTGTGACTGACTCCTGTAACTTCAGAATAAATTATTCAACTTTAGCAATTCAGAAAACAGAATTAATGCAGGCCAAATATATATTTTTTAAATGTCATCATGTCCTTAACAAATTAGCTGATATGAAGACTATCCGATTAGCGTTATCTTAACACTGGAGATAACCCATTTAAAATAACACCAATTAGCAGGAGGGTCGGTAACCAGAGGACACAGGTTTAAGATAATTGGCAAAAGAACCAGAGACGAGAATTTTTTTTACGCAGTGAGTTGTTATGATCTGGAATGCATTGCCTGAAAGGGTGGTGAAAGCAGATTCAATAGTAACTTTCAAAAGGGAATTGGATATATACTTGAAAAGGAAAGTTTTGCAGGGCTATGGGGAAAGAGCGGGGGAGTGGAACTAAATGGATAACACTTTCAAAGAGCCAGCACAGGCACGATGGGCTGAATGGCATCCTTCTGTGCTACGTGATTCTATGAATTGGAAAATCTAGTCCCAAGATGCAGTGAAAGCTGAGGTTCCTGACTGGCTGTATAATAGCATTGTTTCTGAGAATTACAAGTGAGTAGCTTACAGTTTCAGTCATTCATATGTGCCAACAATCTGTGTTTTAACTAATAGTTAGTGTTTCAATCCATGTGCCAGCTCATAAGTGTTTCACAAAGAAATTCAGCTTTCTTCAATGGAATTGGAGGTTGTCAATATTAACTAATCAAATCAATTCAAAGGCAGAACTGGAGGCTGACAGAACGAATCAGGTTGGTTGGATGGCATGAGGGGAGCTGGTCAGAATCAGTCAGATGTCATCTACTTCCAATTTTCGTGTACATGAACTTGCGGAAGAAAACTGTTAAAATGAGCTGATGGCTTTGGAGGGTCACATTTACAGAGGTGTTTATTTCGTGTTTGACCCCAACAAATTATATATAACAAGTAAGCTGTAAAAATGCAGCTCTTAAAAACTATATTCCAGCTGCCTGCTGTTGTCTTATCTGAAGGTTTATTTTCTTCAAGACTAATGGCACTCGCTTTTTTTGAGACAGAAGGAGGATATTGCCTGGTATGAGTGCATTAACTGGTTTTATTTGAGCATTCTTGCGACTGCACCTGCAGAATTGCCAGAGTTCGGAAGTAAATCAGGTACCGGGGTTAGAGTGGTGGCTTAATTAAAAAATATTTACACACAGATTCCCACAGTTCAGTCTTCACCACAATGTGCGACTGCTTTGTATGATGAGGAAATTTGGTCTGTTCATGTGCTCAATTATGTTCTGTGAGTTTAAAAACTGTTTTCAGTTTGTTTATGTACCCAGGTGGAGGTTCTTTTGTTACTGTGCAATAGCTGGGGAGAGAATCTGTACTATCTGCATCATTGTCGTTAACATTCATAGTGAAATATGAGGACTGACATTGATAATCAATGAGAGTAAAATGGATTCCAAGCTCCAGCAGTCAGTAAGATCCATCTGAGAGCACAACATTCAGCTTCTGTTGTCTGTTCCTGCAAACCACGCCATTTTGCAGTTCTTTGCGATCACAGTCTCTTGTTTTCTAATTACCTACCAATGGAAATAATCTACCTACGCAAACTGCCATGAAGAATGCAGGAGACTACAGGAGGACATAAACAGTTGTTGAAAATGGGTCGCTAAGTGGCTGATAACTATCATACAGGAAAGCATGAGGTAATACATCTTGGGAACAAGAATAAAGCACGGAAATAATCTTAAAAGGTAAATTTTTCAATGCAGTGGAGAAGCAAAGAGATCTGGGCTACAAATATTACATAGAATTACATAGAATGTATAGCACAGAAACAGGCCAACTGGTCCGTGCCAGTGATTATGTGATTTCAGGATTAGCATTAGATGCATAGAATGTGTTGCTGCAAATGGTGATCGATACTAAATCAATTACAGTATTCAAACTGGATAATTACTTAAAGGAGATGAATATTAAAGGGTATCAGGCAAAAGAAGGAGAATGGGACTACGGAGGAGAAATTCAAATATGGAGGAGCACTCCTGTCGTACTGGCTCCGCAGACTCAAAACGCAAATTTCTTTTTAATCTTTTTGTTAGTGGCCTCCAGTGGCCCATTTAAGGACTGCTGGTTAGGCCGCTGAATACCCGAAGCAACTGGGAGGAGCATGCTCCTTAACTAGAGTCCCAACAGAACAAAGAAAAGCACTAGCACAATAAACTCAAGATATCCTCCCTTTACACATTACATTCACAAAGGGTACAGAACATTAAAATGCTAAAGGCAGACATAATTTATAATAATGCCTCCATAAGGCACATCTTAAATAATCATCTGCTCCAGAGGAACTTATAGTAATTATTTGTTTCCTATTCAGCTTTTAGTATAATTTCTTCAAAAATGGAAACGCTTGTAAATTGAAAAGGGTTTACTGCAAGGGCCAAAAAATTTGACTTCAGATTAACCTGACCAGCTCTGCACACTCTTAGCTCCTGTTTACGTTTGGCATTTAAGTAAATGGATCCTACTCCTCCGCTCCTTCAAAAAGATCCATTCTTTGTTCCTGGCTTTCCTGTTCCTTGCTATCTGGAAGCCTATCTGTTCTGGCCCAAGGCAAAATGTTTTCAGGAAAACATGCTTCACCTTTTAGGACAGCCAGCAGCCCTTTATTAGCTGCTGGTATCTGACTATTCAGCACCCTTTCCCTGTGATGCTCCGGGTGTTTCGTGCTCTAAGTATCAGGAGCGCCCCAAAAATATTTAAGCAAGCTGACAGCCAGGTGGGTTACAGGCGCATGCAGCTCCTGAGATGCTGTGGTCCCAACAGCGCTGTGCCAGGACCCCTTTCCCAGTCCCAGTGAGCAGCTAAGCCTTGCAAACTAGGAAAGTCCGAGGTACAATCCCTGGTTTATGCTGCATTAGCTGGTCTCAGCCAGCCAATTATAAGGGCACTAATATTGGTCTCAGAATATCTGGTCAGGAAAGGGAAAAATAGGTCGGGAGGGGAAAATCAGGTCAGGGTTTCACCCCCAAGCTGCTATCCAGTAACCTGTGCTGGAGATCTGTGTGCATGTGGTTGTTGGATAAGAACAAGATTGGGCTCGAAAATGATGCTAGCTGCAGTTGAAGAGTCTGGTGACACTCACTATCAAGGCTCACACCAATGGACAGTGGCACACTGGCTTCTGTGAGGACCCATGTAATGACCAGATAACAGGATTTTCAATGTCAAGCTCCAAACGCAGTTAAGTACGTAGAACAGGGTGCATTTAATTCTAAACAGTAATAATGACACAAGCCAGCAACTGCAACAACATTTACACTTACTGTCTTTTTCTCAGTCCCTCCACAGAACCTTCTGATTTGTCCCTTATATACCCAACTCCCCCTCTCCGCTTCCCGACCAGTGGAAAGAGCCACAGCACCACCTTCCCATCGCCCATTCCCGAGGACCCTTGTGCTTAAATCCCTCCATAGTTTTAACCCTCCCTGTTTCTGTAACCACCCCCAATCCCACCACCACAAACTCTCCATTCCTCTGACTCCAGCCTGTTATGTATCCCTCCTTTCTTCATGTCACCATTGACAGCTGGACATTCAACTGCTTAGGCCCCACACTCTGGAACTCCCTTACTAAATCCCTCTGCCTCTCCAGCTCGCTCTCCTCCATTAAGACCCACCTTTTGGTTAGTCCCTAATCTCTTCTTCTTTGGCGTGGTGTCCATATATCCTTGTGAAGCAGCTTGGGGTGCTTTTTCTACATTAAAAGCACTATATAAATGCAAGAAGTTGTTGTTGATAATTACACTTCAATTGGATCCAAACAGCATGAGGAATTATTGTATAACTGCGATCAATTTTAATGTCCCCTCTAGTATTTCAAATGGTATTTGGCTGCAGTAGGTGCCAGTTTCCAATTGATAAATGTGGAAAACTACTCTCACAAATCAGCTACCCCAGCAAAAAATGTGTCCAGAGGAGATTTACTAGCACGGTACCAAGGATGAGGGACTTCAATTACGTGGAGAGACTGGAGAAGCTGGGGTTGTTCTCCTTGGAGCAAAGAAGGTTGAGAGGAGATTTAACAGAGGCATTCAAAATCATGAAGGGTTTTGACAGAGTAAATAAAGAGAAATTGTTTCCAGTGGCAGAAGGGTCGGTATCCAAAGGACACAGATTTAAGGTGATTGGCAAAAGATCCACAGGTGAAATGGGGAGAATTTTTTTTATGCAGCGAGTTATGATCTGGAATGCGCTGCCTGAACGGGTGGTGGAAGCAGATTCAATAATAACTTTCAAAAAGGAATTGGATAAATATTTGAAGGGAGAAAATTGTAGGGCTATGGGGAAAGAGCGGGGGAGTGGGACTAATTGGATAGCTCTTTCAAAGAATCAGAACAGACACGATAGGCCAAATGGCCTCCTTCAGTGCTGTATGATTCTATGATTCTTTGAACAGATGTAGTCTGAGGGCTAATTTTTGGAATACCAAATACGATAGTGCCAATTTATTTCCTCTGTATGGTCTGAGGAGCTGTTGAAGACTTCCTGTTGAATATACTCTGAGTTGAGTTTCCTGGCCTGAGATTACCACGTGCAACATATTTTATTCTGCCAATTTTCCTTCTGATTATTTTCACACCTTACCATACTGGTGGAATCCTCTTGTACCTTGCCCAAGTAGCCATATGTCATGCATGAGCCCGGCAATAAGTGTTGGCAGCCTGTTTGACCATAGGAGGAGCACCGTAGGTGAGATCCAATCTGGTCTTCATCCAGTATTCACATACTTAGCAGCGTGCATGGCTGAGGTTAGCTAACAAGAATATTGGACAGAAATACCCTATGACTTCTGCACCTGCTCTTGGGTGGATATATTCCCTATCGTTTGTTTCTGGGATCTCTCTTCTACAACTTTACACTTTTCCAAAACCCTAGCAACATGCAAATTTCATGATATACCTGACTTAGAACTTGAGGTGTGATGATTCTGTGTCTTCTATTTGCTGATTATGTTTGTTCGACCCACTGGAGGTTTTGCAATAATATAGAATTACATAGAATTTACAGCACAGAAATAGGCCATTCGGTCCAACCAGTCTGTGCCGGTGTTTATGTGCCACACGAGCCTCCTCCTACCTGACTTCATCTCACCCTATCAGCATTTCCTTCTAATATAGTTCAATCTGTGGAATCAAACGGGTCTCCATTTTCATTGATCTACATGCATGAAGTGAGAGAAAACCAGCAAGTATTTCTCCTCAGCTTTTGCAGCACCATAACCCAAGAATATTTTCCTTGCATGATTGTTTTTGCTTAACAAAAATGAACACTTATCTCCTGTTAGGAGTGAGTATCTGATCACAAAGGCTGAGGTAGACTGCAAACTCATTGAAATAAAGGTGTGTCTACCCTTCAAAATGATACGCATCAAAATAACTTCCATATTTAAATACTTTTTTATCGGGTGTCATTCTTAATCAGTGACACTTGGCAGGTTTGCTTCTACTCCCTCTCTAGATGCTTCCAGTTTAAAAAAATAAAAATTGATGGCACCTTTTTGCTAAGTATCCAGCCAAAGAGATCAGAACGATCTCCGGTTTGGGCATCCTGAGCTAGGGAAGGTAAACATTAGCCAGAGTTCCTGCTCCTGATCACTATCCAGGGGCCCATGCTGGAAGAACAGCTTCAGGCCCATGGTCAGTGGCCTGCTGACAGCCACTGTCTAAGGTCACACATAAAGAACGGCCAACTGGTGGAGGTTTTGGAGGGCTGTGGGTGCCCACAGAACTGAGCCCCAGCATGTCTCGGGGCTTTCAGGAGAAGGAACTCATTGGAAAACTAAAGAATAAATTCCGGCGATAAATAGCTCTGGAATTTGAAATTTGCCGGATGCTTCAGTTGGCCTTGGTGTGATCAAGAATGACACAAGTGAGGCACACTCACTGTCAGTAAAACGTTCCTTTAAGCACTGCTGTGAGGAGTAAAAAGTGCACAAGCTGCTTATAATGTCCTGGAAGTGACATATTGATAAGACTGCATGACAAACACCCAACAAAGTGTAGTAGAACTCAAACTAAATTGTGCCATAATGGGAGCAACGTAAACTCAAATGTCTGGTTAATGAGATAAGCCATTTAGCAAGTGCCAGATTTATGTCAGCTCGCCTCAATTGGTAGAACTCTCACTTTTGAATCAGAAGGTTATGGATTCAAGCCCTACTTGAGCACGTAATCTAGCCTGATACATTATTGCTGAACTGAAAGTGCGACATTGTTAGAGCTGCTGTCCTTTAAGTGAGATTTGCAGGTGAGTGTTAAAGATCCTATACCATTATTTGAAAACGAACAGGGAATTAACCTACATTCCTCCTTCATCAAAAACAGATTAAATGGTCATTCATTTATTGCTGTGCACAAAATGTCTGTCACATTTGTCTCCAGAATAATAGTCACTGCTTTCCAAAATAATTCATTGTGCAAAGTGCTTTGAAATGTTCAGGATAGATGTGATAAATGCAAGTTTTTTTTCTCCAGATTTTAACCTATGTTGATTTGTGCTGGTTAATGATTATTTTACAGTTAAAGAGAAATCAGCAGTACACAATTGCCATTCATTGATTTAGTAAAAGCTCTGCTGAAAGCTAAATCAGTTCATAGATTTTAGCCACAGGTCTGCATCCATAAGCTGTTCCTTGCTTCCAGACTTCTAGAGTTATAACATTTCTTACATGAATAGATGGATTCTGAAGCTGAATGGTTCTGGATAGAAAATTGCAGTCCATTTTTCACTAGAGTTGGTGCTTCTTGCCAGTGGACTACCTGCAAGATTTGTTTTATATATGTCTGTTTCTGTTTCTCTTTTGCTGTAATCTCTGTTTCTCTCTCTGTCTAGGTGTAGTCTCTTTACGTTTCTATTGTATCTTTGTCAGTCTTCCCATGCACGGGAGATGCAGCTAACAGCAGGTCCCTCTCAGGATTCAGCTGTCCTGAGGTGATGGCCATCTTAGTTCTAAAGCGCTCCTGAAGGAAGACAGCCCTTCTGCCACTGAGGGAACACCCAGGAGAAGCACGAGGTTAGGTTGGAAGGGGCACACAAGAGACGGGCACCAAGAGGTGGCATAGTGGAAAGAGAGCAGAGGGAGACACACACAGTGGTTTTTGCATTAAAATTATGCTTGCACTAAAGTTGCGTGTTCAGAGGTTGTTTTTTTCCAGGTGTGGAAGTGCCTTGGATTTGTTTGCCTGAATAAGAGGCATGTAACTTGATGAGTATCTATACCTGAATTCATTGATGGGGGTGGGAAGGGGGGACATGGGCCGCGATTTTGCCGGCCGAGGCGGGTTCAGGGTGGGAGAGGTCGTTGTCAGGATACGGTCCCGCTGCCTACTGAAGCCCGCCGAACAAAAGGATTTTACGTCAATGGGCCTTGTTAAGCCCGCCTGTTGTGTTCCCCGACCCTATTAGAAAGTGCGGGTCAGCTGACGTCAGCGCTGACGCCTCTCTTGCCGGTTTATTTAAAGGGCCCCACTTCATTCCACTTCCTGAATTTGAAACGACCATCGCTGGGATAACTTGTTCAACTCCAAAAATGAGCTCACAAAGGCAGAGGGCTGCACCTCGATTCAGTGATGACTCCCTCCATGTTCCTGCGAAGGGAGTCAGAGCACGCAGGGAGGTTCTCTTCCCTGCCAGTGGTCGGAAGAGACCTCCCCAGGAGACCAAGGCAGCCTGGCTGCAAATAGCTGAGGAGGACACAAGCAGGGATGTCATAAGGAGGACCAGGCTGCAGTGGCGCAAACGTTACTGCAAAGCCATACTCAACCTCATCATCCTGCACATCCTTACTCGCACCAACTTACCTTGCACCTCCACCCATCCCTCTCTATCTACATTATCACTTCCCCATCTCACTAGCCACCCCTCACACTCACACTCATCCTAGTCTAATCATACCAACTAGCAACACACAAGGGTAGGCACTTGTGTGCTTTAGCCAATGTTCATGTGAAGTTTTTGTTAATGTGCTGTCAAACATTGAAATCTTTATTTTCAACACTTTGCGTTCTTGGACAGATTTCTGTGCACCTTTGGAAGTGGCTTAGTGAGTTGCAATGAATAGTGAGATATAACGGTACCCCCCGCAATGGTGATGAGTGTGAAAGGAATGGTTTGGGCATTGTAGGGATGCTTTATGTTGTTGGTGTGGGGTGGTGCCAACCTGGCGCATCATGTGGCATCCAGGGCGTACAGCGTCAAGTGAAGTAAATCTGGCCATGGTGAGGCCATCCCTGGCGTCCAAGCAGCAATGTGGTTGGGTGCTGATGCCCTCTGTCCTGTGCAGCATCAGGTGATTGCGGAGAAGGTTGGTGTTGTTGTTGGTGCTGCTGGTGTTGGGGCTGAATGTGGTCAGATTCTGAGGATCAAGGTGAGAGAGTGTAAACCGTACCCATTCTGATGTAATAGATGGCAGGCGACGGAGAGATGACAGAAGCAAATCCATCAATGGTGAGAAAGATTGTTCCAATGAGGTGCCACTGGATATACAGTTGGCTCTAAACACTTGCAAGCTGCAGAAAGCTCTATATGTCTTACAAATGCAGTAGCCAACAGTTTCTGAGCTCTGAAACGGAACAGCAGCAACATGGTATCCTTTACACCACCTTTGCAGCTGTCAGCTTATCAGATACATCAAAGCAGACTCAACTCACGCCAGGGTGAGCTGGCGTGTTCCCCGAGCAGCGGGTATCCCATGGGGGAGCATGTAAAATTACAAGGTAGGCTCAAAATAGCATTAAATTGGCTGTTAACAAGCCATTTAAGTAGCTGAATTGTATCCCCCGCCGCTTGGTGTCGGGTCAGTTCTGCGCAGACAGACCCGACACCTGGGAGACTCGCGTGGAGGCGGGTTGGCAGCGGCTTTCCTACCCACTGTCAAACTTTGCTATTTTGACAGCTGACCCGCCTCCGAACCCACCCTCTGAGCGCCGGCAAAATCCAGCCCATGGTGACAGGACTGTTAATGCAGTGGACGCATTTACTTCTCGAGAAAGTGGACTTTGTCAGATTGGCACAGATGTCTAAAAACATGTCAGATTGGGTTCAAAAGGTTCATGCCCCACCTGAGCACATAATCTAGGCTGACACTTCAGTGCAGTACTGAGGGAGTGCTGCATTAAAGAAAGAAAGACCTGCATTTATTTAGCGCCTTTCATGACCACTGGACATCCCAAAGCGCTTTACAGCCAATGAAGTACTTTTTGAAGTGTAGTTACTGTTACATAGAATTAATAGCAAAGGAACAGGCCATTTGGCCCAACTGCTCTGTGCCGATGTTTATGCTCCACACGAGCCTCCTCCCATCCAACTTCATCTAACGATATCTGCATATTCTTCTATTCCTTTCTCCCTCATGTACTTATCCAGATTCCCCTTAAAGGCATCTATGATATTCACCTCAACTACTCCACGTGGTAGCAAGTTCCACATTCTAACCACTCTTTTCTCCTGAATTCTTAATTGGATTTATTAGTGACTATCTTATATTTATGGCCCCTAGTTTTGGACTCCCTGACTAGTGGAAATATCTCTACCTCTACCCTATCAAATCCCTTCATAATTTTAAAGGCCCCTCTATTAGATCACACCTCAGCCTTCTCTTTTCTAGAGAAAAGAGACCCAGTCTGTTCAGTCTTTCCTGACAGTTATAACCTCTCAGTTCTGGTGTCATCCTTGTAAATCTTTTTTGCACCTTCTCCAGTGCCTCTATATCCTTTTTTGTAATATGGAGACCAGAACTTTACACGGTACTTTTAAGTGTGGTCTAACCAAGGTTCTACACAAGTTTAACATAAAATCCCTGCTTTTTAATTCATTTCCTCTAGAAAAGAACCATTGTGCTGTTTGCATTTTCATGGCCTTGTTAATTTGCATTGCTACTTTTAATGATTTGTGAATGTATATCCCCAGATTCTTTTGCTCCTCCACCCCATTTAGACGTATTTTCAAAGGAGTATATGGCCTCCTTATTCCTCCTACCCAAATGCACCACCTCAAACTTATCTATATTGAAATTCATTAGCCATTTACATGCCCATTCTGCAAGTTTATTAACGTCTTCTTGTATTTTGATGCAGTCTTCATCAGTATTAACTATACCCCCAAATTTGGTGTCATCTGCAAATTCTACAATTGTACTTCTGATTCCCGAGTCCAAATCGTTTATGTAAATAGTGAACAACAGCACTGATCCCTGTGGAACACCAGTCTTCCACCAGTCTGAGTAACTACCTTTAACCCCTACTCTCTGTTTTCTGTTTTGTAGCCAGCTAGCTATCCATTGTGCTACTTGTCCCCTGACTCCACATGTTGAAATGTAGGAAACGTGGTAGCCAATTTGCACACAGCAAGCTCCCACAAACAGCCAATGTGATAATGACCAGATAAATTTTTTTTTTAAGTCATGTTGATTGAGGGATAAATATTGGCCAGGACACCGGGGATAACTCCCCTGCTCTTCTTTGAAATAGTGCCATAGAATCTTTTACGTCCACCTGAAAGAGCAGCTTAACATCCCATCTGAAGGACGGCACCTCCGACAGTGCAGCACTCCCTCAATCTTGCACTGGAGTGTCAGCCCAGATTTTTGTGCTCAAGTCCCTGGAGTGGGACTTGAATCTACAGTCTTCTGACTCAGAGGCGAGGTGCTACCAACTGAGCCACAGCTGACACTGTCGGAGGTGCAGTCTTTCGGATGAGACATTAAACTGGCCCGTCTGCCCTCTCAGGTGGACGTAAAAAATCCATTTCAAGGAATGGCAGGGGAGTTCTCCCCGGTGCCCTGGCCAACATTTATCCCTCAACCAACACCATCAAAAATAGATTATCTGGTTTTTACATTGCTGTTTGTGGACCATGCTGTGTCTAAATCGGCTGCCGTGTTTCCCTACATTACAACAGTGACTACACTTTAAAAGTATTTATTTGGCTGTGAACTGCTATGTGACATCCTGAGGCTGTGAAAGGTGCTCTAGACCACATCTGGAGTACTGAGGACAGTTCTGGGCATCGCACCTTAGGAAGGATATATTGGCCTTGGAAGGAGTGCAGTGCAGATTCACCAGAATGTTACCAGGGCTCCAAGGATTAGATTATGAGGAGAGATGACATAAACTAGGCTTAGATTTCCTGGCATATAGAAGGTTAAGGGATGATTTGATTAAGGTTTTTAGGGATTTTGAAAGGAATTGATGGGGTAGATAGCGAGAAACTTTTTCTGCTGGTGGGGGAGTCTAGGACAGGGGTTCATAATCTTAAAATCAGAGCCAGACCATTCAGGAGAGAACAATAGCAAAATACTGCAGATGCTGGAAATCCAAAATAACAACAGAAAACGCTGGAAAAACTCAGCAGGCCAGGCAGCATCCGTGGAGAGAGAAACAGAGTTAACATTTCAGGTCGAAGATCTTTCGTCAGAACTGGAAAAAAGCAGGAAATGAAATAGATTTAAAGCAAGTATAAAGCTGGGAAAAGGGGGAGACCATTCAGGAGAGAAGTTAGGAAACACTTCTTCGCGCAAAGGGTGGTAGAAGTGGGGAACTCTCTCACAAAAAGCAGTAGATGCTAGCTCAATCAATAATTTTAAATCCAATATCGATAGCTTTTTGCTAGTTAAGGGTATCAAGGGATATGGAGCCAAGGCTGGCGGATGGAGTTAGAATACAGATCAGCCATGATCTCATTGAATAGCGGAACAGGCTTGAGGGGCTGAATGGCCTACTCCTGTTCCTATATAAACACAAATTCTTTCTTTCTTTAACAGCTGACAGTGTGTTCTCTTCTGCATCCTCTTTATTTTAATGGCCTGGCCTCATTAACATAGATGCGGTGAGCTGCTGGTCTGAAATAGGCATCCAGAGGCAGCTCGCTGAGTTCCTTCTGGCGAATATTGGGCTGCCCAGAGGCTGCCTGGCCGGCACTCGGGCAAGTCATTAGGGGAGTGGATGTGAAACAAATCGTGAGCACAGAAGCTGGGGAGCCTGGGCAGGTAGCAGCCCAACCTTTCTTGGTGGGGCACTCCTGCTTCTCCTGGTCTTGCAAAGATATGTTTTGTACTTAACCTTATGGCGCTTCTGTTCCTGCTCCGAAGCGGAACATCTGTCATAGATGTTCAGCTCAATGGGCCATTAAAATGGCCTTGAGGTCCTATAGGCCCCTGGTATATTTATGAGGCTCCAGTCTGAGTCAGGCAGATGCCTGAACTGCCCACGAAATCAGCAAAGTTAAAATAGCCACGGGGCAGTAAGAGCACCGCTTCAATTTTAACCCCCATTCTGCCTGGTGTCTGCGGGGCAAAGGCAGTTAAAATCCCCCTCTGTTGTGTTGCACACCACCACGGTCCTCTACATCCTAGCCAAACTATAGTGTGGACTGTCCCCCAATTTATTCAGGCAGCTGAAATGCGTCTTCGGAATGCCAATTGTCTGTTGTATGATGACCGCGGTGGATGAATAGACCTCGTTGTAGAAATGCTCAGCTGGTATCCAGAAACGCACACAATAATCATTAGCCATGGTTGTAAAGGGTAACCTTGATCTCCCAGGATCCAGCCAAGGACTTGCCTTGCTGGTCAAAAGAATGGTGGAATGGTTGACTACTTTAAAATGAAGGCACTGTGGCAACTGCCAGGAAAGTGAGTATTTACCTGCATGATGTGGCGCTGCTAGTCCCAAACAAGCTGGACAATCATAGAATTATACAACACAGAATCAGGCCATTCAGCTCATCGTGCCTGTGCCAGCTTTTTGAAAGAGCTATCCAATTAGTCCCACACCGCTACTCTTTTCTCATAGCCTTACAAATTATATTCCGGATCATAACAACTCTCTGCGTAAAGAAATTTCTCCTCATCTCCCCTCTGGTTCTTTTGCCAATGACCTTAAAATGAGACAGTAGAATCCTTTCCTGTTGATGTAGTTGGTGGGATTGATCTGGGGAGCACATATGGCCATGTAAGTGCAATCTATGACTCTTTGGGGAATTCGGCCACTCTGTAAAACTACAGTGGTGGGTGTCCTTAGGAAGCCGATGTACTGGATGCCTTCAGCATACAATATATCTGTTACTTGTTTTATACATCTGCCTACAGTCAATTGGTTAACACCACTGATGTCCCCTGAGGCAGCCTGCCTGAATGAACCTGTTGCATAAAAATTCAGCTTAGTTGTGACCCTCACAGCCATCTCCTTTCCCAAGAGGACAACAACAAGGCAACAATCATTAGCTAACATGGGAGCAAGTAACCTGCAGTACATGCACAATGCTGCAGATTGCAAAGGCATGCATCAGAAGTGATTGCCTCATCACTCATGAATGTTAAAGAGTAGCGACAGACTTTAAATCCCAACAGTTTTAATGAAAGCCAGCAGAAGTTAAGGAAGTCGAGGTAATGAGTTTAAATATAATGAAAGAAGTTCTGATCATCACTGAAAAGAATAATGCAGAAACCTTACAAATCGTATATAATTATTATATACTATAACATACACACATTTCCAATTTTATACGTACCACATACTTTTAAATATAGTGCAAAGTAGCACAGATAGATATAACCTACCCTTGTTTACTTTTATACAAGAACCTTATTTATTTGAGACAAGCAATTAAAAATCCTGCTGGGCTGTAAAGTTTATCTTCATTGAAAAGGTTGGCAACGAGATAAAATGTGAAAACATTACAAAATCAATGAAATGAGAATCATAGCCAATTACAGGAAAATTGCAATCCCTCGTGGTATGAAAACCTGGCTTCCTTGCCAGGAGAAACCTGGTTTCACGGATGCCAATAACGTTCTGATACCCCGTCCAAGTGACACTGTTCATGTGTGAGCCTTGACAGTGAGTGTTGGCAGTCTGTTTGAATGCAGGGAGGTACCAAAATGAAGTGCAATCATGCCCTCACCTGGTGTGCACACACGCATTCCAGTAGGGGTCACTAGAGAGCAATCAGGAACACAATGCTGTCTGGCCGACTCCCCCTAACCCAGGGATGCTGAGGCCAATTCCAGCATCTCTATTACCACCGCAGCCGAGATCAGCTAACTCAACGCACACCTGGGACAGCCTGTCTGACTCAGTTACTCACTGCATAAACTCACTAAGCCACTGGGGAACCCCATGAAAAGGAAATTTAAATTATTTTTTAAGTAATTAATGATGGCAAATGACCAAGTAAATTGCTTCAGAAAATGTATGCCTCATGCTTAAAAAACAAATGGATTAAATCTTGAACTTGGCTCCCTGTGGTCCTTGCACCTTCTGATGAGGTACTAAACCACACGAGAATCCATCAGTATGATGCTAGAGCACAGAATGGTAATGAATGGGTTAACCTTTCAGTTCGACTGACTGCCACTTACATCCAGGCACTGTCAGGTGACCATTTCTGTCATATGAATTAAATTGAAAATACAGAACCATTTCCAAACTCTCACTATTGTGATCAGTCCTGTTAACTGATAGAATTAAGATGTAAATTGCAGTTAAGTGGTTTTGCAGAATATATTGTAGTAGGTTTCCAGACAGTTACACGAAAGGCAAGAGCCAGGATTTGCAGGGCTGAGTGGGGACCCAGGGCCTCCGAGCAGTGCTCTCCACTTTCCATTTTTGCCGCGTGCCGCTGGTGATTGTGGGAGCCGTAGGAGGGCCAGTGGGAAACAAGCGCTTGTTCTTTTTAATCTTCTGAATGCTGCTCTCGGAAGAAACTCTGGCCCAGATCCTCCCACTTTCACGGATTTGGGACACATCCAGGTCATGGCTGGGGACTTCCACTTGCCACTCAGGTGTACCCTGGTCCCTGGCCAATATTCCAGCCTCGGGGTCATTTCAATATTTTTGACAGGCTCCCCTGCCTCTGTCAAGGATGCCACTGCTGGTGGAGCTTCTGAGGTGCTGGTAAAAAAAATGATTTAGACATTTAAATCATCCCCTCTGCCACCCTTGTAACGCTCGATGCCAGGGACAAACATACAACCCTGAGGTCCAGTGTGGCTAGGGTCAAATGATGGAAAACATGACGGAGGGCATATTTCTATCATTCGCATATTGTTTCAGTACCCTATTTACATATGGGTGGACTTATTGAACATCTCAAGTGGGAAATCCGATGGGCCTGAGAAAGGGCAGGGATGCAGCACAGTGCATTTCTGAACTGTTTTCTGCTCCCACCTGGCCCACCCACTGGGGGTAATTTTCACTTCAACGGAAATAAAAATTGGGAGAGGTGTAAAACGGGCTGCCGATTCGCTATCACCCATTTCACACTATCGCACAAAATCAAAAGGACCCCCACTGTGTGTGTGCACTTAAGTCATTTATGAGATTGGATTAGTTCTTAGAATTGCGATCTTTTAATTATTTTATCTGCTCAAGCAGTTAGATAGAAGACTTTGTACTGTAAATATAACAATATTAAATTATTTACCTGTTAATTGTTTGTTTAATAAATTTCATATTTCAAACTTTAGACAAGGTCTGATGATCACTTTCAAAAACTGAAGTGAGAATTTATGGGGGTATAAAATAGGCCAGTACCTTAAAGCAATTACTAAACAGAGTTTACTGTTCGTTTACCTTGGTGTGTTAGCAAATGTTTACCTAGATTGGGGGACACGGTGGCATAGTGGTTAGCACTGTTGCCTCACAGCACCAGGGACACGGGTTCAAATCCGGCCTCGGGTGACTGTCTGTGTGGAGTTTGCACATTCTCCCCGTGTCTGCGTGGGTTTCCTTCGGGTGCTCCGGTTTCCTCCCACAGTCCAAAGATGTGTGGGTTAGGTTGATTTGGCTATGATAAAATTGACCCTTAGTGTTAGGGGGATTAAATACGTGGGGTTACGGGGATAGGGTGGGATATGTGTCGGTGCAGGCTCGATGGGCTGAAATGGCCTCTATCTGCACTGTGGGGATTCTGTGATTCTGTGATTCAAGGCAAAGTTAGATACTTTTAAAAGGTATGGGGAGTTTGGACTGACTCGTTGGAGTGATCTAAAATATGACAGCCAAAATAATCTAGAGTAAGAAGGTTTAAAAGTAAGAGGAGGATTGCCTTCTCTAGGGCAGAGCAGCATCCTCGTAACCACATGTTAGTTTCCACATGTACGCTGACAGCACCCAGCTCTACCTCACTACCGCCTCTCTCGACCACTCCACTGTCTCTGATATGTCACGCTGCTTGTCTGACATCCAGTATTGGATGAGCAGAAAGTTTCTCCGATTAAATATTGGGAAGACTGAAGCCATTGTCTTCAGTCCCCGCCACAAACTCTGTTCCCTAGCCACCGACTCCATCCCTGTCCCTGGTCACTATCTGAGGCTGAACCAGACCGTTTGCAACCTTGGTGTCGTATTTGACCCTGAAATGAGCTTCCGACCACATATCTGCTCCATCACCAGGACCGTCTACTTGCACCTCTGCAACATTGCCCATCTCCACCCCTGCCTCAGCACATCTGCGGCTGAAAGCCTTATCCATGCCTTTGTTACCTCTAGACTTGACTATTCCAAAGCTCTCCTGGCCGATCTTCCACCCTCCGTAAGCTTGAGGTCATCCAAAACTCTTGCTGCCCATATCCTAACTTACACTAAGTCCCGTTTACCCGTCACCCCTATGCTCGATGACCTACATTGGCTCCCACTCTGGCAATGCCTTGATTTAAAAATTCTCATCCTTGTTTTCAAATCCCTTCATGGCCTCGCTCCTCCCTATCTCTGTAATCTCCTCCAGCCCTACAAGTCTTCAAGATCTCTGCACTCCTCCAATTTCTGGCCTCTTGCACAACCCCGATTTTAATCGCTCCACTATTGGCGACCGTGTCTTCATCTGCCTAGGCCCTAAGCTCTGGAATTCCCTTCCTAAACCTCCCCACCTCTCTAACTCTCTCTGCTCCTTAAAACCTACCTCTTTGACCGAGCTTTTGGTCATCTGTCCTAATATCTCCTTATATGGCTCAGTGTCAAATTTTGTTTTATAACGCTCCTGTGAAGCACCTTGGAATATTTTATTACGTTAATACCAGTTGTTGTCCGCATTGCATAGGAGCAGCTGGCTGAAAGGGTCAATGCCATAATCAATATCTGCAGGTTATGCGACCAAATATGAATGTTTGGCAGCCACTGCAAGATTACCAAAGTAAGCCTACCCAGAATATGCCTACCCAAACTATATGGACAAAGTATACATACCACAAAGCCTTTCCTCTTAACGTGACACACTTGACTGAGACCAGGTGCAACGCACTCAGATCATTGAGCTCTTTATACATGCACGTGGGTCCCTTATAGGCTGAGACAGGAGAAATTATAATGGGGAATAAGGAAATGGCAGAGAAATTAAACAAATACTTTGTGTCTATATTCACAGAGGAATACGCAAACAACCTCCCGGAAATATTGGAGAACCAAGGGTCCAGCGAGAATGATTAACTGAAAGAAATTAGTATTCGTAAAAAAATAGCACTGGAGAAATTAATGGGACTGAAAGCCAATAAATCCCCTGGACCTGATGGCTTACATCCTAGGGTTTTGAAAGAGGTGGCTATAGAGATAGTGGATGCATTGGTTGTCATCTCCAAAATTCCATAGATTCTAGAACGGTTCCCATGGATTGGAAGGTAGCAAATGTAACCCCACTATTTAAGAAAGGAGGGAGCGAGAAAACGGGGAACTACAGACCAGTTAACCTGACATCAGTAGTAGGGAAAATGCTAGAATCTATTATTAAGGATGTGGTAACAGGGCACTTAGAAAATAATAATAGGATTGGGCAGAGTCACATGGATTTTAGAAAGAGAAATCATATTTGATGAATCTGTTAGAGTTTTTTGAGGTTATAACTAGCAGAATAGATAAGGGGGAACCAGTGGATGTGGTGTATTTAGATTTTCAGAAGGCATTCGATAAGGTGCCACACAAGAGGTTATTAAACAAAATTAGGGCTCATGGGATTGAGGGTAATATACTAGCATGGATTGAGGATTGGTTAATGGACAGAAAACAGAGAGTAGAAATAAATGGGTCATTTTCAGGTTGGTAGGCTGTAACTAGTGGGGTACCGCAAGGATCAGTGCTTGGGCCTCAGCTATTCGCAATCTATATTAATGATTTGGATGAGGGGACCAAATGTAATATATCTAAGTTTGCTGATGATACAAAGCTGGGTGGGAATGTAAGTTGTGAGGATGATGCAAAGAGGCTTCAAGGGGATATAGACAGGCTAAGTGAGTGGGCAAGAACATGGCAAATGGAATATAATGTGGAGAAATGTGAAGGAAAAATAGAAAAGCAGAGTATTTTTTAAATGGTGAGAGATTGGGAAATGTTGGTGTTCAGAGGGACGTGGGTGTCCTTGTACATGAATCACTGAAAGTTAACATGCAGGTACAGCAAGCAATTAGGAAAGCAAATGGTATGTTGGCCTTTATTACAAGAGGATTTGAGAATAAGAGTAAAGACGTCTTACTGTAATTATATAGGGCCCTGGTAAGACCACACCTGGAGTATTGTGTACAGTTTTGGTCTCCTTACCTAAGGAAGGATATACTTGCCATAGAGGGAGTGCAACGAAGGTTCACTAGACTGATTCCTGGGGTGGGGGGATTGTCCTATGAGGAGAGATTGAGTAGACTAGGCCTATATTCTCTAGAGTTTAGAAGAATGAGAGGTGAGCTCATTGAAAAATACAAAATTCTTACAGGGCTTGACAGGGTAGATGCAGGGAGGATGTTTCCCCTGCCTGGGGAGTCTAGAACCAGGGGTCACAGTCTCAGAATAAGGGGTTGGCCATTTAGGACTGAGATGAGGAGAAATTTCTTCACTCAGAGGGTGGTGAATCTTTGGAATTCTCCACCCCAGAGGGCTGTGGAGGCTCAGTCGTTGAGTATATTCAAGATAGAGATTGATAGATTTTTGGATATTAAGGGAATCAAGGGATATGGGGATAGTGCAGGAAAGTGGAGTTGAGGTAGAAGATCAGCCATGATCGTATTGAATGGAGGAGCAGGCTCGAGGGACCGAATGGCCTACTCCTGCTCCTATTTCTTATGTTCTTATGTTCACACGTGTGCCTATTTTCATCAGGGCCAACTCTGGCACATAAATATGTAACTATTGCTGCACTTAATTCTATATAGTTACGCCCACAAAGCAAGCTTCAATTGAACATAGGTGCGTGATGCATGCTCATTGGTTGACATGCAAATAGGGTTGTAGGGTGTCCATTTGGTCTTCCAGTTCTTCAAACTTGCAGCATCCAAATACTTTGTAACTGTTTACAGAGGAAGGCTTCTCATAACAAGAGGAAACTACAGCATACAGTTGCAGCCACTTAAACCGACGTGAAGAGCTTACTCTGCAAATTCTGTATCAGGAGACCATATGGGCAGTGGGATGGGGGAGTTTGGAGACTTCCCGATAGCTCAGGACTAGTACTACTCTTGGCTAAATTCTTCTTCCTCCCCTACATACTCACTCAGTAACATGGAGATACATTGCACCATGCAGTATGATGCACAATATATTGAAATGTCAGCTCTGGTTGAAAGGTTTTTTTTCTGTCACCATTCTAACTTATGTTCCTCTTCTGCTTCTATAAGGGTCTCTAAGATGATGGGGAAGCTTGCTATTAACAGTGAGAAGCCATAATTTCATTCACAGCAGAGCATGTCACTCTACCTGGTGCAAGCGCCAGTGCAGGGATATCCACTACAAGTCAGGTTCAGGAATCATAGCATCATAGAATTTAACAGCACAGAAGGAGGCCATTTGGCCCATCGTGCCTGTGCCGGCTATTGGTAGATCTATCCAATTAATCCCACTCCACTGCTCTTTCCCCATAGTTCTGTAGTTATTTCGCTTCAAGTATTTATCCAATCCTATTTTGAATGTTACTATTGAATCTGCTTCCTCCACCCTTTCAGGCAGTGCATTCCAGATCACAACAATGCGCTGTGTAAAAAAAAAATTATTCATGTCACGCTGGTTCTTTTGCCAATCACCTTAAATCTGTGTCCTCTGGTTAGTGACCTTTCTGCCACTGGAAACAGTTTCTCCTTATCCACTCTATCAAAGCCATTCATGATTTTGAACACCTCTATCAAATTTCCTCTTAACCTTCTCTGCTCTAAGGAGAACAACCCCAGCTTCTCCAGTCTCTCCACATAACTGAAGTCCCTCATTCCTGGTACCATTCTAGTAAATCTCTTCTGCACCCTCTCCAAGGCCTTGACAGCCTTCCTAAAATGTGGTGCCTAGAATTGGACACAATACTCCAGTTGACCCTGAACCAGTGTTTTATGAAGGTTAAGCATAACTTCCTTGCTTTTCTACTCTATTTCTCTATTAATAAAGCCAAGGATTCCATGTGTTTTTTAACATCCTTTTCAACTTGTCCTGCCACCTTCAAAGATTTGTGTACATACACCCCCAAGTCTCTCTGTTCCTGCACCCCCTTTAAAATTGTACTATTTAGTTTATATTGCTTCTTCTTATTCTTCCTACCAAAATGTATCACTTCACACTTCTCTGTGTTAAATTTCATCTGCTATGTATCTGCCCATTTCATCAGTCTGTCTATGTCCTCCTGAAGTCTGTTACTATTCTCCTCATTGTTTACTACATTTCTGAGTATTGTATCATCAGCAAACTTTGAAATGATGCCCTGTATCCCCAAGTCCATTTCATTAATATATATCAAAAAGAGCAGTGGTCCCAATACCGACCCCTAGGGAACAAAACTGTATACTTCGCTCCAGTCTGAAAAATAACCGTTCACCACTACTCCTTTCTGTCCCTTAGTCAATTCTGTATCTGCCACTGTCCCTTTAATCACACGGGCTTTAATTTTGCTGACAAGTCTATTATGTGGTACTTTGTCAAACGCTTTTGAAAGTCCATATACACAACATCAACCGCATTATCCTCATCAAAGAACTCGATCAAGTTAGTCAAACACGATTTGCCTTTAACAAATCTGTGCCCGTAACGTAATAAAACATACCAAGGTGCTGCACATAGGAGCAAATGGATCAAGCAGTTAGAATCATAGAGTCATAGAATGGTTACAGCACAGAAGGAGGCCATTCTGCCCGTCGAGCCCGTGCCGGCTCTCTGCAAGAGCACTTCAGCTAGCCCCAATCCCCGCCCTTTCCCTGTAGCCCTCCAGATTTTTTTCCTTCAGGTACTTATCCAATTACCTTTTGAAAGCCATGATTGAATCTGCCTCCATCAGCCTTTCAGGCAGTAAATTCCAGATCCTAACCACTCGCTGCGTAAAAAAGCTTTTCCTCATGTCGCCTTTGGTTCTTCTGCCAATCACCTTATATCTGTGTCCTCTGGTTCTCGAACCTTCCGCCAATGGGAACAGTTTCTCTCTCTCTACTCTGTCCAGACCCCTCATGATTTTGAACACCTCTATCAAATCTCCTCCCAACCTTCTCTGCTTTAAGGAGAACAACCCCAGCTTCTCCAGTCTATCCACGTAACTGAAGTCCCTCATCCCTGGAACCAATCTTGTAAATCTTTTCTGCACCCTCTCTAAGGACTTCACATCCTTCCTAAAATGCACTGTCCAGAATTGGACACAATACTCCAGTTGAGGCTGAATTAGTGTTTTATAAAGGTTCATCATAACTTCCTTGCTTTTGTACTCTATACCACTATTTATGAAGCCAAGGATCCCTTGCTTTCTTAACCACTTTCTCAACCTGCCCTGCTACCTTCAACGATTTGTGCACATATACCCCCAGGTCTCTCTGTTCATGCACCCCCTCTAGAATTGTATCCTTTAGTTTACATTGCCTCTCCTCGTTCTTCCTACCAAAATGTATCAATTTGCAGTTTTCTGCGTTAAATTTCATCTGCCACTTGTCCGCCCATTCCACCAGCCTGTCTATGTCCTCTTGAAGTCTATCACTATCCTCCTCACTGTTCACTATACTTCCAAGTTTTGTGTCATCTGCAAGTTTTGAAATTGTGCCCTGTACAGCCAAGTCTAAGTCATTAATATGTATCAAGAAAAGTAGTGGTCCCAGTACCGACCGCTGGGGAACCCCACTGTATACCTTCCTGCAGTCCGATAAACCACCTTTCACTACTCTCTGTTTCCTGTCACTTATGATGCGGAGATGCCGGTGTTGGACTGGGGTGGACAAAATTGAGAGGTCGCACAACACCAGGTTATAGTCCAACAGTTTTATTTGAAATCACAAGCTTTCGGAGCTATCGATCGCCCCTTCCTCAGGTGAAGTCTTCACCTGAGGAAGGGGCGATCGATAGTCCTGTCACTTAGCCAATTTTGCATCCATGCTGCCACTGTCCCTTTTATTCCATGGGCTTCAACTTTGCTGACAAGCCTATTATGTGGCACTTTATCAAACGCCTTTTAGAAGTCCATGTACACCACATCAACCGCATTGCCCTCATCAACCCTCTCTGTTACCTCATCAAAAAAACTCAATCAAGTTAGTTAAACACGATTTGCCTTTAACAAGTCCATGCTGGCTTTCCGGAGTGCAGATCGGAACAGAGTGTTAAGCTGCGAGTTTGGTGAGTGAGGGAGTAAATCTTAAAGGTTAATCTCTTATTTTTATAAATTCTAGTCTTGTGTGCTTGCAATTAGCATTTAAATTTACTGTTTCAAGTTTTAAGTTTCTTCCAGGCTTGGGCAGGGCTAAGCAAGCTCTGTGCTGGAGAGCAGGTGAGAGTAATTAATTAATTAAGTGGTCTAATCTGGTTCTGTAACTGCCAGAGAGCTCACTTATTTAAATCTCAGCAGTATAAATAAGGGAGGCTAGAGTGCAGTTTGACATGGAGTGCAGATCGGAACAGAGTGTTAAGTTGCGAGTTTGGTGAGTGAGGGGGTTCAGGGAGGGAGGTGTTCCTTTCTTTTTCCATCTTTGTCAGCTTCCAGGAGAGCAGGAGCTAAAAAGCTGCACAAGAGGGGACAGAGAACCAGTGGTGAGTATTTCTACAGTATTTCTACATTCCAGTCATTAAAGTAAAAGTAAGGTCTCTAGTTTAGAGTAAGTAGTGTTTAAAGGGAAGTAAGGTCCCCAGTGTATTTAATATTCTTTAATTTAAAGGGAGTAAATTAAGGGTAGGACATGGCAGGGCAGCTCGGCAGCGTGGAGTGCTCCTCCTGTGCTATGTTGGAAGTCAGGGACACTTTAGGTGTCAAGGGCGAACACATGTGCCGGAAGTGTCTCCAGCTGCAGCTACTTGAAATCCGCGTTTCGGAGCTGCAGCTGCGGCTGGAGTCACTGTGGAGCATCCGTGAAGCTGAGATCTTCATGGATAGCACGTTTAACAAGGTGGTCACACCGCAGGTAAAGAGTGCACAGGCAGACAGGGAATGGGTGACCACCAGACAGAGTAAAAGAACTAGGAAGGTAGTGCAGAAGTCCCCTGGGTCCATCTCCCTCTCCGACAGATTTTCCGTTTTGGATACTGATGGGGGAGATGGTTTCTCAGGGGAATGCAGCAAGAGCTAAGTCCGTGGCACTACGAGTGGCTCAGCTGCACAGGAGGGGAGGAAAAAGAGTGGGAGAGCAATAGTGATAGGAGATTCTATTGTAAGGGGAACAGATAGACATTTCTGTGGCTGCAGACGTGACTCCAGGATGGTATGTTGCCTCCCTGGTGCCAGGGTCAAGGATGTCACTGAACGGCTGCAGGGCATTCTGAAGGGGGAGGGTGAACAGTCAGAGGTCGTGGTTCACATTGGTACCAACGACATAGGTAGAAAGAGTGATGAGGTCCTGCAACAAGAATTTAGGGAGCTAGGTAGCAGATTAAAAAGCAGGACCTCAAAGGTTGTAATCTCTGGATTACTCTCGGTGCCACGTGCTAATGAGTATAGGAATAGGAGGATAGAGCAGATGAATGCGTGGCTAAAGAGTTGGTGCAGGAGGGAGGGCTTTAGTTTCCTGGATCACTGGGTCTGCTTCTGGGGAAGGTGGGACCTGTACAAGTCGGACAGGTTGCACCTGAACCGGAACGGGACCAACATCCTTGCGGGGAGGTTTGCTAGTACTGTTGGGGGGGGCGGGGTTTAAACTAACTTGGCAGGGGGATGGTATACGGAGTGAAGCTATAGTAGGGGGTGATGCACAGCCAAATATAGAGGAAAAAACAAGTCAGCCTGGAAGGCAGAGCAAATATGTAACAGCACAAGGGAGTATGGCAAGGCTGGATGGCATTTATTTTAATGCAAGGAGTCTTGCGAGTAAGGCAGATGAATTGAAGGTGTTGATGAACATATGGGAGTATGATATTGTTGCTATCACAGAGACATGGTTGAGGGAGGGGCAGGACTGGCAGCTCAATATTCCGGGGTATAGAATCTTCAGGCGAAACAGAGGGGAGTGTAAAAGAGGAGGGGGTGTCGCAATATTAATCAAGGAGTCAATTACTGCTGTAAGGAGGGATGATATCTTAGCAGGTTCCTCTAATGAGGCCATATGGGTAGAACTTAAAAACAAAAAGGGGGCAAGCACTTTGCTGGGAGTGTACTATAGGCCCCCAAACAGTCAGGGGGAGATAGAGGAACAAATATGTAGGCAAATCTCAGAGAAGTGTAGAAATATAGGGTAATAATAGTAGGGGATTTCAACTTCTCCAATATTAACTGGGATAGTCAGAGTGTGAAAGGCTTAGAGGGTGCGGAATTCTTAAAGTGCATCCAGGAGAGCTTTTTGAGCCAGCACGTAGAAAGTCCTACAAGAGAGGGGGCGGTACTGGACCTAATTCTAGGGAATGTAGTCGGGCAAGTGGTAGAAGTGTTAGTAGGAGACCATTTTGGTGACAGTGACCATAATTCGGTGAGATTTAAGGTAGTCATGGAAAAGGACAAAGATGGACCAGAAATAAAGGTTCTAAATTGGGGGAAGGCCAATTTTAATATGATAAGGCAGGATCTGGCCAAAGTGGACTGGGATCAGCTACTTGTAGGAAAATCCACATCAGAGCAGTGAGAGTCTTTCAGAAAGGAAATAGAGAGAGTACAACGGCAACATGTTCCCGTAAAGGTCAAGGGTGGGACCAACAAGTCCAAGGAACCCTGGATGTCAAGGGATATACGAGAATGGATTAGGAAAAAAAGGGAGGCTTTTGGCAGATACAAAGGATTAAAAACAGTGGAAGCCCTAGAGGAGTATAGAAAGTGCAGGGGGGTACTTAGAAAGAAATTAGGAGAGCGAAGAGGGGGCATGAAATAACACTGGCGGGCAAAATAAAGGAAATTCCCAAGGTGTTTTATAAGTATATTAAGGGCAAGAGGATAACCAGGGAAAGAGTAGGGCCCATTAGGGACCAAAGTGGCAATCTGTGTGTGGAGCCAGAAGATGTAGGTGGGGTTTTAAATGAATATTTTGCATTTGTGTTCACTATGGAGAAGGACGATGTAGGCATAGAAATCAGGCAGGGGGATTGTGATATACTTGAACAAATTAGCATTGAGAGGGAGGAGGTACTAACAGTTTTAGCGGGCTTAAAAGTGGATAAATCCCCAGGCCCAGACGAGATGTATCCCAGGCTGCTGTGTGAGGCAAGGGAGGAGATTGCAGGGGCTCTGACACAAATTTTCAGAACCTCTCTGGCCACAGGGGAGGTGCCAGAGGACTGGAGAACAGCTAACGTAGTGCCATTATTCAAGAAGGGTAGTAGGGATAAACCAAGGAATTCCAGGCCAGTGAGCCTAACATAAGTGGTAGGGAAATTAATGGAAAAAATTCTGAGGGACAGAATTAGTCTCCACTTGGAGAGGCAAGGATTAATCAAGGATAGTCAGCATAGCTTTGTCAGGGGGAAATCATGTCTGATCAATTTGATTGAATTTTTCGAGGGGGTGACTAGGTGTGTGGATGAGGGTAGTGCAGTTGATGTGGTCTACATGGACTTCAGTAAGGCTTTTGACAAAGTCCCGCATGGGAGACTGGTCAAGAAGGTAAGAGCCCATGGGATCCAGGGCAACTTGGCACATTGGATCCAAAATTGGCTTAGTGGCAGGAGGCAGAGGGTGATGGTCGAAGGTTGTTTTTGTGACTGGAAGCCTGTGTCCAGTGGTGTACTGCAGGGATCGGTGCTGGGTTCTTTGCTGTTTGTAGTGTACATTAATGATTTAGATATGAATGTAGGAGGTATGATCAGTAAGTTTGCAGATGACATGAAAATTGGTGGGGTGGTAAATAGTGAGGAGGGAAGCCTCAGGCTACAGGACAATATAGACGGGTTGGTCAGATGGGCAGAACAGTGGCAAATGGAATTTAACCCTGAAAAGTGTGAGGTGATGCATTTTGGGAGGACTAACAAGGCAAGGGAATACACAATGAATGGTAGGACCCTAGGAAGGACAGAGGATCAGAGGGACCTTGGTGTGCATGTACATAGATCCCTGAAGGCAGCAGGACAGGTAGATAAGGTGGTTAAAAAGGCATATGGGATACTTGCCTTCCTTAGCCGAGGCATAGAGTATAAGAGCAGGGAGGTTATGATGGAGCTGTACAAAACGCTAGTTAGGCCACAGCTGGAATACTGTGTGCAGTTCTGGTCGCCACACTATAGGAAGGATGTGATTGCATTGGAGAGGGTGCAGAGGAGATTCACCAGGATGTTACCTGGGCTGCAGCGCTTCAGCTATGAAGAGAGACTGGACAGGCTGGCGTTGTTTTCCTTAGAGCAGAGAAGGCTGAGGGGGGACCTGATTGAGGTGTACAAAATTATGAGGGGCATATATAGGGTAGATAGAAAGGGAATTTTCCCCTTAGTAGAGGGGTCAATAACCAGGGGGCATAGTTTCAAGTTAAGGGGCAGGAGGTTTAGAGGGGATTTGAGGAAAAACTTTTTCACCCAGAGGGTGGTTGCAATCTGGAACTCACTGCCTGAAAGGATGGTAGAGGCAGGAACCCTCAAAACATTCAAGAAGCATTTAGATGAGCACTTGAAACGCCATAGCATACAAGGCTACGGACCAAGTGCTGGAAAATGGGATTAGAATAGACAGGGCTTGATGGCCAGCGCGGACACGATGGACCGAAGGGCCTCTTTCTGTGCTGTATAACTCTATGACTCTAATTAATCCACACTTGTCCAAGTGACTGTTAATTTTGTCCCTGATTATCGTTTCTAAAAGCTTCCCCACTACCGAGGTTAAACTGACTGGCCTGTAGTTGCTGGGTTTATCCTTACACCCGTTTTTGAACAAGGGTGTAACATTTGCAATTCTCCAGACCTCTGGCACCACCCCCATATCCAAGGAGGATTGGAAGATTATGGCCAGTACCTCCGCGATTTCCACCTTAACTTCCCTCAGCATCCTAGGATGCATCCCATCCGGTCCTGGTGACTTATCTACTTTAAATACAGCCAGCCTTGCTAGTACCTCCTCTTTATCAATTTTTATCCCATCCAGTATCTCAACTACCGCCTCTTTCATGATGACTTTGGCAGCATCTTTTTCCTTGGTAAAGACAGATGCAAAGTACTCATTTAGTACCTCAGCCATGCCCTCTGCCTCCATGCGTAGGTCTGCATTTTGGTCCCTAATCAGCCCCACCCCTCCTCTTACTACCCATTTACTATTTATATGCCGATAGAAGACTTTTGGATTCCTTTTATGTTAGCTGCCAATCTATTCTCATACTCTCTCTTTGCCCCTCTTATTTCCTTTTTCACTTCCCCTCTGAACTTTCTATATTCAGTCTGGTTCTCACTTGTATTCTCAACCTGACATCTGTCATATGCTCCCCTTTTCTGCTTCATCTTACTCTCTATCTCTTTCATCATCCAGGGAGCTCTGGCTTTGGTTGTCCTACCTTTCCCCCTCGTTGGAATGTACCTCAACTGTACCCGAAACATCTCTTCTTTAAAGGCAGCCCATTGTTCGATTACAGTTTTGCCTGCCAATCTTTGATTCCAATTTATCCGGGCCAGGTCCATTCTCAACCCACTGAAATTGGCCTTCCTCCAATTTAGTAATTGCTCCCTATCCTTTTCATTAGCTAATCTAAACCTTATGATACTGTGATCACTGTTCCCTAAATGTTTCCCTACTGACACTTGCTCTACTTACTCACCTCATTCCCCAGAACCAGATCCAGCAATGCCTCCTTCATCGTTGGGCCAGAAACGTACTGATCAAGAAAGTTGTAGAATTAGACCGGGTAACATCATAAAGATAGGTTTTGAGGGGTATTTTAAAGGCTGGGAGAGTAGTAATGACGTGAGGAGGTATACAAATGCAAACTGGCACATCTGCACATAATGGCCCTGATTAACCTTCAGGTGTCAGCCTTGGCTTTGTAGTAGAGGCCTTGGCTCTGTGGTAGACTTCTAGCCTCTGAGTCAGAAGGTTGTGGGTTCAAGCCTCACTTCAGAGACTTGAGCACATAATCTAGGCTGACACTGCAGTACAGAGGGAGCGCTGCACTGTGTGAGGTGCCGTCTTCTGGTTGTGATCTTAAACTGAGGCCTTGCCTGCCCTCATGTAAAAGATCCCACTGCAATATTCGAATAAGTGCAGGGGAGTTCTCCTGGTGTCCTGGCCAACATTTATCCTCAGCCAACACCACTAAAACAGTCTATCTGGTCACCATTCTCATGTAGGCAAACACGGCAGCCAATTTATGCCTAGCAAGCTCCCACAACCAGCAATGAGATAAATCACCAGATACTCTGTTTTAGTGATGTTAGTTGAGGGATAAATATTGGCCAGGATACCAGCAGAACTTCCCAGCTCTTCTTCAAATAGTGCCGTGGGATCTTTAGTATCCATCCGAGAGGGCAGATAGGACCTCGGTTTAGCATCTCATTAAAAGACGGCACCTGCACTCCCTCAGTACTGCACTGAAATAACATCCTGGATTATATATACAATTTCAAATTTGTGCGGTAGTTTTGGACACCCCATTCTTTGAAGGATATAAAAGCAATGGAAAAGGTGCAGTATAAATTCGTTGGGACATTGCCCTGATTCAGAGGTTAAAGTTTTTTTCATTAAAGCTGAGATACGGCTCTTCAATATTATGGATAAAATAAATAGTGATAGATTTTTTTCCACTGGTCAGCGAGACGTTGGCAAATGAGCACAAAATTAAGATAACGTCAGAGAATTACAGGGGAGGTTGGAAATTATGTCTTTATACAGAATGTGAGTAGAATGCGTAATTAATTCTCTGTTACAAAGTCTATAAATTCTTTTAAATGAAAATGAGTTGCTTGAAAACAGAAATAAATGGGGAGCAAGCAGGAGAGTGAGATTAATGACTCATGATCCTGATCCTTTCTCAGATAGTCTTCTTTCTGCTCGAAATCTTCCAGCTATTCTCATCCTCAGTTTCTTGGTTGCTGTAATTAAAATTGCAGCTCCCAGCAATGGTATAATGGGGAAACCCTTGAAAAGAAATGCAAAGAATGCAAATATGAAGGACTAAAGAAAAGCAAACACAAATGCCCGTTTTGCGCGACTGCCAAAGACCAATTTCACCCCCATTGTTTGCATGACTTTAATGTTTAACGTCAGATACCAATGCTATTGTTTAACATCACACATCGATGTGACTTTATTATTTTTATGTATTTAGCATGTACTGCCCTATCTGCGCTAATAGGTTGAGTGTTCATATATCGCCAAGCATCAGAATATCATTCAATCCTGTTACTACTTGCAAATGATTGTATTGACGCAATGCAGCAGTTTCATCGTTTTCTACTGTGGTCCTGATCACATCTTGACACTAAAATTTATTCTAAATCCCCGAAGCCTTGAAATGCATTTAATCTTCTGAGGTTCAGGGGATAATTTTATTTTACTGCTCTGCTTCATAAACTTGTGACAGTGGTAATTATTTCCAGTTCGTTTGCAGAACATTATTACGAGGGAACGTCTTGAGATCATTATATTCTCCAGCTGGGGCTGTTGCATTTTCATTTGTAGACAACATCTCCTGGTAACATACCTGAGGACATCTGTGTCCATGGGAGTATAAAGTACACAGTGACTGGGAGGTTTTGTTGTTCAGTGGAGTTTTGTATTGGGGTCTGAAGCGAACCATCATAAATTTAATTTTGTGCTTTTCTTTGGTATACCAGATTCATACAGGATATGACATTTGGGAAAGGGCTAATCAGGGGACTTCGATCCATCGTTAATACATCCTCCAATAACCACTTAAATTGCGAATGGTTTCTTTCATAGAAACATAGAATCTAGGAGCAGGAGTAGGCCATTCGGCCCGTCGAGCCTGCTCCACCATTCAATACGATCATGGCTGATCATCCAAATCCAGTACCCTGTCCCTGCTTTAATCCCCACAGTACACATATCCCACCCTACCCCCGTAACCCCACATATTTAATTCCCCCTAACATATCCCATCCTATCCCCATAACCCCACATATTTAATCCCCCCCTAACACTAAGGGTCAATTTATCATAGCCAAATCAACCTAACCCGCACATTTTTGGACTGTGGGAGGAAACCGGAGCACCCGGAGGAAACCCACGCAGACACGGGGAGAATGTGCAAACTCCACACAGACAGTCACCCGAGGTCAGATTCGAACCCGGGTCCCTGGCGCTGTGAGGCACCAGTGCTAACCACTATGCCACCGTGTTGCCTGTGGTTTTTGTCTGTGGTAATTGGTTTTCCTGGTTCACTGTTTCTCTATCAGTCCCGTTGTTTGGGAACATTGTCAACACAAATTATGTCAGACACCACAGTGGTGTCATAGTTATGTGTTAAAAATGGCTGGATGTTGTACCTGAAACCAGCAGGATGAATGTTCTGAACCATCCTATTGTCATCACCTTATAGTTATAAGTGTAAACTATTTTCTACTGTATCACTTCAAAGAAAATTAAGAGAATAATAAGCAGGCACTTCCTACTGGGACTGAAGATGGACTGAACTCAATGAGGTCCCAAAATGATATATTGGTCAATATTCCATTGGATGCTGCCTATAAGGTGAATGATTTGTCAATTGGTAGGTGGCCACGGTTAGTGTTTTTGGGAGGAAGCTGTTTTATTCAATAGCTTACAGAGGGATAAGAGTATACGACGTATTTTAGAATGTGTGTGTGAAAAGTAGGAACGGTTGCATTGATGTAGAATAGAGTTTTGGCATCTGTAAGAATTTATGGGCTCGTTTATCTTCTCATTTACGACCCATTTTTGTGCAGTATTGGGGCCGGTGGGGAGAAGGAAATTGGACAGGCTCCCAACCAGTCCTCACCACTTGCGAGGTTTTCCTCTGGAATTGATGCCAGTATCCCACTGTGTAATTTAAGGAGAATCAATTACTGTGTATAGACCATTATCCCACAGGGTAATGTCAGGGGTATCGTTAACACATCAGTATCCCACAATGTAATTTTAGGTGAATCGTTAACCGTTGATACGCCAGTATCCCGCAGCGTAATGCTCAACCTATACAAATCATCGGTTAGGCCACAGACAGAGTACTGTGTCCAGTTTGGGGTGCCTTACTTTCGGAAGGATGTCAAGGCCATAGCGAGGGTGCAGAAGAGATTCACTAAGATAATACCGGGGATGAGAGGCTTTATATATGAGGAGCGACGAGAGAAACTGGGGCTCTTTTCACTAGAACACAAAAGGTTAAAAGAAGCCATGATGACGATTATGAGAGGTTTTGATAAGGTAAATTGGGAAAACCTATTTCCACTAGTTGGTGAGTCAAAAACCAGAGCGCATAAATTTAAGATCATAAGCAAAAGACTGAAGAGAGAGTTTAGGAAGATTTTTTACACAGAGGGTTGTTAGGACTTCGAATGCCCGACCAGAACAAGTGATGAAAGCAGAATCCATACTAGTTTTTAAAAGGGAGGTGGATAAATATTTGTAAAAGAAAAAAAAGAAAAAGGGTAGGGGGATGGAATTTAGTGGACATGTAGGGCTGTCAGAGACATGATGGGCCAAATGGCCTCCTTTCTATGCTGTAAAATTCTATGATTCTATGGTATGTATAAATACCACCCAGTGCAGCACTAAGCCATACAGAGAGGAGGTCCCAAGTTGGGCCCCTAGTCTGTGCTGAGTTCGCTGATCTCATCGAGGGTGGCAGCGCCCCTGCGCAAGGGAAGAGGAAATCAATCAGGGTTCCTGCTGCTGATCACTGTCCAATGATCTCTGCTGGAAGGTGCATGCATGTAGACCCCAGATAAGAATAAGATTGGGCTTAGCTGCGATACTCTCCACAGCTGAATAGCCTACCAACACTTGCTCCCTAAGCTCACACATGAATAATGGTCAATTGAACAAGGTAGTGGAGGGCAGCCAATACCTGTGGAACTGTACCTCAGCAAAGAGTCAACAGGGTCGATTTTGAGTACCCTCGCTTGGCGTTCACGGGGCGGTAATGGCCTCAAGATAGGGTCGGTAGCCCTAGCACCCCAGTAACACTGGCGATGCGGCCACCTCCATTTTAAAAGGGGCCTAGTGACGGGTGTCCAAAGCGCATGCCTGATTCAGGCAATATGCCCCTTTAATATGGAAATTGGGGTTCTGTGACGTAAACCGCGATTGCCATTTTAGATAGAAATTGGTCGACACCTGCGCAGGCTCTGATCTGTTCCACGGGCGATGGAAGAGAAGAGCCCCTTGAAAAGTAAGGTCCGGGGCGGGCGACGTTGGTGGTGGGTTCCGACTCCCGCTGCTGGCTCCATCCCGCTGTCTAAAATGATTTTCCTTGATAGGGCTTGTTAAGCCCGCCTAGCGTGTTTCCCGGTCCAATTAGAGGAAGTGGGTCTGGTGACATCATTCATGACGTGTCATCAGCCGGTTTCCTTAAAGGGACCATGGCCAACTTTATTTTGACATTTGTGCTGTCAGTGTGCTATTTGAGGTGCTGCAAACACTGACAATCACTGCACAGAGGTGTAGGGCTGCACCCGGGCTCTCCCATGACTCCCTGGAGGGAGTCAGAGCACGCAGGAGGTCCTCTTCCCTTCCCATGGGCGGAAGAGACTGCCCCAGGACACCAACACAGCCTGGTTGTGCACTGCAGAGGAGGTCACAAGCATGGATGTCATCAGGAGGATCTGGATGCAGTGCCGCAAACCTTTCAATGATCTCATTAGATCACGAAATGTTAGTATAAAGCCACACTCAACCTCATCCTGCTGTGCCTCTCATCACATCTCCATCACTCTGTCTTCCCTACCCTACTCCTACACATCCTTACACACACCAACTTACCTTGCACGTCCACCCATCCCTCTCTTTCTATCTACATTATCACATCCCCATCTCACTAGCCACCCCTCATACTCACCCTCATCCTAGTGCAATCATACCAACTAACAACACACAAGGGTAGCCACTTGGGTGTTTTATCCAATGTTCATGTAAAGTTTCTGTTAATGTGCTGTCAAACATTGAAACCTTTATCTTTAACACTTTCCATTCTTGGACAGATTTGTGTGCACCTTTGGAAGTGGCTTAGTGAGTTGCAGTGAATTGTGAGACATAATGGTACCCCCCGCAATGGCGTTAATTGTGAAAGGAATGGCTTGGTCATTGTAGGGATACTTTATGGTGTTGGTGTGGGGTGGTGACAACCTGGCGCATCATGTGGCAGCCAGGGTGTACAGAGTCAAGTGAAGTAAATATGGCCATGGTGAGGCCATTCCTGGCGTCCCAGGCAGCACTGTGGTCAGGCGCTGATGCCCTGTGTCCTGTGCAGCATCAAGTGATTGCGGATAAGGTTGGTGTTGTTGTTGGTGCTGCTGGTGTTGGGGCTGATGATGGTCGGATTCTGAGGACTAAGGTGAGAGAGTATAAAGGACACCCATGCTGATGGAATCGATGGCAGGTGAAATCGAGATGACAGAAGCATTCTGTCAATGGTCAGAGAGCTCTTCCAAAAAGGTAAGAGTGAATGGTGAGTGGAAAAAGGTTAGCCTGCAGAATCTGTGCTGGAAATGGACTGAGAAACAGCTTGTGGCTGAGGAAAGTGATGATCTGTCAAGTGGGAGCTTTTACTGTACATGTGAAGCTGTCAAATAATCAGCTGGAGCAATGGCCACTGAACTGCCACCTCAGGTTGACAGCCGTGGTCCCCGAAGGCCATGAAGTTAAAGTGAAAAAGTAAGTTAAAAAAGTCTGTTAATGATCTATCAACTAGATGTTAATGAGATAAATTGGGTCGCCCGTCGCTGCCTGTCAGGTCTGCTCAGTGCTGACAGACCCGACATTGGGAAAGGTGCATGGCGGTGGGTTGACAGCGGGGTCCTGACCCGCCACCGATCCCGCCCGCTGACCCCCCAGAAAATTCCGGCCTATGTGTCAAATTATTTTTGTGGGCCCCGGAGTAGCAGGAGTGCACCTTCTGAGCCCACCAAAATAATCTGGGTTGCCGTCACTCTGGGACTGCCCCCCCCCCCTCCCCGCAACTTATCTTCCTAGAGGAAGCTCCGGCCTGTCGTCCTTTGCCAAATCTGGCGAGCTGCGTCGGGATCAACTGTTTGGCGTCCCGCAGCTCGCCTGACAAATTTAAATGAGGCTGGAGGCTCAAAATCATGAAGGCCTCTTCGACACGTAAACAGGCGGCCAACCAGGCCACTCCACTGGTCGAAAGCCCAAATTGACCCTAATGTTTTTAGAATAGGAGGAAGGCTGGGGAAAAATTGACCTAATTGAGTGGAAAAACGTAAAAATAAATGGCAGAAATCACTTTTGCAATTGCTTCACAAAAGATCAATTCTCACAATGTTCCTGACCAATCGGGAGCATGGCTTCCTGATGCGAGAGGACGCTCTTGGTGACCCGACAGAAGCCTGGATTGTGCATTCACAGCAAGCTTAACTTTCATTTCCATGGCAACTCTCGATACGTTGAATCGCAATTTGTTGGTGTGTATGGGAGCGATGGTTCACAATAAAATGTTACTCCATGGAAGCACCTTATGTTGAGAGCGTGTATTGTCTACTCTCTACCATTTGATTAAACAGCTCGACTTCTGCTGAGCCATTGTAGACCGTGGCAGGGAGTCTCACCAGCACATTCTTAACATAAAGGCAAGGACCTTCATGTACTGTTACAACATTTGTGCAGTTCTTTCAATATTGAAAGATGCTTTAAAGAAGAACTGTGCCTTTTTTTTAAATGATGAATGATGATTTAAAACAAATTCTCTGCTCAGTGCTGAGAACTCTTAAGATAGCTGTGGTATTGTAAAATCCAATTTGTAAGTCAGGTACTATTCCACACAAGGATGCTGCTTTCAGACTGACTTCTTATGGACGGGTTTCTCAATGCAAGTAGTCTCAAGTGGAGCACGAGCACATCATTTAACATACTTGGCTGCCAGGTATTTTGTGACCCAGCGCTCCAGGTAATTTTCCCAGTTGGGACATTTACTTGGGAAACTAGTCCACAGAAAATTCAGACTTCAAGTAAAAAAATATAGGCAAATGTATCACTCATCTGTATCATGGACAAAAATTCATTGTTACAAGGTGGAATTTTTTGCAACAGAGATCCCTCACGACTCCCTCGTTTCTCCCCATGACTCTTAACAAGCTCTTGTTTCTCACAGATTTGTTGGAGCAATTGCACTTCTTGTTTTCTCACATGAGCATTTTGCACTCAACTATTCAACACTGAAAGGTTTAAAAATAATCAAGAGAGTGATCCTAATTTATTCAGTTCTTAACCTCAGAACGAGCTGGCCCTACCTTCTGCTTCTTTTGTAAAGAAAGAATCTCCTTCTTCCGCTACAGTTGAAGCAGCAAGGCTCCATCTTTCAAAATATGGCCCAGAATTTGCTGAGAAAATGGTGATGAGTTTAACGTGTAACTAACCCAGCAGTTTGTGGTGAGGAAGTGATACGCCATGAGTTGCGAATAGCCAGACATTGCTGGACGATTTACGCCACTCTGCCGTTAGCCTCGCAAAAAATGGCAGCTCGGCATCAACCTCCCCGTGCGTTTCAAGTATTGCTGTACTTCCGCTGTTAAAACAAATTAAACTCGCCGCAGAAAGTTAGGGCTGGTATTTAATGACGTAAGGACCCTTTTAATGACGAGATTTATGTTCCTGCAATGCCACTCAATCTCTTTGACCCAGAAAGGGAACAATTGAAACTGTGGAGTCTGATTCCTACAGGCAGTAAGTTGTTCCTCGAGGTTTTTCTTACTTTTCCTTTCTGTCTCTTTTTTGTTTCTCTCTTAATCCAATCTTTCTTTCTCTCTCTTTATTTCTCTTTCTGTATCTAATTTGACTGTAACGCACCCTATTCCCTTCTCCGTTGTTCCTCTGCTTGTTTCTCTATTCTTAAATCTCATTGATTAAGGAGATAGACTGTTGGTCCCGTCGTTCACCAAGGTTCCAGACACCCCGTTGACTTCACCGCGTCATTATCAGCTCGCACTTCCAGCAATTTGCGGCGCAAAGTGTTTTCGCGCCGAAGGGTGAGGAAAAAAATGAATAAACTGGGCTTGCTTTGCGATGCCCCGCTCCGGCAAATTCTGGGCCATTTTTTTTTTAAGCTTTATGCGAGAAACAATAATCTGATTTTGTCGCAAGTAGAAATGTTTGAGAAAATTTCATTTACTTTGAGTCTCACGGTGAGATGGTCCTTCCACCACTGGTCGGGCTGCTCGGGAATCTTAATTTTAGCATCCTCTCAAACTTCTTTCCAGTTAGCTCGGAGACTGAGTCCCTGACTGCACATCTATTTGAGTAAAGTTTATTGCTTTTGCCAGCTTCCCCTCCCATTTAAAAAAAAAAACACCTTTTTATTATTACTGGTGGCAGACTGAGATTGGTGAAGGCTTGCGATAGCAGATTGACTCACTGTAGATTGAATCAGTCAAAATTGAATTTGATGTGTTATTATGTTGTAGTGGTGTATTTAATTGTAAAGGAAGGCTGCCTGAGCTCCTGGGCCTGAACTACATTTTAAAATGCAATTCCCTTGTCACTTTGATAGTTTATTGATTTTTGCTTTTACTTATCCTCATTTCCTCACTACCTCTCTCTCAGAGAGTGGCCAATACTGGGGTAGAGTTTCACAGGTAGCAGAGGCCCCTGATACATTGGCCGAGTGACTGGTATTCATGTGTGAGTAAAGATGGTGGGGCCTAATTTTCTGATCGAGTATAAGCCTGATTAGAAGTGGGGCGGTGTAAGAACGGCACCTTCGCGACCTGCAGTACCTTGATCCCTCATGTGTTTCGGGGTCAGCCTAATTTTTCATCTGTCATTAGAAGCCTGCTCATTGGTAGATGGGAAATCACATGCAGCAGCAGCTTAAAGGGGCAGGCCACTTGATTTCTCAAATTTGTGGCAAAATACAATAGATTCAAAAATCCACAGCTGTTGTTGGCCGGTACCTGGTTATGTCGGGATGCGGCCTAGTGCTGAAGCTACCGGGGTGGCCTTGCAGGGAACGGAACCTCCGCATTCCCCTTACAAGTTCATCAACATTAATGGAGGTGGGGGGTTGGGTAGAAGCAGTTAAATGGGGTTCCCGTTCCTTGAGCCTTCTTAGAGACAATGGCATACGACTGACCCTGGTATGTCTGGTGCAACAGGCATACCGGATAACTGACCAGTGGTTGTAGGGCCCTAAACTTCTTTAAAAGTTTTACCGCAGTCCCCTTTGTATTGCGCCAATGGGGAGTTTATGTTTTCTTCTTGGGGGGGTGGGGGGGAGGGTTGAAAATCTGCCTTCCCCTCCCGAGCCCGGGAGATTTCTTCCGAAATTTCTGGCCGCTTTGGTGGGGGCGCCACAGATGTGTCCCTAGCCCGCCAAAGGAATGTTAATCTTGAGGCCTCCCCCTAACCCCTTGATCTTTGGTGAGGTCAGGGGCTGAAGCTTATGCTGGGATGAGCTGCCCTACGTAAAAATACCCTCTGTTATAACATATGGAAAGAGTGCTGCAGGCCTGGGCGTGAACAGTTTCTTGGATGGAGCTTACTAGAGGTGGAGTCTTAGAGGTCTGCAGCTGCCCTCAGATTTTGTCCCTGATTTTTAGACGCAAGACCCAGCCAGGAGATGGGTCTATGCCTGGAGTTTCTCAAGGTTCTTGCTCCTTCATGCAAATAGACTGAGAGGAAGAAAAACATGGGTGGCTGCTTCCCCACTCAGTGGGCTCCCATAGAGGAAAACTTACCCCCTCCCCCAGTGTATTGGTTCTCCACCCAATTTTCCAATCAGTAATGCCCACTTTGTGCCCGAGTGTTACTGATGGGTGAATGCACCCTTGAGGCTATTCAACTATGGGAGTATCATACTCGAGAGACTAATCCTGGCATCACCTACAATCCATGCACAACATTTTCCAGTAGGAGCCACTAGTTAGTGATCAGCATCAGGAACCTTGGCTAATTTTTTTTGCCTTCCTTATCTTAGTGGTACTGATGTTAATTATAACTCCCATTGCCCCCTTGGCTGGGATCAGCTAACGCAACACAGAACACGACAAAACGAGGGCTCCCCTGCTCCATATGGCTCAGTACCACGCGGGCGGTCACCTCTGGATAACTGGTATTTGAAGATTGAGGAAGTGTTCAGAAGAATTTTACAAAATCTATCTTTCAGTGTTCCTATTTCAACAACCCAACAACACGGATGAGTTCTTTACAATCCTTAATCATTATGACAGATGAACCTCTTAACCATTACCCCTCATGGATGCCCCCAGTGATTAGAGATCTGATTATGATCAGTGAATGAAAAGTCTTTGGTGGATCAGCAAGTTCTTCCCAAATAAGTCAAAAACACACAAGCAAATAAATCAGGCTTTGTGTCGCTTAGCCATCAGTTATTGATTTTTTCTTTGTAAGATCTTGGCTGCCTCTTCTGAGTCCAAAGTCCTCTCCTCAACATAGTTTCACTTGTGAAGTTAACTAGCTTGCATTTAAACTGCAATTCTAGGTCATTTTATACTCGGAACAAGAGGTTCCAGCATGGACCCTGGAGCACTCCGTTGTAATTCATCTCTATTATGACTAACCTCTGCTTCTTTCCATTTATGATGCGGAGATGCCGGTGTTGGACTGGGGTGGACAAAATTGAGAGGTCGCACAACACCAGGTTATAGTCCAACAGTTTTATTTGAAATCACAAGTACTTACTTCACCCGACGGAGGAGTAGTAAGCTCCGAAAGCTTGTGAGTTCAAATAAAACTGTTGGACTATAACCTGGTGTTGTGCGACCTCTCAATTCTTTCCATTTAGACAGTCATTAACCCATGTCCACTTGTTACCTATGCTACCACTGATCCTAGTTTCTCGTGTTGCTGTTAGTCAGCATGCACCACGTCACATGGCTTCCCCAATTCATTTGGGATGTCATCTCCTCAAATAAGTTAATGAGGTTCTTCAGGTAAGATCCACCTCTTCTGACACTGTGCTGGCTTTCCTTTTTAGGGTTATTTTCATGCAGGTACTCATTCATTTTGATTACTGATTCCATTAGTTTCCTGAAACATCGCACTAAGGCTAATGAGGTTCTAGTTCGGAACATCGAAACAGGCGTAGGTCATTCAGCCCCTCAAGCCTGTTCCGCATTCAATTTGATCATGGCTGATCTGTATCTTAACTCCACCTGCCGGTTCAGTCACCTTTAATACCCTTGCCTAACAAAAATCTATCAATCTCAATTTTGAAATTTTCAGCTGACCAAGCCTGAACAGCTTTTTAGGGGAGAGAGTTCCAGATTTCCACTACCCTTTGTGTGAAGAAGTGCTTCCTGAATGGCTCTGTTGAATATGGAAACTACTTTTTCTTGTTCACAAGACAGATATAGATGAGGTTGGCATTTGTCCCCATCTTACCTCATCTATCCAGAAAGACACCCCACCCACCCCATCATGGCATCCAGTTGTTTATTAAATTATTCCAGTGTTTTTCCCACCGGCCTGGCCATTCCATGTTTTTCTCACTCTGCCTGAAGAACTTCCTGATAACAGTATTAAGTTTGCCTTTTTGCTAATTTGGACCAATGTCCCCTTGTCCTCGGTTATCCTATTGGGTTTCTTTTGCTTTTTTCACTCTAGATATTATTGGCTTTTGTGTTCCAGATTACCCTGAGCTCAGCTCGCTATATCGCAGGGAGTGTTTTCTCAGTAAAATTCATATTGCTCCCGAGGGAATAAACAAGGAAACTTTTTCAGATTATATCAGCGACTGGTTCTATCCTGTGGCTTGATGGGATCTTCCTTATCTGTGGAAGGCAGCAGAATCATTTTTAACTTAAACAACTTTAGTAAACAGTAATTATAACAATAGCCCAACATATATTTTTTACAGTACTTGTTAAGGTTAATGTTGTCTGAATTCGCTAGATGTTCGAAAGATCGAACAAATAGGTTAGCAACTTTTTCTTTTCGGGTTCAAATGTAAGTTTGGTCTGAACAAACACACAGGCAACAGATTTCGTGTACAAAGATTTATCTTTAATAAATGCTTAACAAACACCGTTTGTAGTTTAAAGTACAATTCCAAAATATAAGACTCACAACTTATATTGATATTACCCGATTTGGTCCGAGGTGATCAATCTCTGTCCAAACCTCTGCGTAGGATGTCTGTTCCCAGGTCCCTGCTGTCGAGTGTTGCTCCCAGGTTCTCGCTGCCTATCTGGAGTTTCTCCTCCTGGTTTATACTATTCTATAATCTGTCCCATCTCTCTGGTTACACATTTGTTCGATCTTTCCTGTGTCCTGATGATTAGTTTATCCTATTCTACAACCTGTCCCATCTCCTTGATTAGTTTACGTCTGTCTTTCATCCATTTTCTTTAATTGACCCATTGTTTGTTAACTGGTGTCTGTAGTGACCTCACCCGTGTCTGACGAGGTTACCTATGAGCCCTCTGTTTCAGAACATTACTGAACCTCTGCATTATTTATCCACTGTCCCTTACATATGGTGACTCCTTCATTTTATTTCAGTTTTACACTACTTCTTCCATTTCCACAGTTAACTAGCTCTTCCTAGTAATATAAAATAAAACAGAGTTGACAACTTCTATGCTAAAATTTGCTGTTCCTACGTTCCAGTCTTCAGAGCTTCATACTGTAACATTAGTACTGCTAAGTAAGAAGATTCAAAATACAGTGAGATAAACTAAATACACATTAATAAAGCAGGGACAGTGATCCTGTCTTACATTATCACAGTCTTCTGGTAAACCCAAAGCAAAGTAGTCATTCAGAATGCCTGCCATTTCTTTACCCTCCAAGACATGGATTGCCTTTTCATCTCCAATAGACCTCACCCTTTTCTTTAACTATTGTTTTACTTTTAATGTGTTCATTTTCCTTTATGTTACCTGCCAGCTATGGCTCAGTGCTAGCAATCGTGCCTGAGTCAAAAGGTTGTGTTTTCAGGCCCCACTCCAGAGACTTGAGCACATAATCCAGGCTGACACTTCAATGCAGTACTGAGGGAGTGCTGCACTGTCGGAGGTGCCATCTTACAGATGAGATGTTAAACCAAGGCCATGTCTGCCCTCTCAGGTGGATGTAAAAGATCCCATGGCACTATTTCGAAGAAGAGCCGGGAAGGTGTCCTGGCCAATATTTATCCCTCAACTAACACTGCTGATGCTGTTTGTGGGACCTTGTGATGTGCAAGTTGGCTGCTGCTTTTGCCTATATAACAGTGACTACACTTCAAAAGTAATTCATTGGCCCTCAGCTCTGGAATTCCCTCCCTAAACCTCTCTGCCTCTCTACCTCACTTTCCTCCTTTAAGACGCTCCTTAATACCTATCTCTTTGACCAAGCTTTTGGTCATCTGCCCTAATTTCTCCATATGTGACTCAGTGTCAAATTTTGTTTTATAACGCTCCTGTGAAGCGCCTTGGGATGTTTTACTACGTTAAATGCAGTATATAAATATAAGTTGTCGTTGTGAAGCGCTTTGGGATTTCCTGTGGCTGTGACAGGAGCTACATAAAGGCAAGTTCTTGCTTGCTTGCTTTCTTTCTTTATACACCCTATTAGCCTTTCTAATCTTTCTTCTTCTGCCTATTTTCTATGCCCCACTTGATTTTTGTTTGCATTATTAGATTGTCTCTTGCCTCTTTTTAAATCCTGGGCCAGAATTTTCTTTACCTGGACTGGTCGGCGTGGTGGGTCGCGACCTCGTTCTTGCTTCCATCCAGCTGCAGAAATCGACTTTGCGCTAATGGGGTCTATTAAGCCCCCCCCCCCCCCTGCATGTTACCCGGCCCTATTAAATGGTGCGGGTCTGATGATGTCATCGATGACGCATTTTCAGCCGGGATATTTAAAGGATCCATGGCCACATTGCATTTGAAGGTGCATCTAGGAGTGTGCAGTAACTGCATTGGAGGCTTTGATTGCTCCAAACACTTGGAGACATGACTGCACAGAGGCAGAGGTTCTCCGATGACTCCCTCCATATGCTTGTGGAGGGAGTCAGAGCACGCAGGGAGTTCCTCTTCCCTTCCCCAGGAGACAAAAAGAGCCTGGCTTCAAATTGCAATAGAGGTGAACAGCAGGGATGTGGTGAGGAGGACCTGGGTGCAGTGCCAGAAATGTTTCAATGATCTTATTAGATCAGAAAAGGTGAGTACAAATCCACACTCAACTTCATCTTGCTGTGCCTCTCATCACATCCCCATCACTCTGCCTTCCCAAGCCTACTCCTGCACATCCTTACTCACAACACACCTTGCACGTCCACCCATCCCTCTCTATCTACATTATCACATCCCCATCTTACTAGCCACCCCTCACACTCACCCTCATCCTAATGCAATCATACCAACTAACAACACACAAGGAGGCCACTTGGCATTGCCATCCCACTCCATCATAGTCTCCCTCTGAAGATGTAACACATCCATTCCTTACACTCATTTCATCACTCTCACTCAACCTTCTCTTTCCATCCTTGCAGGAAAAGAGAGCGCACAATAAGAGGGAGAGGGAAAGAACTGGAGGTGGGCCGCCATCATTTGCCACCCTCACAACAGCAGAGGAGGCTGCGCTGGAAGTATTGGGAGTGGCCGAGAAGCTGGAGGTAGGAGACGGAGAGAGGGGGACATCTCAGCAACCTGATGACAGAATTACATATCATACAGCTACATGGCATACAGCAGTCACTCATATGGGGACTGATGTCATCAGTCACGGATTGGTCATCATGTGCATAATGGTATGTGCACCCATTCTTCATATGGCATATCTAACTCATCTCTTTACTCTCCCACAGGTTGTAGAACCATAGAATCATAGAATCGTTACAGCACAGTAGGAGGCTATTTGACCTGTCAAGCCCATGCCGGCTCTCTGCAAGAGCACTTCAGCTAGTCCCAATCCCCTGCCCTTTTTCCGTAGCCCTGCAAATTTTTTTACTGCAGGTAATTATCTAATTCCCTTTTGAAAGCCATGATTGAATCTGCCTCCACCACCCTTTCAGGCAGTGCATTCCAGATCATAACCACACCACATCAACTGCATTGCCCTCATCAACCCTCTCTGTTACCTCATCAAAAAATTCAACAAGTTAGTTAAACACGATTTGCCTTTTACAAATCTGTGCTGGCTTCCCTTAATTAATCCATACTTGTCCAAGTGACAGTTAATTTTGTCCCGGATTATCATTTCCAAAAGCTTCCCCGCTACCGTGGTTAAGCTGACTGGCCTGTAGTTGCTGGGTTTATCCTTACACTCTTTTTTGAACAAAGGTGTAAAATTTGCAATTCTCCAGTCATAAGAACATAAGAAAAGGAGCAGGAGTAGGCCATACGGCCCCTCGAGCCTGCTCTGCCATTCAATAAGATCATGGCTGATCATCGACCTCAACTCCACTTTCCCACCTGATCTCCATATCCCTTGATTCCCCTAGAGTCCAAAAATCTAGTCAGTCCTCTGGCACCACCCCCCGTATCCAAGGAGGATTGGAAGATTATGGCCAATACCTCCGCAATTTCCACCTTAACTTCCCTCAGCATCCGAGGATGCATCCCATCCGTTCATGGTGACTTAGCTACTTTAAGTACAGCCAGCCTTTCTAGTACCTCCTCTTTATGAATTTTTATCCCATCCAATATCTCAACTACCCCCTCTTTCACTATGACTTTAGCAGCATTTTCTTCCTTGGTAAAGACAGATACAAAGTACTCATTTAGTACCTCAGCCACGCCCTCTGCCTCCATGCGTAGGTCTCCTTTTTGGTCCCTGATCGGTCCCACCCCTCCTCTTACTACCCATTTACTATTTATATGCCCGTAGAAGACTTTTGGATTCCTTTTTATTTTAGCTGCCAGTCTATTTGCATACTCTCTCTTTGCCCCTCTTATTTCCTTTTTCACTTCCCCTCTGAACTTTCTGTATTTAGCCTAGTTCTCATTTGTATTCTCAACCTGTCATACGCCCCTTTTTTCTGCTTTATATTATTCTCTATATCTTTCGTCATCTAGGGAGCTCTGGCTTTTGTTGCCCTACCTTCCCACTCGTGGGAATGTACCTCGACTGTACCCGAACCATTTCTTCTTTAAAGGCAGCCCATTGTTCAATTACAGTTTTGCCTGCCAATCTTTGATTCCATTTTACCTGGGCCAGGTCCATTCTCAACCCACTGAAATTGCCCTCTTCCAATTCAGTATTTTGACTCTAGATTGCACTTTGTCCTTTCCCATAGCTAACCTAAACCTGATGATACTGTGATCACTGTTCCCTAAATGTTTCCCTACTGACACTTGCTCTACTTGACCCACCTCATTCCCCAGAACCAGATCCAGCAATGCCTCCTTTCTCGTTGGCCAGAAACGTACTGATTAAGAAAGTTCTCCTAATCACACTTCAGAAATTCTTCCTCCTCTCTACCCTTTACACTATTACTATCCCAATCTATATTAGGATAGTTGAAGTCCCCCATTATCACTACTCTATAGTTTTTGCACCTCTCTGTAATTTCCCTGCAAATTTGCTCCTCTATATGCCTGTAGCATACACCTAGTCATGTAATGGCACCTCGATTGTTTCTTAACTCTAAGCAAATAGATTCTGTCCTTGACCCCTCCAGGACATCCTCTCTCTCTAGCACTGTAATATTCTCCTTAATCAATACTGCCAGCACACCTACTTTCTTTCCTTCCCTATCTTTCCTCGACACCTTATAGCCAGGAATATTTCGTACCCAATCCTGCCCTTTTTTGAGCCATGTCTCTGTTGTCGCCATGACATCATATTTCCATGTGGCTATTTGCGCCTGCATCTCACCAACCTTATTTACCACGCTTTGTGCATTTACTTACATGCGCACTGTAAACCTATCTTAGACCTTCTTGTATTTTCTCTTAGTCCGACCCCATCTAATACCATACTATCTCTTACTCTAATGCTATCTGTCTCTCCCACTCTTTTGTGCACCATGTTTCTCCTTTCTAATGCTACACCCTGGTGCCCACCCCCCTGCCAAATTAGTTTAAACCCTCCCCAACAGCACTAGCAAACCCCGCCACAAACATATTGGTTCCAGCTCTGTTGATGTGCAACCTATTCGACCTGTACAGGTCCCACCTCCCCCAGAACCGGTCCCAATGTCCCCGGAATCTAAAGCCCTCCTTTCTGCACCATCTCTCCAGCTACGCATTCATCTGCTCTATCCTCCTATTTCTATACTCATTCGCGTGTGGCACCGGGAGTAATCCGGAGATTACTACCTTTGAGGTCCTGCTTTTTAATCTCTTTCCTAGCTCCCTAAAATCTGCCTGCAGGACCTCATCCCTCTTTCTACCTATGTCGTTGATACCGATATGGACCATGACCTCTGGCTGTTCACCAACCCCCCTTCAGAGTGTTCTGCAGCCGCTCAGTGGCATCCTTTGCCCTGGCACCAGGGAGGCAACATACCATCCTGGAATCAGGTCTGTGGATGCAGAAACGCTTGTCTGTTCCCTTAACTATTGAATCCCCTATCCCTATTGCATCCATCAAGAGCCACCCCCACTGTCCAGGAGGAAGAGGAAGACAACTCCTCAGAGGAGCCTTCAGCCTCTGAGGGCGCAGCATCACCAGACATAAGCGCACCCAGCACCAGCGCAGAGATGCACAGCTCGGTGGGTCCCACGTGAGCTACAGTAGTGTTGTCACTGCGTCTGTCACAAGTGAGCAAGAGCAGATGGTGGAGACAGGGACAGCAGTGGAGACTCCTTGCCGGAGGGCGCAGGACACTTCCAGCTCTGCTCAGCTGCATGCAGGCACTGAGCCTCGGGGGCCATCCAGAAAGAGGGCAATCCTGGAGGTGCAGGAAGTAGTGCAGGAGGCTCTGACAGGTTTTGCGACCGCGATATCTGCAAATGTTCAGAGAATGGAGGAGTCCATCTCGAACATGAGCACCACCATGTCATAGGCAATGGCGACTGTAGGCTCTTCCATGGATAGGATGGCCACCTGCATGGAGCAGCTAATGTGCCACTCAGAGGAGTACATGGCCTCTATGGAGAATAGATGGCTATCTATGGAGAATAGATGGCTATCTATGGAGAATAGATGGCTATCTATGGCGCATAGGTGGCAGAGGCTCATAGACATCCTCTCTAGGAGGGATGTCAGCGTAGACGTGGGTCCTCATGGCCCCACTGATGTGCAACAAGGTGCTCTCCAGTTCCTTGATAGCAGGTAAGTGCGGGTGGCTGATGAAAGGGATGACAGTGATAGGGGAGATGGAAGGGTGGGCTCCTCTCAAAGCGCTTACACTTCTCCCCCATTGCGGGGTCATCACAGGCTCCAAAACCCAGAGGACGTCCGCCAAGAGTGTCTAAGCACTCACAGCAGGGAAGTGAGCAGGCTGCCTCTAACTCTGCTGAAGCCACAGGGGAAGCACCTCGTAGAAACACGCCTAAGAGAAAGATGGCTCACAAGTAGATTCACAAGGGTAGCCAGTTGGGTGTTTTATTCAATGTTAACGTCAAGTTTCAGTTAATGTAATGTCATCCATAAAATCTTTATTTTCATCGGTAGTGGGGAAAATGCTAGAGTCCATTATAAAGGATGTAATAGCTGAGCACTTGAAAAACAGTGACAGGATCGGACAAAGTCAACATGGATTTACAGAAGGTAAATCGTGCTTGACTAATCTACTGGAATTTTTTGAGGATGTAACTGGGAAAATAGATAAGGGAGAACCAGTAGATGTGGTGTATTTGGACTTTCAAAAGGCTTTCGATAAGGTCCCGCATAAGAGATTAGCGTGTAAAGTTAAGGCACATGGGATTGGGGGCAAGGTATTGACTTGGATAGAGAACTGGTTGGCGGACAGAAAGCAGAGAGTAGGAATTAATGGGTCTTTTTCCGAGTGGCAAGCAGTGACTAGTGGGGTACCGCAGGGATCGGTCCTTGGACCCCAGCTATTCACAATATACATTAATGATCTAGATAAGGGAACTAAATGTAATATCTCCAAGTTTGCAGATGACACAAAGCTGGGTGGGAGTGTGTGCTGCGAGGAGGATACCGAGAAACTCCAGGATGATTTGGACAGGTTGGGTGAGTGGGCAGAAGCGTGGCAGATGCAATATAACGTGGATAAATGCGAGGTTATCCACTTTGGTGTCAAAAACAGAAAGGCAGACTATTATCTGAATGGCAATAGATTGGGAGAAGGAGAAGTGCAACGAGACCTGGGTGTCCTTGTGCACCAGTCGCTGAAGGTAAGCATGCAGGTGCAGCAGGCGGTGAAGAAGGCAAATGGTATGTTGGCCTTCATAGCGAAAGGGTTTGAGTATAGGAACAGGGATGTCCTGCTGCAGTTGTACAGGGCCTTGGTGAGACCACACCTTGAGTACTGTGTGCAGTTTTGGTCGCCCTATCTGAGGAAGGATGTTCTTGCCATGGAAGGAGTTCAGCGAAGATTCACAAGGCTGATACCTGGGATGGCAGGAATGACCTATGAGGAGAGATTGGGTCGATTGGGCTTATACTCGCTGGAGTATAGAAGAATGAGAGGGGATCTCATCGAAACATATAAAATTCTGACAGGTCTGGTCAAACTAGATGCAGGAAGAATGTTCCCGATGGTCGGAGAGTCCAGAACCAGGGGTCATAATCTAAGGATAATGGGTAAGCCATTTAGGACAGAAATGAGGAAGAATTTCTTCACCCAGAGAGTGGTGAACCTGTGGAATTCTCTACCACAGAAGGTAGTTGAGGCCAAGTCATTAAATATATTCAAGAATGAGTTAGATATATTTCTTAAAGCTAAAGGTATCAAGGGATATGGGGAGAAGGCAGGTACAGGGTACTGAGTTTGGATGATCAGCCATGATCTCATCGAATGGCAGAGCAGGCTCGAGGGGCCGAATGGCCTACTCCTGCTCCTATCTTCTATGTTTCTATGTTTTACCACTTTCTGATCTTGGACAAATTTGTGTGTACCTTTGGAAGTGGCTTAGTGAGTTGGAATGAAGGGTCAGACATAATGGTACCCCCAGCAATGGTGATCAGTGTGAAAGGAATGGCTTTGTCATTGTAGGGATGCTTTATGGTGTGGATGTGGGGTGTTGCCAACCTGGCACATCATGTGGCAGCCATATCGGTGTACTGCATAAAGTTAAGTAAATCTGGCCTTGATGAGGCCACCCCTGGCCTCCCGGGCAGCAATGTGCTAGGGTGCTGGTGGGATCTGGCCCGCAGGTTCCTCCAGCTCCTGCTCCTCCTCGTCTTCCAGCTGATGCTCCTCTTCCTCCTCTGAAGAAGAAGCTGTGCGCTCAGTGCCTTGCTCCTCATGCAGCGCTAATCCTCGCTGCTGCACCGTGTTGTGCAGGACGCAGCAGACCACGACAATTCTGGAGACCCCAGCTGGTGCGTACTGAAGGGCTCCTCCAGATCTGTCAAGGCATCTGAAGCACATTTTCAGCATGCCTATTGTCTGCTCTATGACACGGCTGGTGGAAATGTAGCTTTCTTTATAGATCTCCTGGGCCTCAGTACTTGGTCTCCTCAAGGGTGTCATGAGCCACGTCTTCAGTGGATAGCCCTTGTCTCCAAGCAGCCAGCCAGAAAATCTGTTTGGATGAGCGAAGAGCTGAGGGAGGGTGGACTGGCGAAGGGTGAAAGATTCATGGCAGCTGCCAGGGAATTTGGCACACACATGCATGATGATCTTCCTATGATTGCAGACCAGCTGCCCATTGAGGGAGTGGAAGCCCTTGCAGTTGACAATGACTCCTGGGTTATGATGGGATGCCCTGATGGCCACAAGTGTGCGGTCGATGACGCCCTGCACCCGTGGGAAGCCAGCCAGAGTGGCAAAGTCGAGCGCTCGCTCAGTAACACTGGCTTCATCAGTGGCAAAGTTGATATAATTGGCTGACTGTGGGCAGGCCGACTGCAAGATGCCGCAAATGTCTGCTGCAGATCCCTGGAAGGAGCCTGAGGCGAAGAAGTTGCGGGCGTTGGTGACTTTGACAGCCACTGGTAAGGCGTGTCCACCAGCTCCTCTGGGCTGCAGGTCTTGCTCGAGCAATGTGCAAATGTCTGCGATGACCTGGCGCGATAGCCTGAGCTTCCTTTGGCATTGCTGCTCAGTCATGTCGAGGAAGATCATCCTCTGCCTGTATACTCTGTGCTGGGGGTATCGCCTCCGGTGGGCCCAGCTCTGATACCCTCTGTCCTGTGCAGCATCATGTGGTGAGGAGAAGGTTGGTGGTGTGCCTGGTGCTGCTGGTGTTGGGGCTTATCGTGGTCCGATTCTGAGGACCAAGGTGAGACAGTATAAACGGCACCCATTCTGATGGAATAGTTGGCAGGTCAGGTAGAGATGAGAGAAGCGATCTGCCAATGGAGTGATAGGTTGTACTAATGAGGTGAGACTGGATGGCAACTTTGTTGCAAACACTTGCAGCCTGTAGAAAGCTAAATATATGCTGGGAATGCAGTCAACAACAGCTTCTGCCTGAGAAAAGTGATCAGCTGTGAGGTGGGAGCTTTTATAGTATATTTCATGCTGTCATCCAATCAGCTGGAGCAATGGCCACTCAACTCTCGCCTCAGGCTGACAGACGTGGTTCCCGAGCTGCGTCAATCCGATGGGCAACCAGGGAAATTTGAAAGGTAGGCTGTAAAAGGTGCTTAAGGGTCTGACAACAAGGTGGTAATGATTTGAATTAGGTCGCCCGTCTCTGCTGTTCGGGTCGTTGCTGCACCGGCAAACACGCCCGAGGGAAAGGCGCGTGGGGGTGGGATGAGGGCAGGTTCCCGACCCGCTGCAACTTATTTCAAATTGTCCCACCCGACCCGCCTCCGATCGCGCCCGCACGGACCCCAGAAAATTCCGGCCATGTTTTAATTTTACTTTCCTCATCCAAGGAACGGAAGCTTTTGCTCCATCCTTTACTTCTAGTGGGGATAACTGTTCCCTGATCATCTCCCGTTAAAGGTTTCAGACTGATTTCCAGAAATTTCCCTGACATAAAGCACGGAATGAACGGAGGCAAAAGCCTGGAATCCTTTAAGAAAACAGTTGAATGCTGCAATGTGGGGACTGCAGGGTTTTTCTGAATGGATGAGCTCAGATGGACCAATTGTCTTTTCTCGTCTATATCTGCCTTGTGATTAATCATTAATCGTGGCATTTCTCTCTGGGTATTGGTGTATGCAATGTTGGCCTCCAGCATAAGCCTGCTTTCAATAGGATGGATACAGATATTCCTCTACAAAATATTAATGAGAAGCATCTGAACTGAAAGAGATAATATGAGAGTCCTGCTGCTTTTGGCTGTGAAATGATTGATAATTTATTTGCAGAAACTTCCATTTCCACTGCAGTGCCCTGGATTAGCGTTCACGCACTGACACACAGCTGAATCTGCGCTCACAGATACCACCTCTAGTTGAACTACAGGATACATGACAGAGAACAGTGGTTTACTGAGAAATAAGTAAATCTGCTTAGTTAGCGTATGTCATCCAGGGTGGCAATTAGAACGCTACAAGACACCTCAGCTCTTAAGCTAATGAGGGGCGGGTGGGGGGAATCAATTAAGGATCCAGTTCCTCAGTGTTATTCAGTGTTTACTGCTGGAAAGCGAGTGTGTGTGTGTGTGTTCGGTGAGGACAGGACCAGGATCAGAAAACTAAGGGTGTGGTGAGAATGAGGAACTTAAAGAAATTATTATTAGTAAAAAAACAGTACTAGCAAAATTAATGGAACTAAAAGGCGATAAATCCCAAGGACCGGATGACCTACATCCTAGGGTTTTGAAAGAGGTGGCCATTGGGATAGTGGACGCATTGGTTGTCATCTTCCAAAATTCTATAGATTCTGGAACGGTTCCTGCAGATTGGAGGATAGCAAATGTAACCCTGCTATTTAAGAAAGGAGGGAGAGAGAAAAACGGGGAACTACAGACCTGTTAGCCTCAAATCAGTAGTTGGGAAAATGCTGGAATCTATTATAAAGGATGCAATAACTGGGCACTTAGAATCTAATAGTAAGATTGGGCAGAGTCAACATGGATTTATGAAAGGGAAATCCTGTTTGACAAACCTATTGGAGTTCTTTGAGGATGTAACTAGTGGAGTAGACAAAGGGGAACCGGTAGATGTGGTGCATTTGAATTTTCAGAAGGCCTTTGATAAGGTCCCACACAAGAGGTTGGTGAACAAAATTAGGGCACATGGAATTGGGGGTAATATACTAGCCTGGATTGAGAATTGGTTAACAGACAGAAAACAAAGAGTAGGGATAAACAGGTCTTTTTCAGGATGGCAGGCTGTGACTAATGGGGTACCGCAAGGATCGGTGCTTGGGCCCTGCTATTCACAATCTATATCAATGATTTGGATGAGGGGACTAAATGTAACATTTCCAAATTTGCTGATGATACAAAGCTAGGTGGCAGTGTCAGTTGTGAAGAGGATGTGACGAAGCTTCAAGGGGATCTCGACAGGCTCAGTGAGTGGGCGAGAACATGGCAGATGGAATATAATGTGGATAAATGTGAAGTTATCCACTTTGGTAGAAAAAACAGAAAGGCAGAGTATTTCCTAAATGGTGAAAGATTGGGTAATGCAGATGCTCAAAGGGACCTGGGTGTCCTTGTACATGAGTCACTGAAAGTGAATGTGCAGGTGCAGCAAGCCATTAGGAAGGCAAATGGTATGCTGGCCTTCATTACAAGAGGATTTGAGTACAGGAGTAAAGAAGTCTTACTCCAATTATATAGGGCCTTGGTGAGACCACACCTGAAGTACTGTGTACAATTTTGGTCTCCTTACCTAAGGAAAGACGTACTTGCCATAGAGGGAGTGCAACGAAGGTTCACGAGATTGATTCCTGGGATGGCGGGACTGTCTTATGAGAAGAGATTGAGTAAACTAGGCCTGTATTGTCTTGAATTCAGAAGAATGAGAGGGGATCTCATTGAAGCATGCAAAATTATTACAGGGCTTGATAGGTTGGATGCTGGGAGAATGTTTCCCTTGGCTGGGGAGTCTAGAACCAGGTGCCACAGCCTCTGGATAAAGGGTAGGCCATTCAGGACTGAGATGAGAAGAAATTTCTTCACACAGAGGGTGGTGAATCTTTGGAATTCTCTACCCCAGAGGGCTGTGGAAGCTCAGTCATTGGGTATAGTCAAAACAGAAGTCGATAGATTTCTGACTAGTAAGGGCATCAAGGGATATGACGATAGGGCTGGTGAATGGAGTTGAGGCAGAATATCAGCCATGATCTCATTGAATGGTGGAGCAGGCTCGAAGGGCCAAATGGCCTACTCCTGCTCCTATTTCTTATGTTCTTATGTCTGTGACACTTTAAGTGACCGAATAGCCTGCAAGCGCTAACTTGCCGAGGTTGACAAATGGAAAACGGCCACTTGCATAGGGAATCAGAGGGTTATCGGTACCCATGGAACGGAAGCCTTGCAAGAGTTAGGCCTTCAGAAAAGGAGGGAAGAAAGGAGAAGAAAATTAGAGGAGGGGGTGGGAGGCCAAGTGATATTGGGCCTGACAATTGATTTAGATGGCAGGAGCAAATTATAAGAGGAGATTTTCCACATCGACACTCCTGGCACATGCAGGGAGTGCATATCAGGAAATTGCACACTCCCAGCCCCAGCTTTTCCATCTATAAATTTTAAAGGACAGGAAATCAGCGGCTGGGGTTATGTCACTTCCCCAATATGCACTCCCTGTGTGTGCTGGGAACGCTGAAGCAGAAATTCTCCCCTATAATGTTCAGATCACGAGGTGCTTTGTCCCGATAAATGACTGTTCCTTGATTAATATTCTAGCACGCATTTAGATTCTAATTAGTTTAGATGAGTTTCATATTAATAATCTTTCATGAAAAAATTTCTCTCATGGTATTTTGATGAGGAGACCCACCATTGGCACTGGTGTACTTGTTGCGTGCCAGGATGAGTTCCTATGATGTAGTTCGCTGTTGTGTATTGGTGCAGGAGTGCTGCTGAGCCTTCTGAGTTTTTCTCAGAAATATTTCTAAGTAGTTTAAGCTGTAACCTTGTGATGTCCACATTGAACAGCAGCTCCTGGTAATTCTAACCTCCCTACATGAGTCTTTTCAAAATTTTTCAACGTCCATATTGTGACACTGAAACAAACTGCAACACAGTCAACTCTACATATTACAAACACCATCTTGACACACTAAGCATCATCTGTACTAAATGGGTCTTTGTTCTCTACAGAGTTGACCGTGTTAAATGCCTGTAATGCTGACACTCCCAGTGCAGTACTGAGGGAGTGCTGCACTGTCGGAGGTGCCGTCTTTCGGATGAGACGTTAAACTGAGGCCCTTTCTGCACTCTGAGGTGGACGTAAAAGATCCCCTGGCACTATTTCAAAGAAGAGCAGGGTGGTTCTCCCTGGTGTCCTGGCCAGTTTATCCCTCAACCAACAGCACTATAAAACAGGTTATCTGGTCATAATCACATTTCGATTCGAGGGACCTTGCTATGTGCAAGTTGGCTGCCACGCTTTCCCACATTACAACAGTGACAACACTTAAAAAAAAAAGTACTTAATTGGCTGTAAAGTGCTTTGGGACATCTTGAGATCGTGAAAGGCGCTGTATAAATGCAATTCATTTCCTTCATTTCCTACCTTCCTTCCTTCCTCCCTCTCTCCATCCCTCCCTCCCTCCCTCCCTCTCTCAATTTCCCGAACACGTGCTGGCAGCAAGGAACCTCACCCACCTCCACCCACATGAATATTGGAAAATTGCAGTCAGTGGGCCCACAATTTGTCACCGTGCACTGGCACCGGGTAAGGCTCCTTGCCACCAGTCCAAAAATGCCCCCCCCATACAGGCTACTCACAGCAGTCTCACCAATCTCCTGCCTTCAATGTGTTTCTCATCTGCTGTTGGAACAGATTTTAAAGGCAATTACTGGGATGCCCAATGGGTGAACTTTAACACTGGGAGATAGTACAGCGCATATTCTGAACCCTAATGGAACTGTATTTCCGCTTTCTCTCTGCGTGCCTCAGATACATTCACATGCCAGGATTCTACTGCTGATTAATTCATTTTCCAACTGCCTCAAGCAACACTAAAAGAAGCTTTTAAAGGTAGGAAAGGTTTCACCTGTAAATAGACTTTTACCATCAGAAGAATCAGGCCCAATTTTTAAAGCCCAGCCTTCAAGCTGCTGACGCAGTTACATTTTTTTTAACAAGAAGGTTTGAAACACTTTTTACACTCATAAATGCTTGAATCATTGAAGCACTGATGCCGAGTGAGGGGACTCTGTTCATTATAAATGAGCATTATGTCCATTATATGTGAGCTGTATTTACATACAGTGACATTACCTTCAATTCAATTCATACGTTCTCTCTGGAAAAAAGAAGTGAGCCAGTGTTGACCACTGTCATCCATCCTATTCAATGTCTTCATCAATGACACTCTTGGAGTGTTGGGTCCAGGAGTTTCGACCCCTTTTTGCAGACGACAGTATGTTGTTGACGGCTCAGCTGGGGATCTAGTGCACTCATAGAGTCATAGAATGGTTACAGCACAGAAAAAAGCCATTCGGCCAGTCGAGTCCGTGCCCGCTCTCTGCAAGAGCATTTCAGCTAGTCCCACTCCCTTGCCCCTCTACTCACCATTGGGATAGCCAGTGGGATATGGGGATGGCTGCCACCACCTCCCCCACCAAGTGTAATATTATGGTTTGATGTGGCTCAAGAGGGGAGCTCAGAATATTGATTGGTAGATACGAAGATATTACATTATATATAATTTACAGAACCGAAACAGGCCATTCGGCCCACACAAGTGCTTTTGCTCCACATGAGCCTCCTCCCACCATACTTCATCTTTTTTTTATTTGTTCCTGGGATGTGGGCGTCACTGGCAAGGCCAGCATTTATTGCCCATCCCTAATTGCCTTGAGAAGGTGGTACTGAACCACCTTCTTGAACCGCTGCAGTCCGTGTGGTGAAGGTAATCCCACAGTGTTGTTAGGGAGGGAGTTCCAGGATTTTGTCCCAGCGATGGTGAAGGAATGGCTACATATTTCCAAGTCAGGATGGTGTGTGACTTGGAAGGGAACTTGGAGGTGATGGTGTTCCCATGCGCCTGCTGCCATTATCCTTCTAGGTGGTAGAGGTTGTGGGTTTGGGCGGTGCTGCTGAAGAAGCCTTGGCGAGTTGCTGCAGTGCATCTTGTAGATGGTACACACTGCAGCCATGTTATGCCTGTGGTGGAGGGAGTGAATGTTTAAGGTGGTGGATGGGGTGCCAATCAAGCAGGCTGCATTGTCCTGGATGGTGTCGAGCTTTTTGAGTGTTGTTGGAGCTACACTCATCCAGGCAAGTGGAGACTATTCCATCACACTCCTGACTTGTGCCTCGTAGATGATGGAAAGGCTTTGGGGATTTAGGGGGTGAGACACTCGCTGCAGAATAACAACCTCTGACCTGCTGTTGTAGCCACAGTATTTATGTGGCTGGTCCAGGTAAGTTTCCGTTCAATGGTGACCCCCAGGATGTTGATGGTTGGGGATTCAGCGATGGTAATGCCGTTGAATGTCGAGGGGCGGTGGTTAGACTCTCTTGTTGGAGATAGTCATTGCCTGGTACTTGTGTGGCGCGAATGTTACTTATCGTCCAGGTCTTGTTGCATGTGGGCACGGACTGCTTAATTATCTGAGGAAGTGCAAAAGGAACTGAACCCTGTGTAATCATCAGCGAACATGCCCACTTCTGACCTTATAATGAAAGGAAAGTCATTGATGAAGCAGCTGAAGATGTTTGGGCCTAGGACACTGCCTTGAGGAACTCCTGCAGTGATGTCCTGGGGCTGAGATGTCTGGCCTCCAACAACTACAACCATCTTCCTTTGTGCTAGATATGACTCCAGCCACTGGAGAATTTTCCCCGCTTCCCATTGACTTCAATTTTACTAAGGCTCCTTGATGCCACACTCGGTCAAATGCTGCCTTGATGTCAAGGGCAGTCACTCTCACCTCACCTCTTGAATTCAGCTCTTTTGTCCATGTTTAGACCAAGGCTGTAATGAGGTCGGGAGCCGAGTGGTCCTGACGGACCCCAAACTGAGCATCGGTGAGCAGGTTATTGGTGAGTAAGTGCCACTTGATAGCACTGTCGACGACACCTTCCATCACTTTGCTGATGATTGAGAGTAGACTGATGGGGCGGTATTTGGCCAGATTGGATTTCTCCTGCTTTTTGTGGACAGTACATACCTGGGCAGTTTTCAACATTGTTGGATAGGTGCCAGTGTTGTAGCTGTACTGGAACAGCTTGACTAGAGGCGCGGCTAGTTCTGGAGCACAAGTCTTCAGCACGACAGCTGGGATGTTGTCGGGGGCCATAGTCTTTGCTGTATCCAGTGCACTCAGCTGTTTCTTGATATCATGTGGAGTGAATCGAATTGGCTGAAGACTAGCTTCTGTGATGGTGGGGACCTCAGGAGGAGGCCTGAGATGGATCATCCACTCGGCACTTCTGGCTGAAGATGGTTGCACACTTTTCAGCCTTGTCTTTTGCACTCACGTGCTGGGCTACGCCATCTTTGAGGATGGAGATATTCATGGAGCCTCCTCCTCCCGTTAGTTGTTTAATTGTCCACCACCATTCACGACTGGATGTGGCAAGACTGCAGATCTTTGATCTGACCTGTTGGTTGTGGGATCGCTTAGCTCTGTCTATAGCATGCTGCTTCCGCTTTTTAGCATGCAGGTAGTCCTGTGTTGCAGCATCCCCAGGTTGGTACACCTGGTGCTGCTCCTGGCATACTCTTCTACACTCCTCATTGAATTAGGGTTGATCCCCTGGCTTGATGGTAATGGTAGAGTGAGGGATATGTCGGGCCATGAGGTTACAGATTGTGGTGGAATACAATTCTGCTGCTGCTGATGGCCCACAGCGCCTCATGGATGCCCAGTTTTGAGCTGCTAGATCTGTTCTGAATCTATCCCATTTAGCACGGTGGTAGTGCCACACAACATGATGGAGGGTGTCCTCACGTGAAGACGGGGCTTCGTCTCCACAAGGACTGTGTGGTGGTCACTGCTACCAATACTGTCATGGACAGATGCATCTGCAACAGGTAGATTGGTGTGGATGAGGTCAAGTAGATTTTTCCCTCATGTTGGTTCTCTCACCACCTGCCGCAGGCCCAGTATGGCAGCTATGTCCTTCAGGACTCGGCCAGCTCGGTCAGTAGTGGTGCTACCAAGCCACTCTTGGTGATGGACATTGACGTCCCCCACCCAGAGTACATTCTGTGCCTTTGCTACCCTCAGTGCTTCTTCCAAGTGGTGTTCAACATGGAGGAGTACTGATTCATCAGCTGAGGGAGGGCGGTAGGTGATGATCAGCAGGAGGTTTCCTTGCCCATGCTTGAACTGAAGCCATGAGACTTCATGGGGTCCGGAGTCAATGTTGGGGACTCCCTGAGCCACTCCTTCCCGACTGTATACCACTGTGCCGCCACCCCTGGTGGGTCTGTCCTGCTGGTGGGACAGAACATACCCAGGGATGGTGATGGAGGAGTTTGGGACATTGGCTGAAAGGTATGATTCTGTGAGTATGACTATTTCAGGCTGTTGCTTGACTAGTCTGTGAGACAGCTCACCCAATTTTGGCACAAGTCCCCAGATGTTAGTGTGAAGGACTTTGCAGGGTTGACTGGGCTGGGTGTGCCATTGTCATGTCCGCAGCCGATGCCTAGATTGATGCTGGGTAGTCTGTCCTTTTTAATTCTTATTACTGTTTTTTGTAGCAGTATCTCACCCTATCAACATATCCTTCTATAGAATCCTTGCATAAGAACATAAAAAATTTAGCAGAGGAGTTGAACATTCAGCCCCTCGTGCCTGCTCTGAATTTAGGCCCATCTCAGGCACTGATTTTATACATTCCCATTTTCCTGCTTTCTCCATAAACGACTTCAAATTCTTCTTTGAGTAATTATCCAGTAAATGTTTGAATTCTGTCGAAGATTTAGCATCGATCACAGCTTGTGGCAAAGCATTCCACATTCTGATAACTCTTTTTATGAAGAGGTTTGTTACAAGTTCCCCCTTTATCTAGCCCTTATCTTGACATTGTGGCCTCTTGTCTTTGATTTGCCTACCAATGGAAACAATCCACCCTGTCCATTTTATAAATCATTTTGAACATCTCTTATCGAGTTCTCAGTTCAGGATAAAGCAGCCCTAGTTGCTGTTGTCTTTACCCATAGCCCTGGTATCACCCAGTAAATCTGTATTGCACTACCTCTGTCCTATAGTGAGGTGTCCAAAACTGCACAGAGTGTTCCAGATGTAGCCTAATTGTAATGTTATACAGAGTCATCATGACCTCTTCACTTTTGTATTCAGTCCTTCGCGATGAAAACCCCAAAAGCCATTTCCCATCTTAATGGCTTTTTTTAAATCCTGTCCGCCCACTTTATAGATATGTGTCTCTGCCCAGTTCGATTTTTTTTTTTTTTGCTCACGAACAAAAAAACTTCAAATGTTGGAAATGTTAAACAAAAACAGAAAATTCTGGACACATACAGTAGGTCAGTCAGCATCCTCGGAGAGGCCATTGACCAGTCTGGTCTCTCCACCTATGCTAATTGACCTGCTGTGTGTTTCTGCCAGTTTCTGTTTTTGGGTTAGAATCCTTATTAGCTCTACTGCATTGAGAAATTTACCATTTAGCTATACTTTCATTCTTTATTGTTCCTAAAATGTATTCCCTCACATTTTTCTGTGTTATACAGCATCTGTCATTGATCTGCCCATTCTCTTGACCATTTTATGTCCTCCTGTCCTCTCCTGTGTTTTTCTAGGTAGTTTGTTACTCCTCCCAGTTTACAAAATCAGTAAACTTTGATATTCATCCCTTTACTTCTAAGTCCAGATCATTTATATATTTGGAGAACATTAATGGTCCCAACACCAATCCCTGGGCAACACGGTGGCATAGTGGTTAGCACTGTTGCCTCACAGCGCCAGGGACCCGGGTTCGAATCCGGCCTCGGGTCACTGTCTGTGTGGAGTTTGCACATTCTCCCCGTGTCTGCGTGGGTTTCCTCCGGGTGCTCCGGTTTCCTCCCACAGTCCAAAGATGTGCGGGTTAGGTTGATTTGGCTATGATAAATTGACCCTTAGTGTTAGGGGGATTAAATACGTGGGGTTACGGGGATAGGGTGGGATATGTGTCGGTGCAGGCTTGATGGGCCGAAATGGCCTCTATCTGCACTGTGGGGATTCTGTGATTCTGGGACACCCCACCAGCCATCGCCTGCCAGACTGAGAAGTATCCATTTACAGCACACTTTTGTTGTCTGCCTTTCTCTCTATCCATACCACCACATTCCATTTTATATCATGGGCTCTAAGTTTCTCAATCAATTTCTTATGCAACACCATATCAAACGCTTTCTGGACATCCATCTAAATTACATCTACTGCATCGCCTCTGTTTATACTTTCTGTTAAACCAGATGTCCATGTTGACTCTCTCTGATCAGTCTCTGCCTTTTTAAATATTCATTTATTTTATCTCTAGTTATGGCCTCTAGTAACTTTTCTTCTGGTGAATCAATCAATAATTGCCTGGTTTATCCCTCACCTCTTATTGAACAGAGATGCAGCACCCCCCAAGTCCAGCTCCTCCTTCTAATACACTTTGAAAAATGCCACAGCACGATTCAACGGATGCTGCCTGGCCTGCTGAGTTTTTGCAACGTTTTCTGTTGTTATTTTGAGTTCTCCTGGTGTCCTGGCTAATGTCTGTCCTTCAACTAACATCACCAAACAAAATAACTAGTCATTTATTGCTGTTTGTGGCACCTTGCTGTGCACAAATTGGCTGCCTCATTTGCCTACAAAACACTTCAAAAACAATTCACTGGTTTTGAAATGCTTTGAGATATCCTGAGGACATGAACGATACTAGATATATGCAAGTTCTTTCTTATATTCTATGATGGTCCTGCTTCAGAAAACTAAGCGTTCAAAATTGATAGTGAATATGAAACTTTATAAAGTTGCAAAGAACATTTGGTATTTGTACGGGTAATTAGATACACAGACTTGTGTTAATAGAATAGTTATACCATTGAGGAGCTATTTTATTTAGGCCTAAATATAGGCTTCTCTTGATGAAGAGGTTGATGTACCATGTAATAACTTAGAAGGCCTGAGGAGGAGAGAATGATTTAATCCAGTGCGGAGCGAGTCAGTTAAAGTTATTATTATATCCATCCCACTAGCTCAGAGGTAAAGCTTCCATCGCTGAGCCGTACAGAAGCTTCAATTCCAGGTTTGTGCTAAGCTCGCTGATTGCAGCTGTGGTACCAGTAGGAGTACTCCAATTGCCTCAGCGGCCCTTGGTTAGAAATTGCGAAAAGTGGCGGGCGGACCCGATCCCGCCTCCATTCCGCCTCCACGCAATTTTGATGAAATCGTGTGCGGTGGTCCCGTCTCCATCCCGCCTCCAAGAGGCGGGAGAGGCCATTAAAGCCCTTAACAAGCCCTAAATTGGCTCTGTAATGCCATTTTGAAACGTTTTAGCTAGTTTAACCCTTTTCCCACGTGAAGCACGCCTGATCTGAAACACTCCAGTGAAACCTGGCGGGAGCACAAGTGGATAGCTGACTATCAGCTGCAGGTCCACTATTACAACATGATGAAGGTAGTAGTAGTATTAGGTCTGAAAGTCGCCTCTGATGCTGCTGCATTGAATGTCTTCAGAGACTGCCCTGGCCTTTGCTGTGAGAGGACCTGGATGCAAAAAAAATTCATTCTCTCTCTCTCTCTCTCTCTCTCTCTCTCTCACTCTCTCTCTCTCTCTCACACTCTCTCTCTCTCTCTCTCTCTCTCTCTGAGATGCTGCTCATTTTGCATCCAGGTCCTCTCACAGCAAAGGCCAGGCAGTCTCTGAGACCAGGCAGTCTCTGACCTGCAATGCAGCAACAATGATGACATCATCAGAGGCGACTTTCAGACTGAAACCACTAATTGGTTCATGGGTTCCCACGTGCTGGAACTCAATTGCCCAATTAAGTGAAAATTGCATCAATCTCCCACATCCAATTGCAGTCGGGTGGATAACACGAAATGCGGATGACACGACCCCAACCCGCCCCAGTATCAAAATCCAGCCCTTGAAGTGTGCAAAAACTTTAACATTTGGTTTGACTTTAAACTCATTTGGATCTAGTTAAATTTCGGATTCAATCAGGATTTAAACCAGCATGAAGTACTTTTGTTTTAATAACTTGTCACCTTTTTCCTTTTATTCAGTGTTGAACTCTGGAAATGTATCGACTTCTGTTGCTGTAAATAGATTAATTGAAATGACCCCAGATTACTGTTCACATATTGTGATGCAATCTGTAAAGTTTTTTTTCTTCTGTGTGGCCAATTGTAGACACGACATAAATATTAGGGAGGAGAATTTCATTTTGATCTGAGGTCACTTTGAGAACTAAATGTCCCAATAATATGCACAGCACACCAAATACTAGCATATTTCGAAGGAGTATTATTTTCTTTTAAATTTAGATGTCACAACGTGTACTCAAACCTGCCATCTTTATCTGTCTCGTATAACTTTATGAATTGTTTTTTGATTACAAATACTTAAACCTTCAGCGTCGAGGTGTGCTTATTGTGATAGTTCTTTCACACACCGTCTCTCAGTAAAACCATTGTATTCTGTCGAATGAAATAAGGTCCATATTTATTTCTAAGCTAGCAGATGGCTGGGGTTGGACTGTTTAGCTGTACGTGCCATATCCTGCTGGTTTTCAGCCTGTATGTACATCAGCAGCCCAACACCAACCCTGCCCAGGCCAGCAGCGTACTCTTTTGTTGTGCCCCATGGCTATCCAGGATGATGCATTCACTTTACATTGAGGATCATGAGTGGAAACTACACTATAATCTCACAGTTTTTTCCAATTAGACAGTGAATATGGTGATGATTTTACTTGGAAAAAATAAAGTTGTATTCTAAAAATCAGAGAGAGCATTATTAGTATCTCATGACATTGGAATGATTGTGATAAAAGATAAATTTAGATAAAAGCCAATTGGTCTTAGAGACCTTGGGCTGGATTTTGCCAATGGGGAGCTTTTGGAGGCGGGACTCCCACTTGTCGGGTTTTAGTCCCGCCTCCATCGACTGCTGGCCAACCCACGCTATTTTCTCTTGATTGACCTTGTTAAGCCTGCCCAGCGGGCTTAGCAGGCCCATTAAGGGGAAGCCAGTTACAGAGAACGTCAACGTATGATGTTTTTGACAGACGAATTGTCATCGTTTGACAGCTCTGTGAAGCTGTCAAATACCGACATTCTCTGTAGTTTGATGAGTTCTTGTATTCAAGACTCATCAAACCTCTTTATTTAGCAGAAATTAGATGGTTGTTGCATTGGAGAATGCAGCAGCCATCTGTCATCTCTGCCGCGGAGGTGCGAGACTCTCCGCATACCCAACTCTTGAAGCCTGCAGGAAGAAACAAAGGTAAGTAAACTTTTTCTAACACTTTCCACTTACCTCACATACTCACCTCTCCACACTTGCACCCATCACTTACCTTCACAGCGCACTTTTGCACCCCTCCGACCCCCGCAGACCCACTGCTCGCCTCAGTGACCCTGGCGGGGTTCGCAGCCTTCGGGAAGCCCGCACTTGTGTGGGTAAAATGGGGATAATTCTCTTATCTGCCTGTTAACAGGCAGTTAAGTGGCTGTAATCCCCTTCCCGCCTCCAGGAGACGGGATCCGGCGCGGGTCGGCTACCCGCCTCCCGGGAAGATGGCACGGAGGCAGGTTGGGGGCGGGATGGGCACCCGCCCCCACATTCTGCCATTTTCCCGGCAGTCCTGCCTCCCCAGGGCTGGCAAAATCACGCCCTTCAGTGCCCAAAATGTATAACCCTAAGGGCTGGATTTTCAATGACCCGTAGAGTCGGGTTTGGAGGCGTGTGGGGGGTTAAAGTTGCAGATTCGGGGGTCCCAACCCCATCCCGACTCCATTCCGCCTCCACGCAATTTTGACAAAATCGGCCGCGGGGTTCCCGACTCCGTCCCGCCTCCAAGAGGCGGGAGAGGCCATTAAAGCCCTTAACAAGCCCTAAATTGGCTCTCTAATGCCATTTTGAAACGTTTTAGCTAGTTTAACACTTTTCCGACGTGAAGGACGCCTGATGTGAAACACGCCAGTGAAACCTGGTGGGAGCACAAGTGGATAGCTGACTATCAGCTGCAGGTCCACTATTACAACGGAGATATGATGAAGGTAGTAGTAGTATTAGGTGTGAAAGTCGCCTCTGATGCTGCTGCATTGAATGTCTTCAGAGACTGCCTGGGAGGACTTGGTTGCAAAAAAAATTCTCTCTTTCCCCTCCCTCTCTCTCTCTCTCTCTCTCTCTCTCTCTCTCTCTCTGAGATGCTGCTCATTTTGCATCCAGGTCCTCTCACAGCAAAGGCCAGGCAATCTCTGAGACCAGGCAGTCTCTGACCTGCAATGATGACATCATCAGAGGCGACTTTCAGACTGAAACCACTAATTGGTTCATGGGTTCCCACATGCTGGAACTCAATTGCCCAATTAAGTGAAAATTGCATCAATCTCCCACATCCAATTGCAGGCGGGTGGATAACACGAAATGCGGATGACACGACCCCAACCCACCCTAGTATCAAAATCCAGCCCTAAGCGTCCTGCAGATTCAACAGTACAGGAATGAGAGATGCAGCAAGAGGAAATAGTACCCACTGAAATAAAGCTAATTAATGTTAACATTTAAATTGTATTAGTTCCACTGATATTTCAGTGGGTGAATGCAGCTCTCAGTGACCATAAAGAGATAAAAAGAAAGGTGAGAAAAGACCCATATATGGACACCCTATCTATTAGATGGTGCAACCTTGTACCGCACCCTCCCCAACCCCTAATAGCCCTAATAATGCTAACTCCTGGAGAAGGCAAAGAAAGAGAAAAAACTTTGCCAATTTATCCATCACTCTTTAAAATATATAATGATCTACATTTCCATTACCTGGATAGGCTATTCCACATGCTTCCCACCTTCTGTGTGATTCTACCATCCTCTCTCCCAGTGGGTGTGCTATGGTCACAGCAGCTAACCACTGCAGCTCTGATTCCCTGACCCTCATAGCCTGTGAGTGCGGTTTCCCACTGAGACTGTGGGATCGTGGAATCTCTCCTTATATCTTTAATGTGCATTCACCCGTTCTTGTCTAACTTTGAATCCACTTCCTCTTGTCCTGGCGCTTGTATTTCTATTGAGCCTCGCTCTGGGAGTCAGTTGTTCTGCTCCTTGAAGATCTTAAAAAACCTCGGTACGGTCTCCTCTGAGTTGCCTTCTGTTTAAAGCAGCCATTTCTAGCAGCCTCACGGGCCAGTTCCAGGGTGGTGTGGCTTGTGGAACAGCCCCTCGCCAACACACCTGTGATGCACAGAATAAGGAAAATGTGCCTCAGTGCATTTGATGTTGAACTCCCAATTCTGCAGGAGAAAAAAGAACATAAGTTATGTAAATTGGAAATGTTCTCACTGGAAGAGAAGGTTGAGAGGTGATATGAATGCTGTTTTTAGGATTCTAAAGGGACCAGATAATGCAGATCAAAAAAAGTACTTAATTGGCTGTAAAGGGCTTTGGGACGTCCTGAGGTTGTGAAAAGCGCTTTTTAAATGCAAGTATTTCTCTTTCTTTATATAATGCAGTGCTGGTTAGCATTAACTTGGAAGACCTCCTGATGCTGTTAATTGTTTTCCTCATCTGCTGCCATGTCCTCTGGATATTTGTCACTGTGGTAGACATTTCTTGCCTGGATATCTCTGCTGTGAGGAGGAGCCTATGGATACCAAAGAAGAGAAACTTTGTTTGCCGTAGTTCTTCCACAAGCATCTGCAACCAGGCCTCAGAAAGTGGAGGTAATCTGAGCTTTCTCCAGCGGTACCCCTTTTGAGCCTGTCAATGGAAGCGGCCCCTTGGAAAAGTAGCTGTCGCCATTACCAAGTGCAGCTCCAACCCCGCCTTCCCACCCCGCCCCTCACCTGACAGCGCTCTCTCTCTCAGGCAGGATCAATCTGGCCTCGGAGCTCACTAAAAGTAGCTAATGAGGACAACCGCAGGAAATGCCGCGGGTTGGCTCAGAGCAATTTCACCGAGTGTTATAATCGTTGCCTTGAAGTCCTGCTGCTTTAGGGCGTACGGCAACATCATTTCACGCCAACAGACATTTTTTGTTGTTGTTTGTGACCACTTGTCAGTGTTGACTGTCAAAAACCAGTCCCGGATCTAAACTTTATGAAGAGCCTCGCCACTGCCCCAAGAGTCACCTCGGAACGCTGCACAAAGCTCTTCCGCACATGCTGAAGTTGTGTGCATACTCCGTGATCAGGCAGCTCCCCAGGTTGGCTCATGATCGAGGCACCCATTGCCCGCTCTCTACTTGCACTGCGCAAATTTAGCAGAGCAACAAAAAAAAAAGCGTTGTTTCATTGGAGAGAAAATGACAGGCATGGGAATCTTCCCTCCAGCTTTCAGACTGCGGTGATGAACCATTGCAGGGTTACCTATGGACATGCTGTCCTAAGGGTTTGATGGAAAGGCAGCCTCAGTTGGAGGAAGTGCTAATGGATCTGTCATAGAATCATAGAATCATATAGCACAGAAGGAGGCCATTGTTCTATGAAAGAGCTGCTAATTAGTCCCACTCCCCTGCTCTTTCCCCCATAGCCTGCAATCCTTTCCATTTCAAGTACTTATTCAATTCCCTTTTAAAAATTACTATTGAATCTGCTTCCACCACCTTTTCAGGCAATGCATTCCAGATTCAACACTCCAGTCTGTAAGCTGAGTAAAAAAAAAAAAATCTCCTTCTCTTCCCTCTGGCTTTTTTACCAATTATTTTATGTAATAAGCTCAAAATCCTTTTCATAAAAGGGTCAGCGAAAAAATAAATGGCAAGTCTCCTTCCAGTGAATGTAATGGATGCTGGATCTTTAGTTGCACAGAAACTATCTGACAACAGGGGCAGACTACAATAAATTCCAAAGCTTTAGGGGTAAAAATTCAGTTGGTTGCGCCTCCCGTTAGCGCCTTAAGAGGGCGCTAATGGGGCGCAAAGCCGCTAACGCCCGGGCGCAGCGATGTTTGCGCCGCTCGAGAACTTAACTTGAGATTGTGCGGCGGCGCTAAAACTTACCGCTGCGACCACCTGCGCGCGCAGATTGTGACGTCATTCCATGGTGCAACGCCCTTGTGGCGCCCCGGAGCAGAAATTGAGTGGCGCCCCCTGCCTTACCGTCTGGCGCATCCAACGACCAGAAGACTGGAACGCTATCAATCGCTGTGGGGCTGGGGGGGGGGCGCTATTTAAAGGGGGCCTCTTCCTGTCTTTTATTGTTGGTGGCATTTTTGAACTACGCATTCTGAGAGAGAGAGGGAGAGACTTCTGGAGAGATTCAACGTTGTGGGAAGGAGTTTTGGGTACTGAGCAGCACTTTGCAGGTTCATTTTGATTTGCCATTCCTTGTATCGATTTAGCAGAGACTGTGGGAGCTGCACTCTGAGCTCTTTGCCTGGTACTCTCCATTGTTCTTTCCAGCACATTTGATGTGCAAGTCTCTCCAGGCCGAGATTCAAGACTGCAATGAACAGGATGTGGATGGAAAGCAAGATTAACCATCCCCTTTAAGAACTGGCCCGTGCCATTGTGTGTGTGTTCCATTGCTGACTGACATTACATGAGCTTCGCCAGCGCTCTGAGGTAGCGCCTCACTCCTTGGCCTTTGCGCCTTAAGACAGGTGTGCAGCACCTGCTTTAGCGCTCCACTCACCTCCCGGGGCGGTAAAAGTGAAGTCTCCAGTCAGTGCTGATAATTAGCGCCAGGCGCTAATATTTGCGTCCAGACGATATTTGCGCCCCAAATGGGGCGCGACCTAATTTCTACCCCAAAGCTTTAACCTTTTAATTACCGGAGCTCACAGAGGTAAGTACTGCTGAGGGAGGCCGCGCGGCCCAGCTAGAAAGTGCAGTCCCCCATCACAGCAGCTAACTGCCTCTTGAAGAGACTTGCACACCATTTTTGGGGTGAGGCTGGAAGTTTGTTCCTCTGCTCTAACCAGGTATTAATCACTCTTTAGGGCTGATTCCCCAGTCGGCGCTCTGGGCGATGACCGACAGTCACAGGTCGCACAGGTCGGGAAATCACAATCTGGCAGCGGATTTACTGAGCGACCTTGGTCCCCCTTTTTTTTTTAACTTAACTGATAAATTCTTTACACCCCATCTCACCAATTAGAGAAAACTCTTAATGGCAAACAGAAATTGTCAGAAGTGCAGAGCTGGCTTGTTATATTTACAGGTTGCTGGAATGCTCTCCCAGTGTGCAGAGGGCTGCCTGGAAGCTCTGTTCTACAGTAGAATGTATTTGACGTATGAGTTGCCTTGGGAACCGTCTGCAGCCCATTGTATGAATGAATTCAGTGGAAATTCGTTCTAAATTTTGAACCTTACTAATGAACAAGTCATGGCTGCAAAGCATACCTTTGTAATGAAATAAATGGGAAGTTGTTACAGAGGTAGTTTTTTTTTGAGGGCATGGTATCCTTCAGTAAGATCATGCTCTATTTCTCTTTTCCCCCTATTTATATCCCTCGCATGACCCCATCCAGGGCTTCACCTGTCTACGGCTGAGAGGTCAGGGCAGGTATCCTGCTCCAAGGCCATTGGAATGCTGCTAAAACAGGAGCAGGAGTAGGCCATTTGGCACTTCGAGCCTGCTCTGCCATTCAATAAGATCATGGCTGATCTTCTACCTCATCTCCACTTTTCTGCACTATCCCCATATCCCTTGATTCCCTTAATATTCAAAAATCTATCAATCTCTGTCTTGAATATACTCAACGACTGAGCCTCCACAGCCCTCTGGGGTTGAGAATTCCAAAGATTCACCATCCTCTGAGTGAAGAAATTTATCCTCATCTCAGTCCTAAATGGCCGACCGCTTATTCTGAGACTGTGACCCCTGGTTCTAGACTCCCCAGCCAGGGGAAGCATCCTCCCTGCATCTACCCTGTCAAGCCCTGTAAGAATTTTGTATGTTTCAATGAGCTCACCTCTCATTCTTCTAAACTCTAAAGAATATAGGCCTAGTCTACTCAATCTCTCCTCACAGGACAATCCCCCCATCCCAGGAACCAGTCTGGTGAACCTTCGTTGCACTCCCTCTATGGCAAGTATATCCTTCCTTAGGTAAGGAGACCAAAACTGTACACAATACTCCAGGTGTGGTCTCACCAAGGCCCTATATAATTGCAGTAAGACGTCTTTACTCTTATACTCAAATCCTCTTGTAATAAAGGCCAACATACCATTTGCCTTCCTAATTGCTTGCTGTACCTGCATGTTAACTTTCAGTGATTTGTGTATAAGGACACCCAGGTCCCTCTGAACACCAACATTTCCCAATCTCTCCATTTAAAAAATACTCTGCTTTTCTATTTTTCCTACCATTTCTCCACATTATATTGCATTTGCCATGTTCTTGCCCAGTCTTAGCCTGTCTATTTCCCCTTGAAGCCTCCTTGCATCCTCCTCACAACTTACATTCCCACCCAGCTTTGTATCATCAGCAAACTTAGATATATTACATTTGGTCCCCTCATCCAAATGATTGATGTAGATTGCGAATAGCTGAGGCCCAAGCACTGATCCTTGCGGTACCCCACTAGTTACAGCCTGCCAACCCGAAAATAACCCGTTTACTCCTACTCTCTGTTTTCTGTCCGTTAACCAATCCTCAATCCATGCTAATATATTACCCCAATCCCATGAGCCCTAATTTTGTTTAATAACCTCTTGTGTGGCACCTTATCGAATTCCTTCTGAAAATCCAAATACACCACATCCACTGGTTCCCCCTTATCTATTCTGCTAGTTACAACCTCAAAAAATTCTAACAGATTTGTCAAACACGATTTCCCTTTCATAAATCCGTGTTGACTCTGCCCAATGCTATTATTATTAGACTTTCCACACTCTGCCATTGGGAACTCTAACGTGGGGATTTAAACCTGCATTGCTTCATTTCCAGAGGTTGTGTGTCGACGTTAGTGTCAGTGGTGAGACAGCTCACAGTTATTTTCAGAACTATGCAAGAGCTGGTACGAATTAAGACTCAGCAGCTCATTTGATGAGTGTTATTATTGGACCAAATCTGTGCCCAACCATAGTACAAGCACCAAGCCAGAGCTGCACACAGCCCAATCTGCTTGGCTCAGTGTACAGGTTTTAATCCCTCACTGAAAATTGACAACCTCTGTTGATTCATTAAGCTTCTAGTCCACAAGTGATTGTAAACAAAATAATAACGTTAACACCATTGTACGCCACCCATTGCGGCTCCGCTGGTTAAGGCAGCAAGTAGCTGAGCCATACTGAGCAACAAGGTCACACCTACAATCCCTGGTCTGTATTAGCCATCACTGTCAGGGTGGTGGTGGGGCTGCTATAATTGGCTTCAGTGCCCATGGGTTGCAGTGGCACAGAACTGACCAACATTTCCACTCCTGCTTGCTGGTCACAAACTCCTGCTGGAAGTTGAGTATCAGGTCAGGTGCGGAGCCGTATCGTGCTCAACTGTGATGCCCTCTATGGTTGAACAGCCTTTCAACACTCACAGTGTAGGTCCATGCTTGAAGAATGGCTTTTTGGGTAAGGTACTGAAGGTATCCCAATAAGGAGTCAGCACCTTTAAGAGAGAAAACCGGTGGAAAAGGAAATGTAAAAAAACAAATGCCTGGGGTTTCAGCACATTAATTATGGAAGCTACATACTGTCAGACGATAATACCTGAGTGCCGCGTCGAACGTGGTAGTTTTAGCATGTTGGAGGAAATTTCGAGAAGACGCCTTTGACATGAATGCACCGCCACGTGACTGTATAAAGACTAATCAAATGTGCTGCAGGGTAAAAGATGTAGTACAATTTTTTTTTCATTGTCTCTGCATGTGGTCACATGCACATTGAATACACAAGCAAATCCTGCCATGAACATAGTGTAGTTTGCATATGTGTCCAAGTTAATACATTTTGTAGCCCGACTACATTATCGCACGGCTGTGGGCACAGTTATGTAATACACATGAAGTGATGATGTGTCTTCTGTGAACGAAAATGAGAAGTCGCACAACACCAGGTTATAGTCCAACAGATTTATTTAATTTTACAAGCTTTCGAAGCAGTTCGCTCCTTCGTCTGTGAACGAGGCTGTGTTCACACCTCCAGAGGCAGGGAGCACCTGCTCACAAGGTGACATTCTTCCATCCCGCCAGAGAAAAAGTGTCGCTGCTGTCGAATTTAAATGACCGCCATTTTGTAAACAGGGTAAATTCAGAACACCGCCAACCAACCACCTTATATTGTGGAGCTGCTGCCACTGGAACATGAATAGGGTAAAAAGGAGCTTTTACATTTAGAAGAATGCAGCCAACTTCAAATACACACTTCATCTGCCTTATAATAGAGCCGGCCAGCAGAGACACACTTTCTTGTGGATCCTGTAAGCTGCAATGGGCCTCAGTTTAAAACTAAAAGCATGGGACCAGATTGCCTTTTCTTGTAGCAGTGGGACTCATGGGTCAGTGGCTTCCAACAGGTCGTCCTTAACCAGAGTGGAACCAGCTCAAACAAACAGGGCAGGGTGGCACACAAGAGGGCGCTGTTCTCCATTTGAGCACCGATCCACTAGGAAATGTAAATGCATCGAAAAGTAAGGGTAAATAGTGCTGCCACAGTAAAATGAACAATTTCAGACCATAACCTTTGCCCCTATTTTTTTCACATGGCAGCTGTTGATCATTCTGCCAGTGCCATTTACACTTCATCTAGACTCATCTTTTGTTTCTTAACTTGTCCCATTGCCATCTCCTTTTGCCTTGCACCATCATCCCTTTTGTCTCTTAATCTCTCCTGCCTTCCATCCTATCACAGACCCTCCCTTTTGTTCTTTCCTCCCCTCCCCGCTCTCCCTGCCCCTACACTTGCTTAAAAACCTGTTACATCTCCAACTTTTTCCAGTCCTGACGAAGGGTCATCGACCTGAAACGTTAACTCTGTTTCTCTCTCCACAGATGCTGCCTGACCTGCTGAGCATTTCCAGCATTTTCTGTTTTTATTTCAGATTTCCAACATCGGCAGTATTTTGCTTTTGTAATAATACTTCATACAGTGTTGTGCCATCGCTTGTTCAGTTGAATCTTTTACATAGAATTACATGGAATTTACAGCACAGAAACAGGCCATTCGGCCCAACTGGTCTGTGCTGGTGTTTATGATCCACACGAGCCAACTCCCACCCTACTTCATCTCACCTTCTCAGCATATCCTTCTATTCCTTTCTCTGTCATCTACATAACTATCTTCCCCTTAAATGCATCTATGCTATTCGCCTCAACTACTCCATGCGGTAGCAAGTGCCACTGGGTAAAGAAGTTTTTCCTGAATTCCTTATTGGATTTATTAGTGACTATCTTATATTTATGACCCCTAGTTTTCAACTCCCCCACAGGTGGAAACATCTTCTCTACATCTACCCTATCAAACACCTTCATAATTTTAAAGACCTCTATTAGCTCACCCCTCAGCCCCTAGCCTGTTTAACCGAATCTTCGGTCTCCTGGCGGATGAAGGAGCCTTGAGAATACATGGAGCAAAACCTCTTTAACAGGTGTTATCAACTGACAGCTTAAGCACAGCACTGACTATGGACCTCCTGAAGCATGCAAACAAGGTGTGAGACTGAATGTTCAGCGGGACAGGAGCTCGTCATACTGAAATTCCAAGTACATCAAGATTTGATCATTTTTGTTGTGGGGAGGGAGGGAACCTAAAGTATATAAAAGCACAGTCTGCAACAGTGATGGACTTAGGCCAAATAAGCATGAGAGTTATATTCCAGTAGGTTCTATGGGCATGCTACTACCCCTCAGAATAGTCAGCTTTTTGACACTTTGGTGCATTTTCCAGAATTTTAGAACCTACTGCAAGTCCGTCTTTCAAGCCAAAAATAATTTATCCTGGAAGGGTTATAATAATTCTAGTTTGCTCCAAGGCCTTCAATACAGCTTTACAGAACATAACTCCTTTCATTGGGAATCTAACCCCAGATACTTCATGTTAAGTTGTGAATTGAAACTTATACAACGTGTACCTACAACGATCTCAACCTGCATTTTTGTGAATGTAGAATACAGCTTAAGCTGCAAGAGGCTAACAGAGGGACACACTGACATGGTGAGTATTTGCTGAGAGAGGAGAAGGGAGAAAGTTTGGCCTAGTTTGTGTGACTGAAAGCTGTGTGAGATTTGTGCTCATCGTGCTGTCAACAAAGGAGCAAGAAGGAAATATCAAAAAAATTAGAGAATTTTTTTTGGATTGGCAAGATGTAGTTTATCATCTTTTGTTTCCCATTCATAAAACATAGACACAACAGCATCGAGAGTGATGTTTACTGATAATACCAAATTAGGGGGCATGGCAAACTGAGAGGAACAATGCAAGAAACTGCAGATTAATAGAGTGGGCAGATCGGTGGCAGATGCAGTTCAAGGCAGAGAAATGTGAAGTAGTCCATTTTGGGTAAAGAATAGTGAATAGAAATACACCCTAAATGGGAAGAGTGAGGAGGAGCAGAGATATCTATGGGTGCGGATACATAGGTCTTTAAAGGTGGGATCCTCTCGATGAATCTTGATTATACCATTGAGGTGCTGATTTGGAGAGATTACTCATTTGACAATGTGAGTGAGCTGATTAACATCAGTGGAGAGTCGTTAACCTGGGGTGCTTGAGCTTTAAGTGTCTTTGTTAATTTATCTCCCTCACACTGTGTGGTTTAACACTTTCAAGCTAATGCCCATGCAATTATGTTATCAGCATTATTTGTTTAAAACAAATGATAAAAAAGCTGTTGAAAGGCAGAGGTTAAAAAAATGACATTTGCTTTAAACTCATTTTTTCCCCCAGAGGTAGTCATGGCAATGGTAGCCCACTGTACACATTCGCAGTTCACACACTTAAGATGTACTTAGGCAGCAAATTAATGTCCCTAATTGCCATAAATGCTAATCACTCATTGGGCACCGATCGTGTCAGTTTGATGCCTCATTATTCACTAAGTGTCAGATTCTAGTCAGTCTAAAGGTTAGATTTAAATAGCAGTGCTATATAATTTTGAAAGATTTAGGTACACTCCTCTCACTTCAGCACTGTTTAAAGCTTCATGTTAGTGATCCTAAATGTGATTTGATTTTTTTAAAATGTATTTAAAATGGCAGGAGACATGCCAGCCCAGTTGACCCATTTGGGACCAGGCATTGTGACGAATATGGCAGCGTCCTATCGCTCCTGTCGTTGTGCGCTGAGGATAAGGAGTGTGACTGAACTGCAGGATGCCAGGAGCCTGCGGCTGAGGTGCTCAATCACTGATCTTGTAAGCAGTCGGGGTCCCTTGTGCTGCTAGTAGTGTGCTGAGTATGTATTGTTTGAGTCCAGAGGGATAGTTATGTTTGTCCGAGCTTTAGTAGCCTCCAGCACCTCTATTTCAAAGGGCTGGGGGATGGAACAGGACAAGAATGTATTCATGAGCATGTGCTTGTTCTACTCGCACTCATCTTCGAGAGCCGGGTGGGATTTTCTAAGTTTGTGTGGGATGTGGCATGAGTGGCGGAAGATTACGAGTTGATCCTCTCTCATATTGTTGTGGGTGGAATCATGTGGGCCAGTCCCATTAACTTCTAATCTTCCCCCAAAAGTGGACAGCTTAGATCATGCTCCCAGGAGCCGTGTAGATTTTCCGTGATGTCTGGTGCAGTGTATTGAGTAGAGGGCTGAGGTATGCCTGTAGGGTGGCTCTGTGTTGTAGAAAGTCAGCTCTAATGGGGTTGGCTTGCGTTGGACTTTACAGCGCACAGCGGGGCCATGGATGAAGTGGGGGTCACGGCACTAGCGGAAGTAGTTACGTTGGGTGATATGAAAGTTCTCCGCCAGCTGCTGGAAGGACATGAGCTGGCTCTGGTGGAGCAAATTGTTTAACTCAGTGATGCCTTCCTCATGTCATGCCTCACAGGTGCTGATACAGAGTCCTCAAACAGATTGTTATTGCGCCACAGTCGGGAGAGGGCTGATAGACCTACAGGTCCCTTCAGTGCAGTGCAGGCTTCCTTCCAGATTGCTAGGGTCAGGGATGCTACACTTCATACTGCTCAGAAGGAGGCCAGTCAGCCCATTGTGTCTGTGCTGGCTCTTTGAAAGAGCTATCCAATTAATCCCACTCCCCCGCTCTTTCCCCATAGCCCTGAAGATTTCTCCTTTTCAAGTATATATCCAATTCCCTTTTGAAAGTTACTGTTGAATCTGCTTCCATCACCTTTTCAGACAGTGAATTCCATAACTTAAGAACCCGCTGCTTAAAAAAAATTCTCCTCATTTCCCCCTGGAATTTTTGCCAATTGTCTTAAATCTGTGTCCTCTGGTTACGGACCCTCCTGCCAGTGGAAACAGTTTCTCCCTATCTACTCTATCAAAACTCCTCATCATTTTGAAGACCTCTATCAAATCTCCCCTTTAACTTCTCTGTTCTAAGGAGAACAATCCTAGCTTCTCTCGTCTCTCCGCATGATCGAAGTCCCTCACGCTGGTACCATTCTGGTAAATCTCATCTGCACCCTCTCTAAAACCTTGACATCCTTCCTAAAGTGTTGTGTCCAGAATTAGACACAATAAACTAACTGAGGCCTAACCAGTGATTTATAAAGGTTTTGCATAACTTCCTTGCTTTTGTACTCTATGAGCTCGATTTTGTCAATGGGGACGTGATGGAGGCAGGACTCCCACTTTTTGGGTTGTAGTCCCGCCTCCATCAATTTGTGGCCAACCCACGCTACTTTCCCTTGATTGACCTTGTTAAGCCCGCCCAGCGGGCTCAGCAGGCCAATTAAGGGACATCTGGATATTGTTGACGTCAGCGATTGACATTTCATCTGTCAAGAGCTTTTGACAGATGAAATATCAGCGTTTGACAGCTCTGTGAAGCTGTCAAACACTGACAATCTGTCTTCTAACTTGAGTCCTTCTACTCAGACTCAGTTAGAGAGCTCTCCAGACCAGAAAGCAGAGGCTGCAGCTTTTGACAGCTCAGCGGCCATTCTGCTTTCTGTGCCGGTGAGCTGAGGGACTCCTGAGAACTGAAGGGAGGAAGCCTGGAGGAGAAAGTAAAGGTAGGTAAAACTTCTTAATACACTTACCTCTGCACTCATGCACCCATCACTCACCTGTACACCGGACATCTCGACCCCTCCAAGCCCTGCAGACCGACGGTCCGCCTTGCTAACTTGGCGTGGTTTGGAGTCGTCGGGCAGCCCACACTTCAGGGCTAAAAATAGGGATTAGCCAAAAAACTGCCTGTTAACTACCTATTAACAGGCAGTTAATTGGCACTAATCCCCTTCCCGCCTCGGGGAGGCGGCTCCCAGCACAGGTCGGGTACCCGCCTCCTGGGACATTGGCATGGAGGCGGGTTGGGGGTGGGATGGGTACATGCCCCCCGAATCTGCAATTTTCCCACCACTCCCGCCTCCAAACCCGCCTCCACGGGGCTTGGAAATTCGAGCCCTATGCCTCTATTTATACAAAATTGAGAGGTCGCACAACACCAGGTTATAGTCCAACAGTTTTATTTGAAATCACAAGCTTTCGGAGCTATCGATTGCTCCTTCCTCAGGTGAAGTAAATTAGATACAGAATCGCCAAAGCATATATAGATAGAAAACAAAGCATGTGTACTTTACAATTGCTCCGGAGGGTCGCTGCCCCAAGCTTGACATGTATGCTCAAGCTGTCAGGAGATGCATCAACGCCAGATTCATCAGCCGCACTCACAAGACAGTCCAGAATGTCACCCGAGCACAACGCAACGCCATCCACGCTCTCAAGACCAACCGCAACATTGTCATCAAACCAGCGGACAAAGGAGGAGCCATCGTCATACAGAACAGAACGGACTATTGTAAAGAAGCATACCGACAACTGGACAACCAGGAACACTACAGACAGCTACCCGCAGATCCGACCAAAGAACACACCCGCCAACTCAATAGACTGATCAAGACCTTCGATCCAGACCTTCAAAACATCCTACGCGCTCTCATCCCACGTACTCCCCGCGTGGGAGACTTCTACTGCCTCCCAAAGATACACAAAGCCAACACACCCGGACGTCCTATCGTATCAGGCAATGGAACCCTGTGTGAGAACCTCTCTGGATACGTCGAGGGCATTCTGAAACCCATCGTACAGGGAACCCCCAGCTTCTGTCGCGACACTACAGACTTCTTACAGAAACTCAGCACCCACGGACCAGTTGAACCAGGAACACTCCTTGCCACGATGGACGTATCGGCACTCTACACCAGTATCCCCCACGATGACGGCATCGCTGCAACAGCCTCAGTACTCAACATCAACAACAGCCAATCTCCAGACGCCATCCTACAACTCATCCGCTTCATCCTTGACCACAATGTCTTCACCTTCGACAACCATTTTTTTACCCAAACACACGGAACAGCCATGGGGACCAAATTCGCACCCCAATACGCCAACATCTTCATGCACAAGTTCGAGCAAGACTTCTTCGCTGCACAGGACCTCCAGCCAACGCTGTACACCAGATACATCGACGACATTTTCTTCCTTTGGACCCATGGCGAAGGATCACTGAAAAGACTACACGATAACATAAACAAGTTCCATCCCACCATCAAACTCACCATGGACTACTCCTCAGAATCGGTCTCATTCCTGGACACACGAATCTCCATCAAAGACGGACACCTCAGCACTTCACTCTACCGCAAGCCCACGGACAACCTCACGATGCTCCACTTCTCCAGCTTCCACCCTAACCATGTTAAAGAAGCCATCCCCTATGGACAAGCCCTGCGAATACACAGGATCTGCTCAGACGAGGAGGAACGCGATGGACACCTACGGACGCTGAAAAACGCCCTCGTAAGAACGGGATATGACGCTCGACTCATCGATCGACAGTTCCGACGGGCCACAGCGAAAAATCGCATAGACCTCCTCAGAAGGCAAACACGGGACACAACCAACAGGGTACCCTACGTCGTCCAGTACTTCCCCGGAGCGGAGAAACTACGCCATGTTCTTCGCAGCCTTCAACATGTCATCGATGACGACAAACACCTCGCTAAGGCCATCCCCACGCCTCCACTACTTGCCTTCAAACAGCCGCCTAACCTCAGAAGTACCATCGTTCGCAGCAAATTACCCAGCTTTCAGGATAACAGCGACCACGACACCACACAACCCTGCCATGGCAAACTCTGCAAGACATGCCAGATCATCAACACAGATACCACCATCACACGTGAGGACACTACCCACCAGGTACATGGTACATACTCATGTGACTCGGCCAACGTTGTCTACCTCATACGTTGCAGGAAAGAATGCACCACGGCATGGTACATCGGCGAGACCATGCAGACACTGAGACAACGTATGAACGAGCACCGCGCAACAATCGCCAGGCAGGATTGTTACCTCCCAGTCGGGGAACACTTCAGCAGTCAAGGACATTCAGCCTCGGATCTGCGGGTAAGCGTTCTCCAAGGCAACCTTAGAAACACACGACAACGCAAAATCATCGAGCAGAAACTGATAGCCAAGTTCCGCACTCATGAAGACGGTCTCAATCGGGATCTTGGGTTTATGTCACGATACATGACGTGATCCGGACTCGAGTCGTCGTTAGCTTGTTCACAGATGTGATTCCCAGTAAAAAAGTAAAAATTTTCCCAGTAAAAAAGTAAATTTTTTTTAAAGCTTTTTGTTTTACATACAGACGGCAGCTTTTGACACATTAGAACCCCTGCGACTACACCTCATTGTCTCAGTTGTATCTTGCTATGTCTTTGATGTGGTACCTTCCTGGCTGACTTAATTAACTTTATCACACCTCGGCAGATAGTCAGGATGATTTAATTTATTGGTCTGCAATTGTAAAGTACACATGCTTTGTTCTCTATCTATATATGCTTTGGCGATTCTGTATCTAATTTACTTCACCTGAGGAAGGAGCAATCGATAGCTCCGAAAGCTTGTGATTTCAAATAAAACTGTTGGACTATAACCTGGTGTTGTGCGACCTCTCTATTTATACAGCCACAGATTCAGTGTGCTTTTTTTTCAACAGCCTTATCAACATCTCCTGCCACCTTCAAAGATACACCACCAGGTTTCCCTGTTCCTGCACCTTGTTTAAAATTGTACCATTTAATTTATATTGCCTTTCCTTGTTTTTCCTTCCAAAATGCATCACTTCACAGTTCTCTGCATTAAATTCCATTTGCCATGTGTCTGCCCATTTCACCAGTCTGTCTATGTCCTCCTGAAGTCTGTTCGTACCCTCCTCACTGTTTACTACATTTCAAAGCTTTGGGTCATCTGAAAGCTTTGAAATTATACCCTGTATACCCAAGTCCAGGTCATTAATATATATCAAAAAGAGCACTTGTCCCAACGACCCCTTGTGGAACACCATTATATACCTCCCTCCAGTCTGAAAAAAGAATCGTTCACCACTACTCTCTGCTTTCTGTCTCAGTCAGATTCAACACATCCTTTAATCCCTTAGAGAGAAAGCTACAGTCCTGTTCTTTTCATAACAGTGAAAAAAACTGCTACATAATGATTGCAAAATGTTCTTAAGATTTGAGCTGTATTTTTATTAAATATTACTCACTTGACTGGATTTTCTCATCAAACGTTATGCGTACCGACGCACAAATAAAAACATTCAAACCACTGAGACCTGCTCAGCAAATCCTGGCCAATGACAAAGGGGCCGTTTAGTGGGATTCAGCAGTTGTTGTGTGTTGTGTCAAATGGTCAATTGGAAAGCACAGAGGAATGGAGGTGTGAGTGAACCTGTGGTCAGAATAATCTCCACGACTCTCGAGCTTTGGATTATTTAGTAATTTTCTCTGGTTTACCCTCTTCTCATTCTCTACATCCCTCAGTACCCATCAACTGAGCATTGGCTTCCTCCATCCAATCATACAATACAAAGCGGAACAGTGTCGCGGAATTGGACCAGAGGTGAAGCAAGGTGTCTGGAAAGTTCTAAAATCTAACCGGACACCAAAAATCTGATTTTTAAAATGCAAGATACTTTTTCTCCACTTACTTCTGAGTCTTATGATGCGGAAGTATTGGTTTTCAATGATTTTTCATCAACCAACAAGCAAATATTAGAACTCAAGCCTTGATAACTTCCCCTGCCCCACCTTTATCTTGGTCTGGTTTTAGTTCAGAGACAGCCCTATAGTACTTTTGTTGACTGCATAATAAATGTTCTTCCTTTTATGGGATGAAATCATGCTGAGTGATGTTAGAATATAAATACAAAAATAGCATTTAGACATGTCAGATTAGCATCTAAGCATAAAATTAATATTTAAAATGCAAAATTGGCATATAAAGTGTTAAATTAGTATGTAAACGTAACATGAACAAGCACATACAATTAACAAATGAACATGTGAAATTATTATGTAAACAACTTAATGCCTTTGTTAAAATAACACATGTTTATCACGTTTATATGCTAATGTCCCCTTTCACCCTTTTAGTGTGCTAATTGGGAATTAGTTAGCACGTAGGTACTCACAGGGATCGCTGCTCTGGAAATCTGAGGCACGCAGCCCATAATAGTCTGTCTATTCATTGTAACGGATGAAAAATTGCAGGCTGCGTGTCCACAATTCCTGAGATGTGCTCCCTGTGGATACCGCTCCTTGCTGGGACTGTTAGATCGCAGAATCACTCCTATCGAATATAGAGTAAGGAGCAAGTTCCAGAAACCCATTGATTTGAAATGTTGTATATTTATAATAATAGGATGGTTTTGAACTACTTGAGTTTAGGGTATAATACTTACAATGGCTAGTGTTAGCAGATTAAAGAGGGAGATCACATACAGATTCACTGCAAGTTCACATGTTTTTCCTGGTGATTTTTATGTAGTTATCAAAGTGAGGGGCGTTAATGTCGGGGAATGGAACACTTTTTAAAAATCTAATTTTTAATCACAGCGAATTTTTATTCATCTCATATATTCATCAAACACTCCCAACTCACGTAAAGTGCAAGTCAGCTGGAGAATGAAGCACTCTCTAGTCCACCCAAACAATATACCTTATTACTAGCCTCAGAAGACTAACTGCTGCTAAACCCGGGAGGTGTTTTATGTTTCATACTCTGGCATCTTCTGAGAGCTTTGAATGAGATTGCCAAGTTAAACCTATTTGTGGCCAAATCGTGGCGTTTTGGGATATGCGCCCATACCCACCAGGAACTGGGGGAGGACAGTCAAAATTAATTGTATATTGGCCAACAGAGAGAGAGAGAAGATTTTCTTCCTACTACTGTGGACTGGAACCCAGACTGCAGAGGTGAAAAGACATTTGAATAAGCCTGTATCTCCCAGTCTGCTTTCTGATGCTCCTATCTGAAATATTAACATGTTCCAGATTGGCAGAAGTAAAGCTTGACTCATAGAGCTAGAAATTGGGTTGCTTTGCACCTCTTGTTAGCGCCCGGGTGCGGCGCCACTAACGCCTCCCGCAAAATTCAGCGGGAGGTTAGCGGCGGCGGTAGCCGGTAGCGCCCCACTCTGCTGCGCCGGCGATAATGATGTCATCGCCATGCACAGCGACCGTTTGCGCCCCGGCCACAAACTTCCCTTGCACCCCCTGACCTACCGCCGGGCCATATGTGCGACAGGATCGGGGGTGGTTTGGCAGCGGCGGTAGCGGGCGGCGGTGCAATTTAAAGGGCCGGTGTCGGGCGGCCATTTTTATCTTGGCCGACAGCCAGCACCTGCCCCCTTTCACATTTGTGACGGGGGGGGTGTCGGCCACGATCGCTCAGCCCGGCACTCCTCTTGAGTGCCAGGCTGTTTCCATGGCACCCCGCTCCCCGGTGGTCCGACAGGGCCCCGGTGCGCACAGAGCTAGGCCCCTCCCCTTTAATCAGGGGAGGTGGCATGCAATGACGTGGCGCTACTCTATGGCGGCACATAGCGCCATGACATTGAGTAGTAGCGCCTCAAGAAGGAGGTGGAGCGTTTGCAGTAGAGCTCCACCTCCTTCTTGGGGCACTATTACTGAATTTATGGGGTAGGGGCGTTAACTTTTTCGGGGTGCATTAACGCCCCAAAATGGGCACCACCCAATTTTTCCCCCTTAATTTTTTGAGTCATCCATTTGTAAACTGTTTATTCAGTTAAATAGATGCAGATTCAGATTTTTAATACTGTTTGTGTAGGCTGCACTTTCTGTTTAGGAAAGTTAATTCCATTTTATTCCTCTCTGCTCCAGGACCACTGATCGAGCTGACCTCACTCAGATCAGCAATGTGAGCGTCCAAGGAACGGTATTCATGGTGCCCCTGCGCAAAGACTGGGTTATCTATCCCTATTTTATTCGTGATAAACTTAAATACATACATTTATTCCCACTGTTAGGACATCCCACACCTCATTCCATCACATTAAAATTAAAAAAAGAAAGAAAGACATGCATTTATATCGCGCCTTTCACAGCCTCAGGACGTTCTAATGTGCTTTACAGCCAATGAAGTACTTTTGAAGTGTAGTCACTGTTGTAATGTGGGAAACATGGCTGACAATTTGCACAGAGCAAGCTCCCACAAACAGCAATGTGATAATGACCAGATAATCAGTTATTTTAGTTATGTTGATTGAATTAAGCTCTTTGCCGACAATAAGAATGGAAAGAGAGAATGCTGAATGCTGTGGTGCCAATTGAAAAACCACGGCCTCTCGCTTCTACGGTATTTACAAACTTGACACGGCAAGATGTAAGCGCCGGAGGCTTATAGTTTACAGTTCTAATAGCAAGAAATAAACATGATCAGGATATCAGCCTTTGAAGCTGTCAGTATTAAAGGCCTAATGTGCACCCAAAATGTCTCACTATTTACCCGTCACGAACAGTTCAAACTATCGACTAAAAGATAGATTATGCTGGGGAATTGTAAAGTGTTATATCTAAACCCGGACATTAAATAAATACAACCAGTCCAGCCAACAACGAGACAATCTGTGAAGTATCAGAGGAATAAAAAGTGACGCTTTAAATAAGGAAAAGCATTTATCAGGAGAGAAATGGAACTTTTGTACTGAATTTTGGAGAGTTTAGAGGGTACGGCTTTTCCTTTTAGCAAAAAAAATTCAGTTACCTCAAAACCTCAGTAGTGTCCTGCTAAATGTTTTCACTACTTAAAATTATTTTTACAGTTATCTTTTATACAAATTGAATTGGGTCTGCAAACAGTGGCCAACATGGTACTGTTGGTGTAACGTGGCAGATGGTGCAGTTCTTGAGTATTGCAGACCAGGTACCGCGGTGTTGAGTTGGCTGGTCGAGGCCAGAGTAACAGCAGAGATATTGGGGAAAAATCAACCAAGGTTCCCGCTCCTGAATCTTATCTGGTGACTCCTGCTGAAATGTTACCATTGGGGTGAGAACAGTTTTGGTTTCAGTTGTGAAACCCTTCATGAACAAAGAGCCTGCCAACTCTGACTATCTGAGCTCAGATATGAAGAATGGCTACAGCAGGGCTGCCAGTGCCTGTAGAAGCATTTCCAAACCTTCAGAATGCCAGAGGAGAATTTCTTTCACCTATATCTTTACCTTCCATGGATTGGAGGGAGGCTCATCTTGGGTCAATATTCAAAAAGGGTAACAAGTCAAATTCGAAAAATTATAGGCCCGTTAGCTTGACTTTGGTTATAGGCAACTACCAGAAGGGATCATTAAGGAAGCTTTGTATGACCAGTTGGACAGAGCAGAAGTTATTAGTGACTTCTGTAAAATAAGGTCATGTCTTACCAACCTGGTTGAATTTTGTTGAGGAAGTTACTAGGTTGGTGGATATAGGTAGCCAGTTCACATCATATACCTGGATTTTTAAAAAGCTTTTGATAAGGTGCCACACAATAGGCTATTTTATCTGTGGGACTTGGAGGGTAGATCTTGGGTAGGATAAGCAATTGGTTGCATTCTCTTAGGCAGTAGGTTGTAATTGATGTTACTAATGACGACCCCAGGTGTTAAGGCCGTTGCTCGACACTATCTTTATTATTTATCTGGCGTTGGGGGGAATCTGTAAATTCATGGATGATACAAAGCTTTGTGCGAGTGTGAGAACCTTGGATGAGAAAATGTGACTACAATCAGATCTAGATGCGATGGGGGAATGGGCCTGTGTCTGGCAGATGTTGTTTAATATAGATAAATGTAGTGATATACGCATATATAGGGCTAGTGCCAACCATATGTATACCATGTAGGGTTCCAAACTAAGGCCTTTTGAGCGAGAAAGAGTACATTAATTTCTAAAGGTTCATGACCGGTGCCATGAGGCTATAGCAAAAGCAAATAGGGTATTAGGATGTATTGCTAGGACGATCTAATATAAAACAAAAAGCACTATATTGTCTTGTATAAGACCTTTGTTTGACCTCAATAGAATACTGTGTTCAGTTCTGGTACCCTCACATGGTGGGTGATATAGAGGCACTGACAGGGCCACTAGATTTATACCTAGCTTAAAAGCCCTCAGTTATCACGATAGGATAGAGAAGCAGGTCCTTTTTACTTGAGAAAAGGGTAGACTTCAGGAAGGTTTAATTGAGCTCTTTAAAATAATAAAGTGACTAGACTGTGTCCATGTGGATAGACTGATTGAATTAGATAGATTTGGGCGAACCAGGGGACATGTGTATAAGTTATGTAAGCATAGAACGAGGTGAGGTGTCAGGAGGGTTCTCTTTTTGCAGAGGAACATTGACCTTTGGAATAAGGAGCCGGCTCAAGCAGAGTGTGAATTCTCTGCAAGTTGGACAAGTCCCTGGCTGCGGGTGACATCATAGCATACAGAAGGTAGGTAGAAACACAGGAACATAAGAAGAGGAATTGGTCATTCAGCCCCTCAAGCCTGTTTTGCAGTATGGGGCGAGAAGTCTCATGGTCACTTTTCTCCTAAACTTGTTTTGATGCCTTTTGGGTTCGGAGAGTAATTCCCCAAATTTTATTTCCTGAATTGGCCGAGATTTTTTTTTTTTTTTTTGCCTGTCTCAGGAGATTACATGGCTGCTGGTGGGTTGTGTTGGATTCACAATTGCGGCATGACCATATGGGACAGGCTCAATGGATCAACTGTTTTTTTCCTGACTTCTCTGTTCTTATGTTCATATGCTTGTAGCAGTGACCCAGAGGGCAGGATATGGCAGCATTTTCAAGAGGACAATAGAACAACAACAACTTGTATTTATATAGCGCCTTTAACGTAGTAAAATGTCCCAAGGTGCTGCACAGGAGTATTTCAAGACAACAAATTCGACACCGATCCACATAAGGATAAATTAGGGCAGGTGACCAAAACCTTGGACAAAGAGGTAGGTTTTAAGGAGTGGCTTAAAGGAGGAAAGAGAGGTAGCGAGGCGGAGAGGTTTAGGGAGGGAATTCCAGAGCTTAGGGCCTAGGCAACAGAAGGCCCGGACACCAAAGGTTGAGCGATTATAATCAGGGATGCTCAAGAGAGTAGAATTAGAGGAGCGCAGATATCTCGGGGGGGTTGTGGGGCTGAAGGAGATTACAGAGATAGGAAGGAGCAAGGCCATGGAGGGATTTAAAAACAAGGATGAGAATTTTGAAATCGAGGCGCTGCTTAACCGGGAGCCAATGTAGGTCAGCGAGCACAGGGGTGATGGGTGAACGGGACTTGGTGCGAGTTAGGACACGGGCAGCCGAGTTTTGGATGACCTCAAGTTTACGTAGGGTGGAGTGTGGGAGGCCAGCCAGGAGTGCATTGGAATAGTCAAGTCTAGAGGTAACAAAGGCATGGATGAGGGTTTCAGCAGCGGATGAGCTGAGGCAAGGGCGGAGACGGGTGATGTTACGGAGGTGGAAGTAGGCGGTCTTTGTTATGCTGCGGATATGTGGTCAGAAGCTCATTTCAGGGTCAACTATGACACCAAGGTTGCGAACAATAGAATTGACTGCCAAGGTGTCACCATGCCTACTGCACCATGATATGGTACATTTTTTCTTTTAACAGGTATCACCTGCTTGTGGGTGAGTGCAGAACAAGCGGGCATCAATGCAAGATAACCACTAACAGATCAAATATAGAACTTAGAAGGAATTTCTTTATGCAGAGATTGGTGAGAATGTGGAACTTGCTGTCACATGGAGTGGTTGAGGCAGATAAGGTCGACTCATTTAAGGGGAGGCTTGATGCTTACATGAAGGAGAAGGGAATAAAGGGGGCAGGGTGGGAAGAGGTAGTTAGAGTGGGATAAGGAGTACAAAGACCAGCATAGACCTGTTGGGGGCGAATGGCCCGCTTCTGTGCAGTAGATTCTATGTATTTTATGTAACGATTTACTGAGGCTTCACTGACGGCTTAATGGGTAAATGTCCAGTGTTGCATGCAGACCAATAAAGTCCCAGTTTATATCTCCAGTCTGTGCTGAGTAAACTGATATCAGGTGAGGTGATAATTGGAGGTATTACAATTGGCGGTCCTAGGCTCGGGAGGGGAAAATCAATCAGGGTTCCCATTCCGAATCATTGTCCAGTGACCCCTGCCGGTCAGTGCACTTGTGCAGACATTGGGTGAGTACAGGATCAGACTCGGCTATAATCCCCTTCAGGGTAAACTAGCCTGCCAACAAGGACTAATCAATTGGATGAGGTACTGGAGAGTTGCTAGAAAAAAATGACGCACTGATAATTTTCCAGTTTTACTGGAGCAAAAAAGTGAAAGGTTTTTAAAGATGAAAGAATAAATATCCAGAGGATTAATTACTCTCCTGATCCCTTTCTAAACAGATACCACGTCAACCCACAAACCTGCACTAGTTCATGCAGTGTCTGCAGATTAAATGTTCAAGCACATTGTTGCCGACAAAAGTATGAGTTCATGTTTAGAAGTCAAAACAAAATTGTTTGGCATGTCGGGTGTGTTATATTGAGTGAAACCGGTTTTTAATTTTTCTGGCTTTTTTGGTGTTTGTGACATGGAAACGGAAAAGCAGAAATGTAATGCTACTTTTCATATTGTAGGTTTCTTGATGATTTGCTGAATCATATTTGGTTACTATTGAATGTTTTTTGTCAATTTAAGAGTAATATTAATGCAGATGTGTTTTTTTTTCTCTGACTGTTTTATCTTGCAGTCTGTGAGGAAGTAAAGCAAAGTGGCCCTTTAGTTTAAAAACATATACATTGTACAGCAATCTGTCACAGTACTTGAGTTTGTGATTCATCCCTTTCCCTTTCAAAAGGTCACTTCTTTGTATCTATTTTCCCTTCCAAAGCATTTGGAAAAACATTGGGCCTGATTTAAGCGCATGTGGAAATCCCGAACTTGCGGTCAGTTTCAAAGGTGGTACGCCGGTATACATTTGAGAGTTCGCCATCATACCGACCGCAAATTCAGAGCCCTAGTCTTGTTAGTCTTCTCTCGCTGTCCTATTTTGTTAAGAAATAGTTTTCAACACCTCCTTTGCTGAAGGTACTGAATCCTTTATGGGGGCAGTTGCAATGCTACCAGCAAATTTTCTGATACCTCGCTCATGTGACCGTTCTTCAGCTATAAGTCTAGACACCGAGTGTCAGGAGGCTATTCTGAGGAAAATTCTAGCAAGAACTAGAATTAGGCTCGGTGCCCTGAGGCCAATTATGGCACCCAGTGGTACTATACACATTTTTCAACCTTAAACAAATGTGCAGTAAGTCTGATTTGGAGTAGGTTTCAACATCACTAGAGACTAGTTACTGCAGTTTCCACTGACAGAAGCAGTATGTCACAGTTTAGTGTAATATTGGAGGAGTTACTGTGACACATAACAAGACATTATAATTGTGTTTCCAATGATGTGCTGCTCCATGTGGTCAACCACCTGGCTGGTGCCACTACCACCAACAGCAGCAAAAGTAATAACTTGCATTTGTACAGTGCCTTTAACTTAAAAAAATAACACACCCCAAGGCTCTTCACAAAGGCATATGGAAAATAAATTGACACCAAGCCAAGGAAGGAAAGATTAGGAAGGGCGACCAAAAGCTTGGTCTAAAAGGAGGAGAGCACTGGAGAGGCAGAGGGATCAAGGGAGAGAATTCCAGAGAGTGGGACATATGCAGCTGGAGGTACGGCCAGCAATGGTGGGGCAAAGGGAGGCAGGTTCCAGAAGAGAATGGAATCAGTGGAATGGAAAGTTTGTAAGGTGGGTGGAATTGTAGGGCTGGAGAGGTTACAGCGGTAGGGAGGGGTAAGACCAGGCAGGTGAATTAAACATAAGGATGAGAATTTTACATTTGAGGCATTGGAGGGCTGGGAACCAAAGTAGGTCAGCAAGGTCAGATGTGATGGGCAAGCGAGGCCAGCCAGGAGAGCATTAGAATAGACGAGTTTGGAAACTGAGCTAGTATTGCCATGTCATTATCAGCACTAGACAGCAAGCACAATATTATTTTAGTGCTGACTGTAGCGCAGTTAGCAATAAATTCAGAATTTAATGGCAGCTATAACATCAACATTTATTTGTAAGAAAACAGACTGGTCCCCAGGCAAAACTTACAACCAAAACACTTGGTGCTAATTGTTTGTTATGAACTCATCCTTATACCATTCGTGGGATTACAGGCTGAAAAAATACTTTTAAACAAATTATTTATTTGTATAATTTATTCAGATATGCAGACTAGGACTAATTTTGTACCCCTCGGAGCTATCTCATTTAATACTTTAGAAGTTGTATACATGTCTTGATAATGATCACAGTGCTAGTTATTTAAATTTGTTTGACACACTTGCATTATAAACACCAGCCTCTTTAAAAATTGGCAGTTTGGGAATTAACTGCTACAACAGGTTGGAATTGTGCTGTGTGCTATCAGTAACGAACAATGATACATTTGCATGAAATTCCTCTTTTCACTATTTTACTGAAGGCATAAAGTCTTCATTATAAGGGATATTTTAAATAGGTTACCACCTTCACCAAAATAGGGACAGAGGAATTCATTAGACTGCATTAACCTGTTGATTGCTAATATCACATGATGCAACTTTAACTCAAAGGTATCTTGGTCACCTGTTTGATACTGTTAGCATTCATTCATATTCATGTTAACATTTAGAATAACAAACCATGAAAGCTATAAATTGAATATATTATTGAAGTATATGTGGTGGAATTTTTAAATCAGTGGTCATTTTACTGCTCGCAACGACTAATGGACAGTAACGTGACTTTAACAATATTAGTTTGAACCCCAGGCTCCTTTTCTTCACTGTCAACCACCTGCTTAAACCCCTCTCCCCTACCCCCTCCAACCTCACCTCTAACAATAGAGAGATCATCAAACAGCTGCCTCTGCTGCATTCCCCCCTTTCCCCTTGCCCACTAAACCAATTCCCTCCCCATTCTAGACTTGAACCTCTGTCTCTGAGTTAATCTCATCCATGTGGTTAAGCTGGTTGTCTCATCTTCTTCTGGGATGATGGGATGTCAGTGCAAAACCCTCCTATTCTCCGAATCTTTGTACCAGTTAATGTTTAATTAAAACCATTTAAAAGTTGAGAGACAAGAGTAATGTCTTATCCCATTTATATCACAGAACCTTTAGTTACAAGTTCATGCACTAGAGCACGTTTGTATCCTGAAAAATGAAGATGTATAGCTTCCTTGGCCATATATGCTAAACCATCTCATCTGTATTGAGGTTTTCAATATTATGAGTGGCACACTTGTCAGCTGTAAGTTGAGTAATGAGAGAGGGTAGGAGAAATTCCTTTATGCATAGTATTGTTGGAGCATGGAATACTATGCCAGAAGTAGTTGAGGCAGAAACCATTGCTTCTTTTAACAGAAAATGGATAAATATCTGATGCAGAGGAAGTTACAGAGTTACAGGGATAGAGCAGCATTAATTTTGGATTGTCCAGCTAAGAAGTTGGCAAAAACATGATGGGTCAAATGGCCTCCTTTGTACAGTAAATTCTATTGTTCAATGAAGTGTGTGAGCTGTAACTGGGAGTTAGAAACAGGTAAGGAGGTGTAAATTTAGGAGTCTAAATGGTTGGAAAGATTAACATCAGGAGTTGGGTTGGGTCAGAAGGGCTGACACCTTGAGGGAAAAATTCAGTTGGTTTGCGCCTCCCGTTAGCGCCTGATGGGGGCGCTAACGGGGTGCTGATGCAGTAGCGTCGGGGCAAGGCAAATCCGGCCACCCTGTTGCGCCGCTGCTACCAGTTACCGCTGGGGACCTCAGCGCCAGGCAGATTGTGACGTCAGTGAGCATGCAACGCTCACTGGGTGCCTGATCTGCCAAATTCATTTTCACCCCCTACCTTAGCACCTCGCCCCGACAGCGACAGGGAGAGGAGGTGTCAAGCAGGCAGATGCCGGCTCCAGGAGCGGTATTTAAAGGCATCCTCAGTAATAAGTCTCAGCTGTCAGGTAAGTGCTGTTTCAATGCTTCCTTGTCAGGTTGACATTGTGCAACAGTTTAATTCAGTCATTTAAAGGTTGTTTAGTATCAGGATTGTTGTGGCTACTAACAATTAGTTACATTTATTCTCTCAACATATCAAAGTGCTACACTTCGTTACATTAATGGAGGGGGGGGGGGGTGCTGTACTGGCAGTCGACCTCGTCCTCCAGGATCTACGGCAGAGGGAGCGGAGGCAGCGAGAAAGATTGGAACATGTGGCTAGAGGGAGGAGAAGGGCCATGAGGGCTCTCAACAGGAGGCCTTACCCTCTAAGGGTGTTCCGAGAGCACTTCTCCTACCTCCAATTAAGTGAGGAGCAGTGTACTAGAAGGCTCCGCTTCACCAAGGAAGTGGTCACAGAACTCTGCTACCACCTGCAACCAGACCTCCAGCCTCAGATCGGGGTGATCACGGCTCTCTCAGTGGCAGTCAAGATCACCGTCGCTCTCAATTTCTTTGCCAGCGGATCCTTCCAGTCTGCAACTGGAGAAATAGCTAACATCACGCAGTTCGCCATCCATCGCAGCATTTGGGAGGTCACTGTAACCGCAAAGGCTACCACTCACTTAATGTGCAGTTGGTGTGCGACCACACACAGCGAATCCTCACCGTCAATGCCCGCTATCCTGGCAACAGCCATGATGCCTTCATCCTGTGCCAGATCTGTGTGCCAGCACTCTTCCAGCCACCACATCAAGCTCACGGCTGGCTGCTCGGAGACAAGGGCTATCCACTCTCCACCTGGCTTATGACTCCCCTCCGCAAACCCAACACTCCTGCCCGGCACTCATGTAATGAGAGCCATGCTGCCACCAGGAACATCATCAAGCAGACCATCGGCCTGCTGAAGCAACAGTTCCACTGCCTTGACCGCTCAGGAGGAGCCCTCCAGTACTCGGCAGAGCGGGTGTCCCATTTCATGGTGGTCTGCTGCAAGCTCCACAATTTGGCCATCATGAGGGCCCAGCTCTTGCCACCAGGGATTGCGGGATCAACTCAGGAGGAGGAAGAGGGAGAGGAGGAAAAGGAGGAGGATGAGGAGGAAGAGGAGGAGGAGGCAGCCACTCAATCGGCCTTCCGGCAGGTCGGTCCATGACCAGCTCATCAGACTGTGGTTCGAATAAATTAAACCCCAGATCCCCGTTGCTCACCACATCCCCATCCCTATCATTCCATCCCTGTTGCACGCCATATCACAGCGCTAAGCTGAAATGAGAGAGACCACAAAATAACCCAAACTGAATTAATAAATTTATCAATAATAAGTGAACACATATTTACGCCCAAAATATTAACTATTCACCCTTGTGCTGACAGCTGCAGAAGTGGTATAAAGGATACCATGTTGCAGCTGTTCGTTTCAGAGCTCAGAAACTGTTGGTTACTGCATTTGTAAGACATATAGGGGGAGAAATTCAGTATCGCCCCACTTGGGGCGCAATTATCGGCCGGGCGCAAATATTAGCACCTGCCGCTAATTATCGCCTCCGACTGCAAACTTGACTTTTATCACCCCTGGAGGTGATTGGAGCGCTAAATCAGGCGCTTCACACCTGTCTTTAGGCGCAAAGGCCGAGGAGCGAGGTGCTACCTCAGAGCGCTGGCGAAGCTCATGTGATGTCAGTCAGCAATGGAACACACACACAATGGCGCCGGCCAGTTCTTAAAGGGGAGGGTTGATCTTGCTTTCCATCCACATCCTGCTCATTGCAGCCTTGAATCTTGGCCTGGAGAGACCTGTACATCAAATCTGCTGGAAAGAACAATGGAGAGAACCAGGGAAAGAGCTCAGAGTGCAGCCCCCACAGTCTCTTCTAAATCGATACAAGGAAGGGCAAATCAAAATGAACCTGCAAAGTGCTGCTCTAACCCAAAACTCCTTCACACAGTGTTGAATCTCTCCAGAAGTCTCTCTCTCTCTCTCTCTCTCTCAGAATGTGTGGTTCAAAAATGTCACCAACAATAAAAGGCAGGAAGCGGTCGCTTTTAAATAGCGCTTCCTCCAGTCCCTTCCTGACTGCAAAACGTTCCCCTCAACCTGTCGTTGCTAGCGGCAGGCGGTAAGGCAGGGGGCGCTACTCAATATCCACTCCGGGGCGCTACCGGTGCGTTGCGCACTCGACTGACGTCACGATCTGCCGGCGCAGGAGATCGTGGCGGTAGTGTTTAGCGCTGCCGCAAAATGTCTAGTTAATTTCGCGAGCGGCGCAAACATCGCCGCGCCCGGGCGCTAGTTGCTTTGCACCCCATTAGCGCCCTCTTAAAGCACTAATGGGAGGCGCAACCAACTGAATTTTTCCCCCATAGAGATTTCTTTAGTTTGCAAGTGTTTAGAGCCAACTGTATATCGAGTGGCACCTCATTGGAACAATCTCTCTCACAATTGACAGATCGCTTCTGTCATCTCAACTGCAGCTGCCATTTATTCCAGCAACATTGAAAAAATCACACCTTGGTCCTCTGAATCCTTCCACGATCAGCCCCAACACCAGGCACACCCACATCACCAACAACATCACCACCACCAACATCGCCAACAATAACACCAAACTTCTCCGCCATCACCTGATGCTGCACAGGACACAGGGCATCAGCACCTGACAACATTGTTGCCCGGGAGGCCAGCGATGGCATCAACATGGACAGATTTACTTCACTTGACACTGTACACCCTGGCTGCCACATGATGCGCCAGGTTGACACCATCCCACACCAGCACCATTAAGCATTACTATAATGTCGAAGCCATTCCTTTCACACTCATCACAATAGTGGAGGGGAGTTATGTCTCAACATTCACTGGAACTCACTAAGACACTTCTCAAGGTGTGCACAGATCTGTCCAATAAGGTGAAGTGTTGAAAATATAGATTTCAATGTATGACAACACATTAACATTGTGTGTTGTTAGTTGGTATGCTTGCAGTGAGTGGTGGCTAGTGAGATGGGAAAGTGATAATATAGATAGAGAGGGATGGGTGAAGGTGCAAGGTAAGTTGGTGTGAGTAAGGATGTGCAGGAGTAGGGTAGGGAAGGCAGAGTCATGGGGATGTGATGAGAGGCACAGCAGGGTGAGTTTGAGTGTGGCTTTGCAGTAACGTTTCGTGATTGAGATAATTGAAAGGTTGGCGCCACTGTAGCCAGGGACTCCTGATGACATTCCTGCTTGTGTCCTCCTGTGCAATGTGCAACCAGACTGCGTTGATCTCCTGGGGAGGTCTCTTTCGCCCATGGGAAGGGAAGAGAATCTCCCTGCGTGCTGTGACTCCCTCCATAAGCATATGGAGGGAGTCATGCGTGAGCCTGGGTGCAGACGTGCACCTTTGTGCAGTGCTTGTCAGTGTTTGCAGCACCTCAACTGCTGTCGAACACTGACAGCACAACTGTCAAAATCAAAATGGTTCCTTTAAGGAAACCGGCTGATGACGCGTCATCAAATTATGTCATCAGACCCGCTTCCTGTTAATTGGCCAGGAAACGCGCAGGGCGGGCTTAAAAAGGCGAATCTACAGAAAATCATTTTCAGAGAGCGGCTGCAGACGGGAGCGGGACCGGATCCCGCCAACCAGTTCTCCCACCGCCATCCCGCCTTCGCAGGGAAAATCCAGCCCTAAGGGTTTGTCAGCCTTGTCTCAGTGCTTGTGGGTTCAAGACCCACTCCAGAGACTTGAGCACATATATCCAGGCTGACACTCCAGTGCAGTACTGAGTGAGTGCTGCACTGTTGGAGGTGCCGTCTTTCAGATGAAACGTTAAATCAAGGTCCCATCTGCCTTTTCAGGTGGACGTAAAAGTTCCTCTGGCACTATTTGAAGAAGAGCAGGGGAGTTCTCCCAGTGTCCTGGCTAATGTTTGTCGCTCAACCAACCTCATTAAAAAACAGATTATCTGGTCATTTATCCCATTGCTGTTTGTGGGACATTGCTGTGCACAAATTGGCTGATGCGTTTCCCCATGTTAGAACAGTGACTACACTTCAAAAGTACTTCATTGTCTGTAAAGCGCTTTGGGACGTCCTGAGGTCATGAAAGGCGCTGTAGACATGCAAGTCTTTCTTTAAAAGATTGTAGGAGTAAGGGAACACTGGGAAAGGTAAAGAATTGCACAGTTCTGAGGTCCTGGGAAAGAATGAGTCGGAGCAGAAGAAAGAGATCATCATCCAATAGGTTTACACTAATAACCTCAGTCATGAATCTTTCTGCATGGATATTATATCAACAGCACAGATAGTGCACAGGCCATTAACTTCTGCCATGGTATTGACTGACAGCAAAAGAAAGTGAGCCTAGAGTTAATTAAAATTCTTTCAGTGAACTGTAGATGTTATAAAAATACTAGATGCAGTAAAAGTGATACCACAGTTGGCAGGGGTGGGCTTTAGTTGACAGTTACAAACTGCTGTGGCATTGTTCTCGCTGATTCTGACATTGTCTAGTCCCTTTGTATGACTGATCCCACCACCAAACACATCTTCCCCTCCCCTCGCCCCCCCTTTCAGCATTCCAAAGGGACGCTCCCTCTGTGACAGCCTGGTCCACTCCTCAATCACCCCCAACACCCCCACCCCTTCCCACGGCACCTTCCCGTGCAAGTACAGGAGATGCAACACCTGCCCTTTTACCTCCTCCTTCCCCACTGCCCAGGGCCCCAAACACTCCTTCCAGGTGAAACAGCGATTTACTTGTACTTCTTGCAATCTAGTATACTGCATTCGCTGCTCACGATGCGGTCTCCTCTACACTGGGGAGACAAAACGCAGATCGGGTGACCGCTTTGCGGAACACCTCCGTTCAGTCCGTAAGGGTGACCCCGAGTTTCCAGTCGCCTGTCACTTTAATTCTCCGCTCCACTCCCACTCTGACCTCTCTGTCCTCGGCCTCTTACACTGTTCCACAAAGCTCAACGTAAGCTCGAGGAACAGCACCTCATCTTTTGATTAGGCACTTTACAGCCTTCTGGACTCAACATCGAGTTCAACAATTTCAGACCATAACCTCTGCTCCCATTACCATCTCCTGCTTTGTACAATCATACCTTTTGTCTTTTAATCTCTCCTGTCTTCCACCCTATCACAGACCTTCCCTTTTGTTCTTTCCTCCCCTCCCCCTTTCCCTGCCCCTGCACTTGCTTAAAATATCTTACATCTCTAACTTTTTCCAGATCTGACAAAGGGTCATCGACCTGAAACGTTAACTCTGTTTCTCTCTCCGCAGATGCTGCCTGACCTGCTGAGTACTTCCAGCATTTTCTGTTTTTATTTCAGATTTCCAGCGTCTGCAGTATTTTGCTTTTGCCCTTTGTAAGACTGCTGGTTTCAAATCATTGAAAAGGCTCCGTTCGGGGTCATGTTCCAACTTTGCGTTGCTGGCAGTAGGTGCTCGAATTTCCGATGCGCACTCCCTGCTGGCAAGGCTCTCAGCCAGGAGGGCAAAGTCAGAAAATTAGCTCTGTTGTGTCTGCAGTGCCCAACCAGCAGCCCACGGGACAAATCCATTCGTCTTACAGTTTTATCTGGCCTGATGAACAGCTCTTCATTTAAAACAATTGGTGCAGGCTGACCTAATCTGATCCCTCCTGCTCCCAGAGACGAGTGAGATCAACACTATTCATGAAAAGTGCTCATTTCCAACAATCCCGCCAGCAGAATTAACTAATCTTCCAGACAGGACTACCTTTGACTGTGATGCTGACTCTCTCAGCTGGAGTGTACATAGTTGACATGCATCTCCCACTTCTACTTCTCCTTTTAAGTGATTGTGCCATTAGCTAGGGATCAGCCAAGTCTATTTTGTGCTCACTCTCAATGTTGCAAAAATTCCGTTTTTTTGCTGCTATTCAGTACTAATCATGTTCCCATTGTTGGGCAGCCATCCAATCAAGTTAAGACGTCACTGCACAGGATGCAGGGACAGAGTAATTATTCATTTTCTTCTGTAGCTGCAGTATTGGCATCAGACAGCTGGAGGCCTGGCTATGGCACTCACTGCGAATACAACACAAAGCAACACTTTGAACAAACATTTTAATAAAAACAGCTCTGCATTATGGCTTTGCTACAACTACCTCTTTTGTTCCTCATTGTCATGCGTAAAACAACTCGTTTTTACATTAATTTTACATGGAAAAACACTGACAGAAATGTTCACAGCATTTAATATTTGCTTTTATTAACGTGTATCTGTGGAATGTGTTCAAACTGCTGTGCTTGTCCTTGTGGTTTGCAAGTATGTGTCTTGTTCTTTCTCGTGTCTTACTAAGTGATGCTCTTCTGGTAGGAGTAGGTGTGGATGGTTTCAGGCACTTGCAATAAAGTAGGGCTTCACTTTTCTCATTAGTGCCATTGGGCGGAATCTTACCTTCCAGGCCGAGTTCGAGGCGGGACTGCTGGTTTTTGGGTTCCAGTCCCGCCCCCAGCGACATCTGACGAACAGACGCTATTTTGCCCTGATTGGCCTTGTTAAGCCCACCCTGCAGGTTTGCCGGCCAATTAAGGGAAAGCCGGTGTCAGATGACGTCAGTTGATGACGCTTCATCTGCTGGTTTTCTTAAAGGCATATGCACCACACTTGTTTGACAGTTGATTTGACAGTGTTTGACAGCATTGAGGTGCTGTCAAACACTGACAATCATGGTCCAAAGGTGAGCCCTTGCTCCCAAGCTCTCCAATTACTCTCTCCTTAGGATAAAATAGATGCCAGCTGCAGCTGAGATTGCAGAAGCCATCTGTCACTTCTCCCAATGAGATGAGCCTACACAAACACTTCACAGCTTGTCACCTGCAGAAACATCTAAACACAATAAAAATTACTTTCATAACTTTTCCTTACCTCTGATACTCACCAGTGTCCCATTGAATCCTTCAAACCACTTCTGCAGCTGTCATATATACACAAACATTACAGTAGACTCACATCACACCTCACTTACCCTGGCAGGGTTCCCCGACGTCGGGAAGCCCGCAGCAGAAGGCTCAAAATGGGAAAAAGCCTCTTAACTGCCTGTTAACTACCTGTTAACAGGCAGTTAAGTGGCTGTAATCCTCTTCCCGCCTCTAGGAGTCGGAACCCTGCTCGTGCAAAGGTTCGGTTTGTAGACCCTACGCTTTATCAGACAATGGTATTAAATACTTAGCACTTTGAGAAAGAGGTTGGATTGCACCTAATGACTGTTAGAAATATCTAAAGACATATTTGCCCAGACTCAAAATAATACAATCCAAACTATACCTGTACCGCGACATATGTAAATATTGCGAAGAAGCCATCCTAATACAGCAGATCTTCGATCATTGGGATGGAAAATGTGATTGTCATGTGATATCCATGTTGGTCTGAGCCAGAAATTTGAATAAAGAATTGTTTTTCAAACCAAATTGGCAAAATGTAGTGATCTTGACAGCATAAATATATAGGAAGGAAGGTTAGAAAATCCACTGTAATTGCACAAACTACAGTGGATGGATTGTATCCTGACTGTATGATAAATAATGAATGATGATTTATAATTGCCATATAAAACAATTCAAAGAGTTTAATTAATTAAGAGAAGAGAGAATCCCCAGGACTGGTTCTTGAACCTTAAAGCCACAGGTTAGAGCTAATGTCCTTGAGCTATCCTGACCACCACAGGCTTTGTGCATCAACTGAAAAGCCTAATATTTGTGTGGGTAGCTGCCCAGCTAATTGGAACTTGATCACTGGCTAACCGCGTGTGGCTGGATGTCCTATCACTAGTTGACTAATCCACCTTTAATTCAGCTAACAGCAGCAATGTTGGCACAGTGGGGCTTTATTTGCCCTTGGGTTCCTAAGCTTCCTCTGGTAGACAAGCTCGGATGCACTGCTGTTGACCGCACTTGAGCTCCTATTGCTGCAGTAACCGCTTCAGATGACGTATGCATAATAGGAGAGCTGCCACCTGAACATTGTTGAGCTTTATAGCCATCTTGATTCATGCCTCGTATATTTTCTAGAACCATTGCCACTTGAAGTGGTTTTGGAATGTATGTTTGTTCTAAACTCAGCCCACTGCGGGATCTACAACAAGAGGCTAGTAAAGGGAGGGCGCAAATGAAGTTTAGATTAAATACTTTATGGATAGGGTGGTGAACGTATGGGAGTTGTATAAGTAGCTGGAGAAAAATTGATAGAGCGGTATGAGACGTAACGTGGCATATGATATTCCTAGACACTGGCATCGGCCACATGGACTGCAGTGGTCCTTTCCAATCCTGTATGTTCCTATGTAACTAATGGATGAAAGAACTGTGGGTTACGTGTCCACAAATCCCTAATATAACTGTCCGATGGTGACATGAATTAGAGCCTCTAGAATTTAATATTTGGGATGAAATTAGTTAACCCTTAGAAAGATGAGGATTGATTAGGGACAGTCAGCATGGTTCTGTAATGGTTGTGCTTGACTAATTTAATTGAATTTTTTCAGAAATCAGTGTATTAATAAAGCGAATGAGATGGAGGTTGTGTGTATGTATGTATATATATATATATATATATATGGATTTTAAGAAGGCATTTGATTAAGTGCGAAGTTGTTGTGAAAATTAAGATACATGGTGGTAGATTTTCAACTTACGTAAAACTCATTTTCATTTCCATTCTATAATGGATGTCTGATCTTCACAGAAGTTTATGTCCAGGCGGCAAGTTGAAAACCTACTCCATAGTGTTAAAGTGTATGCAGCCTCATGGATCAAGAAATGGCTAGGGGGAAGAAAGCAAAGAGGGATAAATGGATGCTCTTTGGTATTGCAAGACATGGGTAGCGGTGCACCCCAGGGATTGGTGCTAGGCCATCTTTTCTTTTGAATTCATAGAAATAATTTGGACATAGGCAGAAGAGGAATGATATTGAAGTTTATTGAAGATACCAAATTAAGAACCTGGCAAGCTGTAAGGAAGAATGCAGGAGATTGCAGGAAGGCATGAACAGGTTAACAGAGTGAGCAGATTGGTGCCTGAAATAATTCAATGCAGAGAATATGAAGTTTTGGGAAAAAGAAAGGTGGAAGAAGTATACCATAAACAATAAGAATCTTAATGGCAGTGGCAGAGCTAGGCTTGGCTGACCGGAAGTGTGAAATTTGAGATTTGGTAGACTTGGCAGGAAGAAGACCAAGCTGGGAACTGAGGATGCCGACATACCTAGTCCAAAGGCCGGTTGGGACCACACAAACATGCAGGCTGAACCTGTAGGCTGAAGACGTGTGACAGAGGTTCCTGGGAGCGAAATGGAGGCGGTCCTCCAAAGCCAGTTTGGCTGGCCTCAAATTGCTTGGGGGGGGGGGGGGGCGGGGTTATGTTATCACCCCCCTTCCCCTGACCCCACACTGGTTCTGCCACTGCTTAACAGAGTGGAGGAACAGAGAGATCTAGTGGAAGACCTCACACTTCCCCACATTGAACTCCATCTGCCACAGTTTTGCCGACTTATTTAAGCTATCAATATTCCTTTGCAACTTTCTGCTCCCATCTACACTATTTACTGCGCCACCCAACATAATGTCGTCAGCAAACTTGGATCTATGGCTCTCTATTCCTTCATCTAAGTTATTGATAGATATTGTGAAAAACTGATGCTCCAGTAGAGATCCCTGGGGGACACCGCTAGTCACATCCTGCTAATTGGAGTACATAGCCACAATCCCTACTCTCTAACCAATTCCCTACCCATTTCAAAAGGTTGCCTCCAATTCAATACACTTTCATTTTTGCTAACAATCTCTTGTGTTGTACCTTATGGAATGCCTTCTGGAAGTCCATTAAAATAACATCCATAGAAACTCCTTTATCTATCACATTTGTGACCTCCTCAAAATGTAACTAGGTTAGTTAGACATGACTTACCATTTACAAATCCATGCTGGCTCTCTCTGATCAGTTCATGTTTGTCCAAGTGCACAGTCACGCTGTCCCTAATGACCGATTCTAGTAACTTCCTCATAAAAGACGTTATACTAATAGGCCTATAATTTCCTGGTTTATCTCTCCCACCCTTCTTAAATCATGGAGTGACATTGGCGAGTTTCCAATCCAAGGGGACAATTCCTGAATCGCAGGCTTTGGAAGATCATGACTCTCCTGGCCAGCCTCCCGTCCTCAACCCTCCGTAAACTTCAGCTCATCCAAAACTCTGCTGCCTATAATCTCTGCTGCACCATCCAACTCACCCATTACCCCTGTTCTTAATGAACTACATTGGCTTCCACTGTGTTTAATCACTCCATGCTCTCACCCCTCACTATCTCTGTAACCTTCTCCAGTGCTACAACAATCTCTCTCCAAACGCTCTGTTCCACTGATTCTATCCTCTTTTACAACCTCTCCTGTGCACAGTTTTGGTCTCCTTATCTAAGGAAGGATATACTTTCCTTGGAGGCGGTGCAACGAAGGTTCCTAGATTGATTCCTGGGATGAGAGGGCTTTCCTATGATGAGAGATTGTGTAGAATGGGCCTATATTCTCTGGAGTTTAGAAGAATGAGAGGTAATCTCATTGAATCATACAAGATTCTGAGGGGGATTGACAGGGTAGATGCTGAGAAGTTGTTTCCCCTGGCTGGAGTGTTTAGAACTAGGGGGCATAGTCTCAGGATAAGGGGTCAGCCATTTAAGACTGAGATGAGGAGGAATTTCTTCACTCAGAGGGTTGTGAATCTTTGGAATTCTCTACCCCAGAGGGCTGTGAATGCTGAGTCTTTAATATATTCAAGGCTGAGATAGATAGATTTTTGGACTCTAGGGGAATCAAGGGATATGGAAATCGGGCAGGAAAGTGGAGTTGAGGTCGATGATCAGCCATGATCTTATTGAATGGCGGAGCAGACTCGAGGGGCCGTATGGCCTACTGCTGCTCCTATTTCTTCTGTTCTTTTGCCCCATCATTGGTGACCATGTCTTCAGCTACCTAGGTCCCATGCTCCAAATTCCCTCCCAAACCCTATTGCCTCTCCACCCCCTCTCCTCCTTTAAGACCCTCCTTAAAATCCACCTCTTTGACCAAGTCTTTCTTCACCTCTTTGCTCACCCCTCCTAATTTTTCCTTCTTTGCCTCAGCATGCATTTTTCCCCTTGTGCCTCCGCGAAGCACGTTGAGATATTTTTAGATGTTGAAGATGGTGTATAAATGCAAGTTGTTATTTTTTACAGTTACAAAACCAATATAGAAATGTTTAGTTTTTCTCAGTGGAAAAACTTGGTATCTTTGCTTAGTATTTCAGTTTGTTTTTCCCAGAAGGGAGATGAATTGCTGACTAGTTATTTTTGTAAATGCCTTGCTACCTCCTGATGTAACTGCTGTCCGTGCTAATCACAGCAAGCCATTTCAATTTTCAATTTGGCTTCGAGGCTTTTATTTGAGGCAAATAATGTTTCTTGAGATAAATTCTGGAAACATTAGTACTTGACAACATTTCATTGGATAAAAGTGAAAAGAAATTTGTTTTTATCTCAAAACATTTAAACAATATAAAACTTAAATTTTTTTGACACAGGAGCTCACTATGCCAGAGCCACCATTTTTGAAGCCTTTCAATCACCTCAATATGAATTCACCCAGTGTTTACTTGACAGCAAGTGGACTTTGTGCCCTTAAGGGACATAACATCAGCTTACCAGCAGAATAGTACTTCCTACATTACATGATATAAAGCTGCTGTCCTTGTAAAGTAGCCATCATTTGATTTATTGTAAAACACCAGGAGAAATCATCCAGTTATATAAGTCTGCATTTCCTGTACCTCACAATTATCCATCACATTTCAAGAGTCACACCGCAATTTTCAGTGTCATACCTAAAAGAAGAAATATTAGAAAGCTGTCTTTTGGAATGTTTAAAGTTCCCCAGTGATTCAAAATGCTTTAATTGACTCGGGAGCCAGCTTGCCTGTAACAGCTGATTGACCATACCTATTACACTTAAAAATGAGTAAAAAGCCTGACCTCCAGTCTGGTAGACAATTACGGAGAAACTGTTTCCACTGGCAGGTGGGTGGGTAACCAGAGGGCACACATTTATGATAATTGACTGAAGAACCAGAGGGGAGATGAGAATTTTTTTAACGCAGCGAGTTGTTATCTGGAATGCACTGCTTGAAAGGGCTGTGGAAGCAGATTCAATAGTAAATTCCAAAGGGAATGAGATCATAAAATCATAGAATGATTCTATGAAGGAGGCCATTCAGCCCATCATGTCTGTGCTGGCTCTTTGGTAGAGCTAGCCAATGAATCCCACTCCCCTGCTTTTTCCCCCATAGCCCTGCAATTTTTTTCCCTTCAAGTATTGATCCAATTCTCTTTTGAATGTTACTATTCAATCTGCTCCCACCGCCCTTTCAGGCAGTGCATTCCAGATCACAGCAACTCACTATGTAAAAAAATGTTTCCTCATGTCGCCTCTGCTTCCTTTGCCTTATCACCTTAAAAATATATACTTGACAACGGAAAGAATTGCAGGGCCATGGGGAAAGAGTGGGGGGAGTGAGACTAATTGGAAAGCTCTTTCAAAGGGCCGGCTGAATGGGCTCCTTCTGTGCTGTAAGAATCTAAGAACTCCAACCTCACCTAATGTTTGCTTATCTGCAATTTGACTTTGCGTCCGTAACAGGACGCAGTTTCACTTTAGCAGCAGAACAATACACTGTCCACGACACTGTATAATGTCGCCTGTTCTAATAAAACCGCATATCATGCAATGTAATATCAGCAATGCCACATAAATTCACGAGTGTATATGTAAATGTTTTGAGTCCATCACACTTCAAAGTGTCAAAAGTATTTTTTTAAAAGACGGAAAGCAGTCATTTGATATTTTTTGCTGATCTACAGCCCAAAGTTTTAGAGCACCTCCCAATCTGAAAAGTTTCCTCACTAACCTCTAATTGACTTCAGGACCTCCTATTTACAGTGATTAGTCTTTGTGAATCTAAAGGGAAAGGTCCAGTCAAACCTAGTTGCACCTTGGCAGCAGAACAATGCACGGTTTAATGCTCCTATCGCGATCAAACGGCACATCATCTGACTTACCATAAGTAACATCACAGGATATATGTACTACATGTTGGTAGCTTTTCTGCAGTAGTCAGATGATGAATGGGACCATAAATGATGTGACAAGCCTGCTATTAATAAAATTAAATGCATTAGTGACATTACTGCCGACATTACAAAGAGTGTCAGCATTGTGAGCTACAGGAAAATAGCAGGCGTGTGGTACAATGCACAGTCACCACACGCTGCCAGATTACTGTTTAAGAAAAGTAGCTTTGGGCAGTACAATGCTGACGTGTGTTAGGCTAATTGTTGCCAGTAAACCATGTTCTAGGGTTCTGACTTCGCACATGCTATCCTTCATATGAAAAAGGTATTGTTGCTGAGGTTTATCTGCACAGACAGACGAGCTGCTAATAGTTGAGCTTATTAGATTCTGGCCTCTTGCGCATCCCCGATTTTAATCGCTCCACCGTGCCTTCAGCTGCCAAGGCACTAAGCTCTGGAACGCCCTCCTTAAACCGCTCCACCTCTACCTCTAGAGACCCATATATCCAAGTTTGCTGATGACATAAAGATTGGTGGCATAGTAAGTAATGTCAACGGGAGCATAAAATTACAAAGAGACATTGATAGATTAAGTGAGTGGGCGAAACTGTGGCAGATGGATTTCAACGCAGGTAAATGTGAGGCCATCGATTTTGGACCAATAAAGGACAGATCCGAGTATTATTTAATTGGTGAAAAGCTAGGAATAGTGGAGGTCCAAAGAGATTTAGACGTGTACACAGATCACTAAAATGTAGTGGTCAGGTACAAAAACATAATCAAAAAGGCTAATGGAATGTTAGCCTTTATAACTAGAGGGCTAGAATATAAAAGGGAGGAAGTTTTGCTACAGCGATACGAAGCCCTGGTTAGACCACATCTGGAGTATTGTGTATAGTTCTGTGCACTTTAGATAAGATAAATTGTTCTTGGAAGGTGTGCAGCACAGAATCACAAGATTGTTACCAGGACCCCAAGGATTAGATTATGAGGAAAGATTACATAAATTGGCTTGTCTTCCCTGGAATGTAAAAAGAAAAAAGAAAGACTTGCATTTATATAGCACCTTTCACGACCACTGGACATCCCAAAGCACTTTACAGCCAATTAAGTACTTTTTGAACTGTAGTCACTGTTGTAATGTAGGAAACATGGCAGCCAATTTGCGCACAGCAAGCTCCCACAAACAGCAATGTGATAATGACCAGATAATCTGTTTTTTTGTTAGTTGATTGAGGGATAAATATTGGCCAGGACACCGGGGATAACTCCCCTGCTCTTCTGCGAAATAGATGGGGCCTCGGCTTAACGCCTCATCCAAAAGACGGTATCTCCGACAGTGCAGCACTCCCTCAGCACTGCACTGGAGTGTCAGCCTAGATTTTTGTGCTCAAATCTCTGGAGTGGGACTTAACCCACAACCTTCTGACTCAGAGGCAAGAGTGCTACTCACTGAGCCACAGCTGACACTAAAATGTTATGTAGAAGGTTACAAAAAGCAGTAGATGCTTGCTCAATTAATAATTTTAAATCAGAGTTCGATAAACAGATAAAAATGCAAGGGGGAGGCTGGGGGGAGGAATAAAAGAACAAAAGGGGTGGTCTATGGTAAGTAGAGACATTAAGAGATGCTCAAGGCAAGACAAGATGGTAATAGGACAGGTTAAGAAACAAAAGGTGAGGTGTGAAATGCTGGCAGAATGAGAGACAGCTGCCGTAGGGGGAGAGAGAGAAAAAAAAAAGGAAAAAGGAAAAAGGCACGGACCAAAAGGGTGGTTAAAATGTATATATGTGTGGTAGGGGCCGAGGTTATGATCTGAAATTGTTGAACTCGATATTGAGTCCGGAAGGCTGTAAAGTGCCTAAACGAAAGATGAGGTGCTGTTCCTCGAGCTTACGCTGAGCTTCCGTGGAACAATGCACGAGGCCGAGGATGGTGAGGTCTGAGTGGGCGTGGAGGGGTGAATTAAAATGACAAGCGACCGGAAGCTCGGGGTCACCCTTATGGACTGAACGGAGGTGTTCCGCAAAGCGGTCACCCAATCTGCGTTTGGTCTCCCCAATGTAGAGGAGACCACATCGTGAGCAGCGAATACAATTCTGCCATCTACTGACTGGTCATGGAATGGATCAATTGATTGTTGTCACTGAACTAATGAGGCTCATCCAAACTGTGTTGCCCGTATCCTGTCCCACTAACCCATCACCTCTGTGTTCTACATTGTTGAACTACATTGGCTCTCGGTTTCCAAATGCCTCACAATTAAAATTCTCATCATTGTGTTTAAATCTCCTTAAAACCTATATAGCCTCACCCCTCCCTATTTCTGTAACCTTCTCCAGCCCTCTGAGAGCTCTGTGATCCTCCAACTCTGGCCTCCTGTGCATCCCCCACTCTCTTTGCCCTATCACTGGTGGCCATGACTTCAGCAATCTCGTCCCTATGCTCTGGAATTCCCTCTCTAAACCTCTCTGCCTCTCTACATTCCTCGCTTCTTTTAAGACACTCCTTAGCACTCACCTCTTTGATCAAGCTATTAGTCACACCTGCTAATGTTTCCTTCTTTGGCTTGGCATCAGTTTTTGTCTGCATACGACTGTATGATGTGCCTTGGGGTGTTTTTCTATGTTAAAGATTTCTAAATAAATGCAAGTTGTTGTTGTAGGGAGCAAAAGATTGCTTATAAGAGTGGTCTTTGGCACTGAATCTGAGGGGAAATATTTGAAGTAAAAGAATAAATACGAAACATTCCCTTTCCCAGTTTTTATTTCCAAAAAGTGTTACTTCTCATTTTTCTGTATTGGACTGCACTTGCCACCTATCTGCCCAGCTTGATAGCCCATCTGGTTCCTCTTGCAGTCTTTCACAATCCTCGGCACAACTTCCCATACTCCCAATTTTGTGTCTTCAGCAAATTTTAATATTGTTTCTTCACATTCTAAGTCCAGATCCTGGAACTTTACCTTCAGGAGAGGATAGAGGGGAACAGGGGAGAAAATTAGGAGTGGAAGAAGAATAGTAAAGTCTTTGAAACTGATGAATATTTATTCTATCTTTCCAAATGAATTATCTTGCGATACCAGTGCTTAATATATTAAAACTGCTAGAGAGATACTTTGTGTTGATCGCTGCAGACTGTAAAATCCTGTCCAGGAATTGGAGTAGAAAAATAATCTATACACTTTAGGGAAGGAGAACATACAAAATTGACGGGTAGGAAAAGACGAGCTGGTGCATCAAGCCTGCTCCACACCATGATGGCCAAAGCATCATGACTAAACATTTCTTTCCTCCCCCCGCCCCACCTCTCCCCCACTCCTGCAGCCATGTAATCTCCTGGGCGATGCAAAAAACTAGAGGAAAAAACCCTGGGCCGAAAAGGGAAAAAATACACTGGAATAATTCTCTCCGACCACCTCGGGCAATCAAAACCAGTCCAGGAGCTCACATGGACCCAGTGTTACCTATAAAGGCACTTGCCTTCTACATGATGCGATATCTGCACCGCTCAAGAACCATTCCAGTACCCTCTTGAAGGCATACAGAGAGTCAGCATTCACTGCACCAGCCGGCAGAGTATTCCACAGGCTCACCACTCTCTGGGAAGCAAGGAACCGCCTAACAACCAGTCTATTCCTACTCTTAAATAGTTTCAACTCTGTCCCCTGGTCCACCCCAATGTGTTAAACTGGAATAATTTATCAGTAGTCAAGCTATCCAACCCTTTAATTATTTTATCGACCTCTATTGGGTGACCTCTAAGTCATTGCAGCTCTAAGGTAAATAGACCAAGGTCTTTGAGCCTATCTGATTAGCTGAGGTTCTTTAAGCTAGGAATCATTCTTGTAGCTCTTCTCTAAATATTTGTGTTTTCCTGATATCCAGTTAAGACTTATGTTAATTAGTTTGCGCAGAAACCTGGGTGCAATTTCAGCTCAGTCAGATGGGGAGCAGTGTCAAGCGCATTTTGGACCCAATTTACATGTGTGTGTGTGTGTGTGGAGGGAGGTGTGTGTGTGTGGAGGGAGGTGTGTGTGTGTGGAGGGAGGTGTGTGTGTGTGGAGGGAGGTGTGTGTGTGTGTGGGGGGGAGGTGTGTGTGTGTGTGTGTGTGTGTGTGTAGGGGGAGGTGTGTGTGTGTGTGTGGGGGGAGGTGTGTGTGTGGAGGGAGGTGTGTGTGTGTGGAGGGAGGTGTGTGTGTGTGGAGGGAGGTGTGTGTGTGTGGAGGGAGGTGTGTGTGTGTGGAGGGAGGTGTGTGTGTGGAGGGAGGTGTGTGTGTGTGGGGGGGAGGTGTGTGTGTGTGGAGGGAGGTGTGTGTGTGTGTGGGGGGGAGGTGTGTGTGTGTGTGTGTGTGTGTGTGTAGGGGGAGGTGTGTGTGTGTGTGGGGGGAGGTGTGTGTGTGGGGTGGGAGGGAGGTGTGTGTGTGGGGGGGAGGTGTGTGTGTGTAGTGGGCAACACGGTGGCATAGTGGTTAGCACTGCTGCCTCACAGCGCCAGAGACCCGGGTTCGAATCTGACCTCGGGTGACTGTCTGTGTGGAGTTTGCACATTCTCCCCGTGTCTGCGTGGGTTTCCTCCGGGTGCTCCGGTTTCCTCCCACAGTCCAAAAATGTGCGGGTTAGGTTGATTTGGCTATGATAAATTGACCCTTAGTGTTAAGGGGGGATTAAATATGTGGGGTTATGGGGATAGGATGGGATATGTTAGGGGGAATTAAATACGTGGGGTTACGGGGGTAGGGTGGGATATGTGTACTGTGGGGATTAAAGCAGGGACAGGGTACTGGATTTGGATGATCAGCCATGATCGTATTGAATGGTGGAGCAGGCTCGACGGGCCGAATGGCCTACTCCTGCTTCTAGATTCTATGTTTCTATGTTTCTAT